>OZ005671.1:8623547-9823547 GCA_963930725.1 Candelabrum cocksii | reverse complement strand
CTTCTGAAACGCGTCGAGAAAGCTTGTCAGGACGTTGGCCTATATCTCAATGCTCCAAAAACAAAGTACATGCATCTGAATCGATCTTTTAACGCACCGTTGCTTTCGTCAGGTGGATCTGAAATTGAATGTGTTGATGACTTCAAATACCTGGGAGGCTATTCCGAAAGCGGACATGATATGAATGTTAGGATCGCGCTAGCATGGAATGCACTTTATTTTTTAGGGAAAGTATGGAAATCCCCAATCAAGAAAGAAACCAAGACCAAGGTCTTCAAAGCCTGCTTAGAGTCAATCCTTCTGTCATCATCATCATCATCATCATCATCGGTCGGCTGCACAACAGGCAATCGCAAATTTTCTCCAATCACTTCGGTTTTGAGCCAAGTCAACTACAGCCTTTGGTTGTAACATGCTGTCGGTATCCCCCTAATAGCTTTTGGATGTAGGTCAGGTATGATCTTTTTTGTCGGTGCTTGTTAGCACCCATGATTCGCAGCCGTACAACAATATAGTCACACATGTTGTGTCAAACAGTCTGACCTTCATATCAACAGGGACAATTGGACTTCTCCATATGCGTTCCATCTTCCAGAATGCAGACCAGGCTAGGGCCTTTCGTCTGGTTAGATCTTTGTAACACAATGCCATCATACAACCAAGATATTTAAAGTTGGAGAAATGGTTAATGCACTTGCCGTAAACTTGAAGAGTTGGCTCTGAGCTACAGTTAACAGTCATATACTCCGTCTTGGGCACACTGATAACAAGACCCAGGTTTTCAGCTGCGGCTGCTGTTCTAGTTAGCTGTGACTGTGCTCTGGGGATTGAAGATTCCAGCAATGCAATATCGTCAGCAAAATCCAGGTCATTTAGGACTTTAGCTGGGTGTCTCCTGGATCGCCGTGGATCTGTCACCACACCTGAGTCGGTATCTTCAGTTGCCTTTTGCAGCATGTAGTCAATTAGCACGATGAACAGAAAAGGGGCCAAAACATCTCTTTGCAATACTCTTGTTGTAACTTGGAATGGCCCAGAGATGTTTCCATCCACCATGACAGCGCTTTTGAAATTGGTGTACAGAACACTAATGGCCTTCACCAATTTGTCTGTAATGCCAAAGTGACGAAGAACAGAAAACATAACCTCTCTATTGATGACGTCAAAGGCTTTCTTGAAATCGATGAAGTTGATGGTAAGTGGGAGTTGGTAACTCTGGAAAGCCTCCATGATTCGTCTCAAGATGTGAACTTGCTGTGCACAGCTTCTGCCAGGGCGAAAACCAGCCTGATTGAGATCAACATGTTCTCTAATTCTTGTCAACAGTATCTTGTTGTAAACTTTGGCGGCTATGGACATTAGGGTAATTTCTTTGTAATTGTTCATACAGCTGAGGTCTCCTTTCTTTGGCAAGGGGACGCTGATATTTGTTGTCCACTGCTCTGGGGGTGTAAGGGATGTGAAGACTTCAACACAAAGCTTATGGTTGACTTCCAACATAACTTCACCACCACTCTGGAGTGCTTCAGATGTAACTGCAAAGTCTACCCCAGCTGCTCGGTTGTTTTTTATGCCTTGGATTGCTTTTCTTGTTTCTTCAAGGGTTGGTGGGTCTTGGCATATGGGGAGGTCTTATTTGGCAGGTGAGGGTAGATCAGATATTGGTGATCCATTATCATTGTTGAGAAGAGCACTGAAGTATAATCTTCACTCATCAAGTAGTTCTTTCTCACTTGATGGAGCAGTTTCATCCCTTTTCTTGACCTTAGGGTTGGGTTTTCTATCTTGGCCAGAGATATCATGGATGATTTTCCAAGTTGTATTGTACTCGCCCTTCTCATCAACAACTTTCAGGTCCTCCATCTGTTTGTTGAGTTTGGCCTGTTGATCTACTTTGTATGACTCATTGAGGCTGGTGTTCAGATTTCTCCAGACATCTCTTGAATGGTGTGTTCGATCGACTAAGAATCTCTTTTTGGCCTTGTCTTTTTCCACTTTCAACCGGATGGTCTCCTCGGTCACCCAGCTAGTCATTTTGCAAGGGGTACGTCTGCCAACTACATCTTCAGCAGCTGCTCCCATGGCTTCCTCAAATAAGCTGTACCTCTCAGTAATGGGTGCTGAGTTCATCTCTTGAAGAGCTTGGAATCTATTCGAGAGTTCAACCTGGAACTGGTGTTTTGTAAATGGATTCTGTAGCTTCCTCCAGTTGAACTTTGGTCTCTTGCAGGGTTTACCTTTAGATGTTTTGAGACTGGATTTAAGAACAATGCTGAGAATTCGATGGTCAAAATCATGCTCAACAGAATTGTAGGCCCTGCAGTTACGTAGAGAATTTATCCATTTACTATTGATCATAATGTGATGTAGCTGTGATTTGGAGCCATTTGGGTGCATCCAGGTCCAAAGACGACTGCTTGGATGAGGGAATCTTGTTTGTGCTGGCCGCAGTTGGAATTCCTGACACAGAGAAACAAGCCTTTCGCCTCATAACAATGAGGACCAACAACTATAGGAGTAAACAGATGGCTATCCCTACCAATCCTTGCATTGAAGTCCCCAATAAGGAGGTGAATGTCATGTCTCTTCATTGTCTCAAGATGTTCTTTGAGGGAGTCATAAAATTCATCCTTATCTGTGTCATTTGCAGATTCTGTTGGAGCATACACAGTAGTTACAGTGAGTCGTGGATTTCCATGGAAGGTGACAGATAAAATCCGCTGACTGATTGATTGAACACTTTGCAGGCATTTGTGGACATTCCTAGTCATTGCCAAACCAACCCCTTCATATCTCTTGTCTGTAGCCGAACTGTAGACGATTACCCAGTTCTTGTCATCTGACCATAGTTCATCAGTTGGTGATGATGTGATGAGGCGGTGTTTTCCTGGATGCCCACAATGTCAAGATTTACGTCATGACAACCTGTGAAGAATTGATGTAATTTCCCCTGTTGATATAAGGTGCGAACATTATATGTTGACACTAAAAGAGGTTTGAAGGTAGGTAGACGAGACATATCAGGGCCAACAGTTTGAGTTGGTGTGCCGCGTTCCCGCTGGTCCGTCATAGAGTCATTTGTAGACGTCTCTCCATCTACCCTCGGAGTGTTATCTAAGTATTTCTTTGCGATTTTCGTAATCCGTTTGTGCGCCAGGAATTATTTTAATCCAGTTCTGGCAAAACTGCACGGAGGATTAGCCCTGGACAGTTTTCTGTTCCGGATATAACAGCAGCAGAGGTCTACTCATTATAATGTAGTTCGCCCCTGTTCCGAAAGCATGATTGGCCAAAGAGTTGAAATTCATTCGCCCTATGCTGTCATGTTTTAAGCAGCAACTAGTGTTTGTATCCAATAGCCGGTAGGATTACTCCTCATACGCCCTCTACCATGGGAGATACATTAATTTCTCATCCGCCATGGTAATGGACAAACACCTAGATGGAAAGATAGCTACCATACAGTTGATGGATCTGAAGATGATGAGTACAGGTGGAGGATGATCAACCTGGGGTAACCTTGGAATTAGCTAGCCCTACCAGAAAAGACAGCACCTGATAGTATCGCACTGTTCTCCAGCAGTTTAGTCCGGCCGGAACATAACTTACAAGATGCTCTGATACTACAGGTATTAACCCTACAACACCCCATAGCTGAACATCCAACACCCAGACACATCACCAGGAAACTGACAGCAGTCCTTCCCCTAGCACGTCGCTGGCTGTACGCGTCTACGGCCCTACGGTAGCAGACCTTGCAAAGATGTTAAAGCAAAGACTGGCCAGACCATGACCTTGACCATGACCAATCCTTCTGTACGGCTCAGAATCTTGGACGCTAAATGTGTCGCGCCGAAAACATCTTGACGGCACATATACAAGAATGCTTCGACTAGCCTACAACATCTCTTGGAAAAGCCACCCAACAAACAAGTCATTGTATGGTTTCCTACCTCGTGCATCCAATATTGTGAGACAGAGACGTCTAGCACTTGCCGGTCACGTTAGTCGCCATGATGAACTAGCAGGAAAGCTACAACTTTGGACTCCAAACGCGAAAAGGAAAGTTGGATGTCCATGTGTAACACTGATTTCCATTATTGAAGAGGAAACTGGTCTGGCAGGAACTGAGCTGATGGCTGCAATGGCTGATCGAGAGCTCTGGCAATCAGAATTTGTTCGTGTTTCACCTGCGCCTACTGGCATTGGATGAAGCAAGTCAAGTCAAGACTATTCTTTTGTTTTCTTTAGAAACCACATTCTTTTCTAAACATATTGTATGAAAGAAAGACTTATTGTCTATGTGGTTTCTATTTTTATCACTAGAGCATAGAAGATGCCAAATATTGACTGCCCTATCGATAGTTGTGCCTACAGTACTGGAGACGTTGGTGCTACCGTTGTGGCTGCACTCTTGATGGTGCACAATAATGTCCACACATCAACCAACGTTGCAGCCCCTAAACAGAAGGCACCTAAAATACAACGCCCTACTGTCTCGAGGGGCTCCACTGAGGAGTCATGGAATACCTTTCTAACAGCCTTATGCCCAAGAGAAGTTTGCCAGCAATTGTTTGAGTGCTGTGACGATGTGCTGGGTAATGACCTGCTTAGAAACAATAACGTCAATACCATCATGACTTCAGAGACTGATTTGCTTTCCATGATAAAGGGACTTCCTGTTATTCCTGTGGCGATTAGTGTGCGGAGATCAGAACTATTAAACCTTGCTCAATGTGACGGTAAGGCTGTGCGGTCATTCTTTGCACGTATCAGGGGAAAAGCAGCTACATGCAACTACTCTCTAACATGCACAAGTTCGACCTGTACTCAGAAGGTTGATTTTACCAATGTCATAGCAAAGGACGTTTTAATCTCTGGTTTAGCAGATAAGGACGTTAAACGTGAGGTTTTGGGTTGTTATGACTTAGACACCAAGACTGCTGACGAGACTGTCATGTTCATTGGAGCAAAAGAGATGGCTCGGGATGCATTGACCAGAAGCTCAACAGCATCAGCTATCTCTTCAACCTACAAAAAGAACCGCAGAGAACCTAAAAACTCCCAAAAGACCCCTTGTAGGGATTGCGGGTCAACAATTGAGAAAATGGTCTGGAGTAAACGACAGAAGAAGTTTGTAGAACAAAGCTTTTGCCCTACAAGTTGGTCAAAGAAGAACAGACTTAAAATCTATAGCGATAATAAACAAACGGCTTCTAGTAATGCGTCAATACAGAACCTGAGGGACACCATGACGATTGGGAGTGTTCACAATGCACGGGGGAAGCCTAGAGTGTTGGATCATATGCTTTATGACGACCAATGTGGATGGAGAAAAGCAGAATCCATGTGTCACCTTACATTAGAGGTGACCATCAACATTGATGATGATGACTATGTCAGGATCAATAGAAGGCCACCCTTGATCAAACCTTCAAACATCCGAGTGGTTACTGACACTGGCGCCCAATCCTGCCTCTGGGGCAGTCAGAGTTTCTTGAATCATGGTTTCAGGATGACCGACCTGGTACCTGTGAAGCAATCACTCTACGCTGCAAAAAAGGAGGTGATAAAGGTTGATGGAGCCATCCTCCTTCGGTTGGTAGGTTCTTCCCAAGATGGCACTACACAATACCGCTGCTGTGATGGCCTACATCAGTCCATCAACAAATAAATTTTACCTTTCCCGTGATGCCCTTGTCCAATTGGATGTTATCTCTAACGACTTTCCAAAAATTGGTGCAGCTTCAGAGGAGTCTGCTATTGAAGCCGACAAATATTTTTGTTGTTGCCCTATCAAGATGCTACCTCCACCATCACCTGATTGCTTGCCTTTTCCCTGCAACCCCACAAATAATGTTAAGATGCGACAGTGGCTTGTGGACCAGTTCTCTGCCTCCATGTTTACCCAGTGTACCCATCAACAGCTACCTGGAATGACTGGCCTGGCAATACTGCTTCACGTGGATTCAGATGCGATTCATACTCCATACTCCGTCGCCCGTCCTACTACACTGGTAAGAGGTTGTGAAAAAGCAGCTCAACGATGATGTATCCTTGGGGGTTCTCGAAAAGGTACCCATTGGAGAACCTTCTTTATGATGCCACCCTATGGTAATAACTTCGAAAACTGATGGATCACCACTCCGAACAGTGGACTTATCACCGTTCAACTCATACTGCTTACGCAAAACACACCATGTTCAGCCACCGTTCCAACAGGCCAAAGCAGTACCACGCAACACATGGAAGACCGTCACTGATGCCTAGAACGGTTTCCATTCAGTTCCCATTCAAGAAGAAGACAGACACTTTACAACATTTATAACACCATGGGGCCGGTACAGATACAGGGTTGCACCACAAGGTTTTCTTGCAAGTGGACATGGCTACTCTAGAAGATTTGACAAGATAATTGTGGATTTCGAACGAAAGACCAAGTGTGTTGATAATACGTTGGTGTGGGACAGCGACCTGCAGGAGCACTGGTGGCGGATCATAAGGTTCCTTGAACTTTTGGGGGAAAATGGCATCGTCCTAAACAAAGATAAGTTCCAGTTTGCCAGGCGAGATGTCAACTTTGTTGGATTCGACATCTCTGAGCAATCAATCAAGCCTCTTCAGAAATTTCTTAGCGCCATTAGGAAATTTTCCACTCCTAGAAAGATTACTGATGTTAGATCTTGGTTTGGTCTAGTGAATCAAGTGTCCCACTACGACAAGCTTTTTAATATCATGACACCATTTAAGCTACTGCTGAGCCCTAAGACAAAATTTGCTTGGACTGATGAGCTCGATGATGCATTTACCAAATCTAAAGAGGCTGTCGTTCGTGCAATCCAACATGGTGTAGAGATCTTTGACCCTTCATTACCGACATGTATCATCCAGATTGGTCAAAAACAGGGATAAGATTCTTTCTGTCCCAGAAACATTGTGATTGCACCGTTATCACACCCAAATGCTGCAACAGTGGATGGCGGATTGTTTTGGCTGGATCACGTTTTCTTAAACTGGCAGAGTCCCTATACGCGCCCGTTGAAGGTGAAGCTCTAGCGATAGCATGGTATCTGGAACAGACAAGATACTTTACCAAAGGATGTGACAAGCTCGTGGTTGTCACTGACCATAAACCGCTGCTCAAGTTGTTCGGCGACAGAACCCTAGATGAAATCGCAAACCCGCGTCTTTTCCGTTTAAAGCAGTGTACATTGATGTGGCAATTTACAGTCCAGCACCTTCCGGAAAGGAGAATTACTTCTCCGATGCAACTTCCCGACATCCTGTTGATTCTGTCGATGACGTAGCGTTGAGCACATCTAGTTTGGATTGTAGTCGTATCCTCTCCCGAATGCAAGACGACATGGAAGTCAACCTCATAGCGATCGCATCGAGTACGCTTGAGCGCATACGAGCTATCACGAGGGATCTGGTCAAACTAGAGACCGCAAAAGACCAGACACTGGAGGATCTCATCCATATGATCATATCGGGGTTCCCAGAAGAACGAAAGATGCTCCAACCGCACATGCATCAGTTTTGGGATCAACGACAAAATCTCCATATCATTGACGACGTCGTCATGATGCTGGACCGTGTCCTTGTTCCTGAGAGCCTACGCTACGAAGTTCTCGAATCCTTGCACGCCGGTCATCAAGGAGAAACATCCATGGGTAACAGAGCAAGAGAGAATCAGTGTACTCGCCCGGAATCACCCACGCAATTGAGCTTAAACGTGCTGCATGTCACCATTGTAATCTAATCACACCTTCACAACCCAGACTTCCACCTGTAGAGCCTCACATACCATCGACTCCGTTTGAAGCTATTTGCTGTGACTATTTTGTGGATAAAGGTTGGTACTATTTTGTAGCAGCGGACCGGCTCTCCGGTTGGACAAATAGTCACGAATACACCCCGATACCATTGAGGGAGGAGCAAATGGTGAAATGATAAATGCACTGAGGAAGTTCTTCTCTACCTTCGGAGTGTCAATCGAAATGGCGAGTGACGGTGGGCCAGAGTTCAAAGCCAAATTAACACAAGAGTTTCTGAGACGCTGGGGTGTACAACATCGGCTATCCTCAAGCTATATGCCGACATCTAATGGGAGAGCAGAGTTGGCCGTGAAGTACACCAAACGCTTGCTCATGGACAATGAGACCTAGACAATGATAAGATGGTTCGAGCCCTGCTAATGAAACGCAATACGCCCGATCACCATTGCAAGCTCTCCCCTGCTGAGATTCTATTTGGCCATCCTCTCCGTGACTCATTACCATTCATCCGCAAAGATATTGACACGTTTGACAACCCGCAAATATCCGATAGATGGAGATCGGCATGGCATCTGAAAGAGGAGTCACTTCGGACGAGATACGCTAAATCACTTGAAAACCTCAACGAACATGTTCACCCTCTACCACCACTTAACATTGGTGACCACGTGCTGATTCAAAATCAGAAAGGTGGACATCCAAATTGGTGGGACCGTAGCGGATTGGTTGTTGACGAAAAAGGCTACGATCAGTATACAATCAAAGTCACTGGTACAGGCAGGCTTACGCTTCAGAACAGACGGTACCTTCGCAAGATCGAGCTTCATAACCTACACGGAATGCTCCCATCACGAGATGCCATTCCAAAACACATCCGAGAAGTGCCATGTCAACGACCAATGATATTCCAGAAGGATTATGCATCCGACTCCGAGATGAACCCTGGTAACCCAACTACAGACACCCAGCTACCGGCCATGACAAATCCGACACCTGAATTAGATGAATCTAAGCAGCAACAACCACCATCTGCTGTCGACGCTGCTACCGACAAAACTTCTTCTCCGGTTATCGTAACCAACGTACCTAGCAATGACGGTGGCCAGTCAGCACCACGACGATCCACTCGTATACGAGTGACAAAGAAATTTTATGATCCGGACGGCGGACGTTATGTTCCACAAAACCCTTGACTGTATTACTTACCATGCATAGACTCGATTGCCCAGCGTTGTACTTGTCAATCTGGGGGGAGATGTAGGACATGTCTATGTGTCATATGTTTATATTTATATATTGTTACTATTCTTTTGTTTTCTTTAGAAACCACATTCTTTTCTAAACATATTGTATGAAAGAAAGACTTATTGTTAAAAGAGTTCAATTTGCGTGCTTCCTGCTTCTTGCTTACTTTCCATATATATATATATATATATATATATATATATATATATATATATATATATATATATATATATATATATATATATATATATATATATATATATATATATATATATATATATATATATATATATATATATATATATGTTGTGAAATCTTCTTTTACTCAGGATATAGTGCTCGATAAACTGCGCGTTGCAGAAAGAGCGAATTAGTTGATAAAGAAAAGATTCAATAATTTATTTTCAATAATAATTTATTTCTAGCTGTAGATTGTCCAGAACGGGCATGAAACTTTAAGTTCTGGAAAATAAATTATTGAATCTTTTCTTTATCAACTATATATATATATATATATACAAACTTGCTGACTAAGCATAAAATATACTAACAAAGATGGTAACCTAGAATCAGCAATAACAGAATCGTAGCAGAGATACTACATCTCTTCCTACTTTAGTTTTAAAGAAGTCCAGTTTAATTAGTATGCGCAAAATAAAAGTTTAGTTGCGTAGTTCAGTTTTCAAAACGTTTAGTTTTTACGACTTTTCTTCCTGCTCTTGTTGTTGGTGTTGGATCTTCCTCTTTATCGTCGGACGCTAATGTTAGGTGGTGTGGAATCGTTGCAGGCTCAGATTCGTTGTCTGAGGGTGACTCATCGTCAATGTCAATTAGCATTGTAGACGAATCAAAGTGTTGCTGGCGTTGAGTTTGAGACGAAGGCATTTTTGATCTAGTCGGATTATGTTGACTGGACGGAGGTTGATTGTAGACTTTGAGGTGTGCTTTATGTCTGGTGAATGACTGTCCGTTTCGACTAATTTCACATGAATACTTTTCTACTTTGTCGACTTTGTAAGTTTGTCTTTCATAATAACTGTCCAATTTTGAAGTTTTGTGAAAGTTTTTTACTAGAACTTGTTGACCAATGTTGATGTTGTCTTGGTGTTTTGCATGTCATTGTCGTTTGTTGTCGATATATTTCTTCCTCTTTTGTCCACAAAAAAGCAACTTGACGACAGGTCTGGAAGGTCTCCACGCGATTGAGTGCTGATAGATGCAATATCAACGTCAAATGGTAAAAAAGAGTTAGTGATTGCTTTTAAATTGCGCTTACTAATAAACGAGGCATAGCAGTTCGGGTGCCATCGGACTTCTGAGAGATTGTTTGTCCAAACTTTTAACTCAAAATCTATGAAATTTCCATATTCTCTATACCAAAACTATTACAGTGTTTACGGAGTATCAGGGCTTCAATAAATGATTTTAATCCCTTTTCTTGCGGTTGTCTCATTCCATCTTTTTTGCCTTGTTTTCCATATATCAAACACAAAAATGGTCAAATTTCTAACTTCTTTTCTTCACCATGAAAAAGTTTAACAGGGCTCGTCTCACTTTCATCATTTGCCGTATTATCATTTTAATGTAGTTTTATTATTTATCTAAAAGTAGAAAAATTAAATGTAAAAATACTGTTTCCTAAACTTCTTGCAAAGAATCCAAAGTTTAGCTGATGTCAGAACACAAAAGAAAAAATGAAGTCACTGCAATGCCTGTTCGAAAAATTGTTCTATCGTAAGCTAATTGTTTTAAAATAAGCTCTGCTGAGGAGAGTACATGTATGATACTTCTATTCGGGTTCTGTAAAAAGGGTCTTCCATATCTTCATGTTATCATGAGAGAATGGTATCAACATATTTGAAACATATTGTAAAATGATTGGTGCATATTCGCTGACTGCATTCAAATCGATGACTCTTTGCTTATCTTTTGTTCCAGTGAACATGTAAAGACGAGCCTCAATGTCAGCAAGCTTGGCTAATGCAATTAGTAAAACATCAGTGTCTGGTGTAGAGATGACGATCCTCCCATACGTTGAACTTGCATGTTTGGCATGGAGAAGCATTCGAGTACCCGCTTCTTGGTGGTCGGATTCTAATTCATCTACTTGTTGGTATGAATTAGTTGTTATCTTGTAAGTAAATCGACTGTTAGTGACAAATAATGTTTTGTTTGCTAGAGCACTTCAATCCATTTTCCATTCTGTGACAAAAAAAATCAACTAGTTTGTTTTGAAATCTCCCGATGAAAGAAGCTGATTACATTGCTTGATTGCTGATGTTGCAACAATCTTCTTTACAACAATTTCACCACTAGACCCCCGCAACCGTTCAATGTCTTTGATTGAGTTTTTCTGGTAAACATCAAATACCACGTCAATTCTTGTAGCTGAACGTGCACAATTAACGATATACTTTAATAACTTTGTTGCAAATTCTTTGTAGGTGAGATCGTTAACCTTCAACTGTCTAACGTATGTCATGCCATCAACGATGAACGTATGGTCTTCATTGATACACTGAACAGGCTCTACAGTTCCTTCAATTTTATGTAACAATTGAGATTTAGGAGTTTTTTTAAGCGTACCATCTGCTTCTGCAATCTAGAGAAGAAGATGCATCAAAGGATAGACAAAAAGTTCTTTCAGATTAATTGATCTCCTTTGAGCAATGATTGCCACTTTTGAAAACAAATCCTTGCTGTTTTGAATCAATATGACCTTCGTCTTTGTCTTTATTACCTTTTTCTTAAAGAGGCTACTGAATGATGTAAACTTCTGCTTTTTAATAGGATCAAAAATTGATTTTTCACTTCCTTCAACCAATTTGTCCTTTACAAACACCCCTTAACACCCTAACACTCTTTTTTCCAATGGAGCTTTCATTTGCATACCTAGACACAAAAATACAAATAATATCAGTAGGTTAAATATATATAGTATAAGAAGTAACACAATGTAAGCACAAAGTACCTTTTTTACAATATTCAGGACTTTTGAAAAAAGGACCTGTAACGGAGTGCTTAATTCTGGGGGACAACCCCAAAATCAGCCCGGTTAACATTGAAATTTGTAATCTCCATTAAATTTCTGACATTTTGGTGTATAATATACCAACTCACCAAAATGGTACCAGTATGACCCCTATCTCATAGACTATTTAGGCGTTTCTCTCAGCCGATTTTGATCAGTTTGATGAATAGTTGGTATTCCATTGTACGGTCTGTAATTGGACATTTGTGGTGCTGGAGAGATGCCTGTTGTAGTGTGTAGTGTAGTTCGATACATCAATAAAAACTGGTCTAGAGCTGCTTTCCAGTCGTTACCTTCGGTGAATGCGCATTTAATTATTTTCGAGATGGTTCTGTTCATACGCTCGACTTCGGAGTTACCTTGTGGCCAGTATGGTGATGACGTCACATGTTTCATGGATCGGCTTTTGTAGTAGTTTTCAATAGTGCTGGAGGTGAACTGTGGACCATTGTCACTAACAATTGTATCTTGGTGTCCGAACATTGTAAATATCTTTTCAAATTGGGAGATGATGTCCTCTGAAGTTGTTTTCTTAAGTATGGCAGTTACTGGGTATTTTGTTTTATAGTCAATTACAATCAAAATGTTTTCTCCCGATGGAAGTCCCTTTAGATCAGTTGCCAGTTTTTGCCAATTTCAGTTTGGAGTTTCAGTGATCGTCATTGGAGGATGTTGAGTCGAAGATGGTGTGTTGACTTGGAAGGGATGACATTGTTTCATGTGATTTTCAATGTCAATATTTATTGATGGCCACCAGACACTCTGTCGGAGGAGATTCCTTGTTTTGGTAATACCTTGATGCGCTTGGTGTCCCACGGTGAGGACTCAACTGCGAAGAGTAGATGGTACGATGAGCTGTTGATCTTTGAGTAGCATGTCCTTATGGAGGCTGAGCTGATGCCTGATTGCAAAATACGGTCTCAGATCCTTTGACCACTTGCTCGACTTGATCGCTGTGATGACTTTTTGTAGCATAGTGTCTTCAGCCGTCTCTGTTCTTCTGATCTCCAGATCGATAAAGTTGGTCGTCGCACTGTTGGTAGTTATCATGTTGATGTACTGCTCGGCTTTCTGGTCATCTGGTAACGAAAGGTTAGTTGGATGTCTAGACAGATAATCCGCAGGGTTGTTGTGGCCTGGCTCATATTTGATGATTGTTGAGTAGGCTTGTGTAGCTTGAGGATCCATCTTTGGATACGTGGTGGAGGATTCAGGGTAGTAGTGAGTAGACATTCTAATGGTTTATGGTCGGTGATGACAGTAATTTTCCGATCATAGATGTAATAATGGAAGTGTTGACAAGACCATAGGACAGCTAGGGCTTCGCGTTCCGTTTTGCTGTATCTACTCTCGGTTGGGATTAATGCACGAGATCCATATGCGATTGGTTGGTAGCTGCTATCACTCTGTTTTTGAGCTAGAATTGCACCCAGTCCAAAAGGACTAGCATCAACGTAAATTTGGTATCGGCTTCCGGATTGTAGAATGTCAAAGTGGGTGCATTTCCATTTGTAAGTTTTTGTTTCAGGGTTTCTAGTGATTTTTGTTGCTCATCGAACCAGGTAAATGGTGTGTCTTTTTTTGTTAGTTTCCGGATGGGCTCGGTCAGGGTGGCATAACTTGTGATACATCGGTTACAAAAATTTATCATACCGAGGAGCGATTTGACTTCAGAGACATTGGTTGGAGCTGGTAGGTGTTTGATTGATTCCACTTTGGCTGGATCGGGTGTGATGCCAGTGGCTGAGAAGACGTGACTATTGAAGGTGAGTGATAGTGTTGTGAAGACACACTTTCCAAGGTTGATCTTCAGGTTTTTCGCTGATATTTTAGAGAGAGCATTTTTAAGATTTGCATTAAGATTTTTTTTTGGTTTAGACGAATGTGTCTCTTTTATAAAATTGTTAAAGGTCACGCCCCAAAGTACCTTTTTGACTTATTACCAAAACTTAGTCATAGTCGCAATCCAGCACGGTCTCAACTTTTTTATCCCTTTAATTCAAAAACTAATTACTTTAATAATACATTCTTTCCGTATTCTACCCGTGAATGGAATAAGCTTGAACTTTCAACTAAAAATATTATTTCAATTTCTTCTTTTAAAAAAGTCTTACTTAAATCTATCAGACCTTTACCTTTACCTATTTATGATGTAATGGATCCAATTGGCCTTAAATTACTTACTCGTCTTCGCCTTGAGCTCAGCCACCTTAATGAACATAAATTTAATTTTAACTTTCTGGACACAGTAAATCCACTGTGTAACTGTGGTCTATTAGAAGTTGAATCAACCAGTCACTTCCTTTTGCGCTGCAACTTTTTTAATAATCTCAGACAACAATTCCTCATTGACTTAGTGGATATTATTGGCTGTATTGACAATATACCTGATAAACCTTTAACTATTCTTCTCTATGGTGATAGTAATCATGATAAAATTATTAATGCATCTATTCTTAAGCTTACTATTACTTTTTTTAAACAATCTGTTCGTTTTAATGCACCTCTAATAACTGCCTAACCTTTTATTTCCTTATTCAAACAACCACTTTCTCACCTCTTCTCCTTTTCTTCTTTTCTTATCCCCTTCTTCTTTCCTCTTCCACTTCTGAACCATTTGCGTTTTTTTAAAAACTATTTTATTATTATTTTGATTATATTATATTAAGATTTATTTGGCAGTTAGGTTTTTCTAACGCCTTGTTTACATGTAAAGTTAGGATTTATAATTGTAATAACTTTTTATAAAAAAAAAGATTTGCATTATGCTCTTTTAAAGTATTGCCCCAAACGAGTATGTCGTCACTGATGTTCTTGGTTTTCGGGCAATAGGCACTTTACGCAGTACGACGGGATAGCTCCGCAACGGTATTCGTTAATACTGTTGCGGGTAACGCCGTTGCCGGGAAAAGGACATTACGCATTGTGTTTTAAAATGGCGACGGAGTTCTTATGTAAACAAACAATATGGCGACCACGTTTCGTCAAGCAAGAGAAATTTCGTTGATTGCGTTATGTACAGATCTTATCGACGAAGAAACGTGCATTGTTTTATGATATCAATTCTAGTAACAACCTAGACCTTCCTTATTGTCAATATGCTGGATTTGACCTAGATAATCTATGCAATGATGAATGCCGAAATGAATTTAGATTTTATAAAAACGACATTTATCATTTACATTACGCACACTATTTGCGACGGCATCTATTACAATAAAAAAAGATAGCAGTCACTTATGGACAAGCGCGCGAAACTTTGTTAGTTTCACTTTATGAAAACATTATTGACTACGAAACGTTTGCAATGCTTTATGATATAAATCGTAGTAAAAATTTGGATCTTCCATACAAAAGTTACCAGACCTTTGACCTTGACAAACTTTGTGACGATGAATGTATAAGTGAATTTAGATTTTATAAAAATGATATCTACAATTTGCAAGAAATGTTGAGAGTACCAGACATTGTTTCGTGCAGTAACCGCAAAAAGATTGATGGGACAGAAGCTTTGTGTATGTTTCTGAAACGTTTTTCGTATCCCTGTAGGTATTCTGACATGGTTCCGAGGTTTGCAAGACCAGTACCACAGATATGTATGGCAACAAATTTAATTATGGAACATATATATTCTAACTTTGGACATTTTCTGAAAAAGTTCAACCAACAATGGCTAACACCAGAACAATTATCTTTGTATGCAGATGTAATTCGAAATAAAGGGGCTCCATTAAACAACTGTTGGGGATTTACAGATGGTACAGTCAGGCCCGTTTTTCGACCACAACAAAATCAGCGTACAATTTATAATTGACATAAGCGAGTTCACGCTATCAAGTTCTAGTCTGTGGTTGCACCTAATGGACTTACAGCCATGTTAGATGGTCCGTACGAAGGTAAAAGGCATGACAGTGGAATGCTAGCAGACTCTGGTTTACTAACAAAATTAAATAACCACTCCTTCTCTCCAGTTGGTAAACCATTTTGTATTTATGGAGACCCTGCCTACCCTTTGAGAATACACTTGCAAGGACCATTCAGAAATACTGCTGCAGGCTTGAATGGAGATCAAGTTACCTACAACAAAGCTATGAGTCAAGTTAGAACTTTAGTTGAATGGGTATTTGGGGACATTCTGAATTATTTTGCATTTTTGGACTACAAAAAGAATCTCAAGATAGCACTAAGTTCTGTTGGAAAAATGTATATTACATGCGCCTTAATCAGAAATGCCCACACTTGTATATATAAGTGTTCTACTTCACAATATTTTGGATTAGACCCCCTTACTGTAGTTGATTATTTTCAATAAGAACAAAAATATTCCTATTTACATTGAAGTTTTTCTTCATTGGGTAAAACACAAATAAACTAGTTTTGGCTCAATTTGCCTACCAGAGAGGAAAATAACTGAGTTTGTTGCTGTTGTGATTGCATAAAACTAACCATCAACTGTTGCTGCTGTTGTTGGGCAGTGGCTTGTTGTTCAATCAATTGATTCACCATTGTCAACATTAAATGTTGCTGATTGGTCTGCAACAAAGCTCTGCTTTCCCTTTCTTCCCTTTGCTGTGCTAATTCTTCAGATTTTAGTTTTAGTTCTTCTTTTCGAAATTCTGCATCAGTTTCTGCTTTTGCCAATAGTAAAGACATAGTTTCTGTACCACTTCCTCGTGATCGTTTAAGTTTGGGTGAACCATCTTCTCCTGAATCTAAGCGTGCTTTAGTCTCTGAAAATGTCTCTAAACTTTTTCTCCTCATTTTTTCAGCCTTTTGTTTTTCTGCATTATTTCTTACGTCATCATTTAGTTGGGAAGATGCTTCAACCGATTTCTCTATAACTTCTTGGATTGCGGTTTCTATATCAGTTAATTCTGGTGGACTTATACCACTACCCTTTTCTTCGTCTGTTATCTTTTTATCTTTTTTCTTAAAGTTTTTCTCTAAAAGGTTGAATCGATCGCGAACTGATCTTTGGTTTACTCGAAATATTGGGTCTACGATCGAGTTTAAAATATCTGCAACTTGAGTCCATACATTGCCTCTTTTGGGTGAACCTTGCTTGTATTTGAAAGGCTGAACAGTCAGTATCTCTCTCATCAACAAATCATCATGCTGTTTAATCCACTCAAATGACGGTCTAAAAAAAGTAAAAATAAATTTTATAGCTAGCTACACATAAGCCAGTAGTTCTAGCTCACATATCAAAAACAAAAAATAACATAAAAGTGGTGCTACATTCCATACTACTACAAATAGGTATATAGCTGGTGTTTAACATACCTTCAGAAAAGTTGTTTGGTTTGAACATGGATAAAGAAAAATAGATGATTTGAAATGACAAATAGTAACAAAAAGCCATAAATATAAAATCTTACTGTCTTTGTTTCTTTTTAGATTTTCTATCATCTAAGTTAATTTTCAAATTAACAAAATGCTCACGTCGCAGACACAACTTCAAAATTAATCTTTTCCCGTTGTCGACGAAGCTCTAGAACATCTTTCGGGGATTTACCCTGATTTGCGCATGCGCATAGCGTTTGTTGTTATTATAACACCGTTGTAGATCTTCCCCCGTCGTAATTGCGTAAAGTGCCTACTCACTAATAACCACTTCAATCAGTTTTTGAAATGATTCAAATGCACTAGATATACCAAAAATTAAGCGTTTATATCCGAACAGTCCTTAAGTGAGTGGCAAACGTTGTGATGTGCCTACTATCCTCCTCAAGTTTGATCTGGTGGTATCCTTCAGTTAGAACCACTTTGGTGAAGTAAGTTGCTCCTGACAATTCGGTTAGGATGTCTTCTAATTTCGGTATATGACGCTCTCGGATGATCGCTTTGTTGGCTTCCCTCATATCAAGGCATAGGCGGATTTTCCCATTTGTTTTTGGTACTGTGACTAGGGGATTAAGCAAAGTAGTTGGACCATTTACTTTTTCAATGATGTCCAATGACAACAGTCGGTTAACTTCATCCTCGATCTTTTGTTTGGTGTAAAATGGTATTCTCTGGATGGCCTTGGTTGACTCCTTATATTAAATAACACTTAAATGAAAGAGATAAATTTTTTCGTGTCGCCCGTAAATCAAAAACACCGGAAAATGAACGAGCTTTATTTAAAAAGAAACGCAATGATGTCAACAAACTAGTAAAAGATGCAAAACGAATTTATTTCAAAAACTCGAATCAATCAGATAAATTTTGGAGCAATATCAAAAAACTATATCTTAGTAAATCAAAAACTGCATCCAGCACGTTTATTATTAACTAGGAACCCATATCTGACTGACCCCCGTGTAATAGCAAACGCATTTTGTAATTATTTCTGTTCCACAATATGCAATTTAAAGAGGAAGGCTTTCTTTCTGAAAGATTGCGTGTGGACAGATCATCAAAAAGAAAAGACACGCTGCCAAGCCGTTTTCAGGTTCAAAATCGTTTCAACACAAAAGGTCAAGTACGCACTAAACAAATTAAAAACGAAAAAAGCAGCCGGTCTCGATGACATTTTACCTAAAATCTTAATAGCCGGTGCTTCAGTATTAGCATATCCACTAAGATACGTTATAGATTTGTCACTAAAGACCTCAATGTACCCAACAGATTGGAAACGTTCAAAAGTTGTCCCAGTCTACAAATCGAAATCATTAACCAATATTGAAAACTACCGCCCTATATCCGTTATCCTGGCAATATCTAAAGTCATAGAGCGTATTGTTCATGAGCAGTTATCTACATATATGGAAGAAAATCGACTTATCGACGAAAACCAGTTTGGGTTTCAAAAAAAACGTTCCACCCAACTTGCAGCAACGTTGCTCACCGATAACATTAGACGAACAGTTGATGAATGGAAAATGGGTGATGCGGTATTTTTAGATCTCACAAAAGCTTTTGATACTCTGAGTCATAGTAAACTTATAAGTAAACTAGAAAGCTATGGAGTCTACCAACGAGAACTTATTTGGTTCCAAGATTATTTATTATTAGACCGTAATCTATGCTGACGATAAAGTTATTTAAATGAATTAGTCTGCGTTGAAAAACGTTAAATTTAAAAATTTTAAGAACAGAATGAAGGACTCCAAAGTAAAGAAGATATTTACGTCATATTATGAATATAAATTGGTATCAGTATTCAAAGTGTTGTCGGACGAATGAAATAAAACGTTTTTTAAACGTTTCACTGTTCTCGTCAGTGAATAGAGCAGCGATGGAGGATATTAAAAAGGGCATATCGTTCACATAAATTAGGAATATAATTGCAGCAGACGGGGAACCTTGAGGAACACTCCTTTTTACATCTGACCAGTCAGAAGAAACACCATTTACAATAACACACTGTTGACGAGATCGCCGATTAAAGAAAATTTTGGATTCAAGATAAAAAATTTTCCTTTAATGCCATACGCAGATAGAAAGACCATACGCTTGTGAGGAACTTTAAAATAAATAATTTAAAAATTAATAATAATTTAAATATAATACAAAATGCCTTAGCAAACTCAAATAATAGTCAAATAATAGACAAGATCGTTGAAGTTGAAAGTTCATGATTTATCTCCTGGAGAACTCTGCCGTGTAAATTGTCAGATCACACAGATTTGTTTACTTTCAGATCTGAGAGACTCTTTTCAATAGTATTGGGTGATAGATCAATGCTTTCAGAAAGGTCAGATACAGGATGGTTTAATTTAAATTCCGGGATATCAGTCAAAGTTTCCATTGTGAACACGCTAGAAAAATATTGATTAACTAATTGAGCTTTATCGAAATCAGAGTTCGAAAAAGAGTTGTTATAACATATATTAGGAAAGCGTTCTTTATTTCAATTTTCTGTGTTTGCATATGAAAAGAAAGCTTTCGGATTAGAATTTGCAGTTTCAGAAAGATATTTATCGAATTCACGAATGATTGTTCTACATGCGGATTTTTCACTGTTCCTTGCTTTATTGTAGTTCCGATAGTTTCCGTCTGTTTTATTGTCGAGGCACCTGCGGTATTTTTGTTGTTTGATTTTGATTTTCTCTGCGGTATCAGCGTTTAACCAAACTGAACGTTTTTTAAATGTAGAAGATATTTTCGGAATGTTCTCGTTTATGATCTTAAAATGTTTGTCGTGAAACAAGATTATCCCGTTTTCTGGAGTAAAAGCTGACGAAAGTTGGAGATCCAAAGATTCTAGATCTTTTTAAATGTTTCCGTATTTGCCTTTTGAATAAAGATATCGCGATAGATGAGGCGTTTTGAGAACAGATTCTATATGTACGTTGAATATGAGAAGTAGTTGGCGGTGGCTTTTTCCCTTTCTCCGAAAGGGTTTGTTGATAACAAATGTAGGTAGACTTTTGAGATGGATCAGGGACTTTCTGCTTAACCGTCGTCAATGAGTTGTAGTGAATGAAACATACTCTGACTGGAAAGCAGTAAAGAGCGGAGTACCTCAGGGTTCAGTCTTAGCCGCATTGCTTTTCATTGTTTATATTAATGATCCTCCTAATGTCATATCGATAGCTGCACTATTTGCTGATGACATCGACGTATATCGCGTTCTCTCTTCAGCTGTATCACATTTTCACCTCCAAAATGATATCGATTTGTTAGTAGATTGGGCCAAAAAAATGGGGGATGTTGTTTAATACAGAGAAATGTGCCGTACTACATCCCTGTAATAGTAACAAACAAAACACCTACGATCATAAGATTTCAAAAAGAGTTGAAATCAAAACTGTCAAAGGCGAACGCCACTTAGCCGTTTCTATCGACTCTGAATTAAGATTCATATAAAAAACCAATTCACAGAACAAACCAACTATTTGGTCTAATAAGAAGAACATTTACATTTATGGTTGGAAAGTCTTTCAAACTTCTGTTCATCACGCTAGTCCGACCACATCTCGAATACTGTGGAGCTGTCATTAACTCGAGATTGCTACAAGAAAAAGACGCATAGAAAAAAGCCAGAAAACAAGTTCCGGGAATGAGAGACCGTCCTTATGAGGAACGTCTTTCTCGTCTCAAATTAACAAGTATCCTCTGCGGATTTATTTGCGATGATCTCATAGAGATATACAAATGG
This sequence comes from Candelabrum cocksii, assembly GCA_963930725.1. NCBI lineage: Eukaryota > Metazoa > Cnidaria > Hydrozoa > Anthoathecata > Candelabridae > Candelabrum > Candelabrum cocksii. The sequence goes on along the minus strand of OZ005671.1, from coordinate 9,802,408 downwards.
TTTAAAGGGTATTACAAATGAACATCAAATCTTTTTAAAGCCGAATATCGAGTGATCACACAAGGTCATCATCTTAAACTGAGAAAGCAGCACTGTCGTCTTGAGCTGAGAACACGATGCGTGCGATTGATCGTTGGAACAACCTACCGCACAAAGTTATTAAAGCAGCCTTGCTTAATATCTTTAAAAATCTGCTGGATGTACCCTTATAATATTTGATTGATTAAGTCTTTTACGATTTTTTTATGATTATTTTACTTCTTTTCATATTGTAATCTCTGTAGTTTCGTCTGCTTCTTAGAGATCTGTAGTCTGAAACTTGATTTTACAGTCAACTAATATAGTTCTCACGTTTATTTTCTACTAATTGACTAATTGTTTTTCTAGTATTTTATATATAACGTATATTATCGTTACCAGTTTTTGCAGGTTTGATAGGCCTTCTTGCTTATACAAAAAAAATTTTGTAGACAAAGGCACCAAGCATTTTGGGTCAACGAAACTGTGTAAGAAAGCTACAAGATTTACATAAAGTGTAACTGAAGATTGAAAGAAAGGCTTAACAATTAATTGTAAAAAGAATGAATGCTTAGCTGTTAATAAAAAAGCAATAATTCCAACTCCTTCTGTGGAGAGTGATAGTCACACAACGTCATTGGATGGCATGGTACCTACACATACATACAGACAGAACATCTAGAATACATATATTACAACATCTCTACAAAAATTGTATACAAACCATAGAATCAGACTGGTTAAATTTAAGGTGTGTACTAAGGTAAGGTAATGTACATTTAGCCAAACATCAAAGTAATTCATGATAATAACTCTCCCTTATCTTCTTTCGTGTCTTCATTGTCATCTTTTATTTGATGATTTCCTTGTTTTGAATTGACTTCTCATTTTTACTTAGCCCAAACAATTGAAAGCATAGCAAAGATGATCATTAATCCACAAACAATTTCAATTACTGTAAGGACTTTTCCTAGAACGAAGTAGGACAAAACAACGCGAAACAGAACTTGAAGGGGCCATGAAGCAGCTACGAATGTCGAGCTTATCTGCATGTTGCACCAGGTTATAAGCATGTAACAAAGAGACGAAGTAAGAAATACAGCATAAATCAATGATAAAACCGTTTCGTTAGTTATGGATGAAGATTTCTCCGGTTTATTGACATAATATAGACAAGCCACTAACATTGAAAGGAAACCAAAGAAGTACATCCATGCAGTTACACCAACAAGAAATTCTCGCCATCTTGATTGTGGGTTTGCAAAATTAGAAAAATTGATTCAAATCAAAATCAAAATCAAATCAATGTATTTCGTGCTTATCAAGTTTGGAGAAATATCTATGTACAAATACAAATATCACAGGAACGTTGCAAATAGTGAAACACTACAAAATACACAACGACCTCATACTGATAAGTTATATAATTGAAAAGTAAAAGATCAAAAAACCTAAATTACCAAATGGCAAAAATGTTTGAGTGGATGAATTTGGTTGGGAAAAAGAGGAATGAAAAAGTAAAAAAAGACACCAAACAAAAGACTGTATATATGCACGAGAGATAAACTACTACATTATATATATATATATATATATATATATATATATATATATATATATATATATATATATATATATATATATATATATATATATATATAAACAAGAAGCCAGTCGGCTTGAAGATTTCTGCTTCAACAATAGAAATTTATCGAAACCTAAAAGCCTAAGAATTTATACAATACATATCGTCTTTTTATAAGAAACCAAGCAAAGGGCCTAATAGTACAGACGTAGTTATAATAGCAACGATACGCACGGTTGATAAAGAAGTTGTTGAAAGTAACCGGGGAGAAAAAGAACGTATAGATATAGATATAGATCATTTTGTCAATAAATTTTAGTGAAAACGTCCCTTAATAGGATTAGGTAAGTACGAGCAAAGAAGTACGAGTCGGTAATAATACGTTTTATAGGTTTCAAAATTCAATACAATGTACTGGGATATTTTAATAATTTGATATATTCTACTAATTCGATATTTGTGCCTGAGCGTTTGAGTGCCTGAGCTTTTTATACTCTGTCGAGTGCCCGAGCTTTTATACTATGTCGAGTGCCTGAGCTTTTATACTCTGTTGAGACTGATGATACGACGCCGACGATAACTTCAGTGACGAATCTAAAAATAAATTACATACAAATAATATATTTGTTTTACCATAGTTATATATATATATTATATATATATATATACAAAATTGTATATATGTCTTTACATTTCAGTACGGGAATGTTCGCAATCAGGGTACGTACCTTGATCAAGATACATACACCCCTCGATCGGGTGGTATGTACCTCGATCGAGGGACACTCATTTTTTCTAAGCTGTTTGGAAGGTGGGAAAACCAGGTGGATAGACTGTCTTCGTTGATTTTGCAAGCCTTGGGTGTATGGAAAATTGACTGTTTAACATATAATTTTTACTGTACTATTTGTTTTAAAATCAACACGGGAATAAAACATATAAATAAAGGTAAACGGCACCTCAGCGGATATACCCAATTGGGTTCATGAAAAATTCACGATGTGAGCATGACCTTGATCGAGGTCCGAGAAAAAAAATAAATATATATATATATATACATGGCAAAACCTCAATCGGGGTGAAATAACATAAACGAGGTGCAATCCCAATCGAGAACATTGCCGTACTGCTTTTAATCTTTTGTCTCCAACATCCAAAATAAAAGAGGGTTACAGGGCAGAGACAAGAGCAATTATGTAAACAAATATTACAAGAATCCATCTATATATATAATTGAAAAGAAATCTCAGTTTTATGGCTCATTACCAGATAAAAGCAAAAATATTTAAACACATTGAAATTTTCTCCTATCCTTAATTCTTACTATGGTTAAATGTTAAACATAAACTAGAAAGAGTGAGTAGCAATATCCTTACCTTGGGCAAACTCGTCGACAATCAAACTTTTGAGCAATTATGAATAAGCAATAAACAACAAGTATTCAAGCAATAAGTAATAAAAATTCAGCAATCAGCAATCAAATTAATGATCAGCAGTCAGCGAGGAATCCCGAACTGCAAGGAACTTTTTTGAGGATTTCCCTTATCTTAGGAAAGTCAGGATATCTTTAGGTCAGGATAGCTCAGTTGGTAGAGCGCTTGCAATTTCGGATTTCTGAGGTTGCGAGTTCAAATCTTCCCGGCCTCGCCGACTCAGCGAATGAGTAGCATTTCGATGCGGTAAAGTACGGGTGTTGGTGGTTGGAGTGGCGCCCGCTTCAACAGTTACATTCAACGTCTTGCGCTAACGAAAAGGGGATAGACACCCTCGTTTACGCCTGTTGCCAACATTAGGGTTAATTCGGCCACTTTACTTTTACTTTTTTAGCGGGGGATCTTGAGACCAAAGCAAGATTTTCATTCAGTGGCAGATGCAGGAGGGATCCAGGGGTGCAAAAGAACCACCCTTTCAAGCCAAGTCAAGTCAAAGAGTTGAAATTGTGGTTTTTCAATGTTATTAGTGTATGTTTCACTCACGCTTTTATTCTACACACGTAACTGACAATGAACTATCTGCTTGCAGATCACGATAGAAAGCAGTAGAACCAAGAAAAAATATAGTTAGCTAGGAACAGTATTGCATGTTCTTATACGTACGTAGCTAGCTATTACAGCATTAGCTACTTCTTGATCGCGTTGCAATTATAATTTGAGGAATATTCCCTTGTATTGAGAGGGATTCACCCAAGAAGTGGTCAAAGACACACTCAAAATGGGCGTGGCCAAAGGATTTTTGCCAAAGAGACCCCTTGCTTTATTATTTTGTTATTGGTTAATTTTTTAAATCATTGGGTCAGCTCATATAGCCTGAGTTCCACAATTCAAATAAGCACATACGCGGGCAGGCTTTCTGCGGTCTCTATCTATCTATCCAGGCCCGGCGGAGTAAAAAAAAAGTGGAGGGGCTGAAGAAACAACTTTGCAGGCAATGTAAGTGCACACTGCGTTTCGGACTTTATTCCGTTAAAAGGTGGTGTATGCGCTGTTTATACACATTTTAATATATATGATCAACGCATAGCTACGTCTCCTTTAATTCAACGCAGAAAATTTCTTTAAGCGGCGGGGTTCATTCTCACTGGTTTCGAAAAAGTACATTCCATTGGTTAAAACAACAAGAACATCGACCGAACGATCTTTAGTTGAGGAAAATTTTTAAGGGAAATCTTGGTATAAGATCAGCTATACCTATTGAACGAGCGTACAGATGTGGTCCTTTTTTCCATAATGGAGAACGCAGGAAAAAAGGACTATAATCGTAAATTTTTTAAGGTTCAAAGATAAACAATTCGTCCTGAGCAAATTTCGAGAGAAAAAACTCTGGGAAAATGGAATTTTCATAAATGAAGATTTCTCTGATGCTACAATGAATCATCGGAAACGACTTTTTCAAGAAGAAAAATTACTTAGAGAAAAAGGCAGTTACGCTAAAGTTGTATTATAATAAATTACTTACCAATAAATCGATCAACATTAATATGATACCAAAGTAGATATGTGTGTTGTGTTTTGTATAATTTTCAATTCTTTCAATAATCATACTTAATTTTGAAAACTTAATATTTTGCCCTTGTTCTTTCATCAATTTAATCAATAAAAACATTGATCCTGATGCTAATTATCTTCATGAATTTAATATTCACGCTCAATATTTTTCACCGTTTGAAATTTCGAAATTTTCTAACAAAGTTGATATTAAAAAATACTTTTCAATCATTCATCTGAATATTCGTAGTATTTCTAGAAATTTTAATAATTTCAAGAATTTGTTAAACAATTTTCCAAAGTTTTTTAGTGTAATTTGTTTGACTGAAACATGGTCAAATGGTGACAAGAACTCTTCTTTAGAACTTGAAAATTATGACAAAGTTGAGTCGCACAGGGGTGAAAGGGGTGGTGGTGTTTGTGTCTTTTTGCACAAAACCTTATCTTTTGTGATTAAACCAGATCTTACAGTAAACAATAAACATCACGAATCCTTAACTGTTGAAATAATCAACAAAGATTCCAAAAATATTTTAATTACTTGTTCGTATTGGCCACCTGTTAACTCTACAAAAGAATTTGAGTCATGGCTCAGTGACTATCAAGAAATTATAATGAATGAAAAGAAGGAAATATACATGTTAGGCGATTATAACATAAACGTGTTAAATTTTAACACAAACAATAACGTGAAAAATGTTATAAATATTTTTATGCAAAACAGTTTTTATCCCATAATCGATAGACCTACTCGTGTTACTAAGGACACTGCAACTGCCATTGATAACATCTTTATTAATTCATTTGATTTAAAACTTGAAACAGGTATTATAAAAACTGATATCACCAATCATTTCTCTATATTTGTTATAAAACCATTAAATTGTAAATCTGAATTAAATTCTACAAAGTTTATTTTAAAACGAATATTTACTTCGAATAAAATTTTAATGTTTAAAGAAGATTTAAAGTTTACAAACTCGGATGTGTTTGATATCAAAGATCCCAATGTTGCTTATAACCAATTTATATCACTTTTTCTATCAAAATATAATTTTCATTTCCCAAAAACTAAAATTAAAATGAAAACAAAAACCTTAAATAATCCTTGGATGACTAAAGGTTTAATAAAATCTTCCAAATTTAAACAAAAATTATATAATAAATTCCTTAAAAAACGTACAATAGATAAAGAAAACTCATATAAGAAATATAAAAATTTATTTGAAAAGATCAAACGTAAATCGAAGAATAATTATTACCATAACTTACTTAAATTAAACCAGGGAAATTCTAAGAAAACATGCAACATAATTAGGGAGGTTTTGGGTAAGCGAAATCCCTCGCCATCCTTTCCTAAGAGAATATCTATTGAAAATAAGGACTGTTTTGATAAAGACAAGATTGCAGAATATTTTAATGAATTCTTTGTTAACGTGGGAAGCAAGCTTGCTGATAAGATCCCAATTGTAGGCAAACACTTTTCGGATTATTTAAATACCTCGACTTGTTCCATGACTAACATTGAAATTACTACTAATGAATTAAATGATGTTGTTAACCAAATAGATATTAATAAATCTCCTGGTTATGACGAAATAACACCAAATATTGTAAAGATTGCCCTTCGTGAAATTTGTAATCCATTAAAACATATTTTTAATCAATCACTTACCTCAGGAATAATTCCAGATAAAATGAAAATAGCAAAAATCATCCCTTTATTTAAATCAAATGATGGTTCTTTAGTCAATAATTATAGACCAATATCAATCTTACCGATTTTCTCTAAATTATTTGAGCGCATTTTATATAACCGACTAAATATATATCTGAGAATAAGTTATTGTACCAGAGACAATATGGATTTAAAAAAAATCACTCAACTGACCACGCGATCATAGATATTGTTGATGAAATCATAGAGAAATTTGAAAATAATGAATTTGTTTTAGGTGTATTTATAGATTTTTCTAAAGCATTTGATACCGTAAATCATGATATTTTATTGGGAAAATTAAACCATTATGGTGTTATTGGTAACAACCTTAATTTATATTTTTTTAAAGTTATCTATCTAACAGAAAACAATTCATAAGCTACAATAACAAACAAACAACCCTGCTTAATATAACTATAGGAGTTCTTCAGGGTTCAATACTGAGTCCTCTTCTATTCTTAGTATACATTAACGACTTAGCCTCTGTTTGTCCGAAGCTCTCTACAATATTATTTGCTGATGATACAAATATATTTAACTCCCATAAAAATTTAGATCAGTTATTCCGGATAATGAATAATGAACTATCATGTTTAAACCAATGGTTCTCTAGTAATAAATTATCAGTCAATACAAAAAAAACTAAATATACTTTGTTCCATCCGTTTCGTAGAAAACAATTAATACCGCTTGATCTTCCTTTACTGTCTTTAAACTCGGTTGCAATAAGTCGAGAAACTTTAATTAAATTATTATATATATATTTAGATGAAAACTTAACTTGGAAAAATCATATTTCCATGATTGAAAATAAAATTGCCAAAAGTATAGGGATTTTATATAGAGCTAGGTTTTATTTGGATAAACGTTGTTTAAAGGACGTGTATTTTTCTTTTGTTCATAGTCATTTAAGTTATGCAAATATTGCATGGGCAAGCACGCATAAATCAAAATTAATGTATTTGTATCGTCAGCAAAAACGAGCATCGAGAATAATTTTTAATTGTGAAAGGTTTGCACATGCCAAACCATTACTAAGCCAACTTAATGCTTTAAATATCTTTCAACTCAATATTTACCATAATTTAATATTTGTCTTCAAACTAAGTAAAGGTTTGGTGCCAGAAGTCTTTACAAACAAATGTAACTTACGGGATTTCCATTACAACTTGCGCTCATCAAAAAGCTTGTTATATAGTACAAGTCTAAGGAAGAGTAAACTTGGCTTATTTTTTTCATACAGAGCTCCCTTTCTATGGAATAATTTTATTTCTTTAAAAGTGAGGGAAATCACTACCCTTTTGCAATTTAAGAAGACTATAAAGTCTCTTCTTCTTGAACATGATAATGAACAAGAATTTTTTTTAACTTTTTGTTTTTTTTCTCATTCTCCTTTTCTTTTTGTTTTTACTGTTATATATCATACAACGCTGAGATTATATCAGAAAATGTAAATAATATTTGCGTTTATACTTTTGAAATTGTTGTAGTACGTACATACACATATATAATTTTTGTCAATCTTTGCATAACTTGAAATAAGGTACTCTATGATAAAACTTCTTAAAGTTTTCTTTGAGTTTCCTGCCGACTTAATACATTCAAACAAACATTAAATAAATGTGTATATATTTGTTGTATATGTATATATTTGGATAAATTTCCATTGTAACTTTTGTTGTTTTGGCGAAATGATTAAATAAATAAATCTTTACATAAATTTCAACCAATGACGGACTTTACTGGCGAATCTCCACTAAGCGCAAATGTACATAGAATCATTTCATTGGTCGCAATTAACGTTTACGTCACTGGCGGGAATAATAAAACGTCAAGACCTAATAAATATTTACAGTCTAAGTAAAAAGTCCAAAAAGTCGTTTGTGGTTGTCATTCGAACATGCAAGAACATTTGCTTTGGCGATCAAGTCGAGACTATCAGCCTTATGAAATGTTGAAATGGCAAGTTAATTGAAAAGGTTAGGTAACATCGTAGATCGCATCTACGTCTTTACTCTCCTTGCTATGGAAGTTGTTTCAGCTGTCACGCTAGTGGTTGAGTTTACATCTAACAATTTACACAAAATACAAACGTTTATCAACGTTTATTATTAGTTTCTTTTCTTCAGAGGGAAGTGACAGCATCTTATTTTCAAATCATCGGCACAAACAATATCTTCATCTTTGAGTAAGACTTGGAGGGTTTGTAATTCGACTCCATGTTCTTCAACGTCGATATCGAAATGGTAATTGCTTTCTACACTCGACATTTCTCCAAGAGTTTCTTCACCCTTCAGAGTTTTGATGAACAATGATTCCAACTGCTCAAAAATCAACTGCTTCGCAGAACGAAACTATGTAATGAGTTATTATTAGAGCAAGTAAAGTCAAGTTTTTGTTATTAAGTTATTGCGGTGTTGTTTAAAGTAAGAGTTCTGGACACATGGAGTAAGTTTCAAAATCTTAATTTGATAGGTCAATAAAAAGTCAATTTTTTATCGTTAGATCAATTTTTCAATTTTAGGTCAAAAATGTCAATTTCTGAGAAAAACTGACACTTTAACAACATCTTGTTCATCAATCTCAATCTGTGCTAACTCTATTTATGCTATATTGTATAGTGTGGATTATGAGAGCTCCTTGACAGGTGGTAGCCTATGTCATTGTTGTAGGCTATAGAGTAAAAAAGTGACGTGAAATGGTCCATGGATGTATTTCATTATTTTAAGATATTTATGCGCCGGAAGATGATCATCGTAACGTTTTCGATATTTTTGACGACATTGAACATTAGATATCATGAAAAATATAGTTAGTATTTCTTTAGAGTTGTGTTAGTATTATATACAACATGTTTTAAAAGTGTGAAGAACAAAAAAATCTGGTTAATAAACAAACTAAAATGTTGAATTTTGATTGTTTTTTGTCCATTCGCGAAATTAAATTCCCGCGAAATTTTCTGACAATAAAGTATAAAACACAAGAAACAATGGTTCACTCAGTCAAATTTTCGTTAGGTCAATAAAGTCAATTTTTTGGATTTTTAGGTCAATACAAACTTGCCCCAGTTATTATTAAACCTATAAAATCTTCTTGCACACGGAAACAATCATCTACCCATCGCAAGCAAAGTGTTAGTTGCTCTTTGTTGGATATGTCGGTATATTCATCACTGATTATCGCATAAAACGATTTTTGATTTTTTCACAAATGTCACGAATGATCTGATGTGCCATCATAAGCATTATTATTTCATTTTGAATGTCATGAGATAAATACTTATATGTCTTCTTTAACACCTATTTGCTTAGTTCAGGGCGGAAGTCTTTGCTTTAGTTAAATGAAATTTCAATTTTCGTCATTGTCATCATCCCTTAAGGCTAAACCTTGGCGCCCTAGAAATTGTAAACATTCTATGATCTTTAGCAAACATCGTCTATTCTGTTCCATGTAATCTTTCACGGTTTGGTTGGACATTTCACGAACGTTTCTTCAACATGGAACTGCCGTTTCCTAGGCTAATGCATGCTAGTGTGGCACTTTGAATGAAAGTGACTGCCCGACTTAATATACACAGAATTGACTTCTATAGACCGGTAAATACAGTGGTAGTATTGATAACATTGCATAAGGACTTAGAAATAGCCATATATTCCTCCAATGATAGAAAAAAAAATTATTATGTAGCAAAAAGGTGCGGGGGGGGGGGGGAAGCTAAGCTATCTATCTAGATACCCCCAAGGCAATTTTAAAGATTCTGTCCTGCGGAGCAGAAATCAAAAAATATATTATGAATTTTTGTCTTTAAAGTAATTAACGAAGGGCTTTTGAAAATTTACTTTTAGATTGGGACAGGTTCTGGTCCATTTTAAGTTCTTTAGGCTGGGTATTCCAATCACGGATACATTGATATGTAATACAATTGATACCTTAAGTAAATGTATTTTTATGAGGTATATACCAAGAGGTTGTTGTTTTCAACTGACCGTAGATTATGATGGTTTCCAGTTCTTTTCACGAATATGTTATCAAACACAGGGGGTAGTCTAGAATGTTGATGCTCCCATACTAATAAAACTATGAACTAGCATGAAAAGGGAGTATGTTAGAGAGAGTAAACGTGTGAGATGTCAGTGCTACATTGAGGAGGTTGGAAGAAGATTAAACAGAGAGCTTTTCGTTGAAGAGGCAAACCATTTTGGCCTAAAATCGCAAAATTAAATGCCGCAAATTTTTCAAAAATAGTGATTTGCAAAAGAGAGAGGGAAAAAGCGTAGATGCTGGATAAAAGTAAAAATAATTCACAAGTTGAAGAAAAAGAAAAATCGTTTTTAAAACTCATTAAAATTTGTTAAATAAGTATACATGTTTTCAAACTTCCTCTTCATCACGTATGAGTACCACAACGGTAGAACAACTTTCCCTTTTTGAACTTGAAACTTTCCTACGGTTTGCAAAGAAACTCCTGATATCTGTTGTTGATTTAGTTTCTACTTTTCTTTTCTTCGATTACGGTGGTTTATGGATGTTTTCATTGTTCTTTCATTGTCAATGAAAGAACCCATGGTATTTGTTGCATGGTATTGAAGATCCTCAGATTTTTCAAATGGCTAATCTACAATTGTATTTCATAGGGTCAGTACTATAGTTCTATACCGTAAATGATCGATTAAACACCCTCTTCCAATTAAACGCCTCTCTCGATTAAACACCCCCGTGTGCAAATTGATTTGGTAAATAAACGCTCCTTTTCTAAAAAGAGTGAATTTTAATGGCGAGGTTTCGAATAAACGCCCCTCCTGTAATAGCCACGCAAAGAAGGAGAAAGAAGTACTGTTTGTTAGGAAAATGCTATATTTATTTCCACTGGAAACTTACTTCGTTTTTTCAAAACTCCATTCAAAATGGGTGTATTTCTCTTTGATTTCTTGCAGCCTGTCGCATAACACTCTCGCCATTTTTCCATACTCGCACCGAGCGACATATTGTCCAGGTACCCCCCAAGCCAATTTCTCGTTTCCTTTTTCCGCTTACTTCAACGTTGACAACGTTTGTTTTGGCAGCTTCAAGGAATTGAAAAATTAGTTCTATGAACGTCCTACTAAAAGTTCATTTTTGTAGACACCAACAGCGTGATAATCGAGTTCCAAAGCTTCTGATCGGTCGTCATGTGACTCGTAATATCATTTCAGAAAAAAAGTTGTGATATCCAAATTATTGCATTTTGAAATAAACCCCTCTCTTAGTTAAACGCCCCTCTCAAATAAATGCTCCCCTAAAATTTTCACTCTTTAAATATATCTATTATATATTATAAATATATATTTTTATTTAAAATAATAGATCATTTACAGTATGCGTAGTTCCATTTATAAGTAACTGGTTTATAAGCCACTGTACTGATTTCTAAGTAACTAAGCAAAATTCAATGTTTGATACAAGCAACAAATTAATTATCCAGAGCGAGAAAAAATAACTAAGTCCACAGTCCTGCTAAATGCAGGTCTTTACAATTTTTATCTGCCCGGCACTTAATATGCGAGAAAAAGTAAAGCGCATGCGTATTTGAACTGCTGGGCATGTAGGTTTTGAGTTTGTCTAAACCGGCTCCCAGGCATACAGACACCGCGATTTGTAAAACGGTAAATACTTTCTACACACTAGCTCGTTCTACTCTGGCGAGTAAAACTCGAATTTCGAGTTTTGTAAATAGAAAATCAAGCATCATCAAGTAGAAACACTAGAATCATACAAACATGCGACAACAAAATTGTAGAAAGAACAAAAGATGAAAGGCGTCGATGTTAACAAAAATCCTCTGTTTGTCATAATATCACGACAGCTTGAAGATATCAATTATAATGGCAATTATTATTGCCAAGGCCATATATCGATTTGGTTGAATGTTTGAAGACATTTTTAGAAGAATTTCGCGTAGCAATCTTTTGTTTCAAGAGGTTAAAAGATTCGGTGACAAAAGAAACAGCAAGGTATACTTTATAGAAGAAGTTTTAAAGGGGAAGTTCGGTCTAATTTGTCGATTTTAATTTTTTTATTCTTACTTATTAAGTCTTAAAAATTAAGCAAAACATTTTTTGAATTTTAAAGAAATCGTTTTTCGTTCAAAAGTTATTAATTATATTTACTGTTAAAAATATGAGTGAATTTCACTCACAGAACAGTTTGAAACATATTCACCCGAATGTGAAACTGACGTCACATAGTGCAGAACAACATTTTATAAAAGAAGTTTATCAGTGAAACTTCACTTAATAGAAAAAACTTTGTCCGTAAACATTGTTTTATTTGTTATTTTGGTTTTAAAAATATGCCAAGTTGCTAAGCTATAGATTGTACCAATCGATCAACAAACGACTTCATTTTAGCTGGAACGGTATGGTAGCACGAAGTCAACTTGCTGTCATGGATTACAACAGTGGACTGCACTGCAAGCAAGCCACAACTAAAGACAACCAACCTCGTTTTAAGCATAGCTTCTCTAAAGTGACATAATCCTGGGTTATCAAAAGCATTTCAGAAAAAAAGGATAAAAATTATTTACTTGAGCTCATGAACGAAACAATAAAGTGCAAAGTTGATAAGGTTTTTCACGACCTTCCAAAACACCCTGAGACCGCACCCAGATTTTTATCTTCAAAAGAAAAACCAAATAAAGATGAAGCAATACAAAACAAACGTACACGATTTTTAATGTAAATATTTTGAACTTTGTACATAATAACTACTTTTTAGCTTCTTTTTTGTTATTATAATTCAAAAACCTAATCTACAAAACGTTGCTGTTCTTCACCTTTGCTTTCCATAAAAGGCACATAAACACCATATTTTTCTGGGAAGGTTTTTCTTATTGCCCATAAAGCACATGATGGAATGACTTTTCGTACACCTTTACCAAGTCGATTGTGAATCCACCAAGTGTACTGTTTATAGATTGCAAATCTCAGTGTTCTAAGAAAATAAATAGTATTAAAAAAATTAACAACTTTGGTTGAAAAATATATTATTTCAGTTTTGAAGCCATTCATTAAAAATAAAACTTGACGAAAACCTAAAATAAACTTGCTCACTTATTACTTATGACCATGCGATCTCCTCGCAGGTTGTTCAATGCACTCAGCGCTGTTTCCAAAACAGGTTTTGACAAACATACCAAATTAAAGGCATCTGTAATGGCAATACACGTTTTACCTGAAGTAAAAGGCGTAATCGGTATCATGTTTTCTATGCATTTAAGTATGCATCTTCCTAATTCGGAAATTTTTTTACCTACAAATAAGCTGTCGGGGATTTCATTAGTATCTCCACAGCATATACTTTCTGTGTATGTATCCATGGGTCTACAATTTTTTCCACAAAGACACCAATTTATATTTCCTATTAGTATCGTTCGCTGCTCTATTTCGTCATTTTCGTTTTCTTCCTCTTCCCCCTCGCTGCTACTATTAACATTTCCTACATCTCTTGTTGATTCAAAATCAAAAGGTTTTAGTCTATTTATATTAGGGATAATGTCATCCAAAAATTCATTTTCGTCTGAAGAGCTACTGGATTCAGCCATACTTTTTACTTTTAGAATTATTTCTTTATAAAAACACTTCTATGTTTATTAAAATTTCTTTCTTTTCAAACCGTTTTCCTTTCTGTAACAAACTGATGTATACTTTCTGCACGGCGTGACGTCACATGCAAAACGTGTTTTTAACGAGTAAAACTGATCATTCTGAAAGTATAAAAACAAACGTTTTTAAATCAAATGCAAATCGAATTTTTGTTTTTCTGTAGTTTTAGATCATAAACTGTTTAAAAAACAATTTTTAGAAAAAGATAATTAGACCGAACTTCCCCTTTAAGCATACCACACACAAGCGATTTTTGTCGCTGACTCACGCGTTCTTCCAAAACCTCTTTCCTTCGTGTTTTAAATTTTGGGCAATTAACATTATTGCGCCCATACTGACAACAGAATTGCACTTTTTATTCCCTTAAGATAATATGTACGAAAATATATTAAATAGATAATGGTGGTAAAATCTTTTTTTAGAAACGCTCCGGAAGTGAATAAAGAGGGAAGCGCACACCCAGAAAGTATGGTACTATTGGTACTTCACATCAGCATGCAACTTAATTGATTTACATGAGGATCTTCGAGCTTGCCATTTTATGACCCTAAATCTAGTCAAATGTTTGTAGTGTTGGCCGTTAGCAATTTTATCACCCCAAGTTGAATAATTATAATCAGTCTAAAACTATCATATCGTTGCGGAAAGAGGGGGTTCCGCTAAGGATTTTTTACATTTTAATTCAAATTCAAACTCAATTTTAACTTCTTGACCCATTTGCGAAAAAAGCTTTTATTTGTGAAATATTTTATAATGAATGATTCGCAGACATAATCATCGAGAAATACTTCTTTTCCTCGTGAAAATTATTATTACCGAGAATTAACTTATTTTATAAATTGCAGTATTATAATTGCTTAAGAATTTTGAACATTAATTGTCTAACAGAGAAGGTTGAAGATATTAGGTCGGGCGTAGAGTTTGATAATGAAAGAGGCCTAAGAAGCTTTTAGTCATTTCGAAAGCAATGTTATTTATTCGATGCTGATATTTCGACATACATCTGTGTAGTAGGGCATCTTCAGAGTGGTTACATAGATAATTTAAATTGTGTTTAAAAGTGTCGTAAAATAACGAGAGAGGTTAATTGTGAGAAAATGACGCGTTGAGGTGTCGAAGGTTAATTAAAAAGTTTAAGATTCGCGCTTTTTCGTGGACTTTAGGTTGGGTTTGTAGGTTTTAATGAGTACGGTTATTTTATTCGTTCTTCTAACTTTTTATTATAGAAAGGCTATTGTGGCAACTAAAGCAAGACTTCATAGGCATTTTATATTTATGTTGTCCCTTCGAAGTTGGCCGTTGCTACGAATACCAAAATTGAAAAAAAATTCTGCAGGAAATATTGGTACTAAGAAAGTGTTGTTGGATATTTTAATTTCTTACTTTACCAAACTATTTAACTTACAAACTTTTTGTTGCAAAAAACTATCAAAATAAACAACAGCGATGGGATATTTCAAAACACTCAGATAAAAGGCTTCTGCGTACAAATATATTTCTTCACAATATTTCTAAATCAACAAACATTTACATTTTCTGCAACTTTATTCATTATTCTCTTTACGATTTTTATCTGACAGCTTACCATGTAGCTACTGCTTTCCTACAAGTTTAAATATATATATTATATTTAGATGATACTCAACTACCAAGTTGGATATAGCAAAGGTACAAGCAAACCACACATACAAACAAAAAAACAAGGGAGTGATGCGAAATTGCTTATCAAGGTGATTTTAATCTACAGAAATTTCACGGTAAGATCATATTTTACTGGGGTTGGGTTTTATTCATCGTTTTATAACACATAAATTGCATATATATGTAGTGCTATATATTTCGCTTAACAATTTATAAATATTTTATTCAAAATATTTTAATATTTAGGCAGAAATCACTCCGGATATGTCAAAAAGTGCAATCAAGGGAGTAAACATGAACAAAATGAAGGACCTAAAAGAATCAATGGAATAACAATTCCATAATCATATTTTAGATAACCTATCAAAACCTTCTCAATCCGTCAATCCACTCCTTGTAGAACACTCCAAATAAAGCTGTGCATATTGAGAGCGTTGGCATCTGTTCTCTAAAACAGGTTAATTTCCCAAAACAACCATCTACAGGAATTGGTGCTGCCAGTTGTGGTGTAGCTGCTATCCTTGCTATTACGGATATATTATCTGGTCAAGTCACACTTCCAACACCACAGTTTATGTGGAAGTTTAAGAGCATGAACGTTCACCGAGTTGAATTACTTTGCAAAATTGTCACGGCATGGCAATGTCACCTTAAAAAAACAATTTATGCAAATATATTAGAGAAGTTTATTTATATATGCTATTACTAGGGCGATAATTTAGTAGTTGTTCTTGTTGATTGTGTTTCTATATTATATATAAAAAAATATTCTGTATTGGGAGAGACCAACTTCATCTTTTCAATTGTTTTAACTTGTTGCTAGGAAATAACTTAGGTAGTTATTTTGGGATTATGATGCAAATACAGTAATATACAGTTTCAGTAATATAAATTATAGCAACAACAAAAAACTAAAAAATGAGCCAACTTTCGCGATTTGAAAATAAGTAAAAACACATGCACATGCTTCAACCACTGATCTCAAAAGAATAACTGGATCGGCCATTCGAGTCAGCCTAATGAGGACAGCGTGGCTACCATCTTTGTGTGACCACCTCTTGTTATGAAAATTGGCCGAGAGTAGTGGAAGACTGCAGAAGAACAAACAATCAACAAGTTTTTAATGCTCTTTAACGTTATTATTAGTATAGAAATGACTTTCCAAGAAAAAGTAAGTACTTTACTTGATATTTTGCAAGTATGTAATCATAGGCTTCTCCTACCCAGTGCTGTGAAATTATACACCTTACCATTTGTCTGTATTTTCTTCTTATCAATCTTAAGAAACAGTTTAGAAAGCTTAAATGACCAAAAAATTAAGAAACATTGAGCCTGCCTAGTCTGACTTGTTTCTTTAAAAAAAGACGTGTATTATGATTGTTTCGCCCAATATCAGGGCTCATCAGCATGGCTAGGATAACAAATGCACGTTTTTTACAAGCAACTTGGTTGCTTAGGATCGAGGGCTCAAATTATCCTAAGAATTAAGCAACTCTCAAGGCTGAAATCAATATTTTATAATATTTAGAAAACCATAGTTTCAGTTTTATTCAAAGATTATCCTCTCAAATAATAAAACATGCCAAATTATTGGACCTTGAAAAATAAATAATCAATGAAGTCGTGAATAGGCAACAGTAACAAGTTAAAGCAAAGAAATCATTTAAGCAACCAACTTGAACACTGAAAACTAGTTTTTCCTTAGTAACTTTAGGGCTGACTCCAAAACTGGAGTTGCTTATAAAAAACGTGTAGTAAGGAACAAGATATTTGTCAAATAAATTTGTCTAGTTAAGGTGGAAAAAAGATTATTAAAATGTTTCATACAGAATGTAGTGGTACAAAAACATATCCAGGCATGAACAATCAATGCAATAAAATTATACAATTAATCTCAAGTATATATACTGATTTTATTTATTGCAAAAAATTGCAAACACCCTAAGGTCGGTTCATTCTATGTAAGTTAAAAATTCTTCATGAATTTTATGATAGAATAAAATTAATAATCAAACTCAAGATTGACTTAATAATTTTGGCTGATTAAAATTACATATTAAACCATTGAAAATTTTTGGAAAAAGACTGTTAAAATATTTTTAATAATAATAATAATGGAGTTTTACGAGACTCTCCACATATAACACAGTAGCTCTTCTTATCCCAAGATTTAGGTTCTGGCGTACAACCCACTATGTGGAGCTAGGCTTGCATTACGCAATTAGTTCTGCTCAACTACTAACTACTAAGCTACAGTGCCATGTATTTTTTTCTAGTGCTACTGGGAAAATATATTGTTTCATATTATTATTTGATTAAAATATCTATATGGATCAGAAGTTTATGGACGATTATTTTAGAAGATCAGAAAAAGCTATTATGATATACTTTTTACAGGATTAAATCTTTATATGTATCCCTGAAAAACATGCTTAACTCAATATTTATTTCATGATATAATGCTTTATAGCTAAAGCTAACATTCTTCAATCGATATATATATATATATAATTAGTTACTAAACTTTTTCTCACTTATTCACGGAACATTTCCAATAGTCGCTACTAATATATCAGCTTACACACAGAAACTTCTAAAACTGTATATCAGGATATACATTCCTAGTCTAGTTTATCATATCAAAACTACATAAAACTTGATATACTTCATACTTATGGAATGTTCTAGGAAATTTCCTTTTATTCTCAGACTCATCATCAGAACTTCCTTCACTATCACTTCTGCTTTCCTCAACCTTTCGTTTTCTTCTCTTACTGCAATCATATGCAACACACCCTGTGCCATATTTACCCATTTTCAAGATATTTTTAATCTAAATAAAATAAATATCGCATTTATATTGTATCTACAAAACAATTCACATGAGATAGCTACAAAAGTAATAGCTAGCTATATTCTGTAATTCATACTAATTCTATATTATATTTTTTACTGATGATGAGACACGGACGTGACTTGCTTCTTATTTATTCAATCATAACAAAATATAGTCTTATAGTTGAGATGTATTCGAGTAAATCGACTATAAATAAGCCAGAAATTGCGTCTGTTTACTTTGTCTAACAGAATTGAGGTGGTCACACAAAGATGGTAGCCGTTGATATTCTAGTGAAATATTATCAGATTGAGAAACCAAGGGCAATGCCCAATCCAGTTATTTTTTTGAGATCAGTGGCTTCAACAAGCATTGGAATTTACCATTTTAAAATTTTATTTACGCACGTGACATTGCAATATATTACGGAATCCGAAAATAACAAAATTTGTTTTCGACTTTTGCACTTTTGCAAAGATGCGCGACCCGATTTTGCATGTCGCACTGTTCCGATTGGTTGGCAGTTTTTGCTAAAGATCAAAATAACTTGCTTAAAACATTCTAATTATGCAGAATAATTAGAAACTATTCGCGGTAAATTATGCATATTTTACGCAATTTATATAACTGATTGTGCAGACGCGGGTTTCTATTTGCGAGTGTAATTAAAGATAATACTATGCAATTTAGCGTATTTTGCCATACGAAAATAACAATGCACATGACTACAGAGAATAATATCAATATAAAAAACGAAGAGGATGCTAGATGTAAACAACGTTTTATATATTTATGTTTTGTTTTTATTTCATTATAATGTTTTTAGTTAAGAAGATACTTTTATTCCATTTTTAGAGCATTCCAGTTTTTACGCTCGCACATTCACTGCACTCTGTCATTTGCTTCTCGTGTAATCTGTTTTGCGCGGATTCAGCGAAGAATTTGCAACTGCCTCCTGCGTCACATCGGATTTGATCAGTCTGTTCCGTTTCTTGGCATCTTCGAGGGCACCACGCGCCTTTATAACTTGCTGGTTTTCCCATGTAATACGACTTTTACGAGGCATGATCTTTGGAATGGTTTCAGCTGCAGCTTCCTGCACGGCCGACGCAAAGGCAGTGTATTTCCTATGATGATCCGTTGGTATATTCGAATCAGGGGTGGTTGATGCAGCATATCCCCAGCGGGCACACGAACGTACAAAAGACGTCTAAAAAACGTCCAGGACGGGACGTCCGTTTTCGGTCTTAAAATTGTACCATACGGGAACCGTTTCGGACGTCTTTTTCACGTCCGATAAAAACGTCTGTTTAGGACGTCTTTTCAGTTTTCATACAGTACCATTTTGAAACTTTTTCAACTGTTTTCCAATCGTTTTTGGAACGGCATAAAATCATTTATCATTCCAGTTTTTCTACGCTCACGCTAACACGGGAAAATTGAAAATCCAACCAATGAATACAGACAAAGAAAAAACACATTTCAAAAACATATATTATGTATTCTCATTTAGAGTCCTTCCGCCCCCATCTTTTCGATCAGCAGCATGGAACGTATGACCTCGTCATTTGAGTATTTTGGAATGGCATCTAAAAGATATACAAAACAGACATTAAAAAACTAATAAAACAAAATCTTTGAAAAGCATGTGACTGCAAAATTAAATAACCATGATGAATTTAATCTCCACATAACGCCAAAACACCATGATTTAGTTCAAACTTTTTGGTGCAGTAAACAATATTTTTTGTGGAGCTGTGGCAGTGGTCTTATTTTAAACATCTGGTAATAAAAGAGTTCTTCTCACCAGTAATTATTTTAATTAGGTTGGTTTGATGGAATGGACATTTGTCCCCGTTCAAATTGAACTTGGTCATCAATCTGTTGCTCATCAACCTAAATCGAAAATTTCCATAAAATTGGATATTTAGTATGCATGAATAAATAGATATACTCACAAGAGCGCATCTGGCATCATTTTCACCAAGTTCTTCATCAAATAGTTATCCAGACTATCTTTCTGGCTTAAGTCAAATCCATCGCAGCACCCAATAACATTCATCTCCACCAGCTTCTTCACTTCATCGCGAACCTTAGTCAGAAAGTGGATCACTTTGTATTGAAACTCTAAATTAGAAGTTATCATTCGATATGTAAGTTACTCACACTTCCTTGCCCAAAGATACAAGAACACAGTCTATAACAAGGGTTAATTTTTGAATTAACCGCTATTGTACTATATTTGAAACTGCAAGAAAATTTAAAAATATCGAAAATTTTAATGTAAAAAAGTAATCATATTTCAGCATTGATATATTCTAAAAAAGTTAAGGCAAGTTTTTTATTTGCAACGACTTATATACATATTACCATGCATGCAAATTTATGGCAAAATCTAGTATTGAAAACTATACCACATAAAAATAAATTGATGGTAGATTAAAATTATACTACTGGGTGTATGTCAAATCAACGTGAAAATATTGAGCCATTTTGCACTTACTCTTGCTTCTTCTGACAATGGAAATTGTGACTTCAACTGATTCATATCTAAAAATAACTTTTTAGTTTTAGCATCATAAAATACTTACTTTTTAGCATCATAAAATATATCCTTTCCACTTACATTGGCTTGATGATGCCATAGGTGAAGGTCTCCTTATACTTGTTCGAGTTGGTTGTTTAGTTTCAGCCCCACACAAACCTATCAAGATAGAGGAATATCTATATAATCTGCCATTATGTTCATATTTCCACGCGAGAAAACCTGTCATAATTAAAGGTAATCGTATCTAATTATTTTGCATAATTAGAATATTTTAAGCAAGTTATTTTGATCTTTAGCAAAAACTGCCAACCTACAACCTTCGCTTTTTATTTAAATTTAAAATGTGGGTTTTACCAAGAATTGCCTCGAGATCTGCTTTTGTTTATTCGAATATCAGGCAACTTTCTCGAAGTAAGTGTTTCATTCTCAGCATTTTAAATGTCATTTAATTATTTACCTAGTAGGTAGATTTGCTAATGCCACTGGGCACTGCTACATAGATATAGATATATGTATTCGCCAGATACTAAAACACAACTCAATCTTCCAGATTTCTTTCATTTAAGTTATTAGGTAAATAAAGAGCTTTAAGAAATGAAACTTGATGAAATGGTGTTGTACCATTATCATGTTTTATCCAGATTTCTTACTGAAGTGTTTGATGGAGATCAATGAAACTGTAGGTGCTATTTCCTTTAGGGTACCCATAATGATTTTGTTGGACCTATTAGCACCAAGTCCACAAACAACAACTCCCAGTTGTCTCATTTCTTGCGTTGGTATATATTTGTTTTTAGACAAATTGTGAAAAGTGTTTCTGCCTGGGGGTAATACAGGTCAAATATCATAGCGCAAAGCGCTATTGGGCGCCGATTTATTGGCGCCCAAATTCAAAATTTTGCTGTGAATTTTGTTTTTAACTTTATCACTGAAACCAGAGAATATTAATTAAAAAGAAAATGTGTCAATCTGTTTAAAACATGTGTTGTTTATCCACCTCTATTGATATACCTGCCTTCTGACCTGTGATCATGAAAATACTGCGAAGTTTGTTATTGTTGCCTTTACTGTTCACAGCACTTTAGTTTTGAAAAACGAGTGATTGAGACAATATACTTGCATCTATAACGCGGGGAAATCTTGTATCTCCATCATGGTATTCAATATATATCTATATAATACCCTCCAGTAAATCTGAACAAGTAAGTACTCACCATGTTTCGAATGGTTGTTGATTGGGCGGGTTCAAAAAAGTTTAAAAACAATTATAACTTACAAGCCTGGCATTTAGAGGCGCGCGATAATTATAATAATTTAAGGTGTGCTCTCCACCACGCCCCTAACTGTGTTATTTTACTAATAATCACGCGTCTTAAATATATCTCTTGTAAATGAAATCTTAAAGAACTTACTTTAACGTAATTTATTTAGTCACGTAAATATATTTTTTTGTTTCAAATTATAATGGATTCACCGTTCTTTAAATATATCAATGTATATTATTAAGAAATTTAGTTTGTTTAACGAAATTTAACGTTACCAATTATTAACCGTTTCAAAAAGTTTGACGTCAATCATAGAAGAAAGGAAGAAAACCGACAGACATGTTTACACGCGATATTGCATGTTGTTTAAAAGTTCCATTCAACATAGAGACAGATAAATGCAGAAGAACTATGCTGCATTCGATGGAAGAAAAAAAAGATCAATACACAAAGAAACAATCAGTTTTGTTTACAACAAAAAATACACTTGTGATCTGTTTAAAAGTGCTTTGCGAGTAAAGTTAAGTTATACACATTTTGTTGATATTTCTACTGTACAAGAGTCATGGTTGTGTAAAACGCATTTACATTCTTCTCGCATGAATTTCTGTTGCTAACAATACGTACACACATGCAAATTTCACGCATCATTTCATAAGTTGGTAGCGAATGTTGCGCTATCCCGTTTGTGTGTGTTGATTTTTCTTAGAAACCTGTTTATTTTGTTTTCTGGTATGCGTCTTTTAAAATTATTTTAGTGTGTTTTAGCGATGTTCTTTTACCTTTTGATGCTACTTCATAAGAAAATAATATAAGAAAGAAAAAAATCTTAAAATCTGTATAAAAAAATATTGGTCAGATGTCATTTTGCCTTTTGTTATGTTTTATAGTAAGAATCGTCATGGTAAGACTGTAGCGTGTACGTCAGGAACACAGAAGGATATAGTAACACTGTATTATTGTATAGACGTGCATCATGTTCAATTCCCTCCTCAACAAGCATGTTATTTTCTTCATCATCGTTTTCAATATGACAGCTTTTATCACCCAGCATTCACTTGCATATCGATATATCAATATTGGCCGGCACTGGACGGATGTAGGTATTGTGTATCATGCCTTGAGTTGCAAAGGATAGTCCATGGGTAGTTAGTAAAGGCAAGAGCTCTCTGAACTTTCCCCAAGCACGCACATCCTTTGAATCACACCCTTTCTGCATACACCACAAGGATATTTTCCAGAGTCCTTTAAAGTATGAAGATCGATTCCACTGACCATGATCTTCGTTTTGCCCATGTTGACTCTCAGACCTTTGGCCTCTAATTTGGTTTTCCATTTGCTCAGCTTTGTTGTGAGTTCATCGTCTGTTTCAGCTATGATCACCAGATCATCAGTTTATAAAATCTCCCTAGTTGTCACAATACAAAATTCTCCTGACAAAGCTTTGAGTACAATAATGCATAGGAGGGGGCTTTTTACCGAACCCTGCTGCTCACCAACTTTTACTCCCAATTCATTAATGAAGGTGTTGTTTACTCCAACTTTGCTCTTAGTTTTGCTTATTTTTACCTGCACAAATTGCGTGATCCATTTCTCTGTACCAAGATTTTGCATGGCCCACCAAATGACTTTTCTTGGTATCCGATTGAATGCCTTTTCAAGATCAACAAATGCAAAGAACACTTTCTTGTTCTTAGCCAGATACTTTTCTCGTAACTGTCTGAGGATGAATATTGCATCAGTTGGGCTGTGGCCATAATTACAACTGTTTATTTTTAAATTAAAAAACATGACCAATGTGATTTTCAACACCTGATGACGATGAAGAGAATGACGAGAAACTTGATATCATGTAGTCGACGTACATCTTCTTGACTATATTACTTTTGTTGATGGACTTTGTTTATTAACGCCCCTCCCTTACTAACGCCTCTCCTGAATAAACGCCCAGGGTAAAATTCGTTTGTTAAAATAAACGCCCAGGGCGTTTAATCGGTCATTTACGATCTTGTATATTATTAGTTTAAAAGCTCTTATAAATATATACTTCTGATCATATATTTAAAATAAAATTCTGTTAGAACTGGTAATATCTTTCTCGTTACAATTCGTCTCTGAAATTTTTCAATACACATGTATTTAAATATAATTTAATTTTGGAGTTCCATTAAACAATGTCATAACAAAAGGATTTGTTGGGCATGCTTCTACAACATGACGTTTAGAAAAGGGGCAATCTTATGTTTTATTGCATCACTCTTGATATTATCAATAGATTCGTTATCTGAAATCAAATATTGACATAAAAATTTGCTTGTTATGGAAGGTAGAAGAGCAATATCTCTTGTCCACTCTTTCACTGAATTAGTTTATATCATGATATTTTCGTTGTATTTGTTTATATGCTGGACTAACCATCTGTATTTTTGTAGCTGTATATATTGTGTTTAATATTCATTGCAACATGTACTTCAAATTGAAATAACTTTACCCCACGACAACAATTTTGTGTTTTTAAACATAATTTGTGTTTGTGACTAAATTGTATATCCTAAGCTTACCTCTTTCACTTTTATAGAACTTAATTTTGTACTATACTCTGTATCTAGTATCTATATAAATGGTAATCAATGTCTATTTGATCGACCATAATTTGATAGGAAAGCTTGTAAAACAAAATCACCAGTCACCAGCAAGAAAAACAGAATAAACATAAAAACAAAATATAAATTGCTGATGAACCAACACATGTTTATACAAACTATAAGATATATTTACATAATCAAAATCTTTCTATTGTTTTTCTATGTAGAATTTTTTATGTTGTAGCATGTCAATTCGGCTGTGAATCTCCAGACAACACAACAACAACTTCAAAACCGCAAAAGGTTGTTTGTTTTATTTAGACTTCAATAATAAGGTTTGTCTAATTATGCAATCTGCAATTTGCTTAATATTTATGTTATAAATGATACAATTATAAATAGGAGTTGATTTTCGTTATTGCTAATGATTAACATTGTGTTGTTTTAATTTTCGCTACATATGACATGGCAAAAGTACTTCAGTATAGTTTATATTTTAGGATATACCATTAAAACAATTAGTCTAGAAAACTGTATGATAGAACGACACATATACCTCAATGCGCCATTATGGCCAGAGGTTATATGTATATATTTTGCGTTTAGACGATAGGCCTCTTTAGCGTTATATTTTGCAGATGACAGTCGCGTTGTGTTACGTTGTCTCTTGATTCATACCCTCACTTACAAAAACCTTTTTTTCCAGGAAACCATTGGATTTATTGGTCTCGGCAATATGGGACACCACATGGGGATGAATTTGATCAATCAAGGTTACAATCTAGTTGTTTTTGACATTTATCCAGAAGCTATGGAATCATTTAAATCAATTGGAGCTACAGCTGTTACATCGCCATTTCAAGTTGGGCAGCAAGTTCAAAAGGTTATTACCATGCTTCCTTCAAGGTGATTATTTCATGTGTGACATGTTTGACATATATAGGACTCAAATTAAATGCAATTGTTATGATTTGCGATTCTTGATTTATAATGAAACGAAAGTATGGAACAAAAACAAACAGTGGTTTTGTTTTATATTTCGAATGAAACTTCTTAGAATAATCTCTCATTCATGCAGCATTAAACCTTATAATATTATGGCTCACATGAACATTGCCAAAGAGATTAATCAGGAAACAGTAATTTATTTTTAACGGCTTTATTTTTTCATTCTTTTTCAAAAAACAAAGACAACAATTATTTTATGATAGAAACAATGCTGAACCAACTCTTTACAATAAAAACAACAAAGGTTTTGTTATTGTCTAAACATGATTTTTAATGAAAAGAAGTGATTAACTTTTGAATTTTACTGGATTTCACTCATCTTATCTCAATATATTGTTTGAGACTTGTCACAATGATTCTACCTTTGTTAAAAGATTAAATAACAACTTTAGCTAAATTTGTGATAAAAATTATGATGTAGGTCAGCCAATTAGATAAAGTTTATACAGAAAACAAATGGATTCTCCTTCATCGATTTTCTCTTGGATTTCTTGTTCGATCATATGTTTGAAATCTCTGCTGGCGTTTCAATTAAACCCAACCGCCGATTATGAAACCGTTGGTAACCTAGAAGATGCCATTTATTTTTTCTTTTATTGGAATGCCTTTTACTATATAAAACCTTTTCAAATTTCGTGACAATTAAGTTTCATCAAATTCACAAAATACTTAAATTGTCAAAATTGCTATTCACTTCATTTTATTCTCGCAAATTTTCTTCATATTTGTAGTTCACGAAATCCTGTTTTTCAATCATTTTTTTTAACAAATTTAGAAATATTTTGATGAATTATAGGTGTTTAAGATATATGACATTAATATTAGCTTTCGTAATTGTATTTCCACCATTAATTTCATTTATTTCTGGAACTACAAATGATGCTGACAGTCATGAAACCAATTCACGAGAGATGTTTAGTTGAGCTGTACAACACCATGAGAACTGAGTGTTGCCAACAGTGCCAATCACTGATTCTACATCAGTAGAATAATTATTATTTGTGGATCTAAAGTGATGTTTAGTTGAACAGAGATGATGTGAATAAGGGCATGTGTAATAAGAGGGTGAAGGAGAAATTGCTTTTATATACTTAGAAGAAAATGACTTGGAAGTCTATTCTAGATTTTGCCTATAAAAAGTCAAAATGTCTGGTACAAAAATGTCTGGCATAAAAATCTGTATTTATATATCATACAAACTTGTCATTGATATTGAAAGAATTTTAGCAGTACTAAATCAAAGAGATTTTAGTGGCAAATCACCTCAAAATTAGCAATATCACATTTTTGTTTCTTAAATTTTTGTATTTGTTCAAAAATAATTTGCCTTTGGAAATAATTTGTGAGTGTTTATTTCATAATGTTTAAATTATATATTGAGTGATTTTTTGCATAATTTGCATCTCTCCAATAAACCTCAATTGCAAAGTGTTAGTTTCAAATGTTTTACGGCCAATTTTAAACGTATTTGCAACTATATCGTTTCAATTATTTCGGTGGATTAGTAGCTATCAGGTACACAGTAACGGCATCCAAGCGCACAGTAACAACACATCTAATCGCACAGTAACGTCATCTAAGCGCACAGTTACAACACATCCAAGCGCACAGTAACGTCATCCAAGCGCACAGTAACAACACATCCAAGCGCACAGTAACGTCATCCAAGCGCACAGCAACAACACATCTAAGCGCACAGTAACGTCATCCAAGCGCACAGTAACAACACATCCAACCGCACAGTAACGTCATCCAAGCGCACAGTAACTGCGTCCAAGCGTTCATAGTAACTGCATAACGGCAGACTTTTCAATTTTTTTTTATGTCAAATGTTTTAGTAAATTTTACTTTTCCGTTCAAATGTTGTGTATATGTGTTCAGTTCATGTTTTGCAAACTTTCGTTTAAATTATTTTAGTCCTGATGTCCACGAGGTTTACAACGGCACCAGCGGCTTATTAAGGTTATTTCAAGATTTTTCGATACAAATATATTAAATATTAATATTATTTTTTAATTATTTAGAGGCGTTAAAGATAAATGTTTACTGATAGACTGCAGCACAATCGATCCTAAAGTTTCGAAGGATATGGCATTGTTAGCTGCAGAAAAGAACTGCACTTATATGGACGCCCCTGTTTCCGGAGGTGCGGTTTATTTGCATAACATTCAACCAATCAATCAAGCGAAAAAGGGGTTGGTTAGTTAACGATAGATCGAAGTGAATTGCTCTATATTCATAACGGAAACATACACACACATATACTCTTTTAAAGGTGTAGTCGCAGCTAAAAATGGCACCCTAACGTTTCTGGTTGGGGGGGAGGAAGATGAACTTCCAGCAGCTGAGGAGTTGCTACAACACATGGCGAAAAACGTTGTGTATTGTGGTAGTGTAGGTACTGGACAGGTGAGTCAAATGTTGAATTAAGAACCGTTAAAATTCTTTGAATATGGTGGTTCGGACAAAGTTTGATTATGAAGATGGCTCATGGAACTTTTAGGTTTTAAAGTAACTTGTCGTTATAAAATGATTCATCTTTTATTTTATTTATAATTAAAAGTCATTGGTTTATTATTAATATCGATTGTTAAAACCGTGTATTTATATCTATGTATATTATATGTATTATGTTATAATATTGTTCTCCTGCTGAATAAAGTTCCGAAAGCAAAGTTTATTACGCATTGCAATATTGTAAGAGTATTAGCTGGAAAGGTTATTAAAAACGTTTTGTGGCAATATATCGTTGTATTCAGGCAGCGAAAATATGCAACAACATGTTGCTGGCAATTTCAATGATTGGTACAGCCGAGGTGATGAATTTAGGTACCAGGCTTGGTCTCGAAAAGAAGATGTTGGCCCACATTCTCAATGTGAGTACAGGTCGGTGCTGGTCCAGCGAACAATACAACCCATGTCCCGGTGTAGTGGATGGGGTGCCATCGAGCAATAAGTATCAGGGAGGCTTTCACACGCATCTCATGGCGAAGGTTTGTGTCTTTAAACGTAACAAGTTTTTGAATTTAAGATTTTGTTAGGGTTTTTAAAGTGCATGTTTGTCGAGAAAATTTTTGTCATAATGTCATGAGCAATTCATTGTCCTTTTTCAGGATCTTGGCTTGGCACAAAACGCATCTTTAGATACACGTTCTGCCACGCCCATGGGCTCGCTTGCCCATCAAATATATCGTATCATGAATAATCGAGGTTTTGCCAAACTCGACTTTTCGTCAGTGTATAAATTCCTGAGAGAAGACGAGTAATCTAGAAGAGCATCTGTACACTACCACGGGCAATTTATATATTTATAAAACTGAACTCATTTTAAACGGTTTTAAATTCTTATCTCACTTATCATGTTAGTTGACTCATTAGCTTGCGGATTTTGATTTAAATATTTCTACATATTTTTCTTATCGCTAAAAACTGTATGACGCAAACGTAAATAAACCTTATATACGCACGGAAATCTATTAAGTGTTAGCGCACGGTGACTTATCATTACATAACTCAATTGCGCCGCATTAAAACCTTTCCTTTCCCACATCGAGAGACAAAAAAATCAGAAATCTAGTGATTCTGTTTTAATAACAGTACCAGCTGCGCGATAAAAGATTGACAAAGAAACAAAAGCTCATTTCTTCGAATTATAAAATCTTGTTATGCAAAGCAGTGTTCGTCAAAGTTATTAAATCATTCAATGTCGAGATTTAATTTTTTTACCGTCTTCTGAAAAAATCTCGCAGAAAGCAGGGCAGTAATTCCATTCGATTTCATACAAGGATTTTCGCGCGTTTTCTTGGAGAATTCGTTTGGTAAATATTTGTTGTTTATTTATGAAACAATTATAATTATAATGGTCTTTAAAATAAATGGTGTAAGTCCCATGAACACGTGAAATATTTTGCTCTAGAGAAGATCCTTTGCGTGTAACTTTTTATTCGTAACATCTGCACGGATTTCGCCATCTGTTTTTATTCATTGTTCGTTTCGCACGTTATAGTCGTTAAGTAAATAACGCGGAGAGGGAAGATAGAATGAATACTTGAAGGTGGATAAATATTTTAACAGATTATGTATGCAACAGTTGGTAACAGATTTAACCACGTTTTGAGAGAAAAATCAAAATTCCTTTTTGCTAAAAACGTTTACTAAGCTTCGCATTTCTTTTTCAAAGGAAAAATCGAAACGTGATCTCTTATATTTTTTTTCTTTAAAATTTTTCCACTTAAATTTTAATTAAATTTTACCTTTCCATCTTCTTTTTATATGAGGCCTCGCTGAATTGCTTGCTCGATTTGAAAGCTAAATCTCATAAAGGTTGCTAATAAAAAAACAGCGTATGAACCACAGTGGTGATTTTGTCACACAACTCTTCTTTCGTAATAATTTTGTGCAATTCCAAACACGAATGACTTATACATTTTGATACATAACAAAATTTCTTTTAAATTATTTTTGTTGTAGATTTATGTTATTTAGCATTTATAACACACGGAATAAATTACTTTTTAACAAATGTGTTTTTGTGGAGGAGAATAATACTAAATTCACGAAGAAGCGAAAACGAGAAGATGCATTTTGTTTTTCTGAATTTAAGATTTAAATTTGTGTCGATATTATAAATCTCTAAAGATAGAGAATATGTAGTATTTTTACGGGGGAAAACATTCTCTTTTGTTTTTAAGAATTAGGTTAACTAGTTACGGTGTAACTGCATTGCGAGTTTTACGTAGAGAATCCTATTAATTTGTATAAAGGATTTTAATTCAATCGGACAATGCAACATTACTCTACTCAAAGCTAGTGCATTAATTTGCATTGAAACACAAAAAATAACGTTTGTGCTTGTTTCCAATTCGCAGATATACCGTCGTTTAAAAATGGAAAGTCAAAACTTAACAGTGGCGCCAATCGAAGAGCTTTGTCAGAAAAGCAGGTCGTTTTTTAAGAAGAAATTTAACAGCAAAGTGACGGATTTGTCTTCCTCAGACGCCGGGAAAAAAAGCGAGTGCTTTGTGTTGAAAAACGACGGAGAGACCGCGCAAAACGATTTAACAACGTGCTGCCACGCGACCAGAACAGAATCTGTTATTTCTAAAAGATCTTCCACTGAAACACAATTCTCGAGCATTTCGGCGACTGAACGTATATGTCGCATTTGCCTCGATAGCGTCGGCGAAGGGAAACTTATTGCCCCGTGCCGGTGCAGTGGCAGTACAAAATACGCACACGAAAAATGTCTTCTTCAATGGTTTTACCGCTCAAGTAAGAATTCGTGCGAAGTTTGTTTAGGAACTGTGAATGTGACGGCGGTCGGGTACAAACCGGTTCAACAGGTACGACGAAATATAAATTAAAAAACATTCCCTTAAAAATCAACCAACATTGTTTGACCAACATAAACATTTCTATTTTTTTTCCAATCTTTTACGAAAATCCTACTTCCACAAAAATATTGTTGATTTCGCATAAGATAGGTGGATTAATTTTGAAAGCAATGTTTTATTTGTTTTGATTACCTAGGAAGATTTGAAATCAGAATTCGTTTTAATATCAATAGAAAATGGTGTAAAATAGAACCTCATAATTTCCATACACCCCATGACGATAGAAATAAACAATTTATCTCGTATGCATACATTTGCATTTTCAGTGGCGATTACCCGAACGTAGTTGTGATTTCATCCTCTATCTGTTCGGTTTATATTTCGTAATCATGATTTTGTTTGCGGGTATGATCACGTGGGTGGCTTCTCAAGGTTGTGGTTCGCCTGTTTGCATTACACTGTACGTTTTATGTGCAATCGCATTTATCTACTTTTTTTACTGTTGCGGATGCGTTGACTACTCTAGACAATATTGGATATCATTGCTGTCAGTCAACCGTATATGGAGAATATACGGCAGAGAAGATAGCATTAAGCATGACAAAAAAACAAAAAAAAAGAAGGACAAGACCGAGCTAACGATCGCTCCACCATATTTAATTTCTAACGATGCAACCTCTGCAACCACAAGTAATTATTTACAGAATATCGACTATAGCAGGTCGCAATCTTGTTAACGTTTTTAAATGTACGTGTATGTTATTGTATTGCATACAATGATCTTGTTGTAGTATTTATATCGCTCTTTCCTTTGGATAACTATTACATGTTGACAATAACTAAAAACAGAATTTGTAAATATCAAGGACTACTTATAACAGGACATGCACAGCACAATTTCAGACTTTGCTAGCGAAGGCAATAACATATTTAATGATCTGAGTCTTTGCATTGAGCATATATCTACCCTTATAGCGCTTGAATTCGGCACATGGACATATATTGACCATTGATAACAAATAGATTATATTTTACGCCTTTATCAATAAAATAATGATCATTACAGAGACGGTTTCTTATAAAAGTTAGTATTGTGACTAGCCATTTTAACACATTCGAGCTTTCTTCAGAGATGTCTGGAACAACACAGCATTCTTCTGGTGGTCTTTTTCTAAGTTGATGATCCCGTGAAGAAGGACGTTCGACAGGCGTCAATAGACCTTTCGGCAAGTAATACCAATCTCACTGAAGCAAGCCAATGTCGATAGGAGTCCAATCGGTCTATTGCTGCAGCAGGCCCGGTGGCGTGAATTCTTTACGATTGCGAGTCCAAGTCGCACGAGATGAAATGTGCAGACATGTGGAATGACTAGTTTGCCTCTCGATATTGTCTCTATAAAATCACTTACTTCAGGGGACACAAGCGGTTCGTCATCTGAAAGAAAGCTCTTCCTTGCTTTCTAACCAACCCGCTACGTAAGCGGCACTACTCTCTTCATTATGGGAAAGTGCCACACCTGCAGTACATTTTTCCAAACTTTCAGCATTCTCAAGGACCACATCAAGCCCTAAACAATTATGTTCTTTTGGTGCCGACTCAAGCTCGATAGACTGGAGATAAATTGCAGCGTACCTCGCCTTCATTCGCGAATGAAAAAACCTTTTCTTCGGTCGCGAAATTAAATTTTAGCACTTTTTTCGATTTTTCTGATCATTTTCAATTTTTCCCTCACCGAAAATATTGCGTTCATTGTAAGTTTTCAAGGGTAGAATGGCAAATAAAGACTAGACTAAAGTTGTCCAAAACAAAGTGTTGTTTTATTTTCAAAAGAATGGTAACGTAAAAAGATTGTATGTTGTAAATGTTGTAATACTCGTCTAAAACAATAACACTGTTTTCTTCTGAACCTTTTTTGTCGACTGTATTTTTCTTGGTTGACTTCACTTTTCTTAAACAGAACCAAAAATAGTATAAATAGAAATAAATAGAAATAGAAATAGAAATTATTGTTAGTATTTCTTTAGAGTTATTTTAGTATTATATACAACATGTTTTAAAAGTGTGAAGAACAAAAATTCTGGTTAACAAACAAACTAAAATGTTGAATTTTGATCGTCTTTTCAAAAAAAGGAACAAAAAAATATCGATTTTGGCCATTCGCGAAATTAAATTCCCGCGAAATAGATAATATTCCTCGATTCGCGAAATTAAATTTCCACGAAATCAAGAAAATTCGCGATTACTTACAATAAAGTAGTCGAATTTGGCAGTATTTAGCAAGTAGTCGCATACGACCTTCAACCCCTCTGTTTTTTGAACTAATACCTTCTTTATGTCATGTGTAAGGCACAGTATGCGCGATGCTCCTTGTCCGAGCCTGTTGAAAAATATTGCAGAATGCGTCTAGCGAAACTGAACCTACTTTCTGAACAGCACGGTAGGGGTCATTGAGACGTTGATCCTGTCCTCTCCCAGACACATTTACAATATTCCACCAATTGACGACAGTCTGAATGAAGTGAGCAGTTTCACGACAACCTTTCAATTTTAATGCAGCTACTACCTTTTCGTTGAAGACCTTAAGGACGTGTTGGACATTCTGTAGCTGGAGCTTTGCTGGAGAGACTGAAGCCCCAGTGAGGTTAGTTGTCTTGAGAATGCACTCTTTCTCATCTTCATATAATTTAATGACGCCTTCAAACGATGCCGTGCAATCAGGTTCCAACGCAATCTGTTTGATCTTTTCTGTGAGACATTTATTGCAAATGCATTTGAGCAGATGTACATTATCGAATAGCAAGAACCAAACACGCTCATTTGAGTCTCCGCTAAGTGGATGCTTGACAACGGCTGATGACCTACCCGATTTACCAAACAACTTACAGTCGTGTTGGTTCACTTTGTGGTTATCTGTGATTGAACCTAATACAGTACCACCCGCTTTACTTTTTCTGCTGCTTTTTTAACTTCATATTGCAAATCAGCTGTTAAACGTTGTACAAGTGTTACAGAAACCATAATATTTGGGCCTCTGTGTAACAGCTTTATCATCACACAAAGCATAGCAGTTGCTCTACACTCTTCATTGTTTTTAGCCGTACCACTCAACACACCACCAGAAAATGAAACAATTGGCCTTATCCTGGCCTATCCTCATTACCAAAAACGAAAGCGTTCTTCAGTTGTTCATCTTTTAGTTTTTTAAATGTCTTTTGCAACACGTTGTCTATATCGACTGATGAAACAACAGCCTAAATTTTTCTCTTACTTGGAAGCACTAAATAGTCCCTAGATCGTAATTTAATTTTGGGTAGGATTCGATGGCAAAACAATAGTCATTCACTGAAAATCGCTTTGCATGCAACAATCTCAATTAACGAGTGAGAAACGACAACTTCCTCTCTTTCTTATCATCCCCACTGTATACCGAAGAGACATTTTGAAGAACATCTAAAGCCTTCTTAATCACACTATTACATGGAGGGTCGTATTTAACAGATGTTGATACTGCTTCATGAAACTGAGAGTTCAAACCATTGTTTGGATTAAGAATACCACTAAGGGGCACCTTTGTTCCTTTTTTGAATGCAACTAGAGTCAATGAACAAGTAAGAGTCTTCTTTTTTTCGACAATAATAGAGACATCCGTTTCACTAAAGTCATCGGCCATAAAGGGACACACAAATTGTTCATCTGATTTTGAAATAATTAGATTGCAATTGGTGTATTTTTTTCAGTAATTTTTCGGGGGTGAAAGTTTCTAACAAGTGTATTTTATTAATTTTTGTGAAGTAGGCCAACTGTCTGTCTTCAACTTTCTCTGGGCGAGGTGGAGCTTTTGGAGAAGGCAAGCATGATTTCGGAACACTGAACAAGCTTGGAGGGATTCATCCCAATGCTGTTCGAAAATAAAAAAATTACTAGGATCAATAACATAATCCTTTCGCGGTGGTATCGCATTAATCCACTTTTGTCTCTCGGCTTCCTCTTTTGGCAGTTTGCATATATGACACAGTCTCAGGATAGTAGTTTCCACGATAATTCACAATACTACATTTGTTAACCATTTTTGATATTCTGAAATGAGTCTGAAAATAATACTGACAAAAAAACCTTTGTAATCTTTCACAACATATCATAGTTAGAAGAACAAAATACATATTAACAATACAAAAATAAATAAAATAAAATAAATAAAAATAAAATATATAATAAATAAAAAACATAATAATGATAATGATGAAAAAACTAGTCAACAAGCAGATATATTTTAGATCTAGAAACAATTGATCACAAACCTATAGATCCATTGAAAGTAAAAACACATTAAACTGTTTCATTCATTTCCACAATAAAAAGAAGCAAAACTCTAAATTTCATGAACCAAAGCTCTTATGTGGAACTTTTCCGCCAAAATAGTTCCCATTGCCTCTAAGCAATAACCAAAAAATGATTTAATACCGGATTAAACATAAGAATATTATCAATTACCAATAAAATAAGTCATTTATTTTCATTTCATTAGTTTTTATTGATATAATATCATATAAACTGATTATTGCGCACAATAGCTAATGCCTTCGCAACACCGTCCTGAAATCCTACTCTGCATCTCCTGAGTTAAGTACTCCTTGGTAAATATATAAATACATGTCCGTTGTGAAAAGTTAACTTAACTTTATATAACAAATACGTTGGCACTATGTTTCTCTAAAGCGGGATTTACACACGAGAAATATGCGATCGGACTTTTATCAACGGACTTATTTATGCAATTTGATTGGTTAAATTTATAAACGTTGCGTCATACAAAATCTCAAAAGTTGGCGGATATATTTTTGAAAAAAGCAATGTTGAGATATTGAAATATGGGACCTAGAACCTGTAATGACGCCATAAAAAACGATGACATCAACAGTTTTCTATCGTGATTCATGCATTAGTCAAAATTTGACAAGTATACCCACAGTTGTAGCTACTAGCACATGACTATTAATGTTGAAATATTTGAGTATGTAGTGGCCATTGCACACCTGTAGCTTAAATTATCTTGCAAAAATCGACTAAAATAGCCCCTTTTACGCTTTATTGATTTTTGAACATACACATATATGGTGGCCTATGACTGCCAAAAGAAATTTTCCGAATGTTTTGCTAATCGGTAACGACAAATATAAACGAAAGGACGAAATCGGAAACATAATGAATAAAGAAAAAACAAATCAATATATAAATAAAAAACATAAACTAAACACAAAATTGATAAGAAAAACAAAAATATATAATAAAGCATAAACAGAATCATAAAGCAAATGCAACCGCAAACGCAAAAGCAAACGCAAAAAGAGTAAAGTAATAGCAAAAATAAAAGTCAACTACATTGAAATTTACTTTTCATTTTAATTCGCGTTTTACTTTTTCATTTCATTTCATTTTGCATTGCGTTTCACGTGGCCGAGGACTGCCATATTAACAACTTAATCGCTCATGGTCTGGCTGCCACATCGTGGTACTTTGCAGAACCGCAATTTTTAAATGTGAACTAGTAATTTGATGCTAGATGGAATTTAAAAAGATAACAATCGTCTTCACTTTTATTAACCTCTTCCACGCATACCCGCCCTCCTCAGCCCGAACAAAAAAAAATCGAACAAATCTTAAATTTGGTAACCACAACAAGGTTGTTTACCCCCTTTTTCTTATGTTACTGTTGTGACTAGCGCCACTTCTTCTATAAAAACCTTAAAGTCTACTTGACACTTGCAGGCGCCTTAAAAACAATGCTAGCCTGACCTCAAACAAATTTGAGAGACATAAGTAAGCAATCCCTATATATTAGATATATTGCAATTCACTGTTATGTTTGAAATCAAAAAGGTTTTCGTGAATATATTGATAATAAAGTTGATATGGAAGAGCGAATGTGTTCTTTCTTAACCTTCGTGAAAGTTCGTGTGATTTTTCAAAGTAACGACTTCCTCTTATTAACTTTATAAGCAACGCTTTTCCAAACTTTAGAAAGAGAAAGCATGCATATTTTTCCATGCGCTCTCGGAATAAGAACGATCTTAATTCCTTTATCTTATAGCGAGCATGAGAAATCCTTTCTACTGTTGTGTTGATGAGTCATTGCATACCTTAAAAGAATTAATTTTTGCAGGAACTTAATTTCTTGGATGGATCACGAATTAAAACAGTAAAAATTTGATCTTTATAACATTATTAACCTAAATACAAATTATATTCCGTTACTTTCGTCATGAAATCACCTTCAAACATATTTCTAACAGAGGTATTTTTTTTCGTCCTCCCACTCAGACCCTTGATTGCGTTCATCGATGAAACCTTTTGGCATATCTATGGCGACATCGTGGCGTTGTCACGAGAACAGTCGATGAGTGTATTAGAGGAGATATTTCCTGGAATGGGTCTATTGGTGGTAAACCCGTAGATATAAAGCTAACTATACGTGCAAAAGTGGTATAGAAAAAAATTTAAGAAAACTTAACTTATCTTTAAGGTATCTTTAAATAAACAGGAATCTTCTGCTGAGGAAATACTGAAAACTCAAGTCATTATGTATTCGGGTTAATATTGAAAATGGGTATTATCCTCACTGGTTTCGAAGCCTTTATTGAAGATATTCTATCGCAAGATGGTGCTCAAGGTACTCGTAGTTTTCAAAACATTAGTTTGATATAGGGACATCACACAAAAAATATAGCTAGTTACGGCGCTAACTTATTCAAAATATTCGTGAAAGTTCAACATAGCTTTGCATACGAAACCTGAGAAATCATGAAAATATTCCCTAAGAAAAATGTTTAAACATTACATTATCGCGGGCGACAATAACTTGTCACTGACTCATTAAATTGTTCTTTTAAGTTTAAATAAGCATCGTAAAAATCCTTGCTTTCTACTTCTTTCGGTACCAACTGCTCACATCTGGAACGGAATTTGCGGTTGAGATAATTGTCTGAAGCATCTAATATTCCGGAATGTTGAGCAATTTCACTTAACCTGGCATCGCTTACATTCACAACAAAAAATTTCGGACTAGTTTAATTTCGGACAAGCAAATGGTACGAAAATTTTGGTATCCGAACTTTTTAGTGACCGAAATTTTTAAAATGGTAGGGATTTTGAAATTTCACATTTAACGTCAATCACTTGCTATAATTTAAAACCTCTAAGCCATATATAGGACTGTTATCATTGCACCAGTCAACATGAGAGTAGATAGAATGTAATTTAGAAACAGAATTGTATTTAGGTAGCTTCATACCCTTATTTAAGTTTCAAAAATCATCATAATTTTTAACACACCTTACATTGATATAATTTTCTTCGCAGAATTTTCGCTACCCTCCGGCAGCCTCATCGGCGAGTAAAAATTATGGTTTTTGAAACTTAAATATGGAAATGAAGAAGCTACATAAATACACCAAAAGTTGATGGGAGCCCCTTTAAAGCGTAAAGCTCTTACTGTGTCAATCGTTTTCTTCATAAGATCTTCTGGTAGTAAGGTAGGTCTGCCACGCTTTTTTGTGTCAAATCTAGCTACTGGTTGGTTGTTCTTTATCCACTCTTCATATGCCCTCTTAAAGTCACTTGCTGTTTGCTTCTTCAAATTAGGATACTTTCCATATAAATGACGCACAGCTGAGTTTTCCCCATGCTTCGACGCATTGCCTCCAATTTCTGCTCTCTGTTCCGGTGTCCACTTTGCGTAAGGTTTTCTTGTCAATGTACTTCCATCTTCAACTTTAATAAGTTGGCTTCTCACAGAAGCCCTTTCTGGCATCACGATTGAGAGCGAGGACCCCTTCTTGGGTTTGTAAGCGTTTTATGATTTTTTGAAACAATATTAATGGGAAATTCTATGTCTAGCATTTTATTCTTTGACTTAATCAGCAAAATTATGAAGTTATTTTATCATTATAGCTTAGTTTGAAATTTTGGATAATTTAGTCCGAAATTCGTCAAAATTTCGTCCGAAATTTGTTTGTCCGAAAATTATTGTCCGAAACTTTTCGGTCCGAAATTTTTCGTTTTTAATGTATGTGGATACCTAAATAAAATAGTCTTTGTTATTAAGTGTTAGGGGTATTTTTATCACAGCCTCAATGTCGTGTATCACTTAAATTACTTCTTCTTAAACCAAATGAACAAATGATATGACGTAATTTACATTGTAGTGTGGTTGGACACGTACCTTAATTAATTTTTTAATTTAAATAAATGGCACTTTGAAAATACTTTGGAACGATATAGTCCTATTTTAAAAAGTCATAAGTTTAATATATTATGAAGATCGAGTTTAGCAAAAAAAATTGGGTTTTTATATTTATATACATATATTTACATACTGATATATATATACTAGTGCTTTAATTTCTTTGGAATCCATTTATTTACGAATTGAAAGTATATTTACATACCGCATTCTTGAAAACCTTGATAACCACTCCGGGAAATCATAGATAAAATTAGGAATACCATCAGGAAGATTAACGCCTTTTTGCTTTCTTATACGATGGTTATTCCAGCAATTAACAAAAATGTCGATTTTATACCAGAAAATCTTTCAAGATTTTATGGTGTGACCATGGTCCAAAATTGGCCTAAGTAGGCCGAGTTTGGCCATTACCTTCCCCTTGCGTGAAATCCATCGAGGAAGGAACAAGAAGCAAAACAAGTGAAAGAAAAACGAAAATAAAATCAAGATTTATATCCATAAATATCAAACGAATCTCAAATCATGAACGAAAGTGAAACGGAGGAAACTGTGCTTTCTATTAGTGGCGATATTACAGGGGAGAAAGAAAACCCCAGAAAGAAAAAAAGATCAGAAAGTAGTGAAGGAGAAGAAGGGGCAGATGTCGCCCCGAAGAAAGTGTATTTACTACCTAACATTATCTCCAAAAAGGAAGACTGGGAACTTCCACAGGAACTGGCAGACTTCTTTAAAGAACGTTGTCAATCTCATATGAGCGAGAAGGAACTAGAGGAATTTGTTAAGATTTCTGTTCCAAAAAATGGGAATGGGGCCACGAAATTGGACCCCTTCATGAGGGCCCTTTTAGACAAAAAAGGGCACCACAAGAGCATTAGTGTTGATGAAGAGATGGATAAACTTCATAACAAACTATATCAGGCTGCAGGACCACTATGCAAAGTGTGGGCTGGCATCCAAAGATATACCCAAGGAGAAGACGAGGAAGGTCCAGACCCGGGGGAAATCTTGCAAGATTTGAACGAAGTAGTTGTCCTTCTGGGACAAGCTATCAACAAAGTGGCATATGAGAGACGACTCTCAGTACTTGCTCCGCTAAACGACATGAAGAAAGCCAAACGTCAGATAAAGGACAACATTGAGACCATAAACAAAGAGGAACACCTTTTATTTGGAGAGGATTTCCAAAAACAGATCAAGGCGGTTTCCAAAGCTCAAGAGTCAGCGGAGAGGCTATTGGTGCGACCAAATAGCCACAACAATAACAACAACAAACCAAAAGGGAAGAGACCTACCCAAAACAATTACCGGCCCTTTCCAATGGGCTCCTCCAACAATAACAACTACTACAGACCAGCCGGAGGAGCATCTTTCCCAAAGAGTCGTGGTGGGGGACAGTTTTGGAAAAAAGGTAAGAAAATATCCATTGTTTGTTCAAATAAGGAAACAGGAGGACAATCCAATTCCGAGGGAACTCCAAGCCCTAAAATTTGTACACCCAAATCTAAGGGACATGTTTTACAAAGTAAATATAGAAAACTCTTCAAGGGCAGGAAAGCTAAAGGACTTTCATCAAAATTGGAGAATACTAACTTCAGACAAGGCAATCCTAGAAATTGTGCAGGGCTGGAAATTACCAATAAGGGGCAGACCTCATCAAGTGAGGGAGCCAAGGGAAATAAAAATGTCCAGACTAGAACAGCTAGTAGTAGACAAGGAAGTCCAGGAAATGATAAGAAAAGGAGCCTTAAGAGAGGTTCAACCTGTGACAGGACAGTTTCTTTCGACAATATTTGTAAGACCCAAAAAGGGAGAGAACAAATTTCGTCAAATAATAAACCTAAAACATTTAAACCGTCACATGCCATATATCCACTTCAAGATGGAGGGTATGAAAAATGTATCAGACCTTTTAAATCAAGGGGATTACATGATCAAGATAGATCTGAAAGAGGCTTATTGACATGTTCCAATCCATCCATCTTCCCAAAGTACCTAAGATTTCGTTGGAGAGGGAAACTATACGAAATGTTAGTGTTAGCCTTTGGGGTGGGGCCAGGACCATATTTACAAAACTAATGAAGGTTCCATTGACAGTCCTAAGGAGACTGATGATCACAGTCATTGCCTACCTAGACGACCTGTTGATTATAGCCAGAACCCAGGAGGAGGCAATACAATCCAGAGACACTGTAATATATCTACTGACTCATCTGGGTTTCTCAATAAATTGGGAAAAGTCAGTAATGCATCCAACCCAAGAGATAGAGTTCTTAGGGATGATGCTGAACAGTTCGGCAATGAAAATTTGGCTACCAGCAGAAAAGTCAGAGAAACTTTTGAACCTTTGTCAGGGCACTCTACAGGAAAAGAAATTGACCTTAAGATCTTTAGCCAGTCTGATAGGAAAACTTTATTCCGCACTCCCAGCAATTTCAATAGCCCCACTCCAAATAAGATCATTGCAACAAGACCTCATAAAAGCTCAACAAAATCAGGTGAGCTATGGACAGGAGATTTCTCTGTCTCCAGTTGCAACAGAGGAGATAATGTGGTGGATAAACAACATCAAGCTCTCAAAGGGTTGCCCAATAAGATTGGGGAATCCAGACATGGTAATATACTCCGATGCATCATCCAGTCAGGGCTGGGGGGCATCACTAGAGGGAGGGATATCAACAGGGGGAGCTTGGACAAAACAGGAAAAACACTCATACCACATAAACGAACTGGAACTCCTGGCAACCGAATTAGCGATCAAAACGTTTGTAAAAATCAGAAATTCAAAGTGATACATCTGTACATGGACAACATGACAGCTCTGTATTACCTAATCCGAAAGGGGGGGGATCAAGAGTCTAACATTAACAGTAATAGCCAAACGTATTTGGGAATATCTCCAGAAAAGGGGGATCATGATAACAGCATCGTGGATCCCCTCCCAAGAGAACAAACGAGCAGATTGGAGATCTCGACAAAAACCCAATTCCAGCGAGTGGGAATTGTCGAACCAAGCGTTTTATCAACTGACTCAACTATGGGGGACACCAAAAATCGATTGCTTTGCCTCACGAGCAATGAAGAAATTACCCCAATACATGTCTCTAAACCCAGACCCGGTTTGCATAGCAACAAATGCTTTGTACCAAGAGTGGGGGGATTTCCCCTATCTTTTCCCTCCATTTTGTCTGATAGGGAAAGTGTTGAAACTAATACAATCAAAAGCAACACAAAGGGCAATTTTGATAGCCCCACTGTGGCCAGGCCAACCATGGTTTCCCACACTTCTACATATGTGCATTGCAAACCCTATTCTTCTGCCACAATGTCTAAACCTCTTAAAAAATCATCAGGGGGAAACTCATCCATTAATAATAAACAAATCACTAAGTCTAGCGGCATTTCTTGTATCAAACAACAGCATCAGGAGAAAGGAATATCATCAGGAGCTTCTGAGATCATGCTTAGTGCAAGACGAGACAGTACGACAAAGGCTTACACAACGCCTTGGAATAAGTGGGTTTTGTGGTGTAATCAACAACAGGTGGATCCCATTAATTCCCCTGTCAAACATGTTTTAGACTTCCTAACAGAATTGTACCACAAAGGGCTAGAATATAGGACTATTAATGTGTACAGATCTGCAATCTCAGCCTACCACGTTCCTGTTGAGAACACGCCCATAGGTCAGGTAGACGAAGTTTGCACACTATTATCAGGAATAGATAATCTCCGTCCTCCAACACCTAGATATACAGTAATCTGGGAGGTAGATACAGTGACTAAATTTCTAAAACAATTAGTCCCTGAGGAAGAATTATCAGACAAAGATCTTACATTGAAAACTGTTATGTTACTAGCACTCACATCTATGAAAAGGTGTTCAGAGTTGAACATGTTAGATACAAAATATATGGCATTGGGAGAAAACAAGGTCATATTCTAACTGGCAAGTAAGCCCAAAAATTTCAAAAAACAAGGGAGAAAACCGGACCCAATCATTTTTCTAGCTTCAGGCGAAAGCTTATGTCCAGTATCTACAATCAAAGCTTACGAAGAGAGAACAAAACATTGGCGAGAAATAAACAAAACGTCAAAATTCTTTCTTAGTTTTATCAACCCTCACAAACAAGTTACAATAAGTACCATCGGCAGGTGGCTTAAGACTGTATTACATACAACAGGGATAGACGTTTCAAGGTTTACAGCTCATTCTGTAAGATCGGCTTCGTCTTCTAAAGCACATACAATGGGGGCCTCAAGGAAATTATAGCCTGTGGCAATTGGAACAATAGTTCAACATGGCAAAGATTTTATAATAAGCCAATTTCATCTGAGTCTGTGACAGTTCAGAAAATTATGCTGGAATAAGTTAAAGCTTTGAACAAGGAAGGTAATGGCCAAACTCGGCCTACTTAGGCCAATTTTGGACCATGGTCTTGAAAGATTTTCTGGTATAAAATTCGAGAATTTTATAAGCGCGGCGCAAAGTGAAAT
Organism: Candelabrum cocksii; assembly: GCA_963930725.1. Taxonomy (NCBI): domain Eukaryota; kingdom Metazoa; phylum Cnidaria; class Hydrozoa; order Anthoathecata; family Candelabridae; genus Candelabrum; species Candelabrum cocksii. Next base: position 9,758,508 of record OZ005671.1, on the reverse strand, counting down.
AAAGTTAGGATTTTATACTAGAAAATCTAAGAAAAATATAATATTCTCGAATTTCCCGTTCCATTATTTGTACTAGCAATGAACCTATCCTACGGACGTTAACAATAATATGATAATTGAGGAATTCTGTACGTATGTATGTTACCAATCTATGCCAGTCTCCTCCCAAAAAAGTCTATATATGGGTAATCATGTACATATAGATAAATTAATTATACATTTAAATTGAGAAAGAATTCGTTTGGGAAACAAAGTTAGCCATAAAATATTTAATTATTATTATAAATTTTAAATCTACGCAATCGATAAGTGACATCACATCTAATTGATTTATTTAAATAAAAACTTGTCAAAAAAAACCTCTTTGACTAAAAACCATCCCAGGGGCATCGCAATCATACTCTAAAAATTTGGTTCCAATCGGTCCAGTCGTTTGGACGTGATTGGCGGACAAGAAACAAACATACTCAGGTTTTTCCTCCATTATAGTAGGATGATAATGAATGCCATTAGGTTTCTAAAGGGAAAACTTTGGAACGATATAGTTCTATCGAACAAAAATAGCACAAAACATTAATAAATATTCCAAAAAGAAAAATTGTTGTTTTAAAATTGTTATTTGAATTACAGTATTTGACCGTTAAGTACACAAAAGTCGAGAAAGAAGAAAACAAAGATCCTTGTTCTAAAGATGATAAACATGTTCATGACTTAATAAAGTTAAATTGATTTTAGTATTTGTAGAATGGATGTTTAACCATTATTCAACCAATTATTTATGCAATATAAATGTAAGTTTAAAGTTAATATACCTGTGCAGTTCGTTATAAGGTTCATAATAATGTTTGTTTGTTTAAGCCCTACTTTGAAATACTTCAAAGTATTACAAAAGTTTGTCAAAGAATACTTTTGTGTAAATTTCTGACCTCTTTTCATTAAAAAATAGTTTATCTTTAGTTTTGGTGGCCATTTTTTATATTTTGTTACGTGCTATATGCTATAATTGACATAATATTGTAGCTAAATATATGAAAAAGTGTTTCCATTCATTTTAGGCTCTTAAAGAAGTGTAGTTGCGTACGGGACATATTTTTCAGCATATTTTAACTGTACCTCAATTTCATGTTTGTTTCTTTTGTAGTTTTGAATATAAATATATATATATATATAAATATAAAGGTTATTCATATCATAAAGTCTATTTTTTGATTGTTGAAGGGTCGTTATAAACTGTGCACTCTCACCCATTCACACCTACCCAGAAATGTGTCACACCCACCCAGAAATATGTCACACCCATCTACCCACCCACACCCACCCAAAAATATGTCACACCATGGCCTACTATATTTACACGGCCGGACAAACTGCTAAAAAAGGCCGAAGTTAAAAAGCCTATTGTAACTGATCTATTTAAAGGGACTTTTAGTTGATTATCAAATAAAGTAATCGGGAGCTAAAACACAATGTAAAAATCAAGTTAACAACAATTTTGTAAACAGTTTTATTTCTGTAATATACATACAGTAGTACACAATTAAAAAGTTACATATTTATATACGTAGTTTAATAATAAAGATCTCTTCATTCTTTTTTTGCGCTGACGTTTTTTAAAATCTTTTACTTGGTCTTTTCGGATGGAATCATTAACAATTTTTTGCTTATTGTTGTAAAAAATGTTAACAATAATTTTATTTGCCATCTTTCGGCCCCATTCTTCATGTGTTGAGCAAAGAAAATGCACAGGCATTGAAATAAAACGCTCAAGCACTTGCATGGTAACACACCTCACATTTTTAAAACTAGTAATGTCCTCGATTGTAGGAGAAATAAATTCTAATACAATAAATGCTTGGAATGAATAATTGGCTAAGAAATTGTTTGTTGTTACAAGTCCTCCACGAGAAAGTATGTTCAGATATTCAGTTTTTTATTAAATTGTCTTTCGCTTATAATTTCTCTTTACACCAATTACAGTCCACCTTTTTACTAAATTTTCTTGATATATAACCTGCAATAACAACTGCAACCTCTTTACTTTCGTCATTTAATTTGATTTCCATTATTTCAGTCGTCAGCAGCTCCAAGGTCTCAATACACTGAGAAACAACTTCATCAACATTTTCATTAACATATATATCTTCCTCCCAAAAATTAATGTTCTCTTTTCATCACACTGGAAATAGCAGAAATCTTTTCAGAAACAAGAACTTCTCTCAAACTCACAAGAAACCTCCCACCACTCATCTGTCGGTATTTACTGAACTGCCTTTCAATTGGTTCGCTCTGAAATCTTGCAGTTAACACATAGTTATAGTTCTCATTCAACAAATCAGTAATTAAGCTTTAGGTGCATCGCAAAGTTGTAGTTAGGGCATGAGATGTCTGCTTGGTAAGTGTAAAGTGAGGACTGGTTCACCATTGCTCAACCCAATTCGCTAAAGCAGAAAGAAACTCTGGTTTATTATCACCCAACACAGCAGCATTTCCCAGTTGGTTTGATGTGTTAAATTGTTGTTTCGAGTTACAAACTACAAACATTTTATAAAAGCACAAAAGAAAGTTATCGGCATCGAGTCGTTCCGGGTAATGACTTAATAATCCTGCTGCTGTTGATTCATCAAAAATGGAAAGAGTAAGGGACACATTCTGCTTGTTATTACCTGGATGTGTTGCTTGGTAAGTTAATTTCGGAGCCTTTCGCAAATTTGAAGACAGCTTTTCATCTCTTTCATACAAATCATAAAGCATAGACCATGACATATATCCAGGAGGAATGTAAATGTTATCTCTGAATGACTCAAAGTTAAATTCAGGAAAAACAATTTTTTTCTGGCTTAAAAGATTGTTCCTGGTGTTTTTAATTAGGTGAATCATGTCAAAAAACAAATATGTTTTCATTTTACCATGGTAAGCTGGATGATATATAAATAATTTGTCATCTCCAATGTAATTTTTATGCAAAATTTTAAATGCAGAAACATTTGAAGAATGGTCATCAGTGACAATGCCTCGAACTTTAAACCCACTGTCTTTTAAATTAAACAAGCATGCATCAATGTGATCTTTTAACCATTGTCCATTTATGGTAACTTCCGGACAAGATTTAATAACACAAGGTATTGATTTCTGTAAACTAACTACCATAAAAACAACAATTCCTTTATATTATACTCCATCAAAATTTTGACCAATAAAGTCTCCACCTTGGTATTGTACGGACTTCTGCAGATACATCTCATCAATAATCAAAACACAATCACTAGAAATTGTACCCTTTTCCAACAAAAGCTTGGCAATTTTAATAGCATCAATCCCTCCAGAAGCTAGGCGTTTTAACAAACTAAAAGATGGCAAAGGTAACTGTTCAAGAAGCATTTTGTAAGTTTGGTGGGAGCAGTATCGTAGTAAGAGTGAATATCTCAATAATTGACTTGAATATTTGGGTCGACCTTGTGGTTTATAATATCTTATGTTATTGAGTTCATCCAAGATGTTGTTAAAGCTGTTACCAGAACTATTTCTGATATGACTTGATAAGTTTTCCAGCATGCTAAAACGCTTAAGTTTGCAGTTGTGTCCTGTACGAAACCATTCAGGAAGAGGAAGGTTTATACCTCGAAATAAAAGAGATACATGAAGATCTTGATTCACACTAATACACTTATGAACTGAAAGAACACCTGTTTTTTCATCAAACACCAAGTTATAGAACTGGATATTGTTTTCAGAACGTTTAAATAGAAAGTTACTTGGAGCATGTTTTATATCAAATGAATTCATGTCAACTACTTTGTCAGCCAGATCAAAGATTTTAAACTCATCTTCATTCAAGTTACGTTTTTTAGGGAATTTTCTGGGTACAACTGGTGTGCGTAGCGAAGAAGCTTGTATTTGCGGATGAGTAATGAAATAAACGGTTGGAACTGGATATAGATTCCAATTCAACTTACATTTCTTACCTTTTTTAATGAACAGTTCTTCAAAATGGTCTATGCATATAACAGAGTACTTTGTAGGCATCCATTCTTTATGATTAACAAACAATATCCAACGTTTTCGCAAGTCTTCATTTTCAGGAAAAAGAAATGATGGTTTATTCTGCCCTGTTTTATATCCTGTGGTGCAGTATGCAACAATACACTTGTTAGCCATGTTCTGTTCGCTTCCTTATAGTTTTTTATTGCAATTTTCTAAATATATATATATATACAATAGCTATATAAGCTAATAACAACTATGAAATACTGCAACACAACATTAACAAACTACAAAATACACATTAGTCAAGCACAAGCAGTTCTAATAATTATATATATAGACAATATCTTCACGCGAAAATTTTTGACGTTAAAGTGGTCAGCTACCTAGCTAGCTATTAAATGGTTTTAGCAGGCTTTTTAAAAACTGTTTCTGAATCATTATGACATATCTTCTACAAACATTTTTGTCTTTGAACAACGACATTCTTTTAAAAACACAAAAACATTCTTTTCAAAACAGCTTTTCAATTCAGAACAAAACATGAAACGAAGTAAAACATCTACCTCCTCGTTTCTTATTTAAATTTAAAGTAGGCATTTTAACTACGGCCGTTTTAAGCAGCTTGTCCGGCCGTGTAAATATAGTAGGCCATGGTCACACCTACCCATATCTACGCAGAAAAATGTCCCACCCACCCACACCTACCCATACCTAATAATCACACCGATGAACTTTCCTTAACATGCGTTTTAAAGCCAAATTACGTAACTTTAAGGGTTCGTATAATGTGTTTTAATTTTTGTTATATTTTGTGTCACGTAGATGGGTCACGGGTTAATTTCGCGGATGACTGATAAGGAAATAACAATTTTGAAAATAAACGCCTTTTGGCTAACATATGGTTTTTCCCGGGGAAGTTCCATTTAGAAAATTTTTGGGAGAATATAATTTCTCAAATATCCTAATTAAATATCGCGGATTTTGACAGAAACCGCTAATTCGCGAAATTTGATTACCGCAAAATCTATAAAGTCATCGAAAAAGTTTCCCTAACGAACGTGACCCATTATTTGACCCGTTGAGTTTTGTTTATGAACACTGGATGTTCAACTATTCTTTCGGTTCTGTTCTGATTTGTCATGAAGGTTTTGATACTTTTTATTACTTTACAAAAGTTTTTGTTTCGTATATATAAATGTACATTGGTTATAGAATGAAATAAAAGCACCATATCACGTGAATATATATTGTATATTTATTGCCTTGCTATTTGAATAATTATATGATAAATGCCCCTCCCATATTCCCAATCCATTGGAGGATATCTCAAGTTCTCGCTTTGAACCACGTAATCAAAGTATTCTGTAAGTTCTTGATCAACCGCATTGGCTAAGTTATATCCATCTTTAAGAAGATTATCTTCCTCTCTGTATGCCTCCTCGATATCATCCACAGAAATTTCTACTCCTTGATCTGTACAGCCTGAATTTTGAGAAAGGAAAAACAGTTCATCTGGTCTGCCAGGAACTGTGTCGTGCTTTGTGCGTCTAATATAATGAGTATCATTATATTAGACGATGAGTAGTACCAGATTCAGTTATTTTTGTATCATAGGTAAAAATATATACCAAAGTAACTCAGTATGCATCTTATTTCTTAATTCAATCTCTCTCTAAAACGAATGTCAAGGAAAGTTCATCGGTGTGATCATATTTCTGCGTAGATATTACCTGAGAGCAGATGTCGTATTTTTACGCGGGACGGGTAAACGCTCTTAAAACGCGGTTTCTTTGATCTTTTCTATATACCGGTTTCTGAGGTAGTTTTCCAACCGTCATATTAAAACTGTACGTTTAAACGTTTAAAACTGTATGTTATATATAAACTGTAAAAAATGTAAACAAACCGCCGTCATTGCAAACCATTGGAAATTTCTCATTAAAAATCTTTTCATAAACACGTGTTTATAATTGATCAGTTGAATGAAACAAAAGAAACGAAACATAAAATAATAGATTTAAAAAAGATTTCAATTAACGCGAAGTGTGGTTACGTTTTTGACAAATTTTGACTACTGACCGTTATAATATTTATATACTCAGAATAATAGAATAACATACACGTACCCCTCATGCAAAGGGTCCACTTATTCGGAATGATTGTAAATAAAGAAGAGTAGTAAATCTTTTAAACACGCAAAGATATTCCTATTATTACCCAATTTACTATACGCACTATGGGTCTGAATGGATTTTTTCTTGTGTGTTTTCTTCTCAAAAGACAAACGTGAGGCCGCAAAACTGAAGCAAGAATGAGCAAAAAACTAACTGACTTTTTTTAAAAAATCAACAAAAGAACAAAATGTAACGAACGAAGAGCAAAGCGCTGACGTAAATGAAATATATCCACCATTATCCGTCAACGAGGTTTGCAATGAAACGGAAGGCGAAATTTTTCAGCTAAATAAAAACTACACTTTCCCGAATACCCTTATTGGAAAAAGAGAGAGATCTTGTCAGGCGAACTGGTTTGAAAAGTTTCCATGGTTACATTATGATAAAAGTTTGTAAATGTAATTTTGCTTAAAATTACGATTATGTTATGGTCTTTTTGTTTTGAATTCAGGCGCGACTGTCTACTTTGCTCTACTGCTTTACCCAGTCGAAAAAGGGAACTCTGTTGGTAGAACAAAACAAGGAGGAAATATACATCAGTCGAGGATTCCGTTATTGGAAAAAAGCTCCTAAATGCTTTGAAGAGCACTAACAATCGAAATGTCACCAAGCCGCGGCAGCTTATCATCTGATACCATCGGCGGATATTCAGGAATTAACCACCAAAAACTTGATCGACTCAAGACATTCCTTTTTCTTTTAAAGTTGCGAAATTAAAATCGCAACTTTTGAAACTTTTTCTTCCCGCAACAATCTCTTCCTTTAAAGTATTTATTTCTTCTTCATTTTCACGTTTTTCAATATCCATTCATAAAAAAACAAGAAAGTGGAATAAATCAGCATCCATGTTGTTTCTTGACATTTTGTAGAATTTTCTCAACCTAACTGAAAATGACTCCTTACTCGTGTAAATCAATAAAATTATTTCGGCGCGGATTTATTTTTTAGCCAATCAAATTCGCGGAAATAAGTCCGCTGAAAAAAGTCCTTAAGAAATATCCCTTTGTGTTCGTTGGTGAATGAAGGCTTTACTCTAAAAGATAATCTTTTAAAGCCTTACCCTAGTGCATCTTTAACACCAGAAAAACGAATCTAACTATAATTACAGATTGTCAAGGGCTAGGAGAACCATAGAAAATTATTTTGATACTCTATCAACTGTTTTTCGAATTTTCCATCAACCAATAATCGCAAAACTGAAAACTATAGAATTACAAAAGCCACAGTAGTACTTCATAATTATTTACTTAATGAGAAAACAGAAAGAAAAAAAACTAACAAATATTTTTAAAGAGGATGTATGGAAGACAGTGATTGCAAACGATTAGTGTTTCCAAGCAATAAAAAGTGCAAGTTCCCACAGCTATACAAAAGATGCAAAACTTGTTGGAGATTATTATTGTAAAATACTTTAACTATGTTGAAGGAAGTGTACCATGGCAAAACAGTATAATATACCACAATAAAATGTAAATATTACATGTACATTATAAAAATATAAAAAATGACTTTTGTCTTTTAACTATGCATTATTATTCTTCACCATCATCCATATATCCCAAAACAACTTCCATAATTTTAACTTTAGCTTTAAGTTTTCGCTTTCCACCTAAAGAATACAAAGATAGCCGCATAAGGTCTGGTGTGATGAAACGTTTTTGCTGTTTGATATATTCAAGTTCTTGGGTTATTCTGAACAAGAGGATGGACTTTACTGTTTGTGTTGCATTCAATTTCCCGTCCAGCCAACTCAAGGATCCCGTGCGAAAAGTCTTATCGAAGCACCTTGCACAAATTGGAAAAACGCCTTGGAGCACGTCCAAGTCGTATCAATCAACATATCTCAACAAGTGCAGCCAAAACGGTTGAGAAAAACAGACGGTTTCTAAAGTCAATTTTACGTGCATTAAATTACTTGGGACGGCAGGGTTTGGCTCTATGCCATCATAGGGATGATGTGGATGAGCTTGATGATGATGCCATAACCAAGGGTAATTTCAAAGCCCTGCTCGATGTAATCTGTAAGACTGATGAAGCGCTGCGAAGTCATATTGAAACGTGCGCCAAAAACGCAAACTATATTTCAAAGACAACTCAGAACATGCTGCTTGACTGCATCAAAAGTTTTATACAAGGAAATATAGTGGACAAAATCAAACAGCAGGAATCTGGCCCGATATTTTGCCCAGTTGCAGAGGAGGTTAATGATATAGTGCTAACTGGGAGCAACTAGGCGTCGTAGTCCGATATGTGAAGAACAACCGTTGAATAACTTCTGGAATATATTAAATGCCCAAACATTTATGGAGATACAATAGCTGATCTCATCATTGCTGTTGTCAACGGTGTTCGATTTAATGTGTCAAAATGTAGAGGCCATACGTACGACGGAGCATGAAATATGGCGGGGAAGCAAAAAGGGGTCGCAAATCAGTTCAAGGTTAAGACAGGAAACGAGCATGCAACCTGCTACCACTGTGCGTCGCATGAGTTAAACCTTGTACTCGATTTTCATCTCGTTCCATGTTTGTAAGTTCCTGTTTGTATTTACCACGCCACTTGCCGTCTCACTTCTCACTTCACAAATATGGACATTATTAGAGCTTATGACTGTATTTCTAAAGTAAACGATGAACTGGATGCGATACGAAACGATATTCTCAGGAAAGATGAGGAGATGCCCGCCATTGCTGGAAAATACATGAACTCCCCTCAAACAGCCTCAAGCCAAACCCGCCGATCGAATGTATAGTCATGCTCACATGAAGAGTACTGGGGTAGAGTGGTGTTTATTTCATTCATTGATTGCCTCATTAGTCAACAAAATGACTGATTTCCTAACAAGCAACTTGTGGGAACTGAATCCGACTCTGAATCCTAATGTTGTTCATACTCAACAGCAAGCACTACCGGACAATCTTGCACAAGATAACAAACGCAACAAAACGCATATACAAAAAACAACACGTGATAACCATCAACTTACCCTTGATGACCATCACTCTCGAATGACAACGACGCAAAAGAAAACAATTGAAATCTGTTCACAATCTGGAGCATCCAATACGAGGCTTTACTGCTGATGTGTTATCGGAAGTTTGTAAAGACGTTAGCGTGGAGCCCATCTTTCAACAACCGACTGGAGAACAACTACACTACAAAACCTCGAACAAAGCAGAATCTTCTTGTTAGATAATGCACAGCGTTTCTTGAACATTCTGACCTATACTCTCTTTAACGAAAACTTATCAGGTCTGGATTCGAGTAAAATGTTTCAAGTTTCGATTTTTTCAATTCAATTCAATTCAATTCAAATTGTCTATTTACCATATGGATGGACCTTCCACTAGGATGCACTAAAAAAAATACAGGAACTAAAATGTTCTCCCTTCCCATAAAAAATGTACGATCTTAATTTATATATTATGCATTTTAATAATATATATTTTATATGATTTAACATATTACATATCATAATATATATAATGTGTATCATAATATTGCAACATATGAGCAACCGTAGCAGGCAGCGACTTTCAACATATCATTAACCTTAAGTCATGGTAAGCCTCCGTTGACAGAGGTTTTAGTCCAAATCACTGTATTAGCCCATAATGTGAAAGAATATTCAACTTGCTCAAGACTTTGGTTAAAGATCACATGCTGTTTTAAATGATATCCTGCCGCAATGAGATGACGCAAATGATTTTTAATGTTAAATCAGCCGATCAGCGGTACAAGGACCAGCAAACATTAATCGCAGAATCAAAAACAAAAAGAAAACCTGAGTTAGCTAAGAGAGTTGTTTAGCGATAAAATTTAAGTCGTAGAAGCGAGATCAGCTAAAGAAGACAAGTGAAATTTTGCATAATGATTTCATAAAGTATGTCGAAGAAGAAGAAAAGAAACAAGAAACATTGATTTAAAAAACTAATGTTATGAAACAAAAATCTAACGAGAAAAACGAAGAAATCAAACAGTTAGAAGTGACACTTATTAATTAAAAGGCATAATTAAAGCAAAAGTCCTTGAAATATCTTTAACCAGATTACTTCTCTTCTTATGTTTACGTTTTGTTAATAAAAAATATATTGCATTATAGCCGTTGTTAATTTTAGTTTTGCTTGGTGTTTGACAATGAAGAAGGAATTGGTTTTTGTTATCATAGACTTCACATTATCAGGGGAAAACATATACTTTCGGCCAATTAAGACCAGGGCAAAATGCTCGAAACCAAGAGAAAATGATTATGCAAAACTGCTGTTAACCTTGCGATAGCGAAATGTAGGAAGAACCGAGAGTTTATGGGTCATATCGCGATCTCGTTACTACCACGAGGTAGTAATACTAACATGGATGTTTACGTGTCACGCTTTCTTAGTTTCCTGAATTTGACCGCAAGAACGGTTAGAAAACAAATTTCTTCAAGCCAAACACAAAGAAGCGTAATAGCATAATACAGGAAAGGCCGAGACGTCTGGGTATTATGGTAATATACTTCCATCACGAGGTAGTACTACTAATATTGGTATGTAGGTTCAAGACCCTCCTCGTGGCCCCCAGACGCCGTATTTCTTCAAATCAAACGCAAAGAATCTCAATTAAAGGTATACAGAAAGGGCGAGAGGCCTGGGTCCTCTTGTGATATCTTTACCGACAGGAGGTAATATTACGAATGACTAAGCTCTTTTGTTTCATGGGAACGCAAAGAAGCTTGATATCGAGATACAAGAATGGCTGAGATGTCTGGGTCACATCGCGATATTGAAACCACGACCTCATTTACCATCCATATGTGTGAATTAAGCTGACCTGTCCAATGAAACCACCACCTCATTTAGTTTTGTTTGGCATTGTATGAAAGCTTGCCGTCAATGTAGGTCATATTGCAATTAAACAATATAAAACGCTGACTTTTCGTTAATTTAATTTTATGTCATTGCTTCTGGAATTTTACAAAGAAACAGGAATGTTGTTTTTGATCAAACCGGTGTAACGGGGAATTAGGACTCCGCAGTCATTACTAGGGATTTTTGACTTGGGAATTCCTAATACACTAGTGAATTAGGAATGCGTCCGTTGGTGAAATAGGACTCCACTAAAAATTTCATATTGAAGTCATTTATCATTGGTGAATTATGACTCTTGTTGTAAATATATCAACTTCGAATTCAAAATTGGAATATCGAACACCAGTGTTTGAAAAGTTTTAAATTTAAAATACTACACGCAGTCAATATGGAGAGTAACAAACAAAGAAAACGTTATTATTGTGAATCTATTGAAAACTACACCAGACTTCAAACATATCCTGAACATATCAGCGAGAGAGGGGAAAAGTCTAACTTCAGGAGCGTTAGGCAATATGGATATGTATCAGTCAGATCAACTCAGAAAAGAAAACAAATCGCCCATTGAGAGCAGTTCACAATGAACATATACAATTATTGCATGAGAGTAACAACCATTGGTTACTTTCATTTTGATCTAGCGGCCGTGTTCTGATTTGTGACAGTCTGAAAAGCCATGTGAAGAAATTGCTAATTGTCATATTTTTGACAAACATTAAAAACTGAAAAAATATATTCCATATTTTTCACGTACATGTGCGATAACTATAACAGAAAAAATATATTCAGAACAACCTTTATTTGTACTTATTTTGCAACTCAATTTTTTTGTGTGGAAATATGTCTAAAATTCATGTTTGATATATTTTTCCATTTTTTATTTTGAAGTCCTAATTCAGGAAGGTGATTCCTAATACACTAATAGAACTGCGCAAGTCCTAATACACTAGTGAAAAATGACTGCAATTCATAAATCAATCCGCAGTCCTAATTCCCTGCTTCCTAATTTCCTATGACACCGGTCCATTTTTTAAAAATAAACTACCATGAGCATTTTTAAAACTAAGAACAAATTACAACTATTCTTTCTGTTATTGTCTTATGTATTTACAAATAAAAAATTGACATGGAAAAAGTGCTATTTACATTGGCTCTTTATATATCTTTAAATATCCGAAATATATTAATAGTCACAAAAGTAACAGAACAGTAACCATTCCTGCAATTTCGTACTATATATACCGTAATAAACAAACATTTAGCATAAATATATTTTAGAGCAGGTAACCTTTGTGGTTAGGGGGGCCGCTTATAAATCAAAGTGGATGGAAAATAATCATTGTAAAGAGCAAGCTGCACTAGTAGGCAACTTCCCCTTCATTGAAGCTTTTCTCCCTTTTTCGCCCGTCAAAACGACTCCAGCGGCAGCTACAAACCTCTGCATGTCTTCTTTGTCAGGTCCGATCATTACAGACTCTAAGCGTGACAACTAGAACGCAAAAACAACTATGCAAGATTATTAATATTTATACTAGTAATTTGTTTAATTTCTATTTATCTATAACATAGTAGTGTCTTTTGGAAACACTATCTTATATTCTGTTCTTGTAAAATATAAATTTGCAATTTAAATAAAATAGAATACACGATCTGTAATAAATTTACCTATATATATAATGGATACATTATGAAAAGCTACTGCTGAAATCGCAGAGAAAAACACGATACAGAAATATGAAATGTTTACTTGTATGGTCGTCTTTTTCTCGTTCTTTGCTTCCTTTATGTATTCGTTAATTCGTTTCTAAAGCGGGTTTAATAAATTAGAATGTTCATTGCGGTAGACTTTCACCTCAATCAAGAATTTTTTATTTAATAACAGGAACAAGAAAATTGTTTTCGTGCTCGCGGGGTAAGAGGCTATTTCTCACCAGTTTCTTGTTCATCCTTTCAGTTCTCCTTCTGTACGTGTTTATCTCGCACAATAGTTTGTATCTCTCTTCTCCTTCTCTCATACTAGTCACACTTTGCGTTGTCCGGTCATGAAAGAGTTTATCCTGGTTCATCAATTGACGGGTACTCATATCAGAAACATTAACCCTAACTTCCCCAGACTGTTTTCCCCAAACGTCGATTAAAATTGGAGATTTCATAAAGTAATCGATGAGCTAGGAATGAAAAAGATATAAAAAAAATAATTCTTTACAGTGTCGCAATATTTGTTAATGTGAACAAAACAAATTAATGAAGAACCCATTTATCTCATAAAACAGCCACTTGCCGCTGTAGTTACGGGATTGTAAGAGAACGTTTTCTCATGGTTGTAATCTGGATTGATTGTGTTTCGAATGGCGGAGGTTGTAGTCGGTTCGCTTCCCGTGTAGAACTTGTAGGAACAATACGATTCTCCCTGTATAATGACAACAATATGATTGTAATAATTTTAGAATTAATACTTTATTGTCAGAAAATATCGCGAAATTTTCTTAATTTCATGGAATTTAATTTCGCGAATCAGGGAATATTATGTATTACGCGGGAATTAAATTTCGCGAATGAAGGGAAAAAACTTTTTTCGCAGGAATTTAAGGGCCAATTCGCGAAATTCGCAAAATTTTCTGTCATTAAAGTAACTTTGAAACCATTTAATTAGGATTGTTAAAGCCGCCCTATGTAAGATATGTACCGGTGTCAAACAACGGTTCGATCAACCTTCGAGTTTAATGCCTCTAAAATCTTCAATGACCTACCACAACAATGTAGAACATACGAGTCCTACTTGAAATTTTTTTCTTCAACGTTAAATTATGATTTATTTTTTTATTTTAAATTATGAATTTTTCCATTTTCAGGTCTATATAGGTCTAAAATGCCTTAAATCTGAACATAATTAAACACTTTGACGTTATTTTTTTTCTTGGAAACTTTCACATTTATGTAACAAGGAAGATTGGTTATCAAATTCGAAATATTTTCTTCGATATTCAACACGTGAAGCGATGTTATTTCATCTAGCCTTAATATAAGAAAAGATTCAGATTTTTCCAGACTAAAGAATGCGGCGACGGGATACTTATATGATGGTGGTGTCGGGAATACCACGTTGAACTACCAACCTCGTTCCCAGCGCTTCTTTTTTTCTTCAGATTTGTACGGTTTAGCATTTTTATTATAATTTGTGCCTGTTGTTCTTTTTCTTCCACGCACCATGACTCTTGTTCAGTAGAAATATCAACAAAATGTGTAAAACTTAACTTTACTCGCAAAGCACTTTTAAACAGATCACAACAAACTAATTTTTTCATTCGTTGCACAGTAAATTTCGTTTACGTGGGAATACATTCACTTAAAAGTTTTTTAAGTTTTTAGGTGCGTGGTCAATCGCGCGTCAAGCGAAAAGAATGTTATCTTTTTTGTCTATACACAGGCGAGTCAAATGCAATAATTTCTTCGGCTTTGTGAGCAACTTCCTTATATTCAAATTGACTCCTGAAGACTAATTTAATTTATCTACAATCGTTTTCTTGAACAAATTCTTTTTATTTTCTGGCTTTACATTAATTTGGGATGAGAATTTGGGATCCCATATCGGTTGACCGGTAGCAAAACCACTCTGGATACATCTGTGATACCATGATGGAGATGAGATTTCTCCGCGTTATAGATGCAAGCATATTGTCTCGATGACTCGTTTTTCAAAACTAAAATGCTGTGAATAGTCAAGGCATCAATATCAAACTTATTTAGCAGTATTTTCTTAGCAGTATTTTCATGATCACAGGTCAATGTTTACCGCTAGGAATGTTGAGTTGAAATGCACGTCTATCAATAGAGGTGGATAAACAACACATGTTTTAAACAGCTTGACACATTTTCTTTTTAATTAATACTCTCTGATTTCAGTGATAAAGTTATAAAAAAAATTCACTGCAAAATTTTGAATTTGTCGCTTTGCGCTATGATATTTGTCCTGTATTACCCCCTGAGCCAGCAGTTGAATTAGTTCATTTAGGATTTCTTTTCCGAGATAGTGAGTCGTTGTTTCTTGATCTTTAACTCGACGCACATGTTCATTCATAATAGGATCAAAAAGCGCTAAGTACTCTACAAATTTAAAAAAATTTCCATTGCTCGCACAGTGCAACTTTTCATTTGTACCACAGAATGACAAGTTTTGCACACCAAGAACTCTGACCAAAGCCATCAGACGTTGTAAGATATTTTGCCAATATTCTTCTTCTTGCAGGATTTTCTGGTGGTTTAGCGCACCAATCGTTGTTCCCTTACATAAGCGTAATTGAAGTTCACGCCACGCTTGATAATTTTCTAAATGGCTAGTATTTCTTTCATGTGAAGACAGAATGGCCGCAATATTCTTCCAATCTTTCGAACCGGTTTCTTGGAGAGATGACGCACCATTTCTTCTGCTGAATAGCTTGCAACAAAAACAAAACATCGCATTGTTTGAGGTGGAATATATCAACTATTCACGGCTTACTGCTTCGCCGTTTGCTAGCCTCCTCTTATAGTGTAAAGGCGAAAATCGTCTGTTGCTCGTATCCTTAGGAAATTCATGCGCAACGACCTGCTTGGGTCCATGTTGAACTATAAGCTGCCGCACATTGTCGCTGCAAGAGTTGGGCCATTTGGCAGGGTCAGTGTAATTAAAGTTAGGTTCAACTCCATCGTCTTTGTCGGAACTGTCTGTTATATCATCGTCAGCCTCGACACTTTCAGTGCGCTCTGTATTCGCGTTGTTTTCTGAAACTTCTCTACTTTGCGCAACTTCTGCAGTCGCAGCACTGCTATCAGAGCTAGCTTCAACAACAATGTTCTGATCTTTATCTACTGCCGGAGTTGGATTTTCAATCTAAAATTACTCGTGTCAAGGGATAGTGCTTTTTGAAGCAGTGAGGCATTGTGTCCATAATAGTTTTCCTGGGTGCCCATATTAGAAACATTCTCAGTTGAGAGTATCAAAAATCTATCCATGTTATCAATATACGACTAATATGAGTGGTTGAAATGTTAAATCGTAGACTAAGATCTTCCAGGGGAAATCCACAGCGTAATCTTGTTAAAGCCATAAAGAATTCTTCTTCGGCAGACAATGTTCTTTGAGGGCCTCTTTTATTCCAGTCTGATGAAGTCATTTTCTCAATGTTTGTGTTTGACCCCCAGTATACCAAGTTTTCTGCAGCTGGCTTCAAATAGTCTAGTAGTTTTTGAAATACTTCATAAGATTCAAAGCCAGTATAAAATTTAAATTGTTCACTGTTGTCTAAACCTGTCAATTGTAAACATGTGCCTTTGAATTTCATTCTGGTAGTATGAATTTCTCTCAAGAAGTTGCTCATTTTTGGAGATTAGTTCAATCTCCAGCTGCTTCAGTCTGTCTTTTAAGTGTTGAATCTCATCTTGGTGGGATGATTCAGGTAGAGTTTCTTCTATGGTTACGGGATGAACAGTAATTTCATTTGATGCTTGGTGTCTTTGCCCCATACTATTGAGTGTATTCCTGGGTTTACATTCTGTTGGTTTTGTTTGTTTTGGAACTATAGTTGGGTAGTTGTTCATATAAGTTTTTTTACCGTCTTTAAAGTGTTCTGAACAGACACGATGAGATATTGTAGGTTTAAAGTTCTTCCTACTGATTTGATGTAGCCAGAGTTTTCTTAATACCTTGATTATTCATGTTGCAGTGTTGCAAAATTCACTTTATTTTTGGTAGTGCGAGCTGCGCTACTATTACTGCACAAATATCCGCAGAATACATTTCCCAGAATGCATTGCGAAAACTCGGAATAAGGGGAACGGAGAATTACCAAATAAGCTATAGATTGAGACATCCTATTTCGATCCAAAAGAAAACTGAAGCTGCTATTTGAGAGATAAATCGTGTATGACGTAAAAATGACATCATTGTTTGCTACAAACTACAATTACGTATACGATTAAGTCTAATTCTATTCATCGAAAAAATGCAAAGGTTATCTGTATGTTAACGCCTTCACTAATAATGTAAACAAGACTATTTTACAATTTGCCATTGATAAAACAGCTCTTTGATAAAACAACTATTTTGCATAAAATTCACCGTTTTATGGCCATTTCGGCGCCCTAGGCGGCCGCCTAGTGGTAGCGCCGGGCCTGCTGATGGCACGCCTCCATCCTACTACGTTTCTCAACGATATCTTTCTTCACAGTCTGGCTCCATGTTGTCCGTGGCCTGCCTCTTCCACACTTACCATCAACAACTAAATCTCTACACTTCTTAACCCAGTTATTATCATTCATTCTCTCAACATGACCAAACCATCTAAGCCGACGCCTTTGCAAAGATTTTCTTAGACTTTCGAGTCCACAGCGTTCTCTTAACTCATTTGAAGGCTTCCTATCCTTCAATATCACATTTGACATCCATCTAATCATTCTCATGCCATTACGCTCTAGTCTGTTTAGTTCGACAGTTCTATATTATGATTATAAGTCAGAAAATCTTAAACGAAAGCACAAAAACATTTTATCAGTTAAATTTGTTTCAATTGAGGAAGAAGATCCTCTTCAACAGAGGGTTGCCAACTTCTAGAAGTAGAACTCAGTCTGCTGCAAATGATCCAGCCAACACCAGTTCTGCAAGCTTGACTGTCGATTTGGCACCCAATGTTATTGTATTAGACATGGAGAATGAAAATGTAAATGATGCACCGGTATAAAGCATGGAAGAAGATAAATCAGAAGCAGAGGAGGTAGCAGGCCGTTGCGGACGCTGTCACATATACTTGATTTAACGATCCTACAACCGGCCAAAAATTTTTGTGGTTGTGCCCCGCCCCAAACAATTTTTGGCTCCTACGCCCATGCTTTTAACAGTAACTAATTTCATTCTTCTCTTGCGACAGGCAAACATTAATTTTAACTAAGATTTGACTACTAGGTACAGCTAACTCTACCTCAACTGTCGAGTTTTATCCGATTCCTCTCACTTAGCATTTCTTTTCGTTGTTTGGTTTATTAGACTATAAGTTAAAATTTAACATTTATTTTTAACTCTATATATATACACACTACCCATATATATATATATATATATATATATATATATATATATATATATATATATATATATATATATATATATATATATATATATATATATATATATATATATATATATATATATATATATATATATATATATATATATATATATATATCTTGACAAACTCGATAACGAAAACGTACAAAAAAACCAACAGCAACACCAAACATCTCGTGAACAACGCAGGTAAAGCAATCATCAAAGACAATCGTATCGCGAATAGAGTTGATATCAACGGTGAGAACAACTGCTTCATTACACTAAAAGACCACAAAGAGAACTTTGAAAACAATCCGACTACGCGGCTGATTAATCCTGCAAAGAACGAACTAGGCAGAATTAGCAAGGTTATCCTTGAAAAAGTCAACGCACAACTGCGGACAACCCTCCACTTAAATCAATGGAAGAGCACATCCAATGTAATTGAGTGGTTTTCAAACATCGAAGAAAAGCGCAAACACAAGTTCATGATGTTCGATGTGAAAGACTTCTACCCGTCCATCAGCGAGAAACTTCTCACCAACGCCATCAAATTTGCTGAACGGCACCTGACTTTAAGCCAAAATGAGAAGGAAATCATCTTTCATTCACGCAAATCGCTATTGTTCAACAAGAACGAAAGTTGGGTGAAGAAAGGAGACCAAAATCTTTGACGTGACAATGGGTGCGTTCCACGGTGCAGAAGTATGCGAACTTGTTGGTTGTCTCTTACTTTCGAGTATACCGGCAAAATACAGAAAGAAGAATATTGGGTTGTACCGGGATGACGGTCTTGCAGTCTTCAAAAACATCTCTGGTCCACAGAGTGAAAAAATTAAAAAGGAATTTCAAAAGCTGTTTAAAGAGAATGACTTGGAGATAGTGGTTGAATGCAATATGACGGTAGTTAACTACTTGGACGTCACACTCGACTTGACCACTGGGACATTTAAACCTTATCACAAACCAGGCAACGAAGTTAACTATATCCACGTTCATTCCAACCACCCGATAAATACCATCAAGCAGATTCCTGTATCAATACAAAACCGTTTATCAAACCTGTCATCAAATGAAAAAATATTCAACCAAGCAACCCCGTTCTACGCTGCAGCACTCCGGAGATCCGGATACGACCACAAATTCGAATACACACCAACGGTTACAAACCAACGACCGAAAAACCGTAAAAGGAATATAATATGGTTCAATCCACCATTTAACAACAACATCTCCACCAACATCGGTAAATTTTTCCTCAACTTGGTTCAGAGGCACTTCCCACGACAACATAAGTTCCACAAGATATTTAACAAAAACAACGTTAAAGTCAGCTACAGCTGTATGCCAAACATGAAAGCGGTTATAAACGGACACAACAAAAAGATCTTAACACCACCACCCGTAAACCCTAACAGAACATGCAATTGTATGAAAAAAGGCAGCTGCCCACTAAACCAAAACTGTCTGGTGAAGAATATCATATATGAAGCCACAATTACATCCAATTTGCCAAATTATAAGGAGAAGAATTACATTGGACTGTGCGAAAGTACTTTCAAGAAGCGGTTTGCAAACCATAAATCGTCATTTTTCAATGAAAGATACAGAAACAGCACTTCACTCTCTGTTGAAATGTGGAAAATAAAAGAATTAAACGGCACTCCCACTGTCACCTGGAGAATCGTTAAAAAAGCAAAACCTTACAACCCAGAATCGAAATATTGCTCACTGTGTTTAAAAGAAAAATTCGAAATAGTCAATTATCCTGGGAGAAATCTTCTCAATAAAAGAACTGAGATAATTGCTAAATGCCGCCATCGACGAAAACATCTCCTAATGCTCCACAATCCTGACGATAACACATAAACGATTGTGACGCAAATAATGAAAACATGCTAGTGTCGTTAAGTTCTGGAAAATAAATTATTGAATCTTTTCTTTATATATTATATATATAATCTTACTTATTTCAGATGAAGAGCCAATATTGTAAATCAGATATGTTGAATAAAATTTAATTTAATTTCATAACTACCTTTGCAAAACCGCCCTTTGTAGGATATGTACAACTAACTACCTTTGCAAATTTCTTAGGTATTCCTCTTGCAGCGGTAATCTTCACTTGGCAATTTAGAGGTTTGCCAATCTAAGAAATAAACTCATTTATGGTGCTATATACATGATTCGAACGACAAAATCATTTAAAAAACAAATGTCATAAGAGCATTAAGTTTTAGTAATTGAGGAATTGTCATGTGAATGGTTTAGGAAATAAACTTTAAACAGGTGGAAGAAGTACTGAAATTTGATTAAGGTTTCCACTAAGTTATAAGTTATGTCGTTAAAAATGTTAAGATAATGAAAGACGATAGGAAAATTAAACCTATTAATATTTTAAATATTTCACATACGCGCACGCACACCACACGTACACACGTTTGTCTTATTATTATATAATGTTCTCTAAATTGGCTTCCACAGTACCACTATACAACTTGCGAAGACATCAACATACGCAAAGGGTCAATTGACGTAATAAGTAGGGCCCCATCATGCTCTTTTATGTATTAATAATCATGCTAAAAAAATAATCAAGTGCATTGCATCAGTTTTCAGTCCAATTTTAGGAGATTTGCCGAAAGAAAAAATATAAGTTTCATATTTTTTTTAATTTCCGGAGTTTTCAGAAGCAGTGGCAACCCTGCTTTACCAGTTCAGTTGGATCTTCAACAAAATCATCTTCTCCGACCGGTTGTCCTGTTCCATCAATTGGTACAACCTGCACAAATAATTGACCCTGTTCATTCCCCTTGAAGTCTGTGATGGCTAGACTCTCCTCTAATTCGATCTAAGTCAGAAAATAGTAACTTTAAATCACAACTGGAAGAGAGCAAAAAATAATATCTATGAAGTCTAGCAAGCCAACAATATCGTAAAAACGTTGGGGAAGGTATGCAAAACAGTAAACCAGGAGAGAAAAATATGATCTTAATGTATAACTTACTTTATAGGCCAGGCTCTGTAGATAGAGATGGACCGAACCAATCAAAACCTCAGAATCAGATGGCTCCCAAAATGGATCTTCTTCCTAGAATCAACAGATAAAATGGAACATCGTTCAAATTCTCGAACTAAAACAGATGTTATTTGCTGAGTGGTAAAGACGTAGTTATGTTGTTAATGTTTTTTCTTACAATATAGAGTATTGATGTATATTTTCAACAGTATGGATGCAAACTGATAATTATAAGTAATTATGCGATTATTCACAGGAAATATTGTTTGCAACACATGCATTTCATCAAATCGTGGATGAAGCCACAATAGACCTTTGAAACATTCCATTTTAAATCTCCATCCACAAAATTCTGATAGATTTCTTGCATAATGTACTTTCGATTGATGAACTTGTTTTTCTCCCATATCCATTCGTTATCGCTCGTTAAATCTCTCATCTTGATTTTCACCTGAACGAAATGTTTAAGCTTTGAATAGATTATAAAAACTGATAGTCAATCAGCTGATTTTTCTCATCATTTTAGAAAAAGGAGAAATTTTAATAATTTTAGTAAATATTAGATAATATAACATTCGTTTGTATATAGTATATCTTTTTATTTATCGCCGGGATAGCTCAGTTGGTAGAGCGCTTACAATTTTGGATTTCTGAGATTGCGAGTTCAAATCCTCCCGGCCTCGCCGACTCAGCGAATGAGTAGCATTTCGATGCGGTAAAGTACGGGTGTTAGTGGTTGGAGTGGCACCCGCCTCAACAGTTACACCCAACGTCTTGCGCTAACGAAAAGGGGATAGACACCCTCGTTTACGCCCGTTGCCAACATTAGGGTTAATTCGGCCACTTTACTTTTACTTTTATATCTTTTAGAATAAATCAAAATTGCATCCTTAGGTCTTAAACTAAACCCATTGAAGTTTTTGAGTAAACCATGACGAACGAAGATAGTTTCTTGATAATCAGTGAATTTTGTTGCACCTCAGTTCTCCCATCTATTTCTCCCCGAGCTTGTGGCGAAACCAGCACAGGTTCAAACGCTATCTGAAGAAAGATACAACTTTTAAATAAAATATTTTTAGCGTCAGAGTGTAGGATTTGAAAAAAACAACAACAGGTGGATGTAAATTATTCTTTAGTCTATACATAATGATTTGCATTTCATTAATTTCACAAATAAGTCCTTGTCTTTGTTTTTGTAGAAGTAATAAAATAGGCCTGGAATTAAACATTAGAAAAGCTTTCCTATATTGGAAGGACTTAAGTTTTAAAATCAGCAAATACACCACTTCTAAGTGAAATTTTTAATTATGATGAAATGACGTATATAAAAACATTAATGTTAATGAAGTCATATCCTTCTTACCTATTACTTTTTACCTAAAGAAACGTTTTGCCCATCGAAAGCATTACTACAATCAGTTTAATTTTCATTTTTTACATAAACATCAATTTACTATATGTTCTATTTTTGTTCTAATAATTTTGTGACAATTTAATTTCACTATGACTCATTTAAAGTTCAGAGGAATTTAATTTCGTGGATTTTCGGAAAGACTGGAAATCACAAAAATTTCTTCATTTATTTTTTCTTCTCTTACCTTTTTATCAAGCTCCTCACTCATAGCATTTGCTTCATTAATCATAGGCAGAATTTTCAGAAGGTCTTCGTGTAAAAGCAGTTCCTCTAAAAGACAAATTAGTTGATATTTTATTGTCATAATTAAGTAAATAATTCAGGCAACAGACCCATTTGGCCTACAAGTGGTCTACATCTTAATATTTGAATTGAGGCATGGAACTGAAATAACTGAAATTGTACCAGATAATAGGTTATCTAAACATATTCTAAAGCAACTTACCAGAACAGTCTATCTGCAAAGTAAAGTTACGAGGGTTTGAATAAATATTATAAATTCCCTCAATGGTCACCATTAACTTCAGGTAAAGGATTTTTACAGTGTAAATATCCAATGTTGCACAAAGTGGACAGTTATCAACCTATATAATGTATATACGGTTAATCTAATGTAAGAGGCACTAATTGTTACTTTGAAAATCATTTCAAAGTTAAAATATTTAACAAAATGACCAAATAAGGAAAGATAAAGTCAATTTTTATATTTTAAGTCCACATTCACACACTTGAAGCATTATTTTACCCAGTGTCCTTTGTCCATCTTTTCCATCTTCAAGACCTCCGTAATTCAACATCCCAGAGTTCTGTGCAATTTCCTCCTGTGCTTGGTCAAAAGTTGGTACAGATTCTTCAAGAGTTTCTCCTTGCTCCTTCGCTTCTGCTTGTCTGATAATCAACTCAGGATCTTTCGGGTGATGAAGTACAAATAAATGATTGTTCCCAAGCATGATTCTAAAATGAAAAGATACTATCACAAAAACATTTTCAGTGGCAATTGTATACAATTTAGTATCTCACTTTATTTACAACTGTTAGCATTGAGTTATCATCATTATATAACACCTTTTATCAAGAAACAAAACTATGAGCAATATTACCCACCTATCACCATGATGTAATTGCCTCTCGTCCACGAGGTTGATTCCATTACAGGTGATTTTAGCTTTACTTCCAGGTATCATTTTAATGATATGAGTTTCTTCATCATGTTCAATGCAAGCATGTTCTCGTTGTATGCTTGTAATATATACAAAAATTTGTTGACAAAACACTTTTTGCAATATTTATCTTATTTTATTAAAGGAGTAGTCCACTCTTTATTAAATTCTCAATTATTTGTTTTGTATGATTGTGATGTTTTTTTTTTAAAAAAGGTCCTATTGACTGATTTTGAGCCTTTTTCTGTTTTTTCTTCTTTTTGCACACTTGGCGCATGACGTCGTATATGGCGATTTGTTTGAATAGAGAATGTTCAAAACAAAAAAGTTAAAACAGTATTGGAGAAGAAAGAGAAGAGAGAAGTGTTATAAACAAATTATTTTTTAATCAAAGTCAAAAATGGTTCATTGCGCGGCAATTGATTGTTCAAACAGCTCTAGTTAGAGAAACCATGGAAAATTAAGCTTTTATAAACTCCCAAAGGACAAGAATATGAAGAAAATTTGGATAGCAAAGCTAAAGAGAGCAAATTTACCCAAAGAAGAAAACATTGTGCTTTGTCATCATCATTTTGAAGAAAATTGTTTTCAAAGAGATCTAAAAGTAAGTAAAAGTACTAAAAGATCTAAAAGTTAGATGTTTCTATTTTGTTAAGTTTGCTAGTAGCTAGTTAGCTATTTAGTTAAGTTAGCAATCTTACTCTCATTTTTTCTTTAGAATGAGTTGCTTGGGTTACCTACTAAGCGGTTATTCAAATAGTACGTTCGTTCGGAGAGGCGGGAGGGGGGGGGGGGGGGGTCAGTGAGAAAGCGAACAAAAACCAACAATATTTAGCTGGGTGCAAGGGGGGGGGGGGGGGGTGCGCACCCAAAACAAACGTTCGTTTTACTGATTTCTTATAGAATCAACAACCGAGTGTAAAATCATTCTTTTAAAGTACAGCGCGTCATGTCAATCGAATTCGACCGAAGGAGCGCTGCAATGCATGGCATTTCTTATGGCGCATCATCGCCAGGCCTAGGCCAGTACGAACTGCATATATACGGACATATACCGGGCTTCATCCTTCCTGTCATCGACTGACAATAGAGGTATACGGACAAAACCCCCTAGGACAAAACCCCCTTAGGACAAAACCCCCTTAGGACAAAACCCCTCATAATCTCTTCAACATTACAAACAACTCAGATAATGAAGTTTAAAATATTCCGTTTCCTTTGAAAATTGGTAGGTTTACTAATTAGAGGATGCTGATTTCAAATCAAGTATCAGAAGTTGGATATTTTCACCCCTAATATCTTATTCGGGCAAATTTGGGCCCAAAGTTTAAAATATTCTGTTTGCTTTGAAAATTGGTAGGTTTACTAATTAAATGATGCTGATTTCAGACCAAGTACCAGAAGTTGGATATTTTCACCAATAATACCGTATTTGGGCAAATTTGGGCCCAAAGTTTAAAGTATTGTGTTTACTTTGAAAATTGGTAGGTTTACTAATTAAATGATGCTGATATCAGACCAAGTACCAGAATTTGGATGTTTTCACCCATAATACCTTCTTTGGGCAAATTTGGGGCCAAAGTTTAAAGTATTGCGTTTGCTTTGAAAATTGGTAGTTTTACTAATTATATGATGCTGATATCAGTCCAAATACCAGAATTTGGATATTTTTACCCCTAATACCTTATTTGGGCAAATTTGGGGCCAACGTTTAAAGTATTGCGTATGCTTTGAAAATTGGTAGGTTTACTAATTATATGATGCTGATATCAGACCAAGTACCAGAATTTGAATATTTTCACTCCTAATACCTTATTTGGGAAAATTTGGGCCCAAAGTTTAAAGTATTGCGTTTGCTTTGAAAATTGACATATACAATATGTATATATAATCTAGTTACAAATTAGCATTTGCATGACCAAATATATGTAATCTGGTGTACAGAAGTTTCGAAATTGACGATTCGAAGATGACGGTTCGAAACAATATTGGTTTACATTTTAAACTTTTATTAATTTTCGAAATAATTTTGTTTTTTGTTTTTTATGATTCTATTAAGGTTTTTTAAATTCGCGAATCTATCAAGGGGTGGTTTATCTTAGAAAATTATTACGGTTGCGTTTGAACTCATATAACAGGGGCGAAATTATATTTCAGTGAGAACAGGAGGCGATAAAATAGGCGATGAAATAGATTCGTCGCTAAATGCATTCGTCGCGTTATCGCGTTATCGCCTCAGTGGGAACCAAGCCCTAAAGACACAAATTATATCATGCCGAGGATGGCTTCTTCTTTCACATAGAAATTCACGAAGTTTTAATGGTCAAAATTACGGAAGTTATTCGCCTTTGCATTTGCGACTTTTTTGAAAAATTTTTTTTTATGGGATCATCGCAGGTCCGAGCCAAAATGAGTAATCTAGTGCCATACTGCCAAAAATTATGATAGTGATAATCTTCATTAATTACCATTATATTGCTAATATTCTAGGGTTGGCAGCATTCCTTATACTTAAAAAATGGAACTTTGGGCGCAAATTTGCCCCGAAAATGGTATTAGGGGTGAAAATATCCAAATTCTGGTACTTGATTTGAAATCAGAAAACCCCCCTAGGACAACCCCCCCCCCCCATTTTTTTTATAGAGTAGGACAAAACACCTCTTATTTTTAAATAATTATATAGTCAAGGCAGCTAAAATCTACGCATCAACAAAGTCCTGGAAAAAAGTACTTTCGCACAGTCCAATGTATTTTTTCTCCTGATAATTTGGCAAATTGGATGTAATTGTGGCTTCATATATGATATTCTTCACCAGACAGTTTTGGTTTAGTGGGCAGCTGTCTTTTTTCATACAATTGCAAGTGTTAAGATTTTTTTGTTGTGTCCGTTTATAACCGCTTTCATGTTTGGCATACAGCTGTAGCTGACTTTAACGTTGTTTTTGTTAAATTTGGAAAAATTTACCGATGTTGGTGGAGATGTTGTTGTTAAATGGTGGATTGAACCATATTATATTCCTTTTACAGTTTTTCGGTCGTTGGTTTGTAACCGTTGGTGTGCATTCAAATTTGTGGTCATATCCGGATCTCCGGAGTGCTGCAGCGTAGAACGGGGTTGCTTGGTTGAATATTTTTTCATTCGATGACAGGTTTGATAAACGGTTTTGTATTGATACAGGAATCTGCTTGATGGTATTTATCGGGTGGTTGGAATGAACGTGGATATAGTTAACTTCGTTGTCTGGTTTGTGATAAGGTTTAAATGTTCCAGTGGTCAAGTCGAGTGTGACGTCCAAGTAGTTAACTACCGTCATATTGCATTCAACCACTATCTCCAAGTCATTCTCTTTAAACAGCTTTTGAAATTCCTTTTTAATTTTTTCACTCTGTGGACCAGAGATGTTTTTGAAGACTGCAAGACCGTCATCCCGGTACAACCCAATATTCTTCTTTCTGTATTTTGCCGGTATACTCGAAAGTAAGAGGCAACCAACAAGTTCGCATACTTCTGCACCGTGGAACGCACCCATTGTCACGTCAAAGATTTTGGTCTCCTTTCTTCACCCAACTTTCGTTCTTGTTGAACAATAGCGATTTGCGTGAATGAAAGATGATTTCCTTCTCTTTTTGGCTTAAAGTCAGGTGCCGTTCAGCAAATTTGATGGCGTTGGTGAGAAGTTTCTCGCTGATGGACGGGTAGAAGTCTTTCACATCGAACATCATAAACTTGTGTTTGCGCTTTTCTTCGATGTTTGAAAACCACTCGATTACATTGGATGTGCTCTTCCATTAATTGAAGTGGAGGGTTGTCCGCAGTTGTGCGTTGACTTTTTCAAGGATAACCTTGCTAATTCTGCCCAGTTCGTTCTTTGCAGGATTAATCAGCCGCGTAGTCGGATTGTTTTCAAAGTTTTCTTTGTGGTCTTTTAGTGTAATGAAGCAGTTGTTCTCATCGTTGATATCAACTCTATTCGCGATACGATTGTCTTTGATGATTGCTTTACCGGCGTTGTTCACGAGATGTTTGGTGTTGCTGTTGGTTTTTTTGTACGTTTTCGTTATCGAGTTTGTCAAGATCTTTTCATATTCTTCCTTATTAACCTTGTACATGTTTGATGTTTTGTCTGCTGGGACAAACAGCTTATTGGAATCGTTTATTTATTTAATGTCTTGTTGCATTCGCTTTTGGAAGTCATTTGTGCACTTTTTGAATTTCAGCCTTTGAACTAAGCCGATAAGATCTTTTTCGAAATCTGACATTTCGCGTATCAGTGGTGGTGTGTCTGTGGTCTTTAGACCATACGTTTCAGGATATTCTTCTTTTTCGCTGTTTTCGCTTTTGATGTTGCTATCGAGGAATAATGCCTTCCATCTCATCCTTTTTATGACAGCTTCGATCTTGTTTATTAATTGCATCTTGTAGTTATTATATGATGCCGTTAGTATATTTTTCTCGGAGTAATGTAAGTTTATCTTTTCCATAGTTGAATTGAAGGATAGTGCTCTACTTTTTACAGGAGCGGTTATGTTGTGAAATCTTCTTCTACTCAAGATATAGTGCTCGATAAACTGCGCGTTGCAGAAAGAGCGAGTTAGTTGATAAAGAAAAGATTCAATAATTTATTTTTAAATTATCATTATATTATCATTCTTTGCAATATATATATATATATATATATATAATATATAACCCTGTTATATATTAACGGATTGTCGTCCGTGTGGCGGCATGAAACTATTAGTTTAGTAAATAAACTATTGTTTTCTTTTCTTCTGTATTCGCTCTCTTTTTACATTGAGCACTTTAAGAAGTAAAAAGTATCGCCTTCAAAATAGTATATACGCTCCTAATATTGTCGAGCACTCTACTTCAACTCTTCAAAATGGAGAAAACAAACCTTCATTACTCTACAAAAAATATCCCGATCGCTTCGGTACGCAGATACAAATTGAAACTCATCGAAAAGATTGAAGCTGTCATCAAACGTATGCGGTGGAAAGCCATTTTCTTTGAAAATGACGTAAACGACCAGACGATTCCAGAAACTTATGGTTTTAAAACAATGCGCACGCCGTCGCAGGTTAAGAAATGATCAAATTCGAAAAGGAACTCATTGATATTATCAGAAACCTCAAATTCAACAGAAACGTAGACGAATTCCAGACCAAGCTGATAGAAGACAGAAAAACCATCAACCAATCGGACAAAGTCTACGTACGGGCAGACAAAACAAACAATATTTACAAGCTTTCCAAAACCGAATACGATAACATGCTAACGAATTCCATTACATCGACATACAAAAAGTCCAAAGGTAAAATTGAGAAAGTCATCAACCAGAAAGGTAAGGCAATACTGAAAGATCAACCCATCCTCTCCCGTATGTATATAAACGGCCAAAACAACTGCTTTGTCACCTTAAAAGACCATAAGGAGAATTTCAACAACAACCCCACCACCCGTCTTATAAACCCAGCCAAAAACAAATTGGGACGAATTAGCAAAGTCATTCTCCAAAAGATCAACAATAACATCCGCAACAGACTCCAGATCAACCAATGGAACTGCAGCGGTGATGTGATCGCGTGGTTCACTGGAATTCAAGACAAACATCTTCACAAGTTCATGCTGTTTGATGTTAAGAACTTTTACCCTTCCATAAAAGAAAGTCTTTTAATAAATTCGCTTCAATTTGCGGAGGCTTTAACGTATATCAACGACAAGGAAAAGGAGATCATTCACCATTCCCGCTAATCACTTCTCTTCAACGACCGCGTAAGCTGGATGAAAAAAGGTGGGAAGCTTTTTGACGTGACAATGGGTGCATACGACGGTGCCAAAGTGTGTGAGTTGGTAGGCTGTTATATCCTATCCCTCATCACGAAACGATACGGCAAGAAATCCATTGGACTTTATCGAGACGATGGACTTGCTGTTTTCAAGAACATAAGTGGCCCACAAGCAGAAAAGATAAAAAAAGATTTTCAAAACATCTTTAAGAATAACAGCCTCGAAATTGTCATCCAATGCAACATGAAAACAGTCAACTATCTTGACCTGATGCTCAACCTTTCAAATGGAACCTACCGACCTTACCACAAACCTGACAACATCATTAACTACGTCCATAAACAGTCCAATCATCCACCAAACATTATCAAACAAATCCCCATCTCAATCGAAACTAGGCTGTCCAACACGTCATGCAATGAAGAGGTTTTCCAAGAATCAGCGGCATTCTACGAGGAAGCCCTCAAAAGATCTGGGTACAACCACCAATTAAAGTTTCAACCACACCAACAACAACGGGTTACACAAAACAGAAACAGGAAACGTAAGATCATCTGGTTCAACCCGCCTTACGACAAAAACCTGGCCACTAACATCGGTAAATTCTTCTTCCACCTCATACAGAAACACTTCCCTAAAAAGCATAAATTCCACAAAATATTCAATAAAAACAACATCAAGTTGAGCTACAGCTGCATGCCGAATATGAACACCATCATCAACTCTCACAACAACAAAATTATCAACCCTCCATCACCTCCCACAACTCTACGAACTTGCAACTGTATGAAGAAAGACCAATGCCCGATGAACCAAAACTGCCTCGCTTCTAATGTTGTGTATGTAGCAACGATTACATCAGATCTACCCAACTATGGCGAGAAAAAGTATATTGGGCTCTGTGATACTACATTCAAGAAACGCTATGCGACTCACAAGACTTCATTTGTACATCAAAAGTACAAAGGCAGCACAACCTTGTCAATGGAGTATTGGCGAGTCAAGGAGCAGAATGGTAACCCTGTTATATATAACGTTTAGAAAATTCTTGTTTCAGTTTATTCGCGATGCTGTTGAAATCAACGAACCAATGGAAGAACTGGACAGAGAAAATGAATATTTGATGAATTCTAAAGAATGTGAGACTGAGAAAGAATCAGTGGATGCATCAACACAAACAAACATCACAATACCATTTTCAGCTACATACGTAGAAAAATCTGCATAGACCATTGATATATCCGAAACTGGTACACAAGTGAGCGAGGCTGATACGCAGTCAGAGTTTGATTTCGATACAACATTTCACACCGCTGATGAAACTGAATCTGCAGAGGACGCACAAATACCAAGAGAAGAAGAGAATCCACAAAAAGTGATTTTATCGTTTTCTGGCCGTGTTTATATCAACTCCTACAGCGTTGTCTCAGTTGTGCATCTCCTGCTGTGATTAAGAGGGTCATCGTTAAAGGATCGGCCCTATGTGTAAAAATTTTACGTTTAAACGGCCATGAACACATATGCCGTTCTCAGCCAATGCAGAACAGATACTATATAGGGAACTTGAAACTAATTGCGGCTGTGCTTTTCAGTTCAAATACTTATCGAAAACTCAGCAAATATTTTGAGATCCTTGACATTGCATGGATTTCAAAATCTTGGTACTAAAAGATCAATGAGAGGTAAGAGATGTATGCAATAACTAATGAAGCATGGCAAAAGGAACAGGAGATAATTATTTCTAACTCGTATCAAAGAAATCTTATATTAAGTGGTGATGGCAGGTGTGACAGTCCTGGACATAATGCAAAGTATTTAACGTACTCTTTGTTTGATCAAGATTTAAAAAAGGTTATTGCTATTTCACTGACGCAGGTGGGATTTCAAATCGAATGGAAAAGGCGGGTTTGATCAAGGTATTAGATGAGGTGAAAAGGAAAGAATTGAACGTAAAACGCTTGACTACTGACCGTCATTTACAAATTAAAAGGTACATGCGTTGAAGAAGAGCATCAATTTGATGTATGGCATTTCAGTAAATCTATAAAAACCAAGTTGCTGAATGCGTCAAAGAAGAAGTCGTGCGAGGAGTTGCGGCCGTGGATGAAATCAATTTGTAATCACTTATGGTGGGCTTGTGCTACATGCAAAGAAGATGAGTTGCTTTTTTATTTTATTTCCAAAATAAACATAGCTGGACAGGAAACATTGAGTATCATTCCTACAGCCATCCTCAATTGTCGAAAGAAAGCAAGCGTAGTAAAGCATGGCTATCACCAAAGTCACAAGCCTTCGAGGCCCTCCAAGCAATTGTTTTTGATAAAACAATTTTGAAGGATTTGGCGCATCTAACAAAATTTTCTCACACTGGTGAGAAGGTGTATCACTCAGTAATCAACAAGTGGGCCCCCAAAAGCACACATTTTTGACTGAAACGCATGATTTCACGAACTCAGTTAGCTGCTATTGATTTAATTTAGGACATGATTTGAATCAGGCCAAAACGAAGGAGGGAGAAAAACGTTACAACATCACCTTTTCAAAAGCCACAAAAACATGTCTGCGAAACTAATTATGGAACAGAAAAGGATTTATTGTTGAAAAAAAAACCGTTCTGACACCTGAGATAAAAACTACGCCAAAAAACATTGCACCAATTCCAAAACCAGATAAAAACGTTGCTATAGCAAATCAGAGATCAAGATTCACTGTATTATAGATTCTAGTTTGTTTTATTTTTGTTGCTTTATATTGTACATATATATATATATAGCAGCTAACTGAGTTCGTGAAATCATGCGTTTCAGTCAAAAATGTGTGTTTTTGGGAGCCCACTTGTTGATTACTGAGTGATACACCTTCTCACCAGTTGTTAGATGCGCCAAATCCTTCAAAATTGTTTTATATATATATATATAGGTAATTTTGCATCGGGGTCTGTTGGGCTTTTGTGACTGATCGAATACGGACATTTGATTTCAACACATGCTCGGCCATGGCAGGCACAATTGACAATTCCATCAGGACTGGCACCAATGAATGGATGTTTCTTGTCAAGGAATAATCCACAATTAGATCAATCTGCCTTTTTGTGTTGTTTTTGAAATACGTCTAAAAATGCATTAGAATCATGTTGCTCCATATCCCTCCCATATTTTAGGAGGGATATGGTATGTTAGGATTGGTGACAGTCAATCCAGATATTTTTTGGCAAAGGCTCCACATGTTAATGTAACCACCTCCTCCTTTAATAAATTTCTCCATTTTCGTTATTTCATGTGACTTTGAAGCAGTTATTGTTCCTTTCCTAAATTGGAACCAAGCTGTATTATTGCTCTGTCCTTTAGTCATTGATTCGATTTTTTCTATAATAGAAGTTGTAAAATTAAACCTCACGCATGTTAAAAATTCCTCCACTGATTTTGACATCAAAATAATATCATCAATACTGGTAATGTCAATAGATACATCTTTTACTGATACAACTTTTCACATAAAATCTATTTTCGGTTTCAGTATTGCAGTAGATAATACACTTTTTGGTATTACTTTTTCAAGAGCTATAGTAATATCTTTGAATGTTAACGCTCTTTGGTTGCTATCAATGAGTGGATCATAATTCCTTTTCGGTGTCAATATAATTTTATTTCTCTTTTTTCCTCTCTTACCAAAGTCATCTCAATTTAAATTTAAGTCCTTGATTTTAATGGGTTTTACCTCTTTGCGATTTGGAAGCCATTCACAGGCTTTTGTTGTACATGCAGGATTAGTAAGTCTAAGCCTCATTGCTGCTTCTACACGAAATAGGGTTGCAGCAACATGATTGCAGGTTGAACTCATTCCAGCCATACAAGAGCAATGGGCGGTAATAACTCTTCCTTCTTTTTTGATAAACACACCCATAATTTATGAAGCGTGCATCTCGTAATCGTTCTGAAGGTCGACAGTCACTTTTTAGAAAGCAGTATTTACTTGACTCCAAGCTGTGATAGGAAATGTTACCCAACCAGCCTTGTTTAAAATAAATGTATGCTTTCGAGCCTTTGTAATCGCTCAAATCTTCCACCTTGCTGTCTATCATTAAAAACTGTATGATGGAGAAGGTTGGTACCGTTGGCCAATATGATATACCTTCTTCTTCATCAAGCCATCCAATTGTAACTTTAAATGGATCTGGAAGTTGGATATCCTCGAGCTTAAGTTTATTGTTGTACTCTTCTTTCAAATCAGCTTCTACTTCTTCAGCAGTTTTGATAACAGCAACATTATTCTCGAAAGCTGAAAACGCTCTGGCAACAAGTATACCTTTCTTCACAGTTACTTTCAATCCTCTTAAACGAAGGTAGTTCTTTAATTCTTCTGCTTTCATTTTATTAAACATATCGAAATCAATGTCGATTACTGGATTAGTACCACAGCACTGTTTATATTATTAATCTCTATGATTTGATGTAATAACTTTTCTTTATTTACTTCCACTTCTTAATCTCTGCTATTTTGCTGGAAAACGACGCTACTCGCAACTTTGTTTCGATTTGAATCGACACTAAACTAGTTCCAGACCCTAGTCGGAATTAATGACGCGGTCCAAGTCTGATTGGTGTATTGCAAGGATTTCAAATCTGGTGTTAGTTTATATGGCAAAATTTGAGTGGACAACTCCTTTAAGATTGTTTTTGTGTGAAAAAGAACAGTAATAGATTGCAATTTCTCCTTAGATTCTTTAGAATATTTTTTGTGATCATTTTATAAACATTATAGACTTTCAATTATATTTCTAAAAGGCAGGGGCTGAGCCACACAAAGAACCTCAGGGAATAGCAACCCTGCCATTGGAAGCCAGTTTAGTGTGAGGTGAATCCAGTCACTAACAATATTAGAGGCAAATCGTAAATAAAATCTGAGAAAAACAAATAGAGAAAATCTATAATTTATCGATAGTCTTTGGTGAATACACAGGTAAGCTAAATACGAGCTATACTACTAAGACAAATATTAGCCACATACCTTAAACCATTTAGTAAAATTTCAGGAGAAGGGTCAGCATTTTTGTTACCAATGCGATATTTACCTAGAAAGGATGTAGACATGTTTATTTATGATAATACCTGCTTCATTATTATTATTATTATTATCTTAAGGCTTACAACAGTTTTTTTTATACAGCAAAATTCGCCTGTATAAAAGCCTCTCATATTATAATATATATATATAAAATAATTTCTAGAATGAATTATTAACATAAAGTTTAAAATTTTCTATTAATCATATGTAACTTGTTTACCCAAAATTTATCTAATCAAGATTTAAATGCGTTTAACGATTGTGCCGATACAACATCCTGATGAAGAGTCGTTTACTGCTCTGTTAGTTATGAAATGCCGCCTAATTAAAGTATAAGCATCTTCTTTCGCGAGCCGCATGTTGTGACCTCTTGTGTTGTAGGGATTACAGTTAATATGTAATAGAGAGTTGTGGATTTTGTATGATTTATTGAAGATTTTATAAATTTGTATCATATCACCACGTTCTCTACGATACTTCATACTTGGTAAGTTAAGCAACATTAGTCGCTCAGTATAAGTATATTTCTTTAAATTGGGTAGTAGACGTATAGCTCTTCTAAGCACATTTTCAATTTGCTTACAATCTTTTTTAAATAGTGGGTACCAAATCGACACACAATACTCAAGATGAGGTCTGACTAGGCTAGTGAACAAGAGTCTAAAAGATCTATTGTCAAGTTGCACATATGTACGCCTTATTAGACCTAACATTTTATTAGCTTTGTTGACTTGTATCGACACATGCATGCTAAAAACTCATTTTCGGATCAACATAAACACCTATATCTTTTTCATTTTCAGATACTTCAAGTGGACCTTTCTACCATTTGATTTTGTAAGGTAATATACATGCATTTTGTTTTTATTTCCGACGTGGAGTACTTTGCATTTATCAATATTAAATGACATGCCCCATTTTTCTGCCCAAAGTTCTAAGGTATGGAGATCATTTTGTAGCTGATTAGCTGATATATTTTCATCATGCATTGTACTGAAAATCTTAGCGTCGTCCGCATAAAGCAAAGCTTCAGATTTTAAGCCATAAGTAATGTTGTTTACAAACAACAAAAACAAGATTGGACCTATGACAATCCCTTGTGGTACGCCACTCAACACTACTTTCCAGTTCGATTTAGACTCATTTATGATTACACGTTGTCGTCTATTTGATAAAAAATCCTCTATCCATGATAATAATCATACAATAAACTAATTGGTAAATCAACTTTCAACATAATGTTGGAATTTTAAACAGGAATGTCTGATTAACACATATATTGAAAAGTTTAATTTGACAGCACATTTTGTACAGATCACCGAATTCATCATCATCATCATCATCATTCTCAGTTAGGTACTTGGTACCCTTAGAGTGTCTCTACGTAAAAGTGTGGTAAAGTAGTGTCATGAACTCTCTCTTATTCTGCATGGATTTTTGCACTTGTATTTTGGAAACACCAAGTTCCTTTTCAATTTTTATCCAACGATCTCGGGAATATTTTTTGTGTTTACTGCAAAAAAGGAGTTGCTTTTGATAAGAATCATTGCTAAGACGTGTGACATGAGCTATATATTTTAGATGTTGTAGTTTACAAAAACTTCTGATGTCCTTTGTTTTTGTTATTTTTCGTAATTGAGTGTTACTATACAGAAATGACCAGTCCAGGTCAACCGGCTCAGCTACGATAGCGTTTGTTTTCTCAGCCCGCTTTTTGCCCTTCAAATATTCCGCTGGAACATTTTTCCTTTTGTAGCCGTTTTTTATCATTTTCCTGAGAAAACTGTGCCAAATGGACTCAAGTTTAATGAGCTCACTGACACTCAGTTCCCAGGATTGTGCACTATATAGCAGACGACTGCGCACACAAGCTTCTAATATTTTGATGCGACTGGAGAGATTTATTCTTCGATCAGTAAGGAAGAGCTTTAATTCATTCCATTTCTGGAATGCTGATGATATTCGGAATGTGAGATAAGATGATGGATCTACATCGGTGTTAGTAATAAGATAACCAAGATATTTAAATCTGTAAACATTCTTTAATGCAACTCCTGCAATTGAGATCAAGGATGGTCTTGCCTTAATGTCTTCTGGGACATTAAATGCCATGGTCTCTGTTTTATCACTGGAGATCGTTAAACCAAATCTGGTGAAGGTTTTGTGATATATACTCACAATCTCAGATAGCTCGTCAGTACTAGAGCACAAAAGAACAATATTGTCGGCATATAAAATCATTCTGAGTTGTTGAACTCCACTCAGACCATGTACACTGCGCTGTTCGCGCGTCAAGCAATGACCTGGGATGCGATACTCGTACTGAAGTCCGGTGTTAGGTAACTTCTTCAGTACCTCGTCTTCAACGCACCTCAGAACGAAGTCCAAATAAATATTAAGTAGTACAGGTGATTCAAGACCACCTTGTCTGCAACCTGTAAAAGTTTTTAAAAAATGATTTGGAACCCTTAATTGCTGCTGATGTACCAGTGTAGAATACCTTTAAAATTCTTACTATTATGGGGGATTTCAGACGTATTTCTAGGATTTTAAATAGCATATCGCGGTCTATCCAATCATATGCTGCTTTTAAATCAATAAAACATATGAAGAGAGATTTGGAGGATATATTTATGGAATTCTGAAGAATAAAAATACCGTCTGTCATTGATCGATTAGATCTAAATCCAAACTGACAGTTACTAATTATTCTTTCATATGTATCTCTTATTCTAGAAATAATAATTGATAGTAAGATCTTTGAACAAGTGGACATAATGGAAAGACCTCTATAATTGGCTGCATTACTTCGTGATCCCTTGTTCTTAAAAATACAAGTAATAGACAAGATTAGCCATGATGATGGCAAAGTAAAGGTTGTCCAAATGGTGGTGAGAAGAAGCATTAAATGTAGCATAAAACAACGAGAATAATTATATTTAAGTTCTTCCGCGTAAATTTTGTCTGTTCTCTGACATTTTCCATCCTTGAATTTATTCCTAGCATCCAATACTTCCGAAATAGAGGGGATATCAGTGTTCACATTAATATCATTTGGTGGTAAAATATGAGCGAAATTTTCTGGGTTGTTAACTTCTGGCTAGATTTCAATTACTTTCTGCTTCAGGTGATCTTTGAAGTGTTCAGATAATTTTTCAGAAGAAATTATATTTACTTCTGATTGCTTGGACATGTTGTACGATTTACTTAGGCAAAATTCTTTTTCGACTTTTCTTGCCTCACTAACAATATTTATATCATTTGCCAATTTCAAAAAGTAATCATTTTTTAGTTTTATTCGCAATTTCTTAATAGACGATCCGAGTTCCTGTGAAATACTGGGGTCTTTACATGTACGACGCTTCTCCAAAAGGGATAAAAATTCATCATTAGTCCAGGGGTGTTTATTTTCCCATCTATAAATTTTTGGAATCTCTGACTCACTCGCACGAGTGATGGATTCCGTAAACAAAGCATCAAAAGTATTAACATCATTTAGAGTCGGGGTATCCGTTAAAATTTCGTCAAGTTTATCTGAAAAATTATTATAAACCTGGGGGTCATCCTTTAATGCTTTAATATTTTTATGGGGTTTATTAATTCTAGGAGATTGCGAGAAAAATAATTTTTGTTTACGTTTTGATGGGAAAGAACATTGTTAAGAGTCAATGGTTGGTTTCAAAAGGAACAGAGGCTTTTCGATACACGCGACAGTTAGAGGTAAGCTTTTTGAGATGCCATTCTGTTAGAATATAATCAACTCTTTTAGTAAATCCAGTCGGCGAATACCATGTATGGCGGTGGATTTTAGAAGATTGGAACAAAGAGTTGAGAACAAAGAGCTTACATTCCTCAGGAAACTGAGAAGTCGCGTGCCATTATCGTTGGTCGGCAAATCGTCATTGTTGGGACCAAGATGCGACCAAGAACCAAATGAATCACATCCAACTGTTGCATTCATATCCGCCCCAATAAGAACTTTAAATGAGGGGTGTTCCGTCTTTACCTTCTGAACTGCCTTTAATAGGGTGTTAAAAAAGTTGTCCTTGGTGGAATCAGCATATTGCTCCGTAGGGGCATAAGCTGTGAATGCTGCTATTTTCACACCATGTAAAATAATTCTGGATAAAAGTAATCTACCTTCCAGAATATTATCGATATCTACCAATTCTACATCCGGTGAAAGTGCTATGCCAACTCCAGCACTAGCCTTAAATTTCATCCCCAAATTGATGAACGTCCAACCGCTAAGATCTTTATCATCAAAAACGGTGGTTTGATGTCCGGTGATATGGGTTTCCTGAAAAAAGGTTATATGGTGTTTTAGAAACTTGCACTGGTGGATGCATTGTGCAAGCTTCATAGGATCTTTCATGGTAGTGGTATTGATCGATCCAATGAGAATATTGTAATGTTTCATACAAGTTCGATGCCTTTTATGGCTAGGCCACCCGGTAGAGACTACTACACTATAATGACGACCAGTAATATACTTTTCGACCTCAGCCTGGTCGCGCACTGAGGGACGCGATCCTTGTTTACCTGCGCGACGATCGATGTGGTATGGTGTGTGTGAAGTCGTCATATATTATGATTATGGTGTAGGTTCACCAAAAACCAGTATTTTTATTGTGACACCGTCACGCTAAGGGGGCTATCCACCCCAGATGCTGACACAGGTTGTACCAATTTACAGCTTGATTGGTAGCAGTAGATATAATTAGTGACCTGACCTCAAATTGGAATTATTGGATAAATAAAACTGAATTGGATAAAACTATTTCATAAACAAAACTTCAAATGAAACATATATAACTGCTACCTGGCTTTAAAAAGTGTATAATCATATTGGTAAGCTGTGGGTCTTCATTGAGATTCCACAAATGAGATGTTGTCTTCTTCATTGCATGTTCTTTGGTTAATTCTTCTCGCTTCGCCTGAAGATACAAGTGCAGTGATTGAAAGGGAAGTCTGCTGAGGTGTGGCGTTAATAAATTAAATAAACCATTGGTTATTGGTATACAATTTAATAACCTAAGTAAACGTCCAACTATGAGAATAAGGAGAATTAATCTAAAACCTTTGAAGCATTTTCTTCTTCCTTTAAGCGTTCTTCCCAAGTTTTCTTCATCTGTTCAACTTCTTCCTGATTTCGTTGTAACTGAAACAAATACATAAATACAAAAAGCTCTTTTTCTACAGCGTTTTCTCACTCTTTCTTCCATCTCTTTCTTCATAGCTTCAACCTCTGAAACAAACATTATACAATTGTTATTAGTTAAAAATTGAACAAAAAATATATGTATGTACTAAAACAGCTTCATTATTGGTGAAAAGAAAAATAGGACAAATCTTCGAATTGCATGGTCTCCCCCCTTTAACGCATTAAAACAAAACCCTTTTGATAATGTAGATATTACTTCAGGAACAGTGATTTTAAATGGGGTCCGTAGGGCAAAATACCAGGGGGAACCAGGAGGGTGTGGCGGGTAGGCACCCATGTACGCACAACCACCTCATGGTGCTAAGAAGTTTTCCACCCAACCCAGGTCCCTCGGCCCTTCCTGGAATCCGCTACAGAGATTCTAGGTGTTTATATTAAGGAATTAAGGTTAATTGTTAATTATTACATTTTCAGACAAGAATTTCCACACCAGAACATCCTTTTACAAAAATATCAATCCTGATCGAAAATAAACCCAAGGCCTTAAATTCCACACAATTGAGTAGCTTGCAATAATCTGATGATATGTTGAAGAAGACGTTTTACAGCGAGACGCCTGTAGAAGAGGAAAGACAGTGGTCAGCAAAATACCAAATTTTTATTTTAAACTTCTTGCCAGCTGTTTATTGAATGCTTATGTCCATGATTTTGAAGATGTTACTTGACCAGTATCTGTAATGAAGTCTTCACTCACACAATTTATGCAAATAGGAAAAATATAAAAAATCTAGTTTATAAACAGGTTTTAGAGAGCTTACCAGCTTCATCAACTCCAGTCTTAACAAACACCTTCTCAATCTTTGTTTGAATGATTGGAGCAGGGGTTTCTATCTCATTTTGTTCTGCGGCCAGTGCTGCAAAGGAGCTCTTGTCATCATCTGCCACTTTCAACTGAGCTAATAACTTTGCATTTTCCTCACGCAATTCACGAATGAGCTTGTCAGTCGGACTCTCGTTAACAACAGCTTTTGTTTTAATAGATTTTGCTCGGTCAGCTAGAAAAATGCAAAAATTATAAATATTTATTGTATATTATTTAATGGTACTTTTATTCTGTTTTGTTGAATGAAACTGCTTACCATAACACAAAAATATGTTTTCAGCAGCATAAAGATTGCAGCACTTACCAAACCTCAGTGTAGAGAGGGTTTCTTCATAATTAATGTCTGCAGGACTTAAAGCGGCTATCTGAAAGTAATTTTTACTAAAGTAACTGTTATTGTACACAAAATAAGTTTAGTATTGAATAAAGATCGTCCAACGTTTAGTTTAATCCACTATACATATTGGATGTTTTGAACTAAAACAATAACAAAGAAATAGTACGATCTGGCGTCCGTTTCATTATCCTCCACCACCCTCCAGTTTGATGGAGTCAAATTCAATCCCACATCCCAGTCTCTGGGACGTACTTGCGCGGGGGCCTCGTGACACGTCGTGGCCTGGACGAGGGATCTGTGGCACGTATATCGAGGTCGAGCGCATCCTGTGGAGTCTCTTCATTCGCGTCCTTG
This sequence comes from Candelabrum cocksii, assembly GCA_963930725.1. Taxonomy (NCBI): domain Eukaryota; kingdom Metazoa; phylum Cnidaria; class Hydrozoa; order Anthoathecata; family Candelabridae; genus Candelabrum; species Candelabrum cocksii. The sequence goes on along the minus strand of OZ005671.1, from coordinate 9,717,233 downwards.
GTAGGTTGACTGGGCGTCGGAGGTATCGATTGTCGACGTGTAGCGAGACTTTCAACCTCGGAGGGCGGAGGTTCCGTGGCGGGCGAGGGTCGAGGGAGCCTCTGGTGGGGGCGACGTGGAGAGTGATTGTGCTGATGTCATCACGGGGCAAGAGTGTTTCGTGAACCCCACATGGTTGACGAAATCCGGTGAAGCTGGCTCGAACTTGCGTAGGTAGTGAACTTATACGATTATGGTTGTGCTGTCATGTCCCATCACTGGTTGTGGCTTCCAAAATGAAGATGTCAACGTGGTTGGAGCGGCAGCAATACTGAATGTACATGCCCATGCACACACCATCCCCTACGCCACACCATCCACGCGCCCCAGCGGGCCAAAACTTGTTCACCTGAAGATCCAGCACAACTCCACATGTGAAGATTGGAATGCCTTTCTCAGACGTTGGGACGCCTTTCAGATTGGTTCTGGCATTGCTGGTGCTGCTGCCATAGGTCAACTGCTAGAATGCACCGGTGAACGCCTTGGCAATGTCGTCTTGCGTGCCCACCCTGACTTTACCTCAAAGACTTTGCAAGACGCCCTTGCAGTCCTGAAGTCTATAGCTGTTATACCGGTTGCACTTGGGGTCCTTCGGTTGGACCTGGCTGCTATGTGACAGGATCCAGACAAGCCATTCCGCACCTTTGCTGCACAGGTCCAAGGTAAAGCAAAGACGTGTGAGTTCAAGACGACCTTCTGCAAATCCAGCTGCGCCACACCTGTCAATGGAGAGGTCTATTACACAGACGAGGTCTTCCGCAAACGTTCATTCGTCGTAAAGCCCTCAGCACCAAGCATATCCAGACCAAACCAATCACGGATGTCATTGCATTCGTTGAGTCAAGGGAAACAGCACGCAATGCGAATCCTACGCATGCTGTCTCCTCCCTCTCAGAATACCGCAGATCCACCCGTGAGAACAACCAACAGAGGAAACGACCTCGCACTCGCACCCAATCACCGACTGGACTCGACCAGTCATTGACCGCAAAATGTTTGGATTGCTCGGCCACCTTCCACCACTACACCAAAAAAGCACGAGGATGGAATTGCCGCCCACACACATGCTGCGAAGGGTGCTGGAAGAAAAATAGGGCGTCAACAAAGCAGATTGGCACCACGGGATCCATCTCCAGAAGCATTGATGACATGCTTGGTCAGATCTCGTCCATCCATACTGACGCCCCCTCAGCTCCTGGATCCTCCTCACAAGAGGGCTCCTCCCAAGATACTTGACCACCAAATCTTCAGCAAGGGCCAATGGAGACGTGCACAACTTGCCGGACACCCGAGAGTCACCCTGGGGCTCGCCTTAGGAACATATCCATTCAGAAGAGTTGGTGTCACCGCTGTTGCAGACTCAGGTGCCCAATCGAACCTGTGGTCCCTTAACGCATTTCTCAAAGCCGGGTTCAAGATGTCGGACCTTTCCCAGGTGACTTTGTCCCTACATGCTGGAAACAAATCACCTATTCGCATCAATGGTGCTTTCTTCGCGACGTTCCCAGGACGCCCTCGGAATGGTGCTACAATCTCCTGTCGCTCCATGGTGTATGTCAGCCGAGATGTCGCAACAATATACCTGTCGTACGACACTATGTTCGACCTCGGTATTGTAGACCACAACTTTCCTATGATCGGTCAATTCAGCCCAGCCAACAACCTGACCAACAACGACTCCCCATCCAGCATATGTGGGTCAGCCACGGATGACGAGAAGACCTGCCAATGTCCAACACGAACTCCTGTCCCACCTCATCTGCACAATCTGCACAAAATTACAAAGACCAAACATACATGATCTTTCTGTAAAATACAACATTTAAAATATTTAGCTCACGTTACAAGACTCGAAAATTATTCTTTGCAAAAACAAATTCTTTATGCATGTGATCATAAAAAATATTCTTGTGATATGATGATGATCATCATCCATAGTCGTTACCTTTTCCTTGCACTGAGGAAAACAACAGCAAGATGCGCGATTGGTTACTCGACTACTTCGGCAGATCGACCTTCAACATGTGTCCCCACCAAGGACTACCCTCGATGACCGGGCCGCCTGTTGAGATACATTTTATAGAGGATGCCACACCAGTGGCCAGAAACAAAGTCATACCTGTACTGGTTCACTGGCAAGAACAAGTGCACAGTGACCTGCTATGAGACGAGGCGATGGAAGTCATCGAGAGAGTTCCGTTTGGCGAGCCTGTCGTATGGTGTCATCGGATGGTAGTGACTCGTAAGCATGACGGATGAGGCGGACCATTGACCTCTCGCCTCTCAACAAACATTGCGAGAGAGAGACCCACAATTCCGTGTCCCCATTCCACCTTGCAAGACGCATCCCACACAACACATGAAAGACAGTCGCTGATGCTTGGTACCGCAGCGTTCCACTGAGAGAGTCTGATCGCTACCTCACCATGTTCATCACCCCCTACGGTCGATGGCGGTATGCAAGAGCACCACAAGGTTTCCTCTCGTCCGGGGATGAATACATTCGTCGCTTCGATGCAATCCTTGCTGATTTCAACCGTAAAGAGCGAATTGTTGACGACACACTATTCCATGACGAGAACATCCATGTTCACCCCGTCTGGAGAAAGACATGGCAGCTAAAGGAGGAGGTCCTTCGGCAACGCTTTTACCGCACGGCTGAAGAACGCAACGACCGCGCAAAACCCCTGTCCGAGCTTCACCTTGGCAACCGATGCTACGTACAGAACCAAGCCGGCCCTCATCCAAACAGCCGGGACCGCTCGTGAACTGTTGTCGAGACCGACGACCACAACAGCTATACGCTGAAGATTGATGGTACTGGTCGTGTTACGCGCCGCAACAGGAAAATCCTACGCAAGTTCGAACCAGCTTCACCGGAGAACGTCAACCGTGTTGGGTTCACAAGACACTCTTGCCCTGTGATGACATTAGCACAATCACTCCCCTCGTTGCCCCCACCAGAGGCTCTCTCTACCCCCGCACACTTGCCATGGAACCTCCGCCCTCCGAGGTTGAAGGTCTCGCTACACATTGACAATCACTACCTCCGACGCCCAGTCAGCCTACCAAGGACGCGGCTGAAGGGACTCCACAGGATGCGCTCAAACTCGATACGCGTGACGAGGCTGCCACAGACCCCTCGTCCAGGCCACAACGTGCCATGAGGCTCCTGCGCAAATACGTCCCAGAGACTGGAATGTGGGATTGAATTTGACTCCGTCAAACTGGAGAGGGATGGATGATAATGAAACTATAAGATGCCAGATTGTACTTGTTGTGTTGTTTTGTTATTTCTTTGTTATTATTTAGTTCAAAACATTCAATATGCATAAATAGTTAAATAAACTAAACGTTGAGCGATCTTTATCCACTTTCGTTAACAGTTGAAACGTACCATATTTAAAGCCAACAGATTCGACAATAACTATTTTTCTCAATTTTGGTTTTAAACTAAACAATTTACTTCGATAAACATCTATAACCATTCATCCTTTCGCTGTGAAAAAACAGTGGTTTATACCTTATATGAAAGTTTGGATATACTAACCATGATTGTTTTACTGTTCCCACCTAATGCATTCTTCAGGAGCTTGGTTAATACAGAATCACGAAATGGAACTAAATCAAAAAATTATCACCAGTAAACATATTCCTTTTTCTCATTCACATACCAATCACTTTCGCTTTCCCTGTGGCACTGTCTGCAAGCGCTGTCAACACAAAAACACAAAACAGATCAATGCAAATTCTCTTTCTTTTGAACAAAACTCATTATGTAATCCTGCTCAAATTAGTTGCTGGTTGAGTGATTTGTTGGCATAATAATAATTGACAACGATTTTAATTCCTTTATTTATTGCATGATGTTGAAATAAAAAATAATTCAACAAAGAAAACAAGTCATGTTAAAGGGTGTAGTAATGGCCTACAGTACAAACCTTTAATGACATTGCCAAGACATGAAAGTGATTGGTTAATACTAGAACCCTCTTTCAAACGATCTCCCTTTGCTCCAGTTGAGTCAGCCCTTTCACTATAAACAAAACAAGTATGAAACTTGAATGTGTTGCTGCATTTTAAAAGGTAAATGTGACATTTAAAACGAAATTGAAGGTAAATATAAATGTATTGCCTTCCAGCTAAATCCACAAGGTTAATGAGTGAAGTTTTTGTTGTGTTTTGTCCGCTCTTCTCGTTTTTACCTTTCTGAGTGAAACTAATTGAGACAATTGTGTGTGCACGACTATAACAAAACAATCAAAGTGTAAATAGCAGAAAAGGATTATATAACATATTCGTAACTTATGTACTTACTCACTTTAGTAAGGCAATTGATGACCTTCAAAAATCTTCATATTTATTTTAAACAATGTTAGTTTGCTTACCTGCTGGTAGCATTCATTTGGGTAGCAGCAACTGTACGACTTTTTGTGCCCTGTTCTATCTTGGAGTTGATGTCACGGTAACTTGCCACAGGAAGTGAGCGAAGTCCATCAACTAAATGTTTCATTAAGTAGAATTTTTTTCAAGTTTTTTCTAATGTTTAGACATTTCAAAATTATGAAGATACTCCTTCATTGCTACATTTCTAGCAAACAAGGAAAATGGATATACAGTTGACTCTCTCTAATTCGAATCCCAAGGGCAAAATATTTTGTTCGAATTATACAGAGATTGGAATAGTAGAAAGTCTCTCTTATTCAAATTTTCAGGTTTAAAGGGTGAAAATTCGAATTAGAGAGAGAAATCCGAATTTTTGAAAAATTGAGAAAAATCATAAAGGTGAAAAATAAAAAAGAATGATGAGTTTTCTTTGATAGCTACTTTTTTCCAGGTCGAAAGTGTATAGGCGGGATACCAAAGATTGTGTCACTTCTTTATTGGACGTCCCTTTCTCTAACTCCAATAAAGCTTTATACTTTGTCTCAAGCTTTCAAACTATATGGAGTCGTTTAGCCACTTTGAATGAGAAATAAGTCGCAGTTCATTAAACCATATAAAGTCATAAGAAAATATGATCAAACTTCATACAAAAGACGTGTATTTACAAATAATCAAAACATTCGAACAGAAATGAATTTTGAAAAAAAACATTCGAAAGTATTAACGGTTAGTTTACACTCCGAAAATTCGAATTACAGAGAGGATTTTGCTGAGGGGACCTGAGAAAGTTTTCGAATTATAGAGGTTTTCGAATTACAGAGTTCGAATAATAGAAAGTAAATTATAAGAGTTTCTTAAGGAAAATTGACGGTGACTTAGAATTCATTCAAATTATAGAAAGTTCCAATAATAGAGATTTGAATTAGAGAGAGTCGACTGTATTAAAAATAATAAAAACAAAATGGTTATGGATACATATATAGCTCCTAAAAAGTCATATTAGGAAGTTGTATTGTAAGTTCAGGAGTATTATGCAGAGAGATTAATACCATAGAAACCGTGTTTTGGATGCTGTCTGACTTTCATGCCACCTTTCAACTTGAGCGTAGATGGATTTAAAAGATCTCTCACCTGTCATAATACAAAATAAAGAATCTTACCAGATAATATTGACTCTACTACATCCAGTCTGAAATGCAACGATAAATCCCCCAAAAGTTACCACCACTTCAACACTAATCACTAATGAAACAAAAACTTTCCTGGTCAATAATAATAATAATAATCCCTAAATCTCGTCTAACCCTCATAAACTTGCGTTGCAATTTTATGGGAAAGGATTTAATGACAGCTGCACAAAAGCCTTTGAATAGTGAGGTTTACCATCAGATTTGCCTACATATGTGGCATTGCTATGAAAATTTTATTTGAAAATAAAAAGTTACATAGTTGAACAATAATAATAATATTCATCATCATCATCATCATCATCATCATCCGTTTTTACGTGACCTTTTCCACTCAGAGTGGGTTGCACGTTTTCAAAAGATGATATTCCCCACAATTGTGTAGGTTTAATCATCTGATGGTTTATTGAAGCAGATGTTTTTACGACTGGATGCCCTTCCTAACGCCAACCCCATGAGAGGGAAAACAGTGGTGAGTTAACCCACGCAAGATACCAACTTTGTATTTTAAATTCCGTGGCAGCCGTGCATAAAGGGCATGAGTGCTTATATCCATGAGGTCAAAGATGTTACATGACCCGCATACCCATAATAATAATATTGTGCAAAAAAAGAATGATCCATTATTCCTCTTTATTGGATACATTTACCTGCTCGTTGTATATCTCTAGCATGCTCAACTTCACCTGGGAAAATAAAAAATTCATTTGTTAAGCAATTTCAGTAACTTTTACTACACATATGTGTACCTTAAAGAGAAGAATTTGTGATTGACAGGTCTAAAAACTGCAAATTTCGCGGAATTTATTTTCGCGGATGAGGTAATATATCTGAATTTTGCGGAATTTATTTTCGCGGTGGGCAGAGTTTAGGGGCATATTTAGTACTGTATTTTCTTATATTTTTAATTGCATGTTAAGTGACACTAAAAAAAAACGCGAGAAAAATTAGATTTCACAGATTTATTCGCAGATAAGGCAATTTCATTAAGTTTCGCGGAACTTAATTTTGCGATTAGGGGCCAAAATCGCGAAAATAAATTCCGCAAAAATTTCTTCCCTTAAGGTATATCTGTACTTTTTTTGGATAAACAGTTTTATGTTTGAAACGTTTGAACAGTCAATTCAGATTAAGGTCATGCATTTATTGAAAATATTACATAATTAAATTAATTAGATCAAATCCCCTTGCATTTGGTGCAGATAACTCTAAACTTACACTTTCCAGTCACAGAAATAACATTTATTAATAAATAGATGAAAGCAATCCATTCTGACAATAATTCATATTTTCGTTTTAGAAAACAGTGCGTCATATACCGCTGTGGTTTTTTTGATATACAAACAAACACTAAGGCTATACTGTTGGAAAAACTAATAAAATTTGTGATGGACTTTTGTAATGCGAGAGATTTGTGTCCTTTTACATGAGACAATCAACTTGCATGTGCGACTCCCATCTAATAACAATCCATCTCTTCATAACAAACCTTAAATTACACCATAGTGAAAATAGTGACCAACCTTTTTATTATGACCTCCTTTCTCAAACAACCAACAACAACTGAAGATTTAAAACTTGCTATGATTACGATTCTCTCTATCCAAAGTCTTGTTTTATTCTTATTCTCCATGTTGTATAATATCATACAAGGGTTTAAATTTATAAAAAATATATTTTAAAAAAAAAGGTCTAATGTTTGGTCATTTTGACCAGGCATGTTACAGCAAGTGTGTCCATTCTGAACAGAAATTCTGAATGACAATCTCATTAACCAGTTGCCCTTGTGCATTCACTTGGGAAAGATTTCCATAAACGCTTCTGTAGTAACGTTTTAATAGTTAAGTGGTGACACAAAGGCTATGTGTTTTCATCATCAGTGCTAACAAAGCAAAATAGAACCATCCAATGACACTCGATCAAAATAATAAGACTCTATACACATAAGATCACCCTTCTTCAGCAGTGTAATGAGCTTGTTCTTAAAAGTGATTTTTAAATCCTTCAGTCAATACTGCAGCTTCCTGTTCTTCATCTTATTTGTGAGTTTATTGAACTCAAGGAAATGATATAAACCTTCAAATCATATTCCAGTATTGATAATGTATTACTTTAACGTAGACGGTCAACCTTTAGAAAGGTTTTCTCTATAAAGACCATTCATTTACAATGGCCATATTTCATCATTTGAGTGGATTTATAATGAGTATTGATTTTACCCTCATCAAAATGAAATAAGGTCATGAAAATAGGAAATGAAAGAACAAGAAAAAAGCAAGGATATAGTACTTGGTATTCAGTTGCAGAACCTTCAGCTTTCTTAGAGCTTATGTCTTCAAATAGACGTTCACATGTTATTGGGACAATACCTGAAGACAGCAACAAATACGAAAAATATATAATGGCACTAACTAAACTTTTTTAATCTATTTTAATATATAGTTAATATGATAATTTAAGTTCATACAAAAACAACGAGGAGGATTATATTTTAAATATTCCTGGTAATATAACTTGGAGTTTGCTAGCATATTTCCATCTCAAAGAAATCTTACTACATGACTTACCAAGATTTACACCATATCCTACCATTGAATAGGATTTTCCTGATCCAGTTTGACCATAGGCAAATAAAGAACAATTGTAACCTTTCCATGCATTTGATAATACGCCTTCACCCAAATCCTTGAAAACTACTTTCTGGAAAGGAAATATACAAAAACATTGTTTGGATTTCATCTCTCATCATTGACTATATAATAATCGCTACTAAATTACTTCTTTTTGTTTGTTTAAATTTAGTTAAAATGTAAATAGATAAAATGTTGGTATAATTATAACATTTTGCATAGGTAAAGGTTCCGGAAATTAAAGAAAGAATTTATTGGAATAAGATTGAAAATTATAACACAAAGGAATTACTTGATCTGCGTATTTTGGATGAGTAGGAGATAGGTAGCCATTAGGTTGCTCTTCGTATCCATCATGTGACCAATAACTATAATCAAATGTAAATTTTCTTGGTTCATTTTTTCCATCTGATGGATCGCTGATGTATGTAGAATTCGCAGTCATATTAACGATCAACTTGGCATTTCGCTCCTTTTCTCTCGAGTTGTGAAAAAGAAAATAGTTAAAGAAATCAAGTACTTCATTAAAACTTATCAAGATTTTATTGAAGATAAGAAGAAAAATATTACATCATTTAAAAAGGTTTCTGAACAAAAGTTCATTACTTCAACTGATACATGAACAAAATGACTTGAGTGATATTGTTAAAAATGACCAAATAAATTACTAATGGAAAATATTTTTGTTTGCATAAGCATATTACATGTTTACTTTATGAAAAGGATATGAATGGCCGAACACGCACAGCAACTTTAACAGTTTCTGACATGTTGGATTAGTGCTTCACTTTAGATTTACTATGTTTGAACTAAATCTAGAAAGTATATGTACACAATATCTGCAAAAGGTTTAATACTTGGCTAAGAGTTACCCATTCGCCCAGCTGCATGAGGTGTCAAGATATTAAGTTAGGCAAAACTACCATTCTTGGTTGATCAGGTAACCAATTCTAGCAGGACCTTCACCAAGCTATTTAAGCGAAAGCGGACAACAGAAGTTGCTAAATCATGATGATACAATATGAATGTAGAGGTGTGTGAATACGCATATATATTTGAGAAGATTAATGGAGTGTTCACAGAGTAATACCAAAAAATAAAGCAAGTGAAGATGTAAAAGGAGGGTGCCTTTTGCATATGGTTGGTTACCTAATTCGCAATTACCATGAATGCATTGCTCTGGTAGATAGAAACCTGATAACATTGGTGCAGTGAATTCTAATTTGTCGAGGCCTGCCTACAATCTCTAATGATCCACTGCTGTAGGTCACTGAAGCTGGAAATACTAAGTTTTCTATGATACAAACTGAATGTCAACTCTAAAACTTACTGCAATACAGTTCCTATTTACCCAATATGCTTGCAAGTCAAGCAATAAATTGAGTTATTACCAACTCCTTTCCTGCAAACTGCACAATGCCATTTTCCAACTTCACAGCCACTCTTGGCTTTAGTGCTGCTAATCATGACATCTGAGGAATCTGACATCAGTAGAGAATTGTCTTAAATCGTAAAGTTGTTTGTTACTTCTGCTTAGTATTGAAAAAGTCTGGAAAGCTGAGTGCAAGAAAGAACATTTTTAGGTAAGTCAAGAACATTGGAAGCAGCAAAGAGAAAGAATTTCAACCAAATACTAGTGGTTCAATCACTACAATACGTTTGCAGTGGTAAACATTTGAAGTATGATTAGAACTTTCTGAAATCAGTGTCTTGAAATTATCAAAGGCAATGAAGCCCAAACCATATTATTTGTCAGTCAGCTTTTTGAACACCTACCGAAATAGAGAAGTATATATATCTTTAGACATAATGCAGGATGTTGAAATTGAAAGCTAACTGTAAGTTACTATCCAGAAAGTAGTGGAGGTTTAAAATAAGCATAACGATGTCTGTATAAACATGAAAGTCATATCTGACAAAGAATTCATTGAACGTGAAGCATTCAGCAGTTGTTTCCCTGATGCCAGCCTTTTGATATGTCATTACCATATGTTCTATGTAGTTTTCGTTGGGAGATAACATGTGAAAAGCATGGAATAACATCTAGAGAACAGATACAATGCCTCAAGATATTTAAAAGATTCATATGCAAGAACGAGTGAAGAATATGAAGAGAATTTAACATTGCCAAAAAACAGAGTGTTATTGACTGAATATAGGAAAAAAGTCACGGAAAAAAGTCACGAGAAAAAAGTCACGGAAAAAAGTCGGTCAAGTACCAGTATAACAGCAAACCGGATGGTACAACAGCAGAAGTTCACCAACAGGTCTTCAATGTCATTGCAGAGGATGTTTTTGTAATGTTACTGATATATGTTTTGTTGTAATTATGTTTGTTTCATATCTTTTTAAATGAGAAGCAAATTAGACAGCTTAGCATATGTTTCTACAAAAGCAAAAGAAAACCTGTACAAGCTCGTGTACTGATACATGTTAAAGTTCTTTTTGTTTCATATCTTTTTTTTATGTATGACATGTTGATATAGTGTTAAGGAAATAAATTAAGCAAAACGAATTGAAGACGTAGACGTACTAATGTAGATTTAATGTATACCAATAGTCTAGTCCTGCGCCATTACGAATTGAGACCAAATCTACTCGAGCTAGTTTAACCTGTCCACCTACATTGTACAAGTCTAAACTTTTTCCTTGAATTTTTTTTGTTGGACCACGTAAAAATGACAAAGACTTGACTATTGCATAATAGTTTACATTAATCACGCACAAGAAAATTTTCTTCGTCACTAAACAATTCAAATGAATTGAGCAACCAAAAAAACAAAAGATGGAAACAAATGAATCTTAACATTTACAGAATTGTGCAAACAATGCATTGTCTTCAATGAAACACAGCTGAGATAACACTGTTATAATAAGGTGATATGGCTACTTCTATATCCTCTGAAAAAAGATTACTCACATACGCACAGTTTTAATTATCTTATAACATTTTGTAAAAAGATGCCGCATAAAAAAATTGCCTGGTAAGAAAAAAAGGCAAGCCTAATCCGAGGGCGGTGCGATCGCACCCAACACACCCCCCAGTTACGCCACTGTATACATCATTATATTATAAGTCAATAACAGCAACATAATAAATAATCAAGCACAAATAAATGTCTTTATCAATGAACAACAGATAATGAACATGTTTACTTAAAGTTCACTTGATATATAGCAAAGATGACAACTAATGGTTAAGCCTAATGTTCCAACCAACACCCCTGAGAAATTCTGCAATGGTCTTGTTGCCTGATGTCAAGTCTCTGCACAAGTTTTGAAGTCTTTGTTGAAGTTGGACAAAACTTTTTGTTGGACCCGTTTAACAGGTGGGGTGCCTACAGCGTCTTGTTGTATCAAGGTTCTCACTGTAGCTTCTTCTTTCTGGCACCATTCTACTACTCTCCATATTGATGGGTGGGCATAACCTACTAAGTTGAAGAATTTGTTGTTCCAACCTTCACATACATTGTTGGTTCTTGAATCACCGTTGACTGTCGCGTCATGGACATTCCATATAGTTGGTGGGAACATGGGTGGAGTGCGGCGCATTACTAAATGGAGACCTTGACCTGGTGCTGGGTTACGTCTCATGTTGCCACTTACATACGTTGCATCAAAGTAATCAAGAAGTTTGGCTGCTTCTGGTGGGTCATCTGGACACAAAGTTCTTAGAAGGTGAACACCATTTGGCAAATCAGCTACAGGCAGTAAGGCAAGGCCATTCATCATACCACAGAACAGGCGGAAGTCATCATTGATCTTGTAGTGGGGAACCAAACCAAGGCTCTGTATCTTTCTCCAAGTTGCTTAGGTAAGATGATAGAAACATCCCTGGTTGTTGATATAGCGGCCAAATACTGCCGACACTGCACGTAGAACGGCATCTTCAAAGTCTGTTATCACAGTCAGTCTGTTACCATTTAACTGTAGGTGGCTGGCTTGGCATTTGTCGACCAATGACTGAAATAACTCTCTGTATGTATCCTGATTCTTGTTCGGCAAAAAAGCATACACTGTGGTGACTGTAACATCTTTAAAAGATACTCGGATGGTGTACAGCTGTTTGAAAGAATGTGGAGCTACAGAGAAAGTACCATCAATGTAAAGGGTATGGTCTTCAGCTAGACGTTGTGAACTGTCAGGACTACAAAAGACCAACATTCTGTTCTCAGCATTCTGTCCATTGTCATACAGTAGAAACTGTTAGTTGTTGGTTGTAATGTTGAATTCTGCTGGCAGTGTGACATCTGCAAAGCTCTGAGGAACAGGTGGTGCTGGACGCTGGTAGTGCATGGTGCGTTTACAATTCTCTTCTCTGGGCATCATTGCTTGCACATCATCTTCACATGTTGAAACAACCTGGGCGAAGATCTGGCTTGTCTCTGGTGAGAGCAGCTTGCTCTTTCATTGCGTACCTGGACTTAGTGTACTTTATGCTGATATCACTTGGATTATGGTTGTGTGGCTGGCCAGTTGGATTTTCATTCTGCAGTGAAGTTGTAATGGACCCTTTACATGCAGTGCTGGATCGCTTCACACATTTCCACCACTGTACTGTCTTTCTGATAGTATGCTTGGTATGGTGTACAGACGTTTCGAAACTGCCGATTCGAAACTGGCCGTTTCAAAATTGACGATTCGAAACTGGACGGTTCGAAACAATATTGTTTTACGCTTTTTTAACTTTTATTAATTTTCGAAATAATTTTGTTTTTTGTTTTTAAAAATTCTTTTAATATTCGTAACAACATTTTTATACGTTTTTGAAACTTTTATTAATTTTCGAAACAATTTTGTTTTTGTATCTTTTTAAAAAATTCTTTTAACGTTTTTTAAATTCGCGAATTTGAGTCACGAATCAATCAAGTGGTTTATCTTGGAACGTTATTACGGCTGCCTTTCGGCGGCCACGCGATATGCAATTGAAATGTATCCGCACGTTCATGTGACGGAGCTTGTGTGTATTTGTTCAATATAAATTTTGTGATGAAGTACTGAAGTCCAGAGACACAGTGTCGAAAAGAAACGTTCTATTATCTACACGATTTCTTATAGACCTCCAAATAAACCGTCGAAATCTATTTATTCATTTCTCTCCGGATATTTTAAAAGGTTTGTTGGCGACTTTAACGTAAATTGTTCGAATTACGCAAGACACCAAAGTAAATTGCTTTTTTCACACATTCTCCTACGCCATGTGTAATTACGCATGCAACGAGGGCGACAAGAACATCTGTAAAGTGTGTATTTCGGACCATTTTACAATTTCGTAGTAAACCTCAATATGAAACAAAAGTTAGCAAAACAGCTATGTTTATATATGTGTGAGTGAAACAGTAGTATAAATTTGTAATAATGTAAACTACTTTAAAAGAAAAAGTCGCGTACATTAAATGTTGCGAGACAGGACATTCATAAAAAGTTGCGTACATAAAATGTTGCGAGTGAAGTGAAGCAAGAACCGAAATTAGAAGTTTCATGGCAGAGGAACCGTTGAATAAACAAATTCGAATGGAGACACTGAGGCTCCAGAGGCGCTTAGCCAATTTAACTCAGGGCTACCCCAGGCATGAAATGGCTGAGTTTTTGCGAGCTGTTGCATACAATCTCCGCGACAAACGTGCTTTATAATGTACCATAAGAGAAATAAAGATATATATATATAGCTTAAATACGTCATCATTTGTTTTAAGAATCTACGGTTTCGTGCACAGACGCTAGCTTATAAGATTTCTATCGCTTAGGTTTCGTGTTCAAGACCATGCTATCATAAATTTAGTTTAGTGAGTTGTTATAAATAAACAACGCCGTATTTCATCAAAAATAACCGTCGCACAAATGGGAAATTAAATACACTAAAACTCTGGGTCGAGGTCTTCATGATAATTCTTAATGAGCGTTCTGGAAGCCTCGTTAAAAAAAATAAAATAATAATAAAAAATAAAAATAGTTGATGATGTATTAAAAAAAAATTGGATTCTAATCGTAAATGAAAAATCTTTTAATATTGTTTCGAACCGTCCGGTTTCGAATCGTCAATTTCGAAACGGCCAGTTTCGAATCGGCAGTTTCGAAACGTAGTGGAATCGGACAAAACACCTCTTATTTTTAAATAATTATATGGTATTATTTATAAATAATTATTGGTAGGTTTACTAAATAGAGGATGCTGATTTCAAATCAAGTACCAGAATTTGGATATTTTCACCCCTAATACCATATTTGGGCAAATTTGGGCCCAAAGTTTAAAGTATTCTGTTTGCTTTGAAAATTGTTAGATTTACTAATTGAATGATGCTGATTTTAGACCAAGTACCAGAATTTGGATATTTTCACCCTTAATACCATTTTTTGGGAGTTTTTGTCCTAAGGAGGTTTTGTCCTAAGGGGGTTTTGTCCTAGGGGGTTTTGTCCTAGGGGGTTTTGTACTAGGGGGTTTTGTCCTAGGGGGTTTTGTCCTACACCCTAATAAAACTAACCTTCTGGAAGTTGAATGTGAGCCTGATTAATTTCTACACAGCACAAACACTCCCTGCTCACTTCTATTGTTTGACACATTCCACACTTACACCACTCAGTCACTTCTTTTTTCTCTCGCTCGCTTGTCCTTTGACCAACCATTCTCTTCCTCGCATTCGCCTTGCATGCTCTACTATTTTCAAAACTGTTTAGCTCTTCCTCTGAGAATTTCCTTTTCGGTTCAAACAAGTATGGTTTACAAGAGATCTTTACTGTGAAACGTCTTCAAAAAGAGTTATTTCGCGATGTAAACCAGGATTTTGTAAAAAATTTCAGTACAATCAATTTGTTGTTACTTCATAACTACGTCACAGTTTAAAAAGGTCTGAACACTAATTTGAAAATCGGGCCGCAAATGTTGTAAATGACATTTAAGAACAGTTAGAAAAATGTAGAAAATTTGTTTTTAAAAAGCTGATTGCCAACGAATGGTTTGGCATTGCAAAAAAATGAAAAAACAATTAGTTTTCATTTTTTGTGTTTAACAAAATAAGTTTGTATGTTTTTAGACCTCGGAATCACTTTAAGGACAGAAAATAAGGCAAGGATAAAATTGTGCAAAATAAAATAGTGTGGAATTAATTAGTGCAAATTAGGGTGTATTTCGCACTAATAAACTCCGCCCAAATTTGATCGAGCTCTGCAATTCGCACTAATAAATTCTGCCCAACGCAAAAATATTAGCAATTCGCACTATTAAAATAATCCGCCCAATGTAATAAAAAATTGGCAGAAGTAATATCAAATGGTTACTCACCATAAACTTAGGACTTCCACACGTCTTCAGATATCTATGTTGTCTAAGAAAGTAGGGCCGTTTAGGGACCTTGCTTACGAAGTGAAAAAACGTACGGAATCGCATAAATTAAATAAATAATATTTTGAAATCGCACTAATAAATTCCACACATTTAGCCATTTACCTCGATTCGCACTAGTTAATTCCGCATTAATATAAAAAATTTGGCTCTTAATTCGCACTAATTTATTCCACACTTTTTTATCCTTGACTTATTTTCTGTCCTTAAGATAGTCTTTATTTGCCATTCTACTGTTGAAAACTTAGAACAAATGCAATATCTTTGGTGGACGCAATATCATCAGGCTTTCTCATATGAGGCGTGCGATCGCGCACGCACGTCTCCACACACACCTTAATCTTCTTAGGCGTGCGTTTAAAAGCTCTCCTCAAATTATTTTCTTTGTGTAAGGCGTGCGACTATTAGCACGCCTCAATCATATCACGTTTGTTTTGTTTAATTTTCAACTTATTTCGTGCTGAACACTAAACGTTCCAAAAATATCAAAAATTATTAAATTAAACAAAAACTTAAACGAATTTACATTCACATTCATTTGAATGACCATTAAAAACACGCGATGATGATTGTTGTTTAGTGGTGTAGTTTACAACATTAGTTATGCTCCTTCTGTATGCCTAAGTTGTTACGTTGAAAGATGCGCAAAATGTTCAAGTTTCATTTGTTGATTTATTGTCAACATGTTTTATCATTTGATTTTCTATCGTGTTATAGAGTATTCTTCTGCATTAGTTTGTCTTTGAGTTGAAAGAACCAGATGTGCATCATGTTTGCATGTCTGTCAGTTCCTTTTGAAAATAATTGTGTTGGCTGGGTTTTAATTCTCTAGCCAATTTCGTCAATTCCGTGTTTGATTTTATATTTGAATAGATCTTTGTAAATAAAGTTTTTTCTTTGTAAATATATGTTCTATATGTTCTTATTTTAATTCTGCTGAAAAATAAATAATTGTCTATTGAAAACATTTTCTCCAAGCAGAAAAAATACTTATTGCAGAACTCAAAGTATCATCAATACATTCAGCTAAATAAGTAAAACTTATTTACAAAAAGGCTTGTGTTAATTTTTTTAAATGTTTACAGATTTAAAAACATCGATGTCGACAGACAGAAGTGTGTATGTTACTATGGTTACTAATCGTATGATTAGAAGAAAGAAAATATATGATAAATATGCTGAAAACGATTTTTAAAAACTCACAAATATGTGCTTAAACTGATTGATTGTTCAGAAGAATTCAAATCACAAAACCATTTTTTTGTATACCAAAGCCGCATGTTTTTAAAAGAGGTTTCAGGTTTTAAAGATATTTTTGTATTTCAGTTTAACTTAAAATGATTCACTAACATGAACTAAAAAGGTTAACGCTTCCGTCCTCAAGTTTTAATATAGAAGAAGACAATGTAAACAAAGAAGTTAAGGCTTTGAAAGTGTTTGGGGTTCACGAATATGAACGTCCCCCACTTGTTTACAACTATTAAAAGATAAACATTAAAAAGCGTTTCATTCTACTTAGAGGTCATCAGTAACATTATACGGAAAACAATAGTAAAATAGATAGTTGTAGCCGAATGTCAGACGCTTTGTTGTTTTTTTAAATTTAAATCATAAATATATATACAACAACTTTTCAATAATAGTAGCGGAATATGTAATTATGCCGTAAATGACCAAGCCAATATATTTTCAGATTTAAAGTCAAACAAGAAACAAAATGACATGTTTCAAAATTAAAAAATGAGATTAAAAATTTATCGTACGTCATCGCACGCCTAGACAAATTCAGGTGAGTGGATATCGCACGTCTGAAATGTTTTTAACTTCGGTTAGGTGTGCGAAGCACCACGCACCTAACTTTTTCTTATGAGAAAACCTGTATCATAATAGGGAAAAATTGAAAATGATCTGAAAAATCGAAAAAAAGTGCTAGAATTTAAATTCGCAAATGAAGAAAAGGTTTTATCGCAAAATTTCTTCCCACAAAATTTTCTGCCATTAAAGTACTTTTCTAAAAATAGAATGTTCCTCTACAGGAACAATGGTCCAAGGGGGTCTAATTTTCAATATTTAAAAGAGGGTAATAGTTTAATATTGTTGTTATAAAGTCAAGATAATTTGATATCTACTGTATGCTAAGGTATACCTTATGAGGAGTGTGTAATTTTACTGATGAATAATTAATGAGATATTTTCTAATTAATTACCTATTCACGATGTTATTTTCCATAATGATGTTATGCAAATAATACCGAAAATTACCCCTACAAACCATGTGAATGTTTACTCATGGCAAGTTTCGTGAAATTCAGAAAACCTACAAAAACATCTGTTTAGTAGATGTTTTAATGAAGAGAAAGAACCAACATGGCGAAAGAATATTTTACATCAGATGAAGTGTAAGAGGCTGTTCTTGAATCTGAGGATGACGGTGGGCATGTTGTTTTACCACCAGATGCCATGTCACTGATGAAGAAGGTGGAGACGATGGTGTAACTTCCAACGTTCCAATCAATAATCTTCCTAACGATGTAGCGACATAGTGGTATTGGCCACTTTTTCTAAATTGCATTAGCATGGTGACTACATGTAAATGTGAATACAAATTCTAAGCTTGACTTTCTTGAATTCACCCGGCCTGTAGTCACCAGCTTGCTGAAAAATGCTAAGGAAACCTTGCCAGGACCAAGAGGATTCAAAATAAAAATGATGGTTTGCACCACGCTGTAAAGGCTGAAAAACAAGGACGTTGTGCATTTTGTAAGAAAAACGCGGTAGTATAGTTTCAAGCCTTAAAAAAGAGATCATGATTACCGTAAATGACTGAATAAGCGCCCTCTGCCAAATAAGCGCCCCCCATAGAAGTAAACATATTAATAAGCGCCCCTACTGAATAAGCGCCCCCTCTGGGTTGTACGCTATACTGCAAATGCAAATTTAGGTATGTAAAAAATGGTTCTTGGCCTTTATTTCAAAGTTTGATCACAAATCAAAGTTGCATAAAGCAGTTATGAGAGAGTTCATATTGCAAATATGAACTACGAACTGCAGCAGGAATATGCCGCCATATGCAAAAGTGCCCAAAAAGACCGATACCAAATGATACACACCAACCAAGTACACCAGCTAACATAACACAATCCTTTTCTACATTAACCAACACTCCAAAAGCACCTCGAATTCTACCACCAACGCCGATTCTTAAAGATGTAACAACTGATCATCTTGATTAACCTAACTTACCAGATTTTGAACCAGTAGGTAATGTGACCTCATCACATAATGGTTTAAAAGGTCAAGAACTTTTTAGCCTTATCGACAAAGCTTACTCGCGCATATTAAGCTGGAGAAAAAATGTGTTTCTGGTTCCAACTGGTAAACAAGGAAAGAGATTTATAAAACTATTATCTTTTTGGCTGGAACAATTTAACAGGAATACAAACCTGCGAAGTATTTCTCTGAAAGTTTCATGCTACTTCCTAGCCTGTTACTCCAAAAACCATCCAGGATGAGTAAATCAAAAAACCACATACAAAAGCTAGAGGAACGATTAGACCTTTGGGATACTGGAAAAATAGACCAATTAATAGAGGAAGGAAATATCATTCAGCGAAAATTACTCACTTCAAAACGTAGAAGTAAAGAAGATACAGCTCGAATATTTTCTGGCCTTATCTTAAAAGGTAAAATCAATGCAGCACTCAAGTTCTTGTCTGAAGAAAGCGATAATGGGATTCTTGAGACGTCAGAGGAAGTAGTCAAAGAATTGAAAATCAAACACCCTACCCCAGCGCCCATTCAACCAAATACCTTGTTGAATGGTCCACTACAACCAATAAACAGAAGTTATTTCGATAGTATTGACGAGGATACCATTAGATTGGCAGCAAAGCTAACAAAGGGTGCCGCTGGACCATCTCAGTTTGACGCGGAGCAATACAGGCGTATACTTTGTAGTAACAATTTTAAAGCGGAAGGCAAAATATTAAGAGAACATATTGCCGTATTTGCTCGGATTGTCGCAACTATACCCATCGATCCCACCTGTTTAGAAGCATACGTTGCTTGCAGACTCATCCCACTCAACAAAAACCCGGGTATAAGACCCATTGGCATAGGAGAGATACTGAGACGTATTGTTGGGAAGGCCATAAGTTGGGTGCTAAACCCAGAGATACAAGACGCAGCTGGCCCTTTGCAAGCATCAACTGGCCTGAAGGGAGGTTCTGAAGCAGCTATCCATACTATGAAAGACGTTTTTGATGCCGATGACACCAATGGCGTTATCCTTGTAGACGCTAGCAACGCATTTAACACGCTCAACCGACAAGTCGCTCTTCACAACATCAGATTTATTTGTCCTCCTCTCTCGATTGTACTTATCAACACTTATCACATACCCTCCCGTCTTATAATTGCAGGAGGTCAAGAGTTGTCTTCCCAGGAGGGCACCACCCAAGGTGACAATCTTGCGATGTCATTTTATGGCCTAGGTACGACAGTTCTGCTCAATGTGTTAAGTACTAAAGCATCGAATGTAAAACAGGTGTGGCTTGCCGATGATGCCACTGGAGCTGGTCGATTGTCAAATCTGAAATCATGGTGGGATACGGTTATAACAAAAGATAAAAAATTTGGGTACCATGTCAATGCCGGAAAATCATGGTTGATAATCAAGGATCCAAATAATCTAGACCGAGCAAAGACATTATTCCAAGGTAGTGATATAAATTTTACCACAGAAGGGAAGCGACATCTTGGTGCGTCGATTGGTAGCAAATCATTTAAAGCTGAATATGTATCGAACAAAGTCAACGAGTGGTGTAAGGAGATCGAAAGACTCTCTGAATTCGCGAAAACTCAGCCACATGCCGCATTTTCGGCCTTTATTCATGGTGAACAACACCGCATGACTTACTTTTTACGAACAATTGAAGGAATGGAGAAATTTATAACACCCCTTGATGACGCAATATTTTCAAAACTTCTTCCATCAATATTTGGTTCTACAATAACAGAACAAGATATGAAACTATTTAGATTACCGATAAAACATGGCGGTTTAGGTATTCCAAATTTTACAGAAAAAGCACCTATCGAATATGGTTACTCGAGATCAGTCACTGCTCCACTTATAGCGATTATGGCATTACAAGGTAACTCTTTACCAGACGCAGAAGAAATTAAATCATTGAAACGCGATATCAATAAAACCAAGGAAGTAATCCTTAAAATGAAAGTTAAAGACGTGGAGAACACACTTACACCCGAAACATTGAGAGTCATTCAACAAACAAAGCGACTTCCAAAGGGGCTTCCAATTGGCTAAGTGTTCTTCCTCTTGCTGAACACGGTTTCAACCTAAACAAGGGGGAGTTCCAAGATGCACTCTGCCTTCGATTTAATCGAACCATGGACGCACTGCCTTCCCAATGTCCTTGCGGAGAAAAGTTCAACGCAAACCATGCTTTGAATTGCAAGCGAGGAGGATTCGTAATAAGCAGACACAACGAAATTCGAGATTTTGAAGCGAATCTACTTAAAAAAGTGTGCACCGACGTTGAGTTAGAGCCGCCACTGCAACCAATAACAGGTGAAGAGTTATCAAAAAGCACGATTAAAGGTGACGAAGCAAGGCTGGACATAAGGGCCAGAGGGTTTTGGAGACGTGGCCTAAATGCTTACTTTGACGTTCGGGTCACTAATGCTAGTTGTGATTCTGCTAAAGATGTTGCTATCGAAAACATCCTACAAAAACACGAGCAAGAGAAAAAACGCAACTATAACCAGCGTGTCATGGACATTGAACATGGTACCTTTACCCCATTAATTTTCACACTTCTCGGGGGTACCGGTACTGAATGTTCCGCCTATCACGCTTATCTAGCCAAATTAATTGCTGCTAAAACTTCAGAACAATACGTCAAGGTTTTAACTTTCATCAGATGCAAGTTGTCGTTTTTGGTTCTCCGTTCAGCACTATTATGCATCAGGGGAAGCAGAACACTCCGAGCTGACAAATTAACAACTATAAACAGTGACATAAGTTTAAGTCATGACGAAGTTCAACTTTAGTTTCGAAATCAACTCTACATTTTAACTATTTTAATTTTGTCTATGAATAAAAGTGGTTTTAAAATTTATAAGTTTTACAAATTTTAATATTTATTTATAGTTTTTTTTATTATATAATTTTATCTAGTATACGACATCACGTGTATATTTTATTGATTCTTAGTTATAAGAGAGTAAAAAAAAGGAGTAATGAGAGAAAGAGTAATATTTTTGTGATATTTCTTGCTTTTTTTATCGACAGAAACTTTGTTCGCTTTGAATAGACAGACATTCCAAATTGATTTTTCAGAAAATTTGAACTTTCTTTTTACTTTGGTTGCTTCAGGCTTATTAAATTGATGGATTTAAGGTGATATATGTCGATCTAACGTGGTTAAGCCATACTTCTATCGTTTTAACGATTTGATAACCACAGTGCAATGGCTTTATCTTTAATTCAACCTGAATACAATGAAAAGAGTACCTTGGCCTCTGGCCTAAAAGATGATGCAGGGTAGTTTACAAATGCAAATGCGACTACAGTACATGCAGGTTTTATATATTTTGTTTACGGTTGCTTTGCTATATATATATATATATATATATATATAAACCAGTTTAAACTTGCAAACAGTTACTATAAAAGACAATTATATTAAAGATACTGTATAGATAGCTGCGCAAAATATTTGAATTTAAAAAGGAGATGAATTGCAAACATTATCATGGCAACCAGGTTTTATCGAATAAAGGGAATTACTGTAGTAGTTTTCGAAACAAATCCTTAATATTATTTCATTTTATTCAAAATTTAAATGATACCTGTTCAGCAATCTATTTATATAAACCTTCTGAAAATAAACTTCCCCAAAATATTGTTTTAAAAAAATAACCGGTTTCTCATCAGTTCACTTTGTTTGGCCAGGGTAAGCGAGCAAATTATAAACATCCTTCTTCGTAACTATAATCAGTTAGCGACTGTTTCCATAGCTCAATCATCATGGAGGAGTGTTCTATTTTATAATTTATTATCATACTCGCCAACGCAGTGTTTATTTAGTTTGTTGTGTTGTTTTTTTATTCTAGTAGTTTTTTCGTGATTTCCATATCGAAAATTGACTTCGTAAAGCATTAAAAAATCGCGTTATTAGGTATTAAAAAGAGTAGATGTTGAATTATTGATTAAGCGTCCAGTTTTTGTAAAAAATATATACATAATAAAATACTACATTAAAAATCCAAGAATGAATGGCTTCAGAATATATATATCCACGGGGAAATAATAGGGAATTCACAGGGAGGAAAGTATTTTTGTATGCTACTCTAGATAGCCCATGAGCTGAGTGAAATCTTCGGCTCAATTTAGGACAAAAGCCTCATGGTTTTTTAGTAGCCTTATGGTCTCTAGTTTACGAAAAAATATGCTGGCCGGCTCTAACGGTAGTTTTTGGCTGAAATTGGTTGGGTATGCGGAGTCCTAAAAGTGAAATTTTGCATTTTGCAGGCGTTTTGTAAGGAATTGAAAATATGGAAATTCTTTAAAGTCACATAACTCGTGGAATAATTGTCTAAATTCCTCAAAACATTCCAAACTTTTAGTTAATATATTGAATATGAAAAAAAATTAAAAAAATTAATTTTTTTATTTCAGGGGGTCAACAGCATTTAGAGATAGCCAAAAAACACCAAAAATGTCTATTTTTCCAACTTTTTTGTCAACAGCAAATTGGTTAAAAACTTGCCGAACGGATGTAATAGAAGTCTAGTTGCTGTAGTAGCTGATCAAAAAAGTTTCAAAAATGGTTCAAAATGGCCTTTCAAGGGGTAAAAATGACCAAAATTACCTTATTTTTACGTTTTTTCGTCTTTTTATGACAAAAAACACTAGGTATCATTCATTTTTGACCTAACAGCACGTTTATGTTGCAATAGAAGTTTTGTCTATGACGCAAATATTAGACAATCACGTGCAGATTCTACTTTAAAAATAATGAATGCAGTATTTCAGGGGGTAAAATTAAACCTAAATATTGCTCAGAAATAGAAGATACTGTATTGCATATTTAGAATTCGAATGTGATGTGAGTGTTCTAATTGAAAATGTAGTTTTGATAACATTATGATAACATTTTGATAACATTATCTTTAGATATAGATATAGACCCATAAGAAATAGATAATGCCAAAGACAAGAAAAAAGAAGATGAGGACGACGATGAATCGGCACAAGGACTATCGAAACCTAAAGCAAGCAGTGGAAATAAAAAGTCATGTATCATTCATTGCACAAACTAAAGTGGAGACCTGGTATGAACCAAGAAAGCAAGATTATTATCCTTTGAAAAAGCTAAAATTGGGAACTTTTACGAAGATGCTGAAGAAAACAGTAAAGGTGAAGACAAACGGCAAAGTGGTTCAGTTCAGTGCGCAAAGTGACATCTTTGGTAAGATCTCCCTCATGCAGCAATCACAACAATTGGACCTGATGAAGGTGTTTTGCTACCCTCTAGGACCTGTTCCATGGTCACTGGCATCCAGTTCTGGAGTACTAATGAAGACCAGCAAATCTTCTTTGATGTACGAATTGGAAAACGATTTGACTCATGTGGATAAAGTGGAAAAACCTTTTGGCTCCATCATCGACGGCATGGCACTAGTACGCAAGGTAAAAAATGTTTGTTTTACCTATGATGAGTTTGCTGATGAGCTTCTAAAGTGTGCTGTGGTGTCTTGTACAGGTGCAACTCGAGTAGACATTGTTTTTGATGTCTATTTAGAAGACTCCATAAAAAATGCAGAAAGAGGAAAACGAGAAGTAGGCAAACTGCAGTTCAAAACAATTATAGGAAATCAACAGATCAAACAGTGGGGAGCATTCCTGTCGAGCGGAAACAACAAGACAGAGATAATTAGATTTCTTGTGCGTAGATGGAAAAACAACTGTTCTTTAATTGGTAACATACAGTTGTACGTTGCCTTTGACGACCAATGCATTCACATTCAAGAAAACGGTTCCAGTCAGCTGATTGAAGAACTCCAGTGTAATCACGAGGAAGCTGACACGAGGATGCTACTTCATGCAAAGCACATGAGCACATCTGTTCGAAATGTTCTCATTCACACACCAGACATAGACGCCTTGGTGATAGCTGTAGATGCATCCACTCAAATTGATGCTGATTTGTTCGTTCAAACGGGCATAAAAACCAAAGCCAGGATAATCTCAATCAACAAGGTGAAGCAATCTTTAGAAATCATGTACGACCTCGAAGACGTAAATTCAGCGTCAAAAGCTTTGACAAGTCTTCATGTTTTCACTGGGTATGATACCATATGTGCTTTTAGTGGTAAAGGTAAAGTAAAAGCCACTTAAAATCATGCTGAAAAAGAAACTTTGCATAGATTTGTTTTCAGAATTTGGAAATCAACCAGAGATGACAGATGATGAGTTTTCAGTGTTGAAGAAATTTGTATGCGACCTTTATGAACATCTAAATAGAGCACTGACAAAGTGAGGTACTTGATGTATTTTTCAAGGCAGGGCAAAATGGAAGCCAAAAGTATCCCACCATGTTCGGACAGCCTCCGGTTCCATGCTTCGAGAGCTTCCTATCAATCATTCATTTGGAGACAATGTTTGGTTGGAAAGCCGATTGTTCCATCTCCTGTAGGGCATGGATGGGAAATCAATGAAGATGATGCACTGTCTATATGTTGGAATACAATGAAGCCAGCACCAGATAAAATCCTTGAGTTGATGTTCTGCACGTACACGTGGAATGTATTTTTGGTCATTTTTACCCCCTGAAAGGCCATTTTTAACCATTTTTTCATTTTTTTTTAAATGGGTGTTTTTATCTTTACATGCTGTTGACCCCCTGAAAGAAAAAAAATAATTGTTTTTATTCTTTTTCATAGTCAATATATTAACTAAAAGTTTGGAATGTTTTGAGGAATTTAGACAATTATTCCAGGAGTTATGTGACTTTAAAGAATTTCCACATTTTCAATTCCTTACAAAACGCCTGGAAAATGCAAAATTTCACTTTTAGCACCCTCATACCTCCCTCAATTTTAGCCAAAAACTACCGTTAAAGCCCGGCCAGCATATTTTTCGTAAAGTAGAGACTATAAGGTCACTAAAAAACTATATGAGGCTTTGTCCTAAAATGTGAGCCGTAGATCCAAAAATTCGACACTCAGCTCATGGGCTAAGATGAAAACGCAAAGAATTTTAAGCAACAAAATCCCAAAACTTTTTTAGTAGATGGAAATTTCGTCATTTTACCTGCCTTAATACAATTTAATAAATTATCTATCATTCTGTCTTATTCAATTGTGATTGTTGCTAAATCATCCCCAAGTACCCAGCAACAATAAATGTTAACGCAAACACTCCACAGTCAGCATGTTTGTTGTCGAGCAGATATAACATTGTTAATTGCGCTGCGCGCAGTTTCTGAAAATAGATGAGTCTGAGTCAGATTCCCCGCGAGACTCAGACAAATATTTTCCGGTGCTGGCTAGATTGTATAGGTGAGAATAGGTGACGGATTTCGACTGTCGGGAACTAGCCTGACAGGCTACAAGGCTTGGCTAACGCGGATAGGCTAGCAAGTGGGAGGTTTTAGGGGAGTTCCCCGTTTGATTGACATAAAAAGGAATTTCCGTTGTTTTTGTTTTTCAGTTTATTTTTCCTTCAATATAATAATCAATAAACATCCATTTTTAGGTACCGATTTTTTGCAAACAAGTTAGACTTTCAAATTATTACCAATAACGTAGTTAAAAATTATGCTAGTATTGATGTGTAGTATTCTATGTATAACTATCGCTGTTATTCATTTATTTACTCCCGGGATCAGTTACATTTCAACAAAAGCTATTACAAAATGAAAGCAATAACACCAGAATCGTTACAAGAGTCTACTTAGTCCGGGAGCCCAAGGGTGTCAGCCTAGCTGGAAAGTTAACCAATTTCCATATATAACAATAGTCCTTCCCTTGAGCATGTCAATCAAATGACAGTCTGTTTCTGGTGAGTGTGGGGGCATGAGAAAGGAACCCCCCAAATTGACCTAGATTGGCTCAAAAGTTAACCTGGTGAAACATGCGGGAATATGTCCCGCATAGTGCTGTGCACCATGAATGGCCCCTGCCAGACTGTTTTAGTGGTGGGTTGTGCCCGCCAGACTCTCCGTAATGCCCCCACCCCAAGTGGTATAGGCCTATGCTAGGCACTATCTCGGTTTATGTAGAATGTTAACCCTATTTTCTATTTCGTTTAATGTCTTATCATTATTGTAGACTAGGTAATTACATATAATTAACATTAAACTGTCTGAAATGTGATCTACCATCGTGTGTATTGTCATTTCTAAAAATGTTAAAATAGCGGTGATTGATAGGCCTAAAAGTGTCCTTGAAATGCCAATATAGGGATAAGACCAATCTGCCATGGTTTTGGGGTAAAATACCTTTGTAGCAGGCCTGCTGTTAACAGTGTATTAGCTTAGACTCATCAGCGGCCTTCAAAACAGTATATTAATAATATGATATAAACATGAATGTATTGTAATAATAATATTGGCAATAATAACACCAACAATATAAGTATTAAGCCATTTTTTTTACACATTTTCATATGCGTTCAACTGTAGCTCGTTGGAGACTGGCAAAAGGAAGCAGTAGAAATTGTACACATAAAAAGATATAGGCCAAGGTACTATGAAAACAATAAAATGACACAATACGATGCAATGCAAAAATACATTTCTTGTCGTCTGCAAGCTGGGATTAATCTCTATCTTCCTCCCCTGAGTCGTCTTCGATCCATCCTTCACCATCTGAATCACTACTCTCTATTTCTAACTCGGATTCACTGCTGGTATCATCTTCAACCTCCATCTCCTCTACGTTACTGTTACTGGCAGCTATGAATAAAGTATCTGGTATGGCTGGTCCTTCAAACCAGGTTGACTTTAGGAGATTGTTATTCACATGGCATCCGTAATCGGTTGGTGACAAGCAGTCCCCAGAAGATGATGTTACGGCATGCGTCTACAGTGTTGCCAGTGATCGCCATCTTCATCTCAAGGCTACCTGAACAAGGTGGCAGCAAGGCACAGTCAATATATCTTACATTTGCTAGTGGATTCTCCTAAAAGCCAATAAAAGGCACTGTTATAACAGTTGTAAGATACTTTAATTTCATCATAATAAAGATTCTTGAGCCTTACACTACCTGATTGACTTTGCCAGTCATTTGCAACAGTTTGCTGTACCGTGCTTCATTGACATCTCGAGTCTTGCTTTGTCCGTATATGCGGCACACAAACTCTGATGCGGCATCCAGGTTACCATGCACCTCACCCATACTGATGAAGAGGTTAACGTAGGAGCCAGTCGTGTCATTCTCTATGAGTTCCAAGGGCTTAGTTTTACCTTTCCTGAAAATCAAGCACAAATACCAAATGAAAGCATTTAACTCCTGCCACAGATTACATACGTACAAAACTCCTAAGTTTAGGTATAATTTAACCTAGGGATTGACTAGCTCACATATGCCATGTTTTAGTTTACTTGGTAATATGGTGATGATTAACTGTATCAGAACCTTTTGTAATCTACAAAAATTGCACAAGAGAAACTGGTATATAATAATAAATATTTTCTCTCTCAAATGTTTCCTTTTTTCAAAAATATATATGTTTCACACAAATTTACAGTAATAACTTTCCTAGTTGAAAAAAATTAACAGTTTCTGTTTATAGTTAGTTTTATTACAGAATTTTAAACACAAATACAAATACACTTTTATACAGCATATATATAATATTTATAAATGTAATAAAATATAAATTATATACATTAATATATAACTCAAATACATCCACCGTACAAATATACAATTAAGTATGTAGAAATTTTAAATAAATGAAATCACCCCACATTTTGGTTTGCATACAAGTTTAGGTGACAATTTTTAGCCAATTAACATTATCAATCAAACAGTAAACTAAAGTAAAAAAATACTTATATACATACCACTTAAATTTTCTTCATTAACAATACCCTCTTTAATTCTTCTTGTCATATTAAATATTATAAACCTAAAGTATTTTCCAGCAAAATGGAAAATCAGATCTCACAGCGGCAAAAAAAATAATTTAAGCGTCCCAAAGATCACAAATTTCCCGCGACTAAAAATGGAAGAACGAAACGGGAGTAAATTACGACACATATCGGTAAGCGAAATCCGTCACCTACTCTCACGTATACAATCTAGCCAGCACCACATTTCAAAAGTATTACCTGCTCTATGCGAAAGGAAAAACATGATGGAATAAACCATTCTCGGGTTTTCACCCCCATTTTCTGTGGGTAGCAAGTTGGACTTTGGACTCCCGAGATTCAGCAGAAACTGCCATTTACGATAGTACAGTTTCAAGCAAACTACCAAGCTGAGAGGAAGTTCCTTAAAAGCGTTTTGAAATTTGTTTGTCTGTTTATCACTTTTCCGTCACTAACTGTTCCTTTTTATTTTTTAATTGCTATTTCTTTCAAGATGGTTAGAGTTGATAGATGTTGTGTAGGTCCTTGTAATAATGACAAAAGAATTCCAAACAAACTTGTAAAAATGGACCATGTTTCTGAACTAAAATGGTATTGATTTCCTACAAAAGACGAGGAAAAGAAAAAGACATGGATTGCATTAATAAAAAAGGAAGAAGAGATTTTAAACCAAGTGAAGCCAGCCGGATATGCTCAAATCATTTTTGTGATGGTAAACCAACAAATAAAAATCCCAACCCTACTCTTTACTTGACCCTTCAAGACTATCGTAGCCGAAATCCAGTAAAATCTAGAGGTTCACCTAGTAAAAAAAGAAAGGCATCTGTTCTCAAGAAGACAAGAAGCAGCAGCAAATAAAATGAGTAAAATTGGCAGCAAAAGTAGAAAGGTGTTTAGTTCACTATCAAAATCAGTAATGTATCATGAATTATATCCAGAATTACAATTTGTCCATATTACCAGAGAGAGCGATGTAAGATTTTTTACTGGGTTTGAATCATCAAAAACATTTCATGCGATATTTGATTATTTGCTACCAAAGTAATCGATTATGACATACTGGGAAGGACCAAAAAAAGCTGCCACATCAAGATCAAAGGAAACATCATCATTTCAAGAGCGGATTGATACAATCATAACATCACCAGCATTATCACCATCGGTATTGTTTTGCCTATAAACATTCCAGGACCCCAAAGAAAAACTACTTTAGAGCAAGAATTTCTGTTAACCATGATGCGGTTGCGCCTTGGACTTTTAGTTAAAGATCTGGCATTTTGTTTTAAAGTTTCACCTGGCCGTGTGTCGCAGATCTGGATTACATGGTTGAAATTAATGTCAAAGGAACTTACGTATCTTATAATCTGGCCATCTAAAGAACAAATATATGCAACATTACCCAAGGCATTTCAAAAGTTGTACCCAAAAGTGCGTGTCATTATTGATTGTACAGAAGTATTTCTTGAGACTCCATCTTCTTTAGAAGCTGGAGCGTACTTATCGAGTGATTACAAACACCACCACATGTTCAAGTTTTTAGTGGCCATAACACCAAATGGTGCAGTTTCGTGGGTATCACCTTGTTGATCATACTTCAGATATTTTTATTGTGACTCTAGATTCTTGGAATTGCTTGAGCCTTATGACACAGTAATGGCAGACCGTGGATTTAAAATAAAATCTGAACTAACTCTTCGCAGATGTTATTTAGCAATTCTACCAAGTGCAGCCAAGGGAGCTCAAATGACTGCTAATGATGTATGTACGACAAAAAAAGTTGCAAATGTCAGAATCTTTGTAGAAAAAACAATTGCACGAATGAAATGGTTCAGAATCTTATCAAATGAGATCCCACTTTTGGAATTGCCACTTTTTGACATATTAATTATTTGTTCAGCCCTTGTAAACACCATTACAAATAGAATGAATTTTTTTTAGATGCTTTTTATATATATTAGGTCTTTCATTAATTGGCTTTTTACAGAAGGGTGTGTTTAAAAAGCTGCAAAATTATATTGACATTGTTGTTGTTTTTATGCTGATCTGGGTTTATTCTTTGAGTTTATTTTTTTGGTTTTACTGCACTGTTGGTTTATTGGTTGTTGGCAAATAAATTTTATTGTTTCTGGTGAAAAATTGGTGAAAAATATATTAGAAATTGTGTTTGATCATTCTTTACATTCTCCCAACCATTTTTCCCCACTTCAATTACATTCAATTACATCTAATCAAAAGTTCAACTTCCTGTAACTCATTATTTTCTAACTACCTTATTCCACTATAATTGCATCTAATTAAAAGTTTAACTCATCAACTCTTTCATAAAATACTTGTGCCATAACATCAACATTTCTTCAACATCTGTTTTCAGTTTTATAATTATCTAAATTATTATTTTTTCAATATTCTGTGAGTCATAAATTGAGATCTGCACCCTACAGCAGTTTTAAAAACCTACATACCCACGAGGGTCGCTGCAAGCGGTCGAGGTGGTACTTTGTAGGAGAAGTATCTGCCATAGGCCATTTTTCAACACTTGTACCCACATTTAATTTTTTTTTTTTTTTACATTTTTCTTACATACATAATTTTTTATTTAACCTTTTATAATGATGGTCTCAAGTCTATATTCTCCAAAAATTGTGCAACATTATTAAAAATCCTCAAGGCAATGAAGCAAGCTGATATTGAAGGCTTACTTAATACTTTAAAAAAGGAACTTACTGAGCATTTCGATTCCAGAAATGAAGAACTGTCGAGAAAGTTTGACGATAAGTTTGATAAACTATCAAAGAAAATTTCTTTAATAAAAAAAACGGCTGATGATGCACTTAAGACCGCACGTGAAGCACTCGATCTAGCGTCAAAAAAACAAAAAAGATCTACTGAATATCAGACATGTTTTTGAGAGACAGCAGATTGAGCGAAATGAACAAAATTCCAAAATTGATTTGCTCGAAGAAGATCTATCCCTAGAAAAAGAGAAGAATGAGGCGCTAAATCTCAAGTTAGAGGACCAAGTTAATCGCTCCTGCAGAAACACCCTTGTTTTCAAGGGAATCAAGGAGGAAAATGATGAATCTTGGTCAAACACCAGAACCTTGCTTGGGGAAGTGCTTGCTGGCATATGTGGTGATGATCTCGCTGACACGAGCACGTGGATCAAAAGGGCTCATCGATCAAAGCCAAATAAGTTTAAGATCTGAAGAAGAGACATTTTTGCGGAGTTTTATGTCTGGGACGTATGCCAGTACATTCTTAAAAAATCACGCCAATCAGATACTATGGCCAAATTTAGTCAGGTGATTGTAGATCAAAAATATGGTCCCGACACAACATGGAGGAGAGATCAAGCACTTCTTGCAAGGAAAAATTTGAAAAAAGAAGGACAGATAGTTAGCGGCCATGTCGCGTTCCCTGCTCGGCTAATGGTGAAATATGGACATACAGACAGGAGCTTTGTTTTGTACAAGGACTACTCCTCAATTGAAATTAAAAGAAAGAAGATACCTGACAGCTGATAAATTTATTTATTATATAAGTCTATTTCACGATTTAATTGCCATCTTATTTCTTTTCCATTTCAAACATTTTGTTTCGCAACAAAAATTAACAAATAGTTATTTGCACATTTTTTGGAGGTTTTAGAAGTACACATTTTCATTAACAGACCATTTCAAATTCTGTTTGTGTTTCTATTTGATTTTTCTATTTTCTAAATATGATTAAAAAGTTTCCATGCAAGGGTTGTAAAAAGACTGTAGCGAAAAACCACAGGGCTCTTCAATGCGATTCTTGCAATCAATGGATACATATGAAATGTAACGGAATTGATAAAAAAACCTATGACAAACTTGCTGAAAATACCGACCCTTGGTACTGTATATACTGCTCCAGAAGCATCTTTCCTTTCAGTGACATAAATGATCTTGAATTTAAATCCACTCTCTCTGGTTGCAACATTTCTTTTAATAGTAATAACAATTTTCCCAACTGCCCTCTCTTTAACAGCATAAACAATCTTGACACTCCTATTGACTGTAGATATGCTGACACTGCTGAAATCAATAACCTCACCAATCCCTCTTCTTCCACATTTCTCCATCTCAACATTGCTTCTTTATCTTATCATCTCACTGAACTTGAAATTTTAATAAATTCATTGCATATAAAACCTGAAATCATTGCCATCTCTGAATCAAGGCTCCAAAATAATGATCATTCCATAACTGACATTAATATAAATGGTTACACTTACACTCACACACCAACTGCGGCTGAAAAGGGTGGAACACTCATCTATATTAAATCTGAGTTAAATTTTAAACTTCGCAACGACCTAACCATTTATAAACCCAAGGAACTTGAATCCAGCTTCATTGAACTAATGTATCCTGGTAGAACTAATTTAGTTATCGGTGGTGTATATCGTCATCCCACAATGTGTGCATCTGACTTTACTAAAAACTACTTTGTGCCCTTATTGGAAAAAATATCTTTAGAAAACAAACAGTTTATGTTAATGGGAGATTATAACATTGACCTTCTCCAACATGAAAATAATAGCATTGTAGCCAATTTTCTAGATACTTTAACTTCAAACACATTTTTCCCCTTTGTCTTGTACCCAACTCGCATCACATCCCATTCAAAAACTCTCATTGATAATATTTTCCTTAATTTCTACAGTGAAGATATCACATCTGGCAATATAAATGTTACAATTTCTGATCATCTGCCTCAGTTTATTACTATACAAAATTTTAAAAGGAACAATCAAGCTAAAAAGAAAAACATTAGTCGACGCTGTTTTAAAAGGTTTCAAAAAGATCAGTTTGTAAATGATATTCCTGTGTGAACTGGGATTTACATATTAAGGAGACTGACGATGTAAATGACTCGGTAGCTATTTTCTTAAAACAATTTGAGCTTATTCTAGATAAATATGCTCCGTATAAAAATCTAACTAAAAGGCAATTAAAATACCATGACAAACCGTGGGTGAGTAAAGGCATCTCAACATCTATTAAAATAAAAAATAAAATCCATAAACAATTTCTCAAAGCTACTAACATAAAAACTAAAAATAATCTTTATAAAAAATTTAAAATATATAGAAATAACATTAGCAACCTCCTTAAAACAAGTAAAGAAAAATCATTACATTTCTTTTTTTAATAACAACATTAACAATATAAAACAGACTTGGATGGGCATAAAAGAACTCATAAACATTAAATCTAAAACTAAAAATAATATAAATAGTCTTAACATAAATGATAACATTGTAACAAACAAAAAGGACATAGCCAACCATTTTAATAATTTTTTCTCTTCCATAGCATACAAGCTTTCAAATATAATTAAAAAGTCTAAAATGGATTTTAAAGAATATTTACTTGAACCTAATACCAATAATTTCTTCATTTCACCAACAACTAAAGAAGAGGTTGATAACCTTATAAAAAATCTTCAAGTAGGAAAGAGCATAGGCCCCAATAGTCTTCCTACAACACTCCTCCAACTAGTTTCTAAATCTATATGCAATCCTCTCAGCACCATTATCAATAATTCCTTCCAAAAAGGCATCTTCCCTGACTTGTTTAAAACTGCTAAAGTCATCCCTGTTTTTAAAAAAGGATCCAAACTTGACTGCAGTAATTACAGGCCTATATCACTTTTATCTAATATCAGCAAGATCTTTGAACGACTTATGCACACAAGGCATTATATATTTTTTATCCAGATTCAAATGTTTGTACAAGTATCAGTTTGGTGTTAAGAACAAGCATTCAACAACACATGCCCTAATTGAAATCACCGAATCTATCAGACTTGCTCTTGATAAGGGACAGTATGCATGTGGTGTCTTTTTGGACTTGCAAAAGGCTTTCGATACAGTGAACCATGAACAATCTCCAAATTGTACTACTATGGTATCCGAGGTATACCTTCCAAATGGTTTGCCTCCTATCTTTCTAACCGTCAACAATTTGTATCCATTGACAGCCATTTCTCTGACACACACATTGTTAAAGCTAGAGTCCCCCAGGGTTCCATACTTGGACCTTTGCTCTTCCTCATTTACTTAAACGATCTAAACAAATCTATATCACATTCAACTTGCTATCATTTTGCAGACGATACTAACTTATTGATAATAAATAACTCTCTTAAAAAAGTTAACAAATATACTAATCATAACCTATCAACTCTCTTACAATGGCTTCGAGCCAATAAAATATCTCTAAATGTTAGTAAAACTGAATTAATTATCTTTAGATCCCCTAAAACTCTCCTAAATAAAAAAAATAATATTAATATCCCTAAACATCTAAATTTCAGGCTAAGCGGAGAGAAAATTAATTTATCTAACAAAATTAAATATCTTGGTATCGATATAGATGAGAATATGAACTTCAAAAATCATATTCATAATATCTCATTAAAACTCTCTCGCTCTAACGGAATGTTGGCTAAGGTCAGGCACTATGTATCTTTCGATACACTATTAAACAT
Organism: Candelabrum cocksii; assembly: GCA_963930725.1. NCBI lineage: Eukaryota > Metazoa > Cnidaria > Hydrozoa > Anthoathecata > Candelabridae > Candelabrum > Candelabrum cocksii. The sequence continues at coordinate 9,682,005 of OZ005671.1, read as the reverse complement.
CTATCATGCCATCTTTAATTCACATCTCAGATATGCTTGCCAGGTTTGGGGTCATTCACATAAAACTACTCTTCACAGAATCTCTTCTCTCCAACGAAAAGCTCTCCGTTTAATCTTCTTTCAACCTCCTCAATGTAGCACTGACATCTTGTTTACTCTCTCTAACATACTCCCTTTTCATGATATAGTTCACAGTCTAAATTGTTTATTAGTATGGGAGCATCAACATTCTAGACTACCCCCTGTGTTTGATGACTTATTTATGAAAAGAACTGGAGACCATCATAATCTACGGTCAGTTGCAAACAACAACCTCTTGGTACCTCATAAAAATACATTTACATACGGTATCAATTCCATTACATATCAATGTATCCGTGATTGGAATACCCTGCCTAAAGAACTTAAAATGGACCAAAACCGGTCCCAATCTAAAAGTAAATTTTCGAAAGCCCTTCTTAATTACTTTAGAGACAAAAATTCATAATACATTTTTTTTATTTTATATAATGTAGTAGTTTATCTCTGGTGTATATATATATATATATTTCTTTTTTCTTCTTCTTCTTTTTTTTTTTTTTTTTACTTTTTCATTCCAATTTTTTCTCACCTAATCCAACCACTCAAGCTTTTTTGCCATGAGAACATTTGGCAATTTAGGTTTTTTTATCGTACTTTGCAGTTTTATTTTTACTTTTGAGTTATATAAATTATCAATATGAGGTCGTTGTGTATTTTGTAGTGTTTCACTATTTGCAACGTTCCTGTGCTATTTGTATTTGTGCACAGATATTTACCCAAATTTGATAAGCACGAAATACATTGATTTTGATTTTTTTTTTTTTTTTTATTATAACATTGATAATATTGTACAACGTATTGATAGAATTTTATAATATATAATTTATAATATCTTTTCATATATATATATATATATATATATATTAACCGTTGAATTATGATGACAAACAAAGTATACATGACCAATCTCCATCAACAATTCTATTAGGCCATGTCAAAATTGACAAAAGTATCACTTTTCTCTAGACTTTAGTGCACCTATATAAAAATGTTGCTGTATGTATCAGCTTCCAGGAATGGGATGGTAAACGGTCTTTATCGTAATGTAAGGGGTTGTTTCAAGGGGTAAAACAGGGGGTATCGCCAATTTTTTTACAATTTCCGAAATTTCATTGATTGACATGTTTTTGACAATATGAGAAGAATTTAGTGGTATTCTTGGCTAAATTGTCACTGTGGGGCTGTCAGATGACCCATTAAACATTTAAAAATTTTTTGAGGGATATCAGGGTGTAAATTTGGTTATAAATTACAAAGGTTAGGCACATTTATCTACTGAAAAACAATTACAAAAGTATTGCTGTTCTCAAAACTTTAGTGCACCCATAAGAAAATGTTAATATCCATCTCGCTTTCAGGAATGGGCTGGTAAATGACCTCTATTGGTATGTAAGGGGCATTTTAGGGAGTTAAACTTGGAGTACTGTACATCTGCAGATATTCAAAATTTCCATTGATTTCGAGTATTTCTCAATTTCAAATTGTAAATCTTATTTTTTTTTTGGCTGAATTAAGACTCTAAGATTGAGAGCTGAAATTTTATTGAGATTTGTGACAAAATCAGGGGGTAAAATTTATTAAATATTGTATTATTTGAGACAAATTTGACATATTTCCTCCCTAATTAACAGCTTCACTTGTAATCACCGCTGCAATATCATAGTTTTAACTTTGAAATGTTATTTAATTAAGGCATATCAGATTGCAAAAGCCAAAAAGGAAAGACTTTTATTTTAAAGGGTGACTTTTAGCTCAGCAGGTTGAAATTTTGAAAAATTCGGGGGAAATATTCTAAGAATACGGACTAAAAGTTTCTCTTGCTGGTGGGCCATTGTAAATTTTTCCATTCTTGAATCTTCTTCAAATCCTAAATAGGTTTAAAATTATGAATTTTACAACAAACTAGAGGGGGCAGATTCTTGACATGAGATAGTAAAGTTGCCTAAGTGATATAAAAAACAGAACATATTCAAAAGCATTGTTTGATTGTGATATAATGTTCAGTGTCTCTTTACTCGGTGTCATTTTCAATATCACTTATCGTATCACCACAGTTATCTGCGGCATCATCATCATGGAGGAGAATTTCCTCAACAACAAAGTCATCTACAATAAAAGGGAGCCAAGTGTACCAGCAGGAAGTAAAGTAAAGTCTGTCGACATTAACAGAAATGTCCTTGGAAAACTGATCTCATACTTATCAACCACAGGGAGTGTGATTGACTATGAGGAAGTTTTGAGGTGTCCTTTGTCACCAATACCATTTAGCATATACTACCCAGATGGAGAAAAACGTAAATGTAACTAACTCTGTAAGGCAGAGTTAGTTCCTTTGCTAGTGTCTTGCGATGACAACCATTCACTCCATGGTGCCAATTCCAACTCTGCATACCTGTTCGATGTCACGGCTGGTATCAACTTAATTCAAGGTGTCTGAGACCTTTGAAGCACTTAAATGGCAATCATCATCATCATCATATCCGGAGCTTAGATTATCCTGCTGTCTGTGTCCAAGCAGCTGGGGTAGACAGCAGTCGGCAAGCACGTCGCCAGTCTTCTCGGTCGAGCGGGCTTATCCGGGTAAGGTTGCAATCACGAACATCAGCGTCAATGCAGCTTTGCCAAGATTTGATTGGTCGTCCACGGTCACGTCTTCCAGGGAATGGAAGGTCAATCACCTCTTTGATGTACTGAGATGAATGCTGTACATGTCCATACCAGCGAAGGCGGCGCAAACCAAGTTCACTTAAAATGTAAGCGACACTAAGTTTGGTCAAAAGCTTCGCAGATGAAACGGAGTCACTAGGTTTTGTACCACAGATCCACCGAATCATCACGATCGTTTCTTTGCAGACGCTGGAGGACAGTTACAGTTACTGTAGGAGCCCATGTCTCACTATCATACAACATCACTGAACGGACACAAACCGAAAAGATCTTTCCACGGGTTTTAAGGGAGATATGTTTCAACGTAAGCGAAGGCAGAAGTTTTTTGAATTTGCCCCATGCAGCCGAGCACCTAGTTGTGGCAGCAAGGTCACATTTGCCACCCGCACATAACATGTCACCAAGGTAACAGAAGGATACATATAACACAAATCTTTACACCGTCAATATCAACTTCTTCAAGTGGTCTAGCATCAATAAGTCTGATTATACCGCAACATCGATGACACACACAGTTTGGATCACACATAGTTAGGATCATCCTTCAACCTCCCCATAATGCCACTGCACCGTTTGTGTATCCAACAGTAGCACTGTGAATACATAATAGAGTTGGCACCCACACCACGTTGGCAAACACTACAAGAAAAAGCACCGAGTCACGTAATAAGACGAAACGACTACCAGACATCATGAATTTGGTTTTGTTGCAGTTGACACGAAGCCCTTTCTGTTCCAACTGTTTAAGATAATTCTAGGTATGGTCGAGTTAATTCAGGGTATGGTCGAGTTAATCTCATTGCTGACAGCTACTGAGAAAACTCCATCAAAGATGCTAGTACAAGGAGAGAACGTAGAATATCCTTCAAGAATCGTAAAATAATTGTTAAGTCTGAGAGGTTAAGAGTACCAGCAGACTTCCATGGTTTCTTTTCAGACGGTGACAACAAGAATCGAATGATCGAGTTGATTTTCCTTGTGATTGAAACAAACAAAACCAAAGTGCTGAACCAACTGAGATCCCCTGAAGTATTCCTGTCATCAGAGGGAAAATGTCGTCGCCTAACTATTTTTTCAATAGAGAACGTTGAGGCACCTCGGAAGCAACCGGGAGCAGCCATACAACTCTAGTCAACGGACAGCCAACCGATTCACGACGCACCCCAGGGAGGCCACGGCTTCGCTGGATAGATGGTCTACGCTGTTGGACGGGCTCCAAAGCAGTCACTCTGGTCGACGAGGCAACGGCCCGCTCGCCCATCCTTCAAAAGAAACAGCCGGCAATATCTTCAATGATGTTGCGCAGTCATAGTCGCCAAGGCGCCAGTGGCGAATGACGTTGATTGATTGAATGTCAAGGAAATTCTCCTCGATGATGATGATGTCGCAGAGGACTGTGGCGATGAGGAATACGGTGTTGATACGATAGGTGATATTTAAAATGATACCGAGTAAAGAGACACTGAACATTATATCACTATGCTTTTGAATATGTTTTTTTATTACTTAGACAGCTTTACTATCTCAGGTTAGAATCTACCCCCTCTAGTTCATTGTAAAATTCATAATTTTAAACCTATTTAGGATTTGAAGAAGATTCAAGAATAGAAAAAATTTACAATGGCACACCAGCAAGAGAAAATTTTAGTCCGTACTCTTAGAATATTTCCCCCGAATTTTTCAAAATTTCATATAATTTACAACCTACTGAGCTAATAGTCACCCTTTAAAATGAAAGTCTTTCCTTTTTGGCTTTTGCAATCCTATTACTAATATGCCTTAATTAACTAACATTTCAAAGTTCAAACTATGGTATTGCAGCGGTGATTTCAAGTGTAGTTGTTAATTAGGGAGGAAATATGCCAAATTTGTCTCAAATATTACAATATTTAATAATTTTTACCCCCTGATTTTGTCACAAATCTCAAAAAATTTTTAGCTCTAAACATTTAGAGTCTCAATTCAGCCAAAAAAATAAGATTTACAATTGGAAATTGAGAAATACTCGAAATCAATGGTAATTTAAAATATCTGCAGATGTACAGCACTCCAAGTTTAACTCCCTAAAATGCCCCTTACATACCAATAGAAGTCATTTACCAGCCCATTCCTGAAAGCGAGATGGATATTAACATTTTCTTATGGGTGCACTAAAGTTTTGAGAACAGCAATACTTTTGTAATTGTTTTTCAGTAGATAAATGTGCCTAACTTTTGTAATTTATAATCAAATTTACCTCCTGATATCACTCAAAAAAAATTTAAAATGTTTAATGGGTCATCTGACAAACCCACAGTGACAATTTAGCCAATAATACCACTAAATTCTTCTCATATTGTCAAAAACATGTCAATCAATGAAATTTCGGAAATTGTAAAAAAATTGCCAATACTCCCTGTTTTACCCCTTGAAACAACCCCTTACATTACGATAGAGGCCGTTTACCATTCCATTACTGGAAGCTGATACAGACAGCAACATTTTTATATAGGTGCACTAAAGTCTAGAGAAAAGTGATACTTTTGTCAATTTTTGTTGTCCAAACAACAAAATATCCACCACATTAATTTGCGTACGATACTGATGAATTTGCTTCAACATAATTTTTCCTTTGCACATTGTTAAGAATTCACAACTAGAATACCCCTCTGCAATCGCTTTATCTTTAATTGAATATGGACATTTAATTTCAATAACCGATGTGTTATGGCATTTGCACTTCATATGGCATCTGGGCATGCTCCAATGTATGCTCTGTTTTTCCTCACAAATAACCCACATTTTCAAGTTTATAGTCAATGTGTTTAGTTGCCTCATTTGCATAAAATAGTTTTAATGCATTAGATTCATTTACTATACCCCAGTTGATACTTTCTACATAACTAATACTTTTATCACGGTACAAAATAGTTGAAACTAAATGGGTTGTTTTTGGACAAACAGTTCCTTTAGATTTTATGATTGTGTTTATTTTTGTGTGGTATGTATGACGGTTTGATGCTGTTAAACAGGCTTTGCGGTGCTCCATCCACTGGAGAGAGTCTTGTTGTGACCGTGTCAATTTTTTATCAGTGATACCTCTTCCACATTGAAACTAGTGATCTTTTCATTTGATGAATTTGAAGTGAAATTTGAAGAAGAGGTAACAATCGCATTTGCAATCCCAATTACAGTTAGGTTTTGACTTTTAACAGAAGGTATTGCTATTCCCTCAACAGATTTTAAAACAACAGCACATGGGTTTGATTTTGATATTGTTTTCAATAGATTTAATAAACGTTCTCCTGTCATAGTTCTTTGTAGTTTTTGTCTAGGATCAAAGTTATTGAGTTCAATTGATGTTGTGTATTCTCTGCTTTCCGTAATATCTGGAACTTCACCCATTTTTGAGCGCAATCTTTTCCTTATTACAATATCGTTGATTTGTTTTGGCTGTATCACAGTTTTTGTTGACTTGTTTCATCCACAAGGAACTGAGGTACAAGCAGGTGTACAGTATCCATGAGTATTCGCATATTCTATTTAACACAAAACTATACTGTGTAAAACTACAACACCTGCTTGCACCTGTCATACAAGAGCACCAAGCAGTTACAATATTGCCTTTAGTATCTACTGCCAAGCAGAGTTCTTTTTCATCATGAATTGACATTGATGCTCTAACATAACAGTACAAAAGATGAACTTTTTTCGTTTGGTACGTTAAAATCTCTCCAACAAAGCCACTATCAAAGTAACTATAGGCTTTTTGGTCTTTGTACTTTCCAACATATTCAGTGTCAAAACCTTTTAACATAATTTAATATGTATTCAAAAATACTTCCCAAAGAAACAGGAGGCCAATTTGTTATGTCATCAATTATTTGATCAGCAGAAATCTGCCAAGGGTCTGGTAGGTTGAAATCAGCAAGTTTTTTGCAATAATCTTCCTGCAATATTCTACTTTGTTCCTCAGTTGAATCAAGGATAGGAAGATTCATTTCATGAGCTGAAAAAGCTCGAGCTACAAGCTCAACCTTTTTGCATCCCGATGTTGATATACCACGAACAGTTAAAAAATTCTGTAGGTTAATAACAGCCTTGAAATTGAAAAAGTCTTCGTAAGTGCGATCAGCCATACTTTATTTCTTCCTTTTCAACTTATATAACACTCTTCCTACTACCAACAACACACGATTTTTTGTAAGCATAAAAGCAAATAACGTAGGTCAAAGTCCAACTTTCTACCCACGGAAAATGGTGGCGGAAACCCGAAAATGGTTTACACAACTTGATGGAATTAGTATTACACTTCACAAAACTGATTTTTATACTGGCAGAGAGAGTTTTTGTTTCCCTTCTTTTGTGTATATCGACGAAATGGATTATGTTTGACATATCGAAAGATAGGTTTATTTATGCTACTGTTGATGTTATTGCGCAAATATGCTTTTATTGTTCAATAGGTTATTAAATCTTTGAGCTAGAACAAAAGAAAAAGAACAAATATAATATAAACTACAAATGAAATACCAATGTACACAAATCCTCCCTCCCCGGCTTTTGATTAATACTCAGCAAATCAAAGAAGGTTGGGTTTCAAAATAAAATGTTGTGTGCATTAATATCATGAAATACCAATATAAACACAAAATAAATGTCCACCACCATTATTCACATGACGTAGTCATTGTGCCACGAAGGGGACTTGTGTGCTCTCGTAGATCGCCGAGGTTGTTGCATGGGAGCAACAGCCTGTGTAGATAAACCAACGCCAGTCGTTGGTGACGTGTAAATGCTTTCCGAACGGATGCCCAACGTTTGCTTGTGTTGAATCAGAAGGAGATTGCACTACGTTTGCTTGGGTTGATGCAACAGATGGTTGCACTACGTTTGCTTGAGTAGGTCGTGCTACGTGTGTCTGAACTGATGTAGCAGTAGGTTGTGTTGCCGTTACTCGAGTTGGAGTGGGTGTGCGAGTTGACACAGGAGAATGTTGCCCCACATTTGTTCCAGTTTCCGTGATAGAAGGTTGTTCTACGTTTGCTTGGATTGTGTTTAATTTTAGAACGACAGGAAGGGCAGCGATACTGTCTAATAATTATTGTGACAAAATATGAAGCTGTGAATATCAACAAAAAACCCGACGAAAAGTCACCTTTTTTTAACTTTTTTTGTTGGTCTGCAAATATATATTTTCAAGACAAAAATTAAACAAAAATAAAACTTTAAAAAAATGGAAAAAAATCCGGTCTGCAAAATAAAATTTTCAAGGTCCCGGGTCCCACTTAAAGTATAGGCCTGGCTAACTTTGGCTCTTCTACGTGAATGCTTTTTACGCATTATTAACCGATTATACAGCAAAATACTGTTATTTTAAACGGCAAAGCGCAAATACACTGGCTGACCTACGTTTGTTCCATCGTTTGTTTTACGGCCTTTTTAATAAATGGCTTTAAAAAGAGAGGAAATAAGCTTTGCGGTGAAGTTCCATGGATCTTTAGAAGAATGCCATCCAATATGTTATGCAATTCATATAATAAATTTACAAAGTGCTATTTTATGTTCTTATTAATTGTTTATAAACATTAACGAATTCAAACTCTATATTGCGGCACGCGGAGAAAGTAAATTAACTCCAGTTAACAACATCACCGCAAATAAAGCAACAAATTTTAAATTCTCTTGCAATTTTTCAAGTTCAGCACTGGCTGACTTGGCAGAATCCTCTAAATCCGTCCCTGGTTATCCTAGTTTGTCCTGTTTGGGAGGGAGAAAGTAAAAATGAATATATATAGAACTAAAAATGGGGAAAAGGAACAAAAAGTGCAGTTAATGGAACTTTGATTAACTTTGAACTTTGATAAAGCAGAATTTGATCAAATTGGGAATTAGCTCAAAAAAAACGAAATGTTTAAACGATTTAATCAGACTAAATAATTTAACTTAAAATATCTATATATTTACTAAAAATGTGGTTTGCGAGAGAAGATCGAAACTCAGCTGAGCCTTGCTTTGATCTTAACTCGCAAGGGAGGCTATTAAAAAATTTTACACCGTTAAAATAAAAACTATTTCGTGCAATTTCAAGTTTAACTGGTTAGTTTTATCGAAATATGGTTATTTCTTGTAAATCGTTCATGTTCCACAAGATCAAAATACTAATTAAATATAAAACTTCCAGTTTCCTTATTTAAACCTTTTTTCACTAACAACCAATTCTGTCTCATAATTTCCTGTTGTACATCTTTAACATTTTTGTTGTTAGTGATTGTTCTTGCTCTGCGGTTAATGAATGATTTTTATTCCTTTACTGGGTAGAAACTGTCTCTGAAACCATTCTCTCGACAATGATTCAACATAAGGACCAGATTGAGTCTCAAGATCTCCAAATAACTGTGTGTACATTGGTATTTCATTTGTAGTTTATATTATATTTGTAATTTATTTAATTTATTTAATCATTTCGCCAAAACAACAAAAGTTACAATGGAAATTTATCCAAATATATACATATACAACAAATATACGCACATTTATTTAATGTTTTTTGAATGTATTAAGTGGGCAGGAAACTCAAAGAAAACTTTAAGAAGTTTTATCATAGAGTACCTTATTTCAAGTTATGCAAAGATTGACAAAAATTATATATGTGTATGTACGTACTACAACAATTTCAAAAGTATAAACGCAAATATTATTTACATTTTCTGATATAATCTCAGCGTTGTATGATATATAACAGTAAAAACAAAAAGAAAAGGAGAATGAGAAAAAAAACAAAAAGTTAAAAAAAATTCTTGTTCATTATCATGTTCAAGAAGAAGAGACTTTATAGTCTTCTTAAATTGCAAAAGGGTAGTGATTTCCCTCACTTTTAAAGAAATAAAATTATTCCATAGAAAGGGAGCTCTGTATGAAAAAAATAAGCCAAGTTTACTCTTCCTTAGACTTGTACTATATAACAAGCTTTTTGATGAGCGCAAGTTGTAATGGAAATCCCGTAAGTTACATTTGTTTGTAAAGACTTCTGGCACCAAACCTTTACTTAGTTTGAAGACAAATATTAAATTATGGTAAATATTGAGTTGAAAGATATTTAAAGCATTAAGTTGGCTTAGTAATGGTTTGGCATGTGCAAACCTTTCACAATTAAAAATTATTCTCGATGCTCGTTTTTGCTGACGATACAAATACATTAATTTTGATTTATGCGTGCTTGCCCATGCAATATTTGCATAACTTAAATGACTATGAACAAAAGAAAAATACACGTCCTTTAAACAACGTTTATCCAAATAAAACCTAGCTCTATATAAAATCCCTATACTTTTGGCAATTTTATTTTCAATCATGGAAATATGATTTTTCCAAGTTAAGTTTTCATCTAAATATATATATAATAATTTAATTAAAGTTTCTCGACTTATTGCAACCGAGTTTAAAGACAGTAAAGGAAGATCAAGCGGTATTAATTGTTTTCTACGAAACGGATGGAACAAAGTATATTTAGTTTTTTTTGTATTGACTGATAATTTATTACTAGAGAACCATTGGTTTAAACATGATAGTTCATTATTCATTATCCGGAATAACTGATCTAAATTTTTATGGGAGTTAAATATATTTGTATCATCAGCAAATAATATTGTAGAGAGCTTCGGACAAACAGAGGCTAAGTCGTTAATGTATACTAAGAATAGAAGAGGACTCAGTATTGAACCCTGAAGAACTCCTATAGTTATATTAAGCAGGGTTGTTTGTTTGTTATTGTAGCTTATGAATTGTTTTCTGTTAGATAGATAACTTTAAAAAAATATAAATTAAGGTTGTTACCAATAACACCATAATGGTTTAATTTTCCCAATAAAATATCATGATTTACGGTATCAAATGCTTTAGAAAAATCTATAAATACACCTAAAACAAATTCATTATTTTCAAATTTCTCTATGATTTCATCAACAATATCTATGATCGCGTGGTCAGTTGAGTGATTTTTTTTAAATCCATATTGTCTCTGGTACAATAACTTATTCTCAGATATATATTTAGTCGGTTATATAAAATGCGCTCAAATAATTTAGAGAAAATCGGTAAGATTGATATTGGTCTATAATTATTGACTAAAGAACCATCATTTGATTTAAATAAAGGGATGATTTTTGCTATTTTCATTTTATCTGGAATTATTCCTGAGGTAAGTGATTGATTAAAAATATGTTTTAATGGATTACAAATTTCACGAAGGGCAATCTTTACAATATTTGGTGTTATTTCGTCATAACCAGGAGATTTATTAATATCTATTTGGTTAACAACATCATTTAATTCATTAGTAGTAATTTCAATGTTAGTCATGGAACAAGTCGAGGTATTTAAATAATCCGAAAAGTGTTTGCCTACAATTGGGATCTTATCAGCAAGCTTGCTTCCCACGTTAACAAAGAATTCATTAAAATATTCTGCAATCTTGTCTTTATCAAAACAGTCCTTATTTTCAATAGATATTCTCTTAGGAAAGGATGGCGAGGGATTTCGCTTACCCAAAACCTCCCTAATTATGTTGCATGTTTTCTTAGAATTTCCCTGGTTTAATTTAAGTAAGTTATGGTAATAATTATTCTTCGATTTACGTTTGATCTTTTCAAATAAATTTTTATATTTCTTATATGAGTTTTCTTTATCTATTGTACGTTTTTTAAGGAATTTATTATATAATTTTTGTTTAAATTTGGAAGATTTTATTAAACCTTTAGTCATCCAAAGATTATTTAAGGTTTTTGTTTTCATTTTAATTTTAGTTTTTGGGAAATAAAAATTATATTTTGATAGAAAAAGTGATATAAATTGGTTATAAGCAACATTGGGATCTTTGATATCAAACACATCCGAGTTTGTAAACTTTAAATCTTCTTTAAACTTTAAAATTTTATTCGAAGTTAATATTCGTTTTAAAATAAACTTTGTAGAATTTAATTCAGATTTACAATTTAATGGTTTTATAACAAATATAGAGAAATGATTGGTGATATCAGTTTTTATAATACCTGTTTCAAGTTTTAAATCAAATGAATTAATAAAGATGTTATCAATGGCAGTTGCAGTGTCCTTACTAACACGTGTAGGTCTATTGATTATGGAATAAAGACTGTTTTGCATAAAAATATTTATAACATTTTTCACGTTATTGTTTGTGTTAAAATTTAACACGTTTATGTTATAATCGCCTAACATGTATATTTCCTTTTTTTCATTCATTATAATTTCTTGATATTCACTGAGCCATGACTCAAATTTTTTCGTAGAGTTAACAGGTGGCCGATACGAACAAGTAATTCAAATATTTTTGGAATCTTTGTTGATTATTTCAACAGTTAAGGATTTGTGATGTTTATTGTTTACTGTAAGATCTGGTCTAATCACAAAAGATAAGGTTTTGTGCAAAAAGACACAAACACCACCACCCTTTTCACCCCTGTGCGACTCAACTTTGTTATAATTTTCAAGTTCTAAAGAAGAGTTCTTGTCACCATTTGACCATGTTTCAGTCAAACAAATTACACTAAAAAACTTTGGAAAATTATTTAACAAATTCTTGAAATTATTAAAATTTCTAGAAATACTACGAATATTTAGATGAATGATTGAAAAGTATTTTTTAATATCAATTTTGTTAGAAAATTTCGAAATTTCAAACGGTGAAAAATATTGAGCGTGAATATTAAATTCATGAAGATAATTAGCATCAGGATCAATGTTTTTATTGATTAAATTGATGGAAGAAAAAGGGCGAAATATTAAGTTTTCGAAATTAAGTATGATCATTGAAAGAATTGAAAATTATACAAAACACAACACACATATCTACTTTGGTATCATATTAATGTTGATCGATTTATTGGTAAGTAATTTATTATATACGACTTTAGCGTAACTGCCTTTTTCTCTAAGTAATTTTTCTTCTTGAAAAAGTCGTTTCCGATGATTCATTGTAGCATCAGAGAAATCTTCATTTATGAAAATTCCATTTTCCCAGAGTTTTTTCTCTCGAAATTTGCTCAGGACGAATTGTTTATCTTTGAAACTTAAAAATTTTACGATTATAGTTCTTTTTTTCCTGCGTTCTCCATTATGGAAAAAAGGACCACATCTGTGCGCTCGTTCAATAGGTATAGCTGATCTTATACCAAGATTTCCTTTAAAAATTTTCCTCAACTTCTCCTCGGAGTCTGCCCATGATTCACCTTCCTCTTCCTCTACACCATTCACTCTTAAATTATTCCGTCTTGAACGGTCTTCAACCTCAGTCAACTTAGATTCAATAGTTGATATAGTAGCGTTTGAAGAAGATTCCTTCAACTTTGAATCAACTACCTTTAGTTTATCTTCCACTAGATCACCGTGAAATTGTAGCGATTCTTGCAGGTCATTAATTTCGCGTTTTAAAATGTCATTTTCTTTCACGACAATGTCAATTTTACTCTCCAATCTTTCCATGGAGGAGTTAAAAATGTTCATTAATGTCTTTTCGTGCATAGATAAAATTTCTTTGACTTGGTCAAATGAAAAGCCATCTGATTTAGGTCCCATACTTAGGCAGAGTTGGTAATATAAATTTTGTGGGATTAAATGAAAAAAAGGTTATAATTATATTTGAACTGGTATCAGTGATATGAACAATGAAATAAATTTACTTGAATGGAAATACTCCGCCCGGTGGCAAGCAGTCGGGCGTTAAAATCCGCACAAGAAAATAATAATATGAAAAGTAAGCACTGCGAAGGAGAATTTATTATAATATGTTAAATGAGACTAATAATAATTGCTATTTAATAAGAGAGGAAGTATTTAAAGTTGTTGAAAGAGTAAGTTAGGAGATTTTAAATTATAATCAGTAAAAAGAAATGTTCTTTTCACAACAATTTCCACCAAAATTATCCAAAAAAATTTTCCAAGAGAACCAAAAAGTAAATCCAAACAAATTCCAAAACAACCACTATGTAATCAACAATAATTTCTCCTTCTACGACTGTACGAAACAAGTTCAAATTATCAAAAATCCACACACATAAACAAGTCTTTCTTCTGCAAAAGATGATTGATTATTTTTTGTTCTTTTTCTTTTCTTCTAGCTCAAACAATTATTAACATATTGAACAATAAAAGCATATTTGCGCATGTTTGTGCTTACATACTGGCTCTGAAGTTTAAGAGATGCCTATTGTTACTTGTCAACTTCCTGGATGTCGGTTTTCAACGGATGATGTAGAGGCAATTATTGGTGTCGCCCAACTGAACATTCACGCCTTGACACGCCAACAAGGTTCAAATTGTCGTGGTACTGCAACACCTTCAAAACAAAAACCTCCAAAAGTCAACCGTCCGACAATCTCCAGGGGAAATACTGAAGAAACATGGCACACATTCCTAAAGCGTTGCGACATATTCAAACAAGGTACTGATATCTCAGCTGGCCAGACATTCACACAGCTCTGGCAGTGCTGTGACCAGGAGCTGGAGGAAGACCTGTTCAAATACATTCAGAACATTAATGACACGAATGAACAGGAGCTATTACAGACCATCAAACGTTTGGCCGTTATTTCAACAGTAGTTAGTGTCAGAAAAGCTGAGTTGTTATCAATGAATCAAGACCAGGGTCAACCCATTCGAACTTTTGCTGCAAAGGTCAAGGGTAAAGCCCAGGTTTGTGCATTCAACAAGAAATGCACAAGTGCTACTTGTCAGCAAACAGTCGACTACACCGATGACATTGTAAAATACGTTCTTATATCTGGAATCTCAGACGAGGAAATTAAAAAGAACGTGCTTGATCATGAAGACCTGGATGATAAGACACTGAACGAGACAATTACTATCATCGAAAGAAAGCATATGGCTTCCAGGGCCATACAGGGTTCCAGAACAGAAACTGCAGCCATCCATCAAAATGTCAGCAAGAAACAACACTCAAACGAACTTGAATCAAAACTCACTACCAAAACTGCATGTACAGCGTGCAAGAAACCAATGGTGAAGTTCAAAATTTGCAAAGGGAAATTGAGAGAATTCACCCACTGTCTCCAATGTTGGTGAAAAATCAATCCTTCCAAATCAGCATCAAATCAAAGCTTACTCAACTCTGCTGGTGCCATATTCGACGTACTGGGCGGCATCAATGTTGATTCTACAAGAACTGCTTCAAAGGAAATTATCCTACAGCATCATATCTTTGATGGTACCTATGGGTGGATGATCAAAGTATCCCCCAGGCATCCTTCCATCAAGCTACGTTTATCGATCAACGAGTCTGACTACAAACACTTTGGTCATACTCGTCCACGTATAAAGCCATCTATGATTTCAGCTATAACTAACACTGGAGCTCAGTCTAGCCTCATGGGGTTGAAAGTATTCAAACGTCGTGGCTTCAAACAGTCAGATTTCCTCCCCGTGAAGAAGAAAATGTATGCGGCGAACAATGAGGGAATAAACATTTTGGGTGCCGTCCTTACACGTTTTACAGGTACTGATGCTACAAACGGTACTGTGGAGACAACGGAAATGATTTACATCTCAGACACTACTGATTTGTTCTACTTAAGTCGAGACGCAATGGAACGTCTGAAAATCATCCCAACAAACTATCCTACCATTGGAGCAGATGGCTCAACAACTGACAACGTTGTCAATCCTCCCCAAAGGATTCGACTGATTCCATATCTGCATGCTCCTCCACTACATTGTTTCAACTTGAGAAGGCGATCATTTGAGATTTCATCCAAGGCACGATCACGAAAGATTTTGACAAGCGGTTTGTGGTCTGTTGTCACAATCAGATCGTCACAGCCAAGTGTGAAATATTTTGAATCCATAAGGGCTTACGCGATGCCAAGTGCTTCGCCTTCGATTGGAGCAAAACGTGTCTCAGCCGCCCTGAGGCACCCCGACCCGGCGAGGGTGATTTTCCATCCATGTGGACAGCAGTCAGGAGTAAGGGAGTTTCACGAATAATATTTTTGACGTAGCCAGTATCCGATCCCAGTTTTGGACCAGTCGGGGGTGAGACAAGTTCCCCGATTGATGTCGAATATTTGAACTCCATGCTTGATCGCATCGATTATAGCCACTTTGGAACGCTCAAAAGCCTCGAAAAGTTCATCAGTCCATAAAAACTTTGTCTTCGGGCCCAAAAGTGGTTTGAAGGGAATCATAATGTCACTGATCTTGCTGTAATGTGACACTTGGTTTACGAGACCAAACCAGGCCCTGATGTCAGCAATCGACTTGGGTTGCGGAAAGTCTTGGATTGAAGGTATTTAGTTAATGGTTTCACATCATTGGATGATATTTCAAAGCCTGCAAACTCGATGTTTCATTGAGAAAATTAAATTTTTTTAGGATTTAATACAATGCCTTCTCTTCCCACAAGTTCAATATAGTCGACTATTCTCCACCAATGTTCCTCAAGGTCTGTATCTCACACAACGGTATCGTCGCCACATTTTGTCTTCCGGGGTACATCGGCGATAATCCGATCATACCTGTGCGTGTAACCGTCACCACTTGCCATGTATCTTTGAGGAGCCGCACAGTAGCAGTATCTGCCAAACTCTGTGATGAAAGTTAGAAGATGACGATCCTCTTCCCTGACGGGAACGGAGTGGTATCCGTTCCAGGTATCTGTCACGGATCGATACGTATTGGATGGTATGGAGCGTGCTTGCTGAAATGGAGGTACAGTATGATGGGTTTCACGAATACAATGACGATTAAGCGCCTGAAAGTCCACCACACGTCTTGGACTCCCATCGGGTTTCCGAACCCAGATTGCACGATGACACCATGTTGTTGGGGTGTTTGGCTCCAGCTTCTCAATGACTCCCAGTGAGATGCCTGCATCTACCTGTCTTTTGATCTCCCCTCGCCAGTGAATGGGGATAGGGGCCGGAGTGTGAACGACTGAAGGTGGTGCATCTGGGTCAATGTGAATACTGATCGGAGGACCAGACATCATGGGAAGAGTCTGATGTGGGTACTTGTTGAATGTGGATGCTGCGTATCAATCGAGCAACCAATCCTTCATTTTATCAACATTCTCATCAACTGCATCAAAAGGTAATATTTTGGGGCGGGTTGGTGACAGGACTCGTTTTGGGCAACCACACTTAGCAGGTTGAGTGGAGGAGCATGCAGATATGGAATCAGTCGAATCCTTTGGGGAGGATTGACAACGTTGTCAGTTGTTGAGCCATCTGCTCCAATGGTAGGAAAGTTTATTGGGATGATTTTCAGACGTTCCATTGCGTCTCGACTTAAGTAAAACAAATCAGTAGTGTCTGAGATGTAAATCATTTCCGCTGTCTCCACAGTACCGTTTGTAGCATCAGTACCTGTAAGACGGCACCGAAAATGTTTATTCCCTCATTGTTCGCCGCATACATTTTCTTCTTCACGGAGAGGAGATCTGACTGTTTGAAGCAGCAACGTTTGACCACTTTCAATCCCATAAAGCTAGACTGAGATCGAGTGTTAGTTATAGCAGAAATCATAGATGGCTTTATACGTGGACGAGTATGACCAAAGTGTTTATAGTCAGACTCGTTGATCGATAAACGTAGCTTGATGGAAGGATGCCTGGGGGATACTTTGATCATCCACCCATAGGTGCTATCAAAGATATGATGCTCTAGGATGATTTCCTTTGAAGCAGTTCTTGTGGAATCAACATTGATGCCGCCCAGTACGTCGAATATGGCACCAGCAGAGTTGAGTGAGCTTTGATTTGATCCTGATTTGGAAGGATTGATTTTTCACCAACATTGGAGACAGTGGGTGAATTCTCTCAATTTCCCTTTGCGAATTTTGAACTTCACCATTGGTTTTTTGCACGCTGTACATGCAGTTTTGGTAGTGAGTTTTGATTCAAGTTCGTTTGAGTGTTGTTTCTTGCTGACATTTTGATGGATGGCTGCAGTTTCTGTTCTGGAACCCTGTATGGCCCTGGAAGCCATATCCTTGCTTTCGATGATAGTAATTGTCTCGTTCAGTGTCTTATCATCCAGGTCTTCATGATCAAGCACGTCCTTTTTAATTTCCTCGTCTGAGATTTCAGATATAAGAACGTATTTTACGATGTCATCGGTGTAGTCGACTGTTTGCTGACAAGTAGCACTTGTGCATTTCTTGTTGAATGCACAAACCTGGGCTTTACCCTTGACCTTTGCAGCAAAAGTTCGAATGGGTTGACCCTGGTCTTGATTCATTGATAACAACTCAGCTTTTCTGACACTAACTACTGTTGAAATAACGGCCAAACGTTTGATGGTCTGTAATAGCTCCTGTTCATTCGTGTCATTAATGTTCTCAATGTATTTGAACAGGTCTTCCTCCAGCTCCTGGTCACAGCACTGCCAGAGCTGTGTGAATGTCTGGCCAGCTGAGATATCAGTACCTTGTATGAATATGTCCCAACGCTTGAGGAATGTGTGCCATGATTCTTCAGTATTTTCCCTGGAGATTGTCGGACGGTTGACTTTTGGAGGTTTTTGTTTTGAAGGTGTTGCAGTACCATGACGATTTGAACCTTGTTGGCGTGTCAAGGCATGAATGTTCAGTTGGGCGACACCAATAATTGCCTCTACATCATCCGTTGAAAACCGACATCCAGGAAGTTGACAAGTAACAATAGGCATCGCTTAAACTTCAGAGCCAGTATGTAAGCACAAACATGCGCAAATATGCTTTTATTATTCAATATGTTAATAAATGTTTGAGCTAGAAGAAAAGAAAAAGAACAAATATAATATAAACTACAAACGAAGTACCAACATACACAGTTATCTGAAGATATTGAGACTCAACCTGGTCCTGATGTTGAATCATTGTCGAGAGAATGTTTTCAGAGACAGTTTCTACCCAGTAAAGGAATAAAAATCATCCATTAACCGCAGATCAAAAACAATCACTAACAACAAAAATGTTAAAGATGTACAACAGGAAATTATGAGACAGAATTGGTTGTTAGTGAAAAAAGGTTTAAATAAGGAAACTGGAAGTTTTATATTTAATTAGTATTTTGATCTTGTGGAACATGAACGATTTACAAGAAATAACCATATTTCGATAAAACTAACCAGTTAAACTTGAAATTGCACGAAATAGTTTTTATTTTAACGGTGTAAAATTTTTTAATAGCCTCCCTTGCGAGTTAAGATCAAAGCAAGGCTCAGCTGAGTTTCGATCTTCTCTCGCAGACCACATTTTTAGTAAATATATAGATATTTTAAGTTAAATTATTTAGTCTGATTAAATAGTTTAAACATTTCGTTTCTTTTGAGCTAATTCCCAATTTGATCAAATTCTGCTTTATCAAAGTTCAAAGTTAATCAAAGTTTCATTAACTGCACTTTTTGTTCCTTTTCCCCATTTTTAATTCTATATATTTTTATTCTTACTTTCTCCCTCCCAAACAGGACAAACTAGGATATCCAGGGACGGATATAGAGGATTCAGCCAAGTCAGCCAGTGCTGACCTTGAAAAATTACAAGAGAATTTTAAATTTGTTGCTTTATTTGCGGTGATGTTGATAACTGGAGTTAATTTACTTTCTCCGCGTGCCGCAATATAGAGTTTGAATTCGTTAATGTTTATAAACAATTAATAAGAACATAAAATAACACTTTGTAAATTTATTATATGAATTGCATAACATATTGGATGGCATTCTTCTAAAAATCTATGGAACTTCACCGCAAAGCTTATTTCCTCTCTTTTCAAAGCCATTTATTAAAAAGGCCGTAAAACAAACGATGGAACAAACGTAGGTCAGCCAGTGTATTTGCGCTTTGCCGTTTAAAATAACAGTATTTTGCTGTATAATCGGTTAATAATGCGTAAAAAGCATTCACGTAGAAAAGCCAAGGTCAACCAGGCATATAATTTAAGTAGGACCCGGGATTTAATTTTTCAAAAGCATTGTTTCAATGAAAAGTCAGGGTCAGCCAAGTGGAAGAGCCAAGGTCAGCCAAAATCTCAGAGCCTTTCAGAGGTTTATGATTTAACTTCCTTTTTATGTGGTCGAGAGCGACTTAAAGAAGCGAGTGAAAAAGTGTTTCTCGTATTGTATAGCTGGCAAGCCGTAGCTACCAAGATGAGTGAGTGTAATTTTCATAAAGTTAGGAAGTTTATGGAGTCAAATGACTGTTCTAATTTATCACAATGTTATGAGATGCATAGGGTTAAATTTGACTCAGCTAAACAAATTTGTGAGGAAATTTTAATGTCTGTTGATAAAACGATTT
Organism: Candelabrum cocksii; assembly: GCA_963930725.1. Taxonomy (NCBI): domain Eukaryota; kingdom Metazoa; phylum Cnidaria; class Hydrozoa; order Anthoathecata; family Candelabridae; genus Candelabrum; species Candelabrum cocksii. The sequence goes on along the minus strand of OZ005671.1, from coordinate 9,661,971 downwards.
CTAGAGATGTGTTGTATTCTCAAAATAACGTAACATCTATTTATAGTGCCGGTATCGACATCTATATATATATATAACTACTATCATAACATCTCCCTTCGTAACACAAATACTGACATAACAAATGCCGTCAATATATCGACGAATCTAAATAACCAACACGATCTCACACCGGCTTTTAATGCCAGACATTAAATCTACATGTTCAAAATTTTTAATGTCAGACCATAGTCTTAAAAAATAGATAGTCTGGAAACACGCTATTCTTGCACGTGATTTTTGCGGTATGCTGGCTGTGCAAATAACTCGGGCCCAGTCTACAATGTAGTGCACAGAATGTAAACAAAAAAATTATGGGAGCTGAAGGTGCTTAGTCATTAATGGTTTTATTTGCAACTGTCAAGCTTTGTTGTTCCTGTTAATATGCCCGGCAGTAACTGTGCTATATTTGGTTGTCCAGTATCTAGAAGGCATGTTGGTTTATCGATATTTAGGGTCACTAGAGGTAAAGATGAATATAATAACAAGTGGAGGAAAACGTTGATAGCAGTAGTCACAAAAGATAGAATAGTTGATGCTGATCTGCGAAAAAGGATTGAAGGCCAGAATATTTATATTTGTGAAAGACACTTTGAAGAAAGTTGTTTGATTTATCGTAAGTAGTGAAACAATATTTTAGATGTATAACAGCTATCTGAAAGCTAAAAGAATTGCAGACTGTTTATTACTCATCATGTAGCTAGCTAAGTTTCGAGTTCTTAACTTAGTGAAAAAGTTTTATGTTGATTAGAGTAGCTATCATTTATATCAAACAAACAAACCCTGGTCGTCTAGTGGTAGGACACTTCATTGACATTGTCATGGGTAACCCAGGTTCAATTCCTGGTCAGGGTATTTTTAAATTTTAATTCTACCTGTAGATGAAGAAAGTGGAAAGACAACATTAGTACTAGGGTCAGTACCCACATTATGTTTGCCTGAAAAAAGTTTTCCAGCATCAAGGTACTAAATATATATATAGTCGCTTTTAAAATATATATTTAAAATTTATTAATTATATTTATGTTTTTTGACATTACAAACATTCGAAATACACAGGAGTATCGTTGAGATTGTAAAGATTTTCTACAACCATTTTCAACAACTGATGATCATCGTTTGGTTTGGCTGAAGGAAACGTTTCTTCAATATTTCAAAGATTGGGGGCAGTCAATCCAAAACCGACCAGGGAATTTCAACACTGTTGCCCAACAAAACATGTTCTTGTCATCTCCAACCTATAAAGGAATTCAAATCACTACAAATTCCCTAATCGATCTGATAAAGTATCTCTTGACTCATGGTGTATCATACTGACAGAAAGATTTTCACATGATGCTCTTGAGGTATAATACCACGTCAGCCTATCTGCATCTAACACTCAGTATATTTATTTTAACAGGTTTATATTGTTTTTCTGAAAAAAATTTTTGAGAAGATTTTATGATCAAAAAATTTATTTTATTCAACCCAGCCTCAAAATATGCTTATCCTATGCTTAAACTTTCAGGAATCTCAGCCCGTATATATATGCTTATAAGCTTTATGCCATAAAAAAGGTGTAATTTTCAAAACTATGAATAAAAAAGTTAACGAAATTATTAAATTCTCTCACCTGTTTTCAAAGAACTAAAACAATTCATCTAAACCAGTCTTATTTTGCAATTGAAACTTTTAGAACTATTTTGGTCAACAAAGGTCGATGGGTTCAAGAAGGTCCAATCCTACTGTTCGTGACTTTGGCTACAATGACAACACAATACGTAACCAGAAAGTTTTTCGTTCCATTGAAGGTGGAAATTGTACTGCTCCAAGTGAAATACAAATGAGTGATGAAAAACTTCCCTGTCGAAAGAGACGAAAGTTTGATGATTAGAAATTTTGATCGTTATGGTAATTTCTAATAAAAAGTGTTGTTTTTTCTCATTCTTTTTAGAAAGTTTTTCATATTAAAGTCAATATCAATACAGAAATTAACCAATATATGCTAACATATACAGAAATGTATTTTGTTTTTATTGTTTTTTAAACTTTTTATTGTTTTTATCATATCGTTTCTCAAAATGTTACTTTGAACAGCAACTTTGAAATTCATTATTTATAATTTTGAAGTCAAAGATTATCAATGATTATTGTCATTAATTTAGTTGGTAATATTTGGCTAGGAACTATTTGCCATGAATAATGCTTTTTAATAAGTTTGTAGTTTTTTAAAAAACTGTTTTTTTAAAGATGCCACACAGGTGAACCATCCATCCACGTTTCGCTCAACGTCTATATTATTAGGCCCCTTGCTTGGTTTCTTATAAAAAGAGCGTGTATATTTTGCAAAGATTGGAAAAACAGTATGATATCCAAACTGCGTAATCTTCTGTTTACAACATATACGATATGTATTGTATAAATTCTTAGGCTTTTAGGTTTTGATAAATTTCCATTGTTGAAGCAGAAATCTTCAAGCCGACTGGCTTTTTGTTCGTCTTACAACGGAGAATGTTGCAGATTTGGCACTTGAACGAATTATTGATCTTCCCACGGAATAAACTATCGTACTAGCTAATAATAAGTCTCACCTTTTTCCCATCCTAAAGTACTCAGTGGCGGATTAAGGGGGTAGCGCACCGGGCGCGCCCCACCCCCCTTTTCGGCATAAAAAAATTTGGGGGATTTTTTTCAGATTTTTTTACAGAAGGCGCGCGACCGACGTCTCAATTCTTGCAGTTATCCAGGGCGCCATAAGTATTATCAGCTTTTTAAAAAATGAACTACGAATTGATGAATTGACGATCTTTCATGTGAAAGCATTTGAAGATTTAAAACAAAAAAAAACAATTTCGCCAATAGATTTTTAGACCAATTATAACAAGAAAGACCAACGCCAAAATGAATGTTACACAATGGATACTAGACTCACTATTGCTTTTTTTTTGGTGTCAACAAGCAATTTTCAAAAAATAGTAAGTATATAATTAGTAACAATATAATTACCCGTCAAATTTATTAACAGGAGTTTTTACTTCTCGATGAGAATAGTAAGCATCCCAGTTAAGGAACCTAATCTTTGGTTTTGAAAACATTGATACATTTATGTAATCTACCAGGCTTCCTGTCCATACCACAAAACAGTTTAAGTCAGCCTTTATGCACTCTTCTCGCTATCCGTCTAAGTTTGAAACCACATAGAATTGAATATGAGAAAAGCCATTTGGCTTTTTAATCAACCACATTTCCCACTCTTGGAGCCTAAAAACTGAAGAATTTAATGAAGAAAAGAAGATTTAAAGAAAAAGGAAATTGCGCAAAATAAAAGAATTTGGAAAAATAACGGTTTTTTGCTCATTTAAAGAAGTGAGAAAAGTGAAAGAAGACGATTCGGAAATAATTGCTCTGAAAAGACATATGACAACCAGGGGAGGATCCAGATGGGTGCTCAGGGTGCTTGAGCACCTATAAAATTTTAAAAGAAATATCCCAATAAATATGAATTTATTTAAAACAACAGAAACCAACTCAATCCCTGAAATTTTTCTGGGGGCTTCGTATTTTGGTGCAAAATTCTTTTTCTCGTGCCGATGAGTCGGAAAACGATACGTAGTAGTTATCGCGTGATACGAGAAAAATATGGCGGATATTTATTTGAGTTTTTTATGTTTTTCAAAATATTTAACGAGCCTTTAAGCGAGCCATATTTATTTATTTTCCATATTTTATATTTATCCATATTAGGCCATATTTATCGAGTATTTTGCGATAACTACTTTATCAATAGGTCTATGATATCTTATATAACACGCTATGAAAGCTTGAACATGAACGTCGTCACAACTGATTTTACGATTGCATTATTCTAACATTCGCACGTGTCATATTTTGCACTCTGTTTTTAACCAATAGGAACCCCGGGAATAGTTGCTTTAATCAATCAGAAATAATATTGAATTTTGCACTTCTTTTTAGCCAATCAAGAAAAAATATTGAGTTTTGCACTCCAAAATATGATATATATTATCTCGTGATTAGCCAATCACGTTACAGATATTCACGCAACCTATTGATAAGTCGATGAAACAACAAGATTCATGAATGAGTGGACCACAGACTCTGCTTTAAAGGATATTTTTTTAAAGCGATTATGGTAATGCCAAACCTATTGCTACAAACAGCTGCGCTTGAAAGTCGAATGTTGTTATGGGAAATTCTCTTGGAACAGCTAAAAGGAAGTCAAACCATTCAGAATGGATTAAGGTTTTGCAGTAAACAAAATACAATTGCGGACATCTGTCGTCGTTTGCGCTCGACACATGGAAAAACCAATATCAGTGTTGCCATAAAGACGCCGACAAGCAGCATGAAGAATGATGTTCTCCCACAGAAACAAAAACACACTGAAGCCATCTGAAGTCTTCTGAAGCCCGTTTGCAAGACACACCTGAAATAGTTCACGAGATTCGGTATGAAAGTTGATAGCACATGAAAAGTAGCAATCAAAATAAAAGGCATTGCTGTGCTTTCCGTTGATGATTGGTGAAGAATATTGTACCCTTGAAATGCAATCGCAAGTGCAGTAAGAAAACTCTGCTCCAAAATAAACAAATTGTCAAGTTCGCTGGAAGCCTTCCTAGAAAGTCGACTTATTCCACTGGAATTAACCTTGGATTGACACCAATAGGAGTCGGAGAGGTGTTGCAACAAATCTTTAGCAAAGCATTGGTAGGTGCGATTCTTGGTCAGGAATTTGGATGTGAAACGGTATATTCATGCTGTGCATCGCATATTTGAGGAAGAGGTCACCCAAGCAGTTTTCTTGACTGATTGTACCAATGTTTTCAATGTATTTAAAGATTTTCCTAAACAAAATAAACATTGTATGTCCTGCAATCTCCACGTATGTAAGCAACTGGTGTAGCTTCTCTACTATTTGTGGTAGTAAGAAGCATCGAAATTTTACACAAGTTGTAAACAACACAAGGAGATCCAATTACAATGATGGTCTCTGCGACTTCTAACATTTCTTTGATTTTCAAACTCATCGAAATTCTCGAAGGTGTGTCCGATAGGAAAGTAAAAACATCTGCCTTTGCTGACGACTTCTCTGCGGTTGGGACGATAAAAAGTATTTTTAATTGGTGGAAAATGAAGTCGCCAAAATTTGGATATCACCTAGAACCAACTAAATGCTGGCTGATAGTAAAACCTGAACGAAAGTTCGATATCCCAATTCAATGGCAGTGAAGTGAAAATAAGTTTATAGAAAGAAAAAGCATCTGGAAAAATGGATGGATGCACGGCAACAAAGACTAAACGACGTAAACTAAGAAACTAGCGCTTCAACGTGACTTACGATTCTTCCAATAGCAGACAAAGGATTCACCCCGTGAGAATTCGATACTATTGGCAGCTGTCCAGATTGCCAGAAACATGCGAGTGTGGAGACCTTTAACATCTATCAAGCTTTATCGTGTAAAAAGGGAGATTTATCTTTCTTCGGCAAAACAGGTAGGCAACATCACAAATCGTCTCCAAGATGTACGCATCGAACAGGGTCTCCAACCCTTGACGGGAGAGAATTTCAATAAACAGACTGAATGAATTTAACGAATGAATGAATTTAACGGTTGATTTTGGTTGATTTTTTCAAGAGACTCCTGGAGGACGGGTTAAATGACATTTTTAGGTGTAAGGGTTTTTAACGCAATGGCCAAATGATTGGTTAACCAGAGAAAAACAACGAAAAAAAGGAAAGATGTATAACGAATAAGATGTTGGAGTAGGGCATTGGGCAAAATAGGATACGAGGCAGCGAAATTTACGTCGCTGAAATGATCGCAACAAAGGGAAATGAAAATTACGCTGCTGTTAGCAACTTGGTGCATAGAATTCAAACCAAATGATTATCGAAACGGATTTTTAAAGGTTAACCCTATTTATACCAGGACTAAGGTCTATAATTCCAGGTGGCGCTTAATGAGCGCCTGCCTCATAAAAAATTATTTAGAATAGGTATGAGGCTGAAATTTTATGTTTATACACCTATTCCAAATCAATTTGCAAGATATTGGTATATTTGGCAAATCCCTTGTCTCCCCAGGCCTTTTGAGTTGTACCGCAACACTGAAAAAAAGGAAAAATCATGTTTCGGTTGCAATTTATGATATATTTTTAGAAAATAAATATATATATGTTCCTACATATAAAACTATGTGATATAACAATCAAATTAGTAAAATATTTACAGGTATATACCTATATATTAGAATAATAAATATTGAATGTTATTGTCGCAATGTTGCGTTATATCATTATAACGTCAATGGTTAGTTCCTTTCTATATGTAAATTGATTATTTTCTGCAACAAAATTATCTGGCAACTAGGAAAGCAGATGTACAATCTTTCTATTTACTCAGGAAACAATATCTTGCACAATTCCAGGTGTAAAAAAAAGTTCAAATGCGTTGGTGTGTTGGATGCTTTTCGTCGCGGCCCTATTTGACCTGAGATGACATTTGCCCGATTTCCTCTACCCCGTTTGTTGTTGACGGCTGGTTTTGAAAGGTTTGTCTAGATTTCTGTTTGCGGACTGCACAGCAAATTTCATAAATTTATCCGTTATCGGTAAATATATTACCCAACACATTGTGTATTTCCCCCAAATCATCATGGAAGTCTTCATCTTCATCAAAATTATCATCCTCATCATAATCATCTTCCTCCACAAACTGAAGAATGTTTTGGATGGCATCATCAGCCGAAATACGTGGAAATTTTGCTCTTCTTGACATTTTGTTTGTATTATTTTCATTTATTTTTTAGTGTACTAAAATAATTTTGAATAAAATACAATAATCATGTAAATAACACCAAAAATATTCTAGTTTACTATTGTCCTACCATCAATTTATCATTACTAGATAGCATAAAAAGTTAGGAAAAGTCATTGAAGCGCAATGCTATAGGTCCATTTTTGATAAAATGGCGCAACTTTTTCTGTGGTGAGGCGCTGTATGAGCGCCACCTGGAATTAAATAGGGTTAAATATACAGATGGTTACGGGTAGAAACAAATATATATATATATATATATATATATGTATATAAACACAGAAAGGCAAGTTCACAGTTATTCTTTAGCAATTGTTTTCGATTCCTATTCTGTTGATGGTGTATAAAATAAAAATCTTTTAGGAAAGGAATGAAAACAACTCAGTTATTATCCGCATAATTTTTTAACATTTCCCTATTTCATTATCTCGTTAATCCCAAGTTTTTATTTTATTGCTTACGACCCGCGTAAGACGTTTGCTGAGAGTATAACCCTCCGTAGAAAGATCATGGTACATTTATCATGACAGAATATAATGTTGAATTGAATGGTAAGATAACATTTTAGAATTAGTTTGCATGGTCCTATATTCATGTTCGTTGCCTCGCAAAGAAAACATTTAGTAAACCAATTTAGCCAATAGTATCTCCCTTTATTCCTATTACTGTAAATGAATTTCATTCTCCACGGCAAAAGATTTGGTTAAGCAGTTATCAAATAACGCAAATTGCTCTAGAATAAACGCCGATTTTGTGAGATGGTATACACTCGATATTTTACATAGACAAAAGGTCCTCTTAACAGCTTAACAGCTTATTATTCTTTTCAGTTTTTTTTTGTTTTTTGTTTATTGAAGTTGCTCAAAACAAGGCCATTAAAGGCCACTTGTGAGTAAAGAGCAACAAGAGATGTTAAGTGGATTTTAGATGACGATGAACATTTGTTTTGAACAGTTGAAAGTTAAAGTCAGAAGAAAAGCAAGTAGATGGAAGGGAGTTCCAAAGTCTAGATGTTCGCGGGAAAAAACTGTTCTTGTAAAAATCCCTACGACAATTTGGAACACAAACAGTCCATTGATGAAAAGACGACGAGAACCTAGTTGTACGGAGAAAAATTCTGGGAGAAAGTGGAAGTGATGATAGTTCGGATGAACAACGTCCATAAAAAAACTTGTAGAAAAGACAGACAGAAGCTACGTTACGCCGGTGTGATAGGGAGTCCAGTTTGCGTTGCAAACTCCCCGTTGAACACGGTCTAACAAATTTAGGCAATTAGCAGGAGCACCTGCCCAAATGTGGCAGCTATATTCCATGCAAGGACGAATTGAGGATTTATAAAGGAAAAGTATACATTTCAGGCGTGAGGTAACTCATCTCTCGTAAAAGAGAACCAACCTTCATGGCAGCTGATTTTGCAATGGTTTCAATGTAAGATCGCCATGAGAGGTCGCTAGTAAATATGAGACCAAGAAGGCGAAATGAATTTTTTTCAGGCAAATAAGAACCATTCATAAGAATTTGAGGTAAATATGCTTGCTTGTGATGATTAATGGAAAGAAGATTAGTTTTAGATGGATTGAAATTAACCAGCCAATTCTTACTCCATTCAACTACTGAATTGAGATCCTTTTCCAGATCAGAGGCCATTCTAACTTTATCACAATCATCTGATTTATTAAAGCAAGAATACAATGTTGAAACATCAGCATAAATAACGGTTTTGGATGATAAATTGTCTGGGAGATCGTTAATGTACAGTAGGAACAGAGTCGGATCGAGAACTGAACCTTGAGGAACACCAGCATTGATGGAAAAAATGGAAGATGAATGACCACTAAGGACAACCTTGAGTTTACGGTTGGAAAGGAAGGAAGAGATAATTTTAAAGAGGGAACCTTTTAAACCATAAGCTTTGAGTTTATGCATTAGACCTAGATGTCAGACTTTATCAAATGCCTTTGAGATGTCAAAAGCAACTGATCGCGCTTCACCCGAAACATTGAGGGCACGATAAAAACGTTCAGTTATAACTGTCAAAACGTCAGCAGTGGAACGACCAGAACGAAACCCGTACTGGGAATCGTAAAACAAATTATTTTTTTCAATAAATTCCACTAAGGTCTGGTTAATTAAAGTCTCAAAAACTTTGCTTAAAATGGAAATGAGACTAATCGGTCTATAATTACAAGGATCGGTCACCACGATTTTTTAAAATTTGAACAAGAGAGGCAAATTTCCAAAATGATGGAAAACAAGATTCATCCAAACACTTTTTAAAAACAGCACAGAAAACAGGAGATAACTCTGTAGAACACCTTTGAAGAACAATTACAGGAATTCCATCAGATGGTGTAGTTTTATTAGAATCCATTTTGGAAATAATCTTGGAAACGATATCAGGAGATATAAAGCAATGCTGTAAAGTCTGGTCAGTTTTAGAGGTAAAATGTGGGAGATCGTGTCCAGAATCACCGAGGGTAGAATGAGAGCTGAAGAGTTTAGCAAAAAGTTCAACCTTATCCTTACATAAATTAATGACTTCAGGACCATTGAATAGTGGAGGCACAGATGATTTAGAATTACCCCGGGCATTTTTAATGATACGCCAAAATTTGCAAAAACCTATTTTTTGGAATTGATATGATTTTTAGTTCTTCCAGCAGAAACAGCTTTTGCTTTGCGAATAACATATTTACAATTATTGTGAGAGGCAATAAACAGTTGTCTGTTAAGATCAGTCGCATCACGTCGATAGCAATGAAAGAAATTATTACGATGGCTATTGCTGCAGCACAAGCTGGTGAAAACCATGACGATGAATGAGGTTTTATCTGATATTTCCGTGAAGGAACAAATAATCTTATTGCTTCAGATATTATTGAAGTAGTTTTATTAACACAATCATCAGCTGAGTTGGAAAGAATTTCTTCCAAGGGGCTGACTGAATGTGTTTTTGAAGTTTTTACCAATCCGCAAGATCATATCTAAAATAGGTTCTATGCATGGGATATTCATGAGACACTTGTCTATTGAAATTAACTTTGACCAATATAACAACATGGTCAGAACGACCTAATGGAGCACTATGAGATATTTTACAGATGTCAGGGTTAGAGGTTAAAAATAAATCTAACAAGGAAGGTGATTGACTGGAGTGATCAGGAATGTGGGTTGGAAAGTCAACCAATTGCGAGAGAGACTGAGATACTGCAAAGTTATAGGTTTCAACACCAGAGCTACTTGTTCCGTTAGAGAATTTTAGCCATTGTTTATGGTGAATGTTAAAGTCACCAAATACAAAGATGTTGGTTGAGCGATGATTAAGAATAGCTAATTTAGCGGACTTTGAGACTGATTTGATAACACAATAGTCTTGAGAAGATGGAGAGCGATAGAGGAAAAATAGAAAACTAGTTGAATGTAGAAGAGACAAACGAAAACACATGAAAGGTTGATCGGGGTCTTCCAGGTCAGTTTCTCTAGATATTGGTAACGGTTCCTTAACATAAACTCCTAGACCATGCATATGAATGGAGGAATCCATTCTAAACAGAGGTAGATATTTAGGAACAAGGAAATCTTTAGAAGATATACCAGCGTTTAGATTAGATTCACAAAGCGCTAATACCTCAGGTTTATTTTCGATCAAAAAAGCCTCAACATCTGTAAAATTTGTTCGTAAACCTCGAATGTTACAAAATGCTAAAGAGAAAGGAGGATGAGAATTCATTAATCTTTTGGCTTTGTTATTCCAAGATTTTATTTTGAAGTGGGCTTTTTTCTTGTTTGTTTCACAAACCGATTCCACGGTGATCCTCTTACTCTGTAGACGCATTCCTCCAAACTATCTTCTGCTTCCCTCTGTTTAGCTTCAACTCGAAGTTTATTAAAGAGATCTCTTTCTTCTTTGCTCCTGTCCTGATTAATATAGATATTTTCATCTACTTCTTTTAAAATCATTTTGTGCTTTAAAATGGAGATTTTCGTGCCATAATCACAAAGAGTAACTCTTAAAGGTCGAGTTTTACCGGATTGCAATGGTCCGAGTCTTTCACAACTTTTAATATCATCTATGCAAATATTTAGTTTTAGCTGGCTTTTTAAGAGATCCAATACTTGTACAGAGTTATTAACAGAATCAGTCTCTTTCAGACCGTAAACAATTAAATTATTTTTGCGCCTGTTGTGCTCCTCAATATTTTTAAAAAATTTTTTACTTAGAGTACGTTCAGAGTCAATACATTCATTATTAAAAATATTTTTTAAATTGGAAATTAGATTATTCAATTTTAAATTATCGTCCACTAATTTCTGAATTAATGAGGAGTTTGTCTCAAGGCTGTTTTGGATGTTAATCATTGATCATTAATCAAGACTGGCTCAAAGAATGAGACGCTTCAAGAGAAACAAGGCGAGATTCAATTTTTTCAAAGTAGGTGCTGCATCTGGATTCGATATCTTTTTTCCAAAAAATTGCATTTAGAGCAGGTTTAGTGCAGTATGATATGTGATGTGTCTATCTATCTTAGATATTTCTTTCCCTAAATTTTCCTAAAATAATTTTTTGTGTGGCTGTTTTTCAAAATAATATTTCTTCAGTATACAGAAAGGAGAAGCAATAAACGTGCTTGTTATAAAAATCAATTACTGTTTTATTCATTCTCTTCGTTAACAATAAATGTGTCTCAATTGTTGTGTATTCAATAGCAAAAGAAATCAATTACTTTATTGTATTTTTGTACGAGAGAAACTTTCGCGAACAAAAAAATTCGCGAAATTTTCTGGATAAACTTTCGCGAATGGAGGAATCAAAAGATTTCAAAAATAAAAAAAATAGTTAAAAAATCATATAAAGTATAAAAAAACACAACAATCAACTAATTTTCAAGCCATAATCATCATCTTTTCTACCATAAAATACCGAGTCCAAAATGACAAGAATTTCGCAAGATGTACTTTCGCGAATTGCAATTTTCGGAGCTTTTTGCGAGTGTAACTTTTGCGAAAAATTCAAAATTCGCGAAAGTTTCTCCGATTAAAGTAGTTTATTTGACCTTGTTTTGTTTTATTTAAAAATATCTCGTTCAGAAAAAAATTGAGCATTGTAATTATATCTTAATTTAACAAATCTAAAATATTATCAAATCAAAAAAGGACTCTTAGCTTCGTTCGCTATTTCTTTAATGTTCATTTCGTCTAATCTTTCTTTATGAACGTGTAAAATCATTGAATGATTTAAACGGTTTGAACACATCGTTGATCATAGATATGTTTTGATCCAGAGAAACTCCTCTCAGAGACGGCATTTTTTGCACGAGTATTATCTTCACCAGCTTATAAACTTCTTTTACCAGATAAGTAGATAAAGAACTGACCATTTTAAGCTCGCGAATTATTAAAGAGAAGTTGCTTTCAGTGTTGTTTAGGTTCGGAAGCAAATCGTGTTGACTTTTCAGGGGAAAGCAATCCAAATTATCGCCATATACTCCCTGCACTGTGTTAAATTCATCGTCAAATGGTGCAGAAGAAACTGATTTGACCAGAACAGATTGAAAAGCAGAATATTTCTTATAATCCGGTTGATCAAAGCGCTGCTTTATATTCTAGATGGTATGATCAAATGCCTCAAAGAAATGTTGACGATACAAACTTTCCAGTTTGGCGATGATGCGGCTCATGACCTTCTGCAAACTTTACAGGCATCTTTGGTTTTCTTGGCAATGAAGGAGGTCAATCGAAAGTTGTTGTTGTAACGCTTTCAATTTTTCCCAAAAGATCTTGAAATTAATGTCGCTGCGTTTTTCTGTGAACAAATTTGCCACAGTTCCTGTAACTTTTTGACCTTCCACGGTAGAGAGCGAACGATTCTGTAGAGTTCAGCTCAAGTTATGAGTGGGTTTTAGAATTTGTGTTCCTAATTCACACCCAAATAAAAATGAAAATCTGTCCATTGTTGCTTTTGTAAGTGAAGTAAAGTGTTCTATAGCGTTTTGTTGCATTGTTGCCAATTCAATATACATTTTGTTTATTAATTATAAGGATATAGTTGTAAGATAGTTAGTTGAATTCTCGTTCACACACCAAACAAGAAAATTTGCACAAACAACTTTTTTCAGTCTCCACACAATGTAACAATGAATTGCAAAAATGCATTGTTGCATTGTATAGTTACAAATATTTCAAAGTTATGACGTCATTATGAATTGATAATAAGAATTCCTTTGATTTGATTGGCCAATATTTATCGTCTAGATGAAAAGCAGAAGTGGGTTCTACTTTTCGTTAGTGATCGCGCGAAGAAGAATAGAAAATTTGCTAATGTGCATGTTCGTCGCAAATTGTTTCTCTTCGCGCGAAGGGTTTCGTCTAGTGGAGATCCAAGTTAACATTGATTTCCTCTCCAGATTTCATGAATATTATGTTCTATTATAGTATAGAAACTTCTTTCTTTGTTCTCCTTCAATGAATGTAAAAACGCCATAAAAAATGTTTGTTAGGAAAGAAAGCCTCCCAGCCCCAGTATCTACCTGCACTAGGCCCGTTCACACTAGAAAATGGAACCGGAACCGTGGAACAGAGATCTAAGATGCAATTCATAAACTAGCTTGCGTACTGCGTTTGGATCATTAATTTGTACTTTCTTAGGCTTTTCCAATCGTTCGACAAGAATTTCGGCTCCATTTTTGCTCACCCTTTTACTTTCGTGTGCTTTTCTTTCGCTGGAAGCAGGTTTTTAAAAATGATCTACCAACATTGGACAATATTTCCTTAATTGCTTTACATGCTTAATTCTTCTTTTTCAATTCATACCATTTTACAGAATCAATTTCGAACTTCTTAAATGGCTTGCTTAAACAATACGGTTCTGAACCATAAATTGCGATTTTGTGAATGAAGAACAATAAAAAATTTTCTGTATTCGAAATGAAACACCGTTGCATATTGTTTTATCTTGGTAGTACCAAAGAAGACGTAAAAACTGTTCAAACACGTCCTTTGAAGTTCTAAAATATGATCTGCTTTTGCCAGTTTCTATTGCATTTCCATGGAGCATGGTTTCAGCAACTTCGTTAATTTTTTCAGCTTGATAAAGCACAGCGATATATTGGGAAGGAAAATTATTGATGGAATTTGAGATCTTTATAATCGTTCTTGTTAGAGGAAAGCTCTTCGCTTTTCCACATGTACCATGTTGCGATACGACATTATCAGCTGAAACATGAACTTTCCAGTACGAATTGTGTGACTCGCGCTTGTTGTAATAATAGTCATCATCATTTACTTGATGCACAGTAAGGATCTGTTTTTTCCATGGTAGTAAGGTTTATTAGTTATTCTCGACTCACGCTCCAATAGGCTGTAGGAGATGTCAAATTTTCTATTAGCAAGTTCTGGAAGATTTAATGTGTGAGAGCAGATGCCAGGGACTAGCCACGCATCGCAACTATTAGCATCTAATTGCTTCTTATCGATAAAAATGCAGTCATCAGGAAGTCATTCAATCCAATTAATTGGAGATAGGCAAGGCTACGGAATTGGAAAGGTAAAAATCTTTAAAATCTCCTCCATATGTACTGCACACTATATTTTAGAACTAAAAGTACCATATTCGTTATGGTGCCTTTAAGTTGAAAATGTAACACTACAATTTTATTGAACATTTAAGAAACATGGAGAATGAGAGCGGGTGGGAGTGTGTGAGTGTGAAAAATGGAAAATCCCGTTTCTGAATTTTAACACATGCAATCATTGCGCATATGTACATAGTTGCTTCGCTTTGACCAATCAAAACAAGAAATACACGATAATTCTAAGATCACGATAATTCTATGACAGTTCTCGGAAAGAAATTGAGGTTGATGGAATTGCTGCTTTAGAAATACTGTTTATCGCTAAGAATGATACATCGTTGTGCGAACTACGGTATCATGGTTTGATTGACAAAGTCGTAAAAGCACGTTTGTTTGTTAACCCGGAGAGGTTGTCTCCTAATAAAGGTGCGTTGAAGTACCATAGCTACAGGACGTACTGACAAATTGTGGGTAGCGCCCAACTGTACATAAAAACCAGAGGATTGGGAGTGGTTAAAATGTAATGCCGAGCTTACGCCTGTTATGAAAGACATGACTGCAGCTCCAGAAGAACTATTGTGAAATAATTTTTGCAACTGTGTTCGCGACTGCTCGGCGTTCCATGCAGAGATGCATGTAAGAGTTGCAGGATGAAAAATTGCTTGAATCTTCAACAGCTTCCGTTATTAGTTGATGATGAAGACACAGACAACAGGAGACTTTCGTATGTATATATTGATGTATATATCTATAAAATGTAGAATACAGTTCTTAATATATGATATATACGTCCCTCTCTCCTGAATTTTGGTATCGCACCCAAACCCTTTTTCTTACCCTAAACAAAATAACCGTCTAAATGAGTCTACAAGCGAACAAACCTTTTCTTTTAAGAAATTTGTAAGAAAAGTTATTCTTTCGATGAACCCTTTTGAGAGTAATTCTGCGTATTCGAGTCCAAACGCAATTAAAATATTTACATTTATAACTTCTTTTGCAATCAATGCAAGAACATTGGTTAGGGAAAGTGAATGATCCAAGTCTACTGCATCAGTGAAGTTATTTAGTAAAGAATGCAAAACAGTTGCAACGTTAACAAAGACCTAAATGATCAACAACATAGATTCTGAAGAGTTTTGTCGCTTTAGTTATCTTTTGATATATTCCTGTGACCGAGTGTTGATGTGGAAAATGATGTGTTGATAAGGGTAGTAGAGGCAGCGAGAAAGGAAAACCCAATATCAGGGTATTTTAGAAGCTGTCTTGCATGCCGACCAAGGGCGCCGTATTACATGTATACCAAGGCCAATGTCTTACGAGGAATTTACAAATCATTTGATATGAATTTTATATTTATAATAGGTTTTGGGATTGGGAGTCGAAATAATAACAGAAACAAATAGAATACACATATGTTGTTTTATTAAGAAAGATTACAAAAATATATTGACTCTCCCATCTTAACTTGCCACCATAGCAAAAATATAAATCAAAACAAGATCAATTTGTCGTTTGAAGAGTCAATTTTAGAAAATAAACCTATAAAGTCAACGTGACGTTATTTATTAGTCAACGTTCATATCGTCAGCGTCAGTTCTTGGAAGTGACGTTCTGGAAGAGGTGAAGCTGTTAACGTCGCCAGGCGTTGGTAGCATGGCAAGTAATATGACACGAAGGGAGTCTCTAACGTCTATGTTCGGAGCACAGCACAAAGCTGGCCATAACCCTTAAGCGTTTGAAAATAAATATGGTTGATATAATGTAGAACGGGCAGATTTATATCAAAACAGTTCTTGCAGAGCAATCACGAGAATCAAACAAACATCGAAATTAATAAATGAATCCGCAATGTTTACCTTCTTTTGACTCGGCAAGTAAGTTAGCACCTCGGTCGACTAAACCGTTAACCACGTTGGTCAAACCTTGTTTAGCGGCTAAGTGTAGGGGCCTAAGATTAATTAAATAATTCAGCTGTACATAAATAACTTTTTACTTTGTGTTTGCATTACGTACTTATGTAGCCAGTTCAAAATAGAAATTTGAGCTATGTCAAGATTTTCGTTTTTGCATGAAAATATTTACAATGTGGTTTTGGGTTACGAAAATAACGATAACCTAAGTATAAAAGAAATCTAAAATAAATTCGTTAAAGTGTTTAACATTGGGAGGAAGTTAAGGTGTATTGTCGAAAGGTTTACGTGAGTCCGAGTTGATTTGATGCGTTAACAATTGAATCGCTAATCTTCTCTAACAACTGCAATGAACACGTCTGGTTGCCCTGAACATAACAAACTTCGATAAAACCTGCTTAAAATCTTTCACGTTTTTTAACACTATGGATACAAGTTGACAATATAAATTTTTACGTGAAAGATTCAAGAAAACGCAACAAAAAGAATACAGCTTACAGCTATGCAAGCTAAATGGATAGCCGAGTTTCCATCTTCATCGATTGTGTTGACATCAGCATGATTTTCTATGAGAACCTCTACAGGAACATACAGAGAGGGTTCATCAGACAAGCAGTTTAAATAACAGAATACTAAGAGATTGGACTCCATAGTGAATAAAAACGCCTTATGCATGATAGTAATAATTTACTGAAGTTGATCTCTGAAACTAAGATGACATTTTATTATCTCACCCAGAGCATTGTGATTTCCTCGTTTTGCCGCTATCATGAGAGGCGTTTGTAAATGTTTGTCCGGTTCGTTCACCAGGGCGTCATGTTCAAATAACAACTGAATGAAATCAGGGTGGTCGTTGTAAGCAGCTGCGTGAAGAGGAGTCCTAAACAAAAAGACAACCTCTGTTAAAACACTGTTTACAGCAATAAGGTATATATGGAAGATATTTTTTTGAGAATAAATTGAGAATAAGTACGATTAAAAAGAAACTAGACATATCAGTAATGTAGAACTATCATTGTTATGAGCAAGCAATAGCTATCGTCATAGTAGTTATTAAGTCTTTTTCAATTCTTATTAGATAGAGATACTGGTACTACTACTGGCCTCCCTTTGGCGTCCTTCACATTTACAATGTCTTTGGATAAAACGTCTAGCAACACTTCCAAACAGGACTCGTTCCCTCGAAACCTGAAAAGAGAAGAACACAAATACATCATTATAACCACGCGATTGGTCGCGATAGATATTTTGATTGTTACAAAACAATTGCATTTACCCGGCACAGTGGACTGGGGAGAACGAGTTGCCAGTCATAGCCGGTTTAGAGTTTTCCTAAAAAAGAAATTACCGATATATATAGAAAATTTAACGAAAGTTCACTAAAAGATCAACGGGTAGAACTTTCGTTCATCATTTCAATGGGTAAATATTTCGAATTACGAGTTTTTTTTCTTGAGTTTACCTCAAGTAGAAGCTCCGCGCAGCTTTCATTACCTACAGTGAACAAAATGAAGAGTGAAGAAACATTCTTTTCGCGTCTTCTCCCGATACCTACTCACCGATGTAACAAGCCCAATGCAATGCGCTGTATTTCTTGTTATCCAAACCATATGCTGTACCACCGGACTGGATTAATGTACCAAGAATTCCAATATGGTCGCATATAGATGAGTATGTAATAGGAGTGTGGCCACGGATATCTCTGAAAAATTATTAACAAAACAATGAAAGGTTCGTGATGTAAATGATTCATATTCTAAGTGATGTGGTCTCATTACAGAGATACATTCTAAATGATGTGGTCTCATTACAGAGGTACATTCTAAGTGATGTGGTCTCATTACAGAGGTACATTCTAAATGATGTGGTCTCATTACAGAGATACATTCTAAATGATGTGGTCTCATTACAGAGGTACATTCTAAATGATGTGGTCTCATTACAGAGGTACATTCTAAATGATGTGGTCTCATTACAGAGGTACATTCTAAATGATGTGGTCTCATTACAGAGGTACATTCTAAATGATGTGGTCTCATTACAGAGATACATTCTAAATGATGTGGTCTCATCATTTATAATGTGGCTTTATTAAAAGCACAAAGCCGATATATAATTTCTCTCTCTCAAGAACTATGTTCACACTTACCTAGAATTTGGATCAGAATTCATGTTAAGCAGAGCATCCACACATTCCTCTTGTCCACATATCGCCTGCGTGAAAAAGGTAAAAAGGTTATGTATGAACAACATAACTTCTTTATGAACACCTACTCCCCTGTGCGCAGCTGTAACTCCATTCACATCAACAGCGTTTGGGTTGGCCGATTGCTCGAGAAGTAACAAAACACTGTCTCTATGTCCGTTCATTACAGCAAGCATTAAAGGTGTCCTGTACGAAAAGGGTAAGACAATTTTGCGATTATATCAGTGACATTTGGTAGAATATAATACTGTTCATATATGGTTTACCGCTCCTGGCCATCTAAGCAATCCACAACACCCTCCGCCTCTGCATTTTGCAACAATAGTTTAAGGCATTCAGTGTGACCATTGTACGCTAAACACAAACAATTGTGATGAAGTAGCATATGTAAATAAAACAAATAATGATGATTGCAAAAAGTGCTTGGAGTGTTTCATGTGGAACTTGCAGTGACCACTATACCATCCTTCACAACGACAAGCAAGAAACGATTTCCTACCAGCAGCGTGCAAAGCAGTTCTTTTCGAAGAATGTGAGTAGACCAATACATCAGCCTGATTCTCACTTTCTAAAAGCAAATTCACGCATTCCGTGTGACCAGCATACGACGCCAAATCAAGGGGTGTGCAACCATTATCGTCTTTCGCGTTTAAGTTTTTATAGTAAGTCATGAGCACTTTGAGCGCAATGTCGTGACCGTAAAACGCAGCGAAATGAAGAGGTGTAGTGGACGAACACGAGGTGGGAAGAAGGCTACTCTCTTCTTCAAAAACATCCAACAACTTTAAAAGAACAACATTTCTGTATAGCGGAAAACTTGTTAAAATGATGATTGATTTATTATTCACCAATGTCATTATAAAAATATAAATTATCAAAGGAGGTTTATTATTGAAGAAAGCAAATACAAAAAAAATCAGAAAAAGACCAAAGTCTCAATTCACCATTTCAATGGTAAGTTTGTGTCCATTTAACGCTGCATAGTGCAATGCAATAAACCCACGTTTGTCTCGCTTATTACCGTTGGCACCATTTTTTAGCAATAACTCAACGGTCCTGGGAGTAAACAAGGAAAATATAAAATAATTCATCTTGTTAAGATCGCAATACATCTACATTTACTCAAGAAATTATGAAGTAGGGTCAAAAATCTTATTCTGTTTTATTTTAACTCGTAGTTGCGAACACTCACAGAGCATCTTCATCCTTAGCGCATGCGTAATGCAAGGGTGAACATCCACTTGTGTCTTGTTTATCTACAATACAACCTTTAGAGAGCAGAACTTTCACACATTTGTGGTGGTTGTATGCAGCACCATAGTGGAGTGGCGTTCGACCCAACTTATCTGAGAGATCAAACTCAGCACCTAGCACACAAACACAAACAGTATCAGCTACAATACATCCATAATCGGATAGAAAGCAAATAAAGAAAATAAAAATTTCAAAAAACTATTAATTAATATGAACATCTTTATTAAATTTTGATCCTACCTTGTCTTAAAAGTAACTGCAAACATTCATGGCTTCCAGAGCAAGCTGCACAATGCAGTGGTGTCCGATCGTTGTTGTCAATCGAGTTGACGTTGCAACCATTGGCAATGAGCGTACGGCAACAGTCAGCGAACCCGCCCATCGCAGACATGTGCAAGGCAGTCATGTTATCTTCTCCGCGACTAAATTTACATTACACAATGATAAATGGTGTGAAAACCTCAAATTGTACCCGTATGGTTCTGCACTGTGTTCTAGCAACTCCAGGACAAAGAGTTCATGACCATGCCTTGCTGCGAGATGTAGAGGAGAATTGGCTTTCTTATCAAACACATTAATCTCAGCACCCTTATTGATAAGAAAGCGTATTCTTGAAACATGGCCATGGGACGCACATATGTGGAGGGGAGTACGACCAAATGCATCCTGAATACAATTTGAATAGCTACAATATTATAATATTTCTCTATAATAATACCAGGTGTGTGTCCATAAGATTTTTGAGAATTCAACAAAATCGCACTTACTATTTCAATTGAAAAAAAACGCTAATAAAAATCAAATATAAATGGAATAAAATAGAAAGTTTTGATTTTGATGCGAAGAAGATGGCTAAAGATGTGCCAAAAATGATTTCATTATTGGTTTTATGAAAGATTTGAATGTTTTTGTTTTTGAAAGAATACCTAAAGGTCAGTCCCCTTTATGCGTCTTTATATAAATATACAAGTATGTATCTACTATCTACTCCAGTCGGCCTTAATGAGTGGTAATATATATTATATATATAATATAGGAAATCATCTTTCATTCACACAAATCGCTATTGTTCAACAAGAACGAAAGTTGGGTGAAGAAAGGAGACAAAATCTTTGATGTAACAATGGGTGCGTTCGACGGTGCAAAAGTATGCGAACTTGTTGGTTGCCTCTTACTTTCGAGTATACCGGCAAAATACAGAAAGAAGAATATTGGGTTGTACCGGGATGACGGTCTTGCAGTCTTCAAAAACATCTCTGGTCCACAGAGTGAAAAAATTAAAAAGGAATTTCAAAAGCTGTTTAAAGAGAATGACTTGGAGATAGTGGTTGAATGCAATATGACGGTAGTTAACTACTTGGACGTCACACTCGACTTGACCACTGGAACATTTAAACCTTATCACAAACAAGACAACGAAGTTAACTATATCCACGTTCATTCCAACCACCCAATAAATACCATCAAGCAGATTCCTGTATCAATACAAAACCGTTTATCAAACCTGTCATCGAATGAAAAAATATTCAAACAAGCAACCCCGTTCTACGCTGCAGCACTCCAAAGATCCGGATACGACCACAAATTTGAATATACACCAACGGTTACAAACCAACGACCGAAAAACCGTAAAAGGAATATAATATGGTTCAATCCACCATTTAACAACAACATCTCCACCAACATCGGTAAATTTTTCCTCAACTTGGTTCAGAGGCACTTCCCCCGACAACATAAGTTCCACAAGATATTTAACAAAAACAACGTTAAAGTCAGCTACAGCTGTATGCCAAACATGAAAGCGGTACATGAAAACGGACACAACAAAAAAATCTTAACACCACCACCCGTGAACCCTAACAGAACATGCAATTGTATGAAAAAAGACAGCTGCCCACTAAACCAAAACTGTCTGGTGAAGAATATCATATATGAAGCCACAATTACATCCAATTTGCCAAATTATCAGGAGAAAAAATACATTGGACTGTGCGAAAGTACTTTCAAGAAGCGGTTTGCAAACCATAAATCGTCATTTTTCAATGAAAGATACAGAAGCAGCACTTCACTCTCTGTTGAAATGTGGAAAATAAAAGAATTGAACGGCACTCCCACTGTCACCTGGAGAATCGTTAAAAAAGCGAAACCTTACAGCCCAGAATCGAAATATTGCTCACTGTGCTTAAAAGAAAAAAATTTATTTCTAGCTGAAGATTGTCCAGAACGGGCATGAAACTTTAAGTTCTGGAAAATAAATTATTGAATCTTTTCTTTATCAACTGTTATATATATACATGTGTATAGGGTCGACCATCTAATGAGCAAGTGACACCACAATTGTTGGTTGTCTGGTGAAACGCCTTCGTAGGCACAAATGGACGCTCCAAGTACACCAGGACCACCACAGTGGACCCCAGTGAAAACAACTACAACACTCTCTCTTGCTTGATCTGGGATTTCTGGGTTATCCATTCAAAAAAAATCTAATATAACCTAAACAACATCTATAACAAACATACTCAGCAACAAGTCTCCCTGTAATACCACTGCACTTCTACGGACCAAAAACTTGCATTGAGCGCATTAGATGGAGTTAACTCCAACATAACAGCAACAAAAAGCACAGGTGAATTTCACAGAGCCTTTGAGGAGATCAAGGCCAACATCGGAAATCAGAGACTGTCTAATTTATATTGACACAAAATCCCTTCTTTTCCAAGCCACTTCATCATCATCATCATCAAATATTATATCCTTAGTGTGTCCCTATGTAAAACATTGGTAAAGTAAACTCTTTTTTATTTAACATCATTCTTTGAATTTGCATTTTAGATATGTTAAGATCTTTTCGATTTTTACCCACATATCACGAGAAAATATTTTATGATCAGCTAAATATTTTAAATATTTCTGTAAAGTATTTTACAGAAAGATGATATATTTTGTGCTTTTTTTCGTTGGTAAAAACATAAGCCCAGTCAAGACCATCTGGTTCTGGAATGATAACATTTGATTTCTTTGCTTTCTTTTTATCTGTTAAATATTCTTGGGCACATTTTTTCATTTGAAACCGTATGCCAAATTGACACCAGTTTTCTCAGTTCACTGGCCGATAGACACCAGGTTTGTGAACTGTACAACAAGCGGCTTAGCACACAAGCTTCCAAAAGTTTTACTCAAGTGAACATAAAAATTCTTCTATCAGTTAAAACATACTTTAGCTCGTTCCATTTTTGGAAAGTCGATAAAATACGGAAAGATAATGCGATGGGTCATCGTTGTTGTTGGCAATTACATGTCTAAGATATTTAAACACACGCACGTTTTTAAGTGCTACTCCTCCGATTGATACTAAAGATGGTTTGGCTTTGATTTCTTCAGGAACATTGAAAGCCATAGTTTCTGTTTTACTTGTTGAAATTTTCAGCCCAAATCGGGCGAACATTTTATCATAAATATCTGAAACTTCTGCAAACTGTATCAGCTAATCAAGGCAAAGCTAAGGCAATATCATCAGCATAGAGGATCATCCTAAGTCGCTGAGTTCCACTCAGGCCATGCACTGCACTGATCATTTTATACAAGCTGATGTACCTGAGTAAAATACTTTTAAAATTCTCACCAAAATGGGGGATTTAATACGAATATCTAAAATTTAAAACAGCATATCTAGATTTATCATTTATTTGTCATAAGCCGCTTTTAAATCAATAAAGCATACAAACAACAGTTCTGATGTCATATTTATTGAGTTTTGCAAAATAAAAATTGCATCAGTGGTTGATCGATTTAATCGAAAACCAAATTGGCAATTAGCTATTAATTTTTCATATGTGCCTCTTCTAATTCTAGATATTACAATCAAAATAATTATTTTTAAGCATGTTGCCATAATTGAAAGACCCCTGTAATTAGAGGCTTCACTTCTCCATCCCTTATTCTTAAAAAGACAGGTTATCAAGGAAATTAACCAAGAGGTTGGCAATATAAAATTTGCCCATATCGTTGTAATTAAACTCATCAAATAAATCATAAATTTATTGGAACTATTATACTTCATTTCTTCACCGTATATCGTTCCCCTGCCATTTCCCATTTTTAAACTGTTTCCGAGCATGATGCACATGCATGATGCACTTCTGAATTAGTTGGGATATCAGAATTGGGAGTTCATCATCATAAGGTGGTAAAATATGAGGATAAAGCTCAGGATTAATCACTTCAGGTTGCAAATCTACTGGTTTCTCTTTGAGATGATCCTCAAAAAACTATGAATTTTTCTGAAGTAATGAGGTTTGTGTCAGACTGTTTATGCATGGTATAGGATTTGCCAAAATTCCTCCTCTACCTTTCTAGCCATTGCCACAACATTTATACTATTCGCCAAATTAGAAAAGTAATCATTTTTGAACTTATTTCGCAACTTTTTAATAGCTGATCCAAGTCTTTTATTTTCAATTGGATCACCACATGATTGGCGTGTTTCAATAAGGTGTAAAAATTCATCACTGGCCCAAGGGGATTTTTTAACCGTATTAATTTTGGGGATTTCAGAATCACTGGCTTCCAAAATAGATCTTGTTACAAAGGTTTCAAAATTATTTACATCATCAAGTATTGGTTCATCTATTAACAATGTTTCAAGTTTACTCAAAAAATTTTCACAAACAGAAGAATCACTATGCAATGAGGAAATATCCATACGGAATATATTAGGTTTAGAAATACGTGAAAAAAATTGTTTACAATTACGTTTCGATAGGAAATAACATGATAGTGTTAGGAGACGATGGTTGGTTTCAAAAGGGACTGTGGCTCTTCAATAGACACAACAGTATGAACACAGCTTTTTTAGATGCCATTTTGCAAGTATGTAGTCTTTTTTATTTATTTTTTTTTTATTGGAGATTGCTCAAAACAAGGCCTAAAAGGCCACTTGCGAGTAAAGAGCTACAGGAGAAGTTAAGCAGATTTAAGGTAGCGATGAACATTAGATTTGAACAGTTGAAAGTTAAAGTCAGAAAGAAAGCAAGTAGATGGAAAGGAGTTCCAAAGTCTGGACGTACGCGGAAAAAAACTGTTTTTATAAAAATCCCTACGACAATTTGGAACACAAACAGTCCATTGGTGAGACAAAGAAGACAACCTAGTAGAACGGAGAAAAATTTTGAGAGAAGGTGTAAGAGATGATAGTTCGCTTGAACAACGACCATAAAAAAACTTGTAGAAGAGACGCTACGTTCCGCCGGTGTGAAAGGGAGTCCAATTTCAAAGAAAGGTTTTCGCCAATTGCGTTGCAAACACGCCGTTGAACACGGTCTAACAAATTCAGGCAATTTTTTGGTGCACCTGCCCATATGTGGCAGCTGTATTCCATACATGGACGAATTGATGATTTGTATAGGTAAAGGACGCATTCAGGAGTGAGGTAATTCATTTCTCGCAAAAGAGAACCAACCTTCATGGCAGTTGATTTAGCCATATTTTCAATATAAGATCGCCATGAGAGGTCGCTGGTAAATATAAGACCAAGAAGACGAAATAAATTGCTTTCAGGCAAATGAGAACCATTCATCAAAATTCGAGGTAAGTAAGCATGATTGAGATGATTAATGGAAAGAAGATTAGTTTTAGATGGATTAAAATTAACAAGCCAATTCTTACCCCATTCAACTACTGTATTGAGATAATTTTCCAGATCAGAGGCCATTCTAACTTTATCACAATCATTTGATTTATTAAGGCAAGAATACAATGTTGAATCATCAGCATAAATAACGGTTTTGGATGATAAATATTCTGGGAGATCGTTAATGTACAGTAGGAACAGAGTCGGACCGAGAACTGAACCTTGAGGAACACCAGCATTGATGGAAAAAATGGAAGATGAATGACCGCTAAAGACCACCTTGAGTTTACAATTGGAAAGGAAGGAGATAATATTTAAAAATGGACCTTTAAACCATATGCCTTAAGTTTGTGCAGTAGCCCCCGATGCCAGACTTTATCAAATGCCTTGGAGATGTCAAGGGCAACTGCTCGCGCTTCACCAGAGACATCAAGGGCACGATAAAAACGTTCACTTATAACTGTCAAAACGTCAGCAGTGGAAAGCCCAGAACGAAACCCATACTGGGAGTCGTAAAACAAATTATTTTTTTCAATAAATTCAACTAAGTTCAGGTTAATTAAAGTCTCGAAAACTTTGCTTAAGATGGAAATGAGGCTGATTGGTCTATAATTAGAAGGATTAGATCGCTCACCACAATTTTTAAAAATTGGAATAACAGAGGCAAACTTCCAAGATGAAGGGAAACAGGATTCATCCAAACACTTTTTGAAAAGAGCACACAAAACGGGAGATAACTCAGTAGAACACCTTTGAAGTACAATTACAGGAATGCCATCCGGTCCAGTAGCCTTATTAGAATCCATTTTGTTAATAATCTTAGAAACCTTATCAGGAGATATAAAGCAATCATGTAAAGTCTGGACAGTTTTGGAGGAGAAATAAGGGAGATCATGACCAGAATCATCGAGGGTGGAATGAGAACTGAAGAGTTTAGCAAATAGTTCAGCTTTATCCTTAGATAGACTAATGACTTCAGGACCATTGAAAAGTGGAGGTACAGATGTTTTAGAACTACCCCGGACGTTTTTGATAATACGCCAAAATTTGCAAGAACCTATTTCTTTGGATTTGATAAGATCTTTAGTCCTTTCAGCAAAAACAGTTTTAGCTTTACGAACAACATATTTACAATTATTGCGCAAGGCAATAAACAGTTGTCTGTTATGCTCAGTCGCATCACGATGGTAGCGATGAAAGAAATGATTGCGATGAGCTATGGCTGCAGCACAAGCTGGAGAAAACCATGACGAAGAATGAGGTTTTAACTGATATTTCCCTGACGGAACAAATAATCGTATTGCTTCAGATATTATTGAAGTGATTACATTAACACAATCATCAACTGAGTTGGAAAGAATTTCCTTCCAAGGGACAGACTGAATGTGTGCTTGAAATTTTTGCCAATCCGCAAGATCATATCTAAAATAGGTTCTATGCATGGGATGTTCATGAGAAACTTGTCTATTGAAGTTAACTTTGACCGATATAACAACATGGTCAGAACGACCTAAAGGAGCGCCGTGAGATAATTTACAGATGTCCGGGTTAGAGGTTAAAAATAAATCCAACAAGGAAAGCGATTGACTGGATTGATCAGGAATGTGGGTTGGAAAATCAACTAATTGCGAGAGAGACTGAGATACTGCAAAGTTATAGGTTTCGACACCAGAGCTACTTGTTCCATTCGAGAATCTTAGCCATTGTTTATGGTGAATGTTAAAGTCACCAAATACAAAGATGTTGGTTGAGCGATGATTAAGAAGAGCTAAGTCAGCAAACTTTGAAACTGATTTGATAACAGAACAGTCTTGAGAAGATGGAGAGCGATAGAGAAAGAACAAAAAACTAGTTGAATGTAGAAGAGACAAACGAAAACACATGAAAGAATGATTGGGGTCTTCCAGGTCAATTTCACGAAATATTGGTAAAGTTTCCTTGACATAACCTGCTAGACCATGCATATGGATAGAGGAGTCCAATCTAAACAGAGGTAGGTATCTAGGAACAAGGAAATCATTAGAAGATATACCAGCATTTAGGTTAGATTCGCAAAGTGCTAATAAATCCGGATTATTTTTTATCAAAAAAGCCTCCACATCCGAATAATTGGTACGAAAACCACGAATGTTGCTAAAAGCTAAGGAGAAAGGAGGATAAGTATTCAACTTTATTTTGGCTTTGTTGTTGCGTTTTGATTTAAAGAGGGTTTTTTTTTATTTACGGAGAACCTCTTACTCGGTAGACCCATTCCCCCGAACTATCACCAGCCTCCCTCTGTTTAGCTTCAACTCGAAGTTTGTTGAATATATCCCTTTCCTCCTTGCTCCTGTCTGGATTAATAAAGATATTTCCATCAGCTTCTTTCAAAATCCATTTGTGATTTAAGATGGAAATTTTTGTGTCATAATCACGCAGAGTAACTCGTAACGGTCGAATTTTAGCGGATTGCAAAGGACCGAGTCTTTCACAAATTTTAATATCATCAATGCGAATATTAAGTCTAAGCTGATTTTTAATGAGACCCAATACCTGCAATGAGTTACTAACCGATTCAGTCTCTTTCAAACCATAGATTATCAAATTATTTTTGCGCCAGTTGTGATCTTCAATATTTTTAAAAATTTCTTTAGTCAGAGTATGTTTGGAGTCTAAACAATCAACCTTGACACTATTTTTTAAATTGGAAATTAGAGTGTTTAGATTCAAGTTGTCATCAACTAATTTTTGAATTAATGAGGCGTTTGTCTCAATGCTGTCTTTGATGCTGGACAATGAAGATTTATATAAAGAATGAGACGCTTCGAGAAAAAAAAGGTGAGATTCAATTTTTTCAAAGTAGGCTGCGCATCTGGATTCAATATCTTTTTCTACAAAGATTGCATTTAGAGCAGGTTTAGTGCAGTCCGGACAGAACCAAAAGTTATCAACTTTCTCATTGAGAAGCTCAATGATGTCCCTACTGAACTCACAACACTCACTGCAATAGTATTTGGAACAACGTGTGCAGTGCCTAAAATAAATAATGCTGTCAACATTGGTGCAATTTTCGTTGAAACAATGGGCACTCAGATTGGACAGATTTTTATTGAATCTGTCAGGTTTTTTCAAAATTCGACCAAAACATGACTTGTTAGATGACATGATAAATGAAATGAATGGAGTACAGTTTAAGGCAAAGATAAAATTTTTATATACAGTAATTTAAAAGTAAGAAAGAAAAAAAGGATTGTTAAGCAATTTGATTGACTCAACAGGCGTATAACAATAAGTTAATAAACAATTAAAACAATCAATTAAAAATTTTTTGTACTAACAATTGTTAGTAATTATGTTGCAAATAGGGCAATTATGTTTAAAAGATTTCTGTGTGAAACACAGGAACTAAAAGTACTTAAGACTTTAGAACAGTTGAGAGATTGTAAACTTTGATCAGCAAAAACAGAAAATACCAACTGTTTTAAACCACGTTTCAAGGAATTTTACAACAAAAATAACTTCCCCCTCTACACCAAACCGACTCCACAGTAATCAATTAATACACTCCAATTCGAACGACTCCAAGTCTACTCTTTTTGAGAAGCCAGTGGGTGAATACCAAGCGTGTCGATGGATAAAATGAATGGATTTGATGGAAAAAGAAAGTTCATAATAAAAAACTTATTCTCATTGGAGTGTTAGTAATCTAGTGCCATTGTCATTGGTCTTATATTTGTTGTTATTTTATTTGGACCAAGAAAAGACCATGAGCCAAAAGATTCTTCACCAATGGTCGCATTCATATCAGCTCCCACAAGAACTTTAAAACTAAAGTGTTCCCTTTGTGTAGTGCTGAAAAATTGGTCTTTAGTAGAATCAGCATATAAATCCGTTTGAGCGTAGGCACAAAATGCTGAAATTTTTATGCCATGTAGGATGCTGTTACGTCAAGAATGCTGTTCGACATCATCAATGTCTGTTAATTTAACCTCCGGGGAAAGTATGATGCATTTCAACCCTGAATTAATAAACATCCATCCAGATAACTCAGAATCATCGAATTTGGTAGTTTTTTCAATGATATGGGTTTCTTGAACAAAAATGTTTGGCGCCAAATACCAACCTGGAACTTATACCCTTGCCTTGTTGATTTTTATCAGGTTTACTCCCTAGACGGATTGCCTTCACCACGGCCAAGAAGCCCCGTTTGGCTTCACTATTACCTGGGCAGATCTTTAATAACGTTAATAATAACGTTATCAGCCATAAAGTTTGTATGTAAAGGTTTTTGAAATTATTAGTTATATAGAGAGATCTGAGGATGACCCGCGGAAGATTACTACTCCTAAAAAGAACCACCCCGACTGTCCAGTGACCCACGTGGGTATTGAGGTTTTAATTATCCTCAGCAGAGTGCAACCTCTAATTTCTAATATAACTATTTAAATTCAATGCCAATTAAATCGTGAGTTGAAGGTAAGTTGAGGCAACGATATGGTGAGATATATTTGTAGTGGAATATGGTAGGTAGGAAATAATGAGCTACAGGAAGTTGAACTTTTAACAAGATGTAATTGTAGTGGGAAAAATGGTTGGGAGAATGTAAAGAATGATCAACACACAATTTCTAGTACTTTTTCACTAATTTTTCACCAGGAATAATGAAATTTATTTTCCAACAACCAATAAGTCAACAGTGCAGTAAAACCAAAGAAATAAACACAATAATAAACCCAGATCAGCATAAAAACAACAACAATGCCAATATAACTTTGCATTTTTTTAAACATACCCTTCTACCAATACTTCCCAAGTATTTAGTTTGAAGAAGTTTCTTATTAAAAGTATCACTAACTGTGACCGTAAAACACACAAAGGCGGGTTGACATGGTTATACTCTATTTAAGAATGCAATTTGCAGGGTTTATATAGCTAGTAGCAATATTAAAATATCTTACAACAACATTTGGATCAGCACCATGTTCAAGCAGAATGTTAATGCAAGCACCTCCCGCATGACTAGCACATGCCATATGTAATGCTGTCTATAAACAACATTTTACATAAATTGCCATCTATTAGAATTCTTCAAATAAAAATGTGATAAAAGCACCTGGAACAAAAAATTATCTAAAGGACCTGCAAATTTCGATTCCGTGAGTTTATTTCAGCTCCATGCTCCATAAGTTCACCAATTACTCCATCTTGTCCATTCAAACATGCAACATGAAGGGCTGTGTTGCCAGCAAGTGTTTGTCTAGCAACCTAATCCAGAATAAATATCACTATGGGAAGGTGGATGTTCAAAAACTGTACTCCTAAAATAACTTTCAATTTGAATTTTTCGATATAAAAAAGAAAACTCAAAAGAAAACATTTGATTCTTAAAACAAAGAAGAACAACTCACGTCAGCTTTGAATACTAACAGATCCCTCAGAACATCACATTGACCGATGGATGCTGCAGCATGAAGGGGGGTGTAACCCTAAACAAGAAGCTTCAACTCCACCACAAACAAAAAGAATAATTTTTTTAGCAAAACTGAAAAAAGTAATTGAAAGAAATCACTGTACAATATTTATAGCAATAAAATCACATACTTTTTTGTCTGCACAGTTCAAATCTGCATTGTTACTGGCCAGTCTGTGAAGAATTTCTGTGTGACCTTTGAAAGAAAATGATTTCTTCTGATCAGCAGCAGATTGATTCTCATGAATTATAAAATATATAAATATATAACAAACTATGATGATGAACTTAGTGAAATAGTAGAAATGTAATTGATGGTATCAGTAGGAATCTTACCCATGAAGGCTGCATAATGGATTGGACATCTATCTTTTTTGTCGTGTGCATTTACTTTGCCTCCACGGAACATCAACAAAGTTAACATCTGTTTAAAGTGGTAAAAATATAATCGCACAAAACATGAGACACATCTACAAATAAAGATCTAAATATCAATATATAAATTGCTCTCATTTCACAACTAAAATTGTGTATCAGTGGACAACCATTTGTTTGGTTAACATGGTTAAAAAACACAATTAAATGTTCCATTATGTCAACGTCCATAAATAATTTCAAACTCACAAGATGGCTCATGGCAAGATTCATGTGATTTTTAAGATTATTGTTATTTATTTTGTAAACAGGTTTTTTGGGAAGAATTTTTTACAATTTCTACTTATAAGTTTCCATTTGATATTAGTTCATTTTAACTGGTTAGTGCTATTTAGCTGGGTAACTACTTTTTCCTTAAAAAATTAACCTTTTAAATTGGGAACTTTTTCTATCTAAAATTTGGGAAGCTAAGCATAACTAACACTCTAACGAGTAAAAATAAAACAAAAATGTTTAGCTACAAATCTCTGTTAAGTTCTTTTTTAATACTAATTTTCTTATTAGCCGTCTTACAAACTGAAAAGGCGATGAGACTAATTAAAAAATTGTGAGTGAAATGGGCAAATGCATATGCAGATTGTCAAGGGTAGACACACATCCATATATATTTACATCGTACTAACACACAAGGCAAGTTGACACAGTTATTTTTTATTTAAGAAGTGATGGGTGTAATTGGCACTAGGATTATACACTTAGTATCAAAATAACAAGGAAAACAATTAGCCCACCTCCGCATGCCCATTGTATGCAGCATGATGTAAACTCGATCTCCCGGCTCGATCAGTTATATTCACATTGCTAACATGGGTTAGCACCGCATCTAAAATGAAAACAAGTGTAGAATTCTCAAAACAGTGTAGCATTCTCAAAACGGATTTATCGTTCAAATGCTGTCTCTACATCTATAAGCTACATATGGATGCATGAATAATTGTATTTTGTACATTTTCAATGGTTTTGAGCGACTGAATCCTATACTCCAAAATAACTTCATTGGTATACGGCCCATAATTAACAACAATATAGATGCTTAATGAATGGGTTAAAAATGGATGTATAAAGACAGTTTTCATCATGTGTGTGTAATTTCCCTGTAAACTACAAACTATACCAGCAGCAGGGAGGTAGTTGTGAGCTGCAACTATGTGGAGAGGGATTTGCCAATTTTTGTCTCGTGCATTGATATCAGCTTGGTGTTCCAATAACGCACGAATGCAAGGCTAATAAACAATAATGGGAAATTTTTACAATTATTATGACATACACATAATAGATATATGACAGAGTACTTTAAAGGAAGAAAATGTTCGAAACCTATAAATGTTGTGTATATTAAATGTTGTGAAAAATTATTACAAACAAAGCATCTGGATATTTAAAATTGACCACCAACGACTGAATATCACAAAAAATTATATTCCGAAAGTTTTGGTAAAGTTTTAATTTCTTAATTTAATTTTAATTTTCTTGCAATTGGTAAAATAAATATTGTTTGCAAGTTTTGAGAAATGTTGTTTTTTAAAGATATTTGTTGACAAGTAAGTAATTGTTCATCTTCTTCTTCATTTTCAACAGGAATACAACAGAAATAACTACATTGGGAAGATATTAACCCTTATTAACATCAATAGTAAAAATTCTTCCTTTCTCCACATATTCTTCTGACGTGACAGACACAAGAGACATTATATTCAGTCTGATTTCTCCTTGATCATCAATATCATCAAATGGGTCTCAGCGCCGTACCCAGAGTTAGTTTGGGCTTTACCGTTTTTTCTCTCGATAATTTCTTAATCCCCCCTTCCTTCCATTCCAGAAATTTTCAGTTTTCATATCTCTACTTTGGCTAAAACACCATTTGCCAGCTATTTTGTAGAAGTATATTCTCTCTCAGCGTTTACCAGTTCGTCGTCCTCGCAAATAATATATTCAAACAAATGTCTACACAAGCAACGCATATTTTTTGAAAAATAAAATGAAATACAGAAACACAGAAGAATATTTTGTCTCTCTCCATACTGTTTCGGGAGAGGCGCGCGATCGCGCTCGCGCACCTTGGCACGCTCCTGGAATGTGCAAGACGCGTTTTTTGTCGCGCACCTCGATTACGTTAATTGAAGAAAAAATAAAAAAAGTTTTTTATCACGTTATAAACTCGTGCAAATTGTTTTATCGTATTGGTTTAACTAAATTGTTAA
Source organism: Candelabrum cocksii (assembly GCA_963930725.1). Classification (NCBI taxonomy): domain Eukaryota; kingdom Metazoa; phylum Cnidaria; class Hydrozoa; order Anthoathecata; family Candelabridae; genus Candelabrum; species Candelabrum cocksii. The sequence goes on along the minus strand of OZ005671.1, from coordinate 9,628,457 downwards.
AAAAATTTACGTCAAACAGTGATCTTTGTTGCACGCTTTTTGTACAGAATTAATACATTCGGCATAAATTTTTCTTTAAAGTGTTGATAATTGGGCTCTCCCATAAATTATCGCGAAGAGAAAAAAAAAACTAAAATAGGAACCTCGTAGAGCGAAAGTAAAAAGAGTGTTAATTAGTTAAAACGTGTTAAATTGCTATAGTTGTTTACATTTGTATATTGTTTTTGCTGGAAACATTTGATTGTGTTCTCATTTGATATTACAATTTCGGTCATTATTTCTAATACAATCATAAAGTAAAAACGCACACCTCGTTAGCGCTTGTTTCTTTATTCATAAAAAACAAATACATACGTTGTTAAAATAACGTTAGTTTTTATACATTACTAAAAGTAGTTACTGCAGAAAAATTTAGCATAAAAGTTCTTGTCTTTGTAAATAAAATTCTGGTTATATTTCTTTACTTTCCCTGAGTCTGCGTCACCGAAGCTAACATCGTAACTGTACTTGAACGCAGGTTAATATTTTTTTAAAGACCTTACAATCTTTTGAGTCATGCAGATGGAGAGTATTACACTTGCGTGACGTTGTTTCTATAAAATGTCACGGGAAATATCTTCACTGGCGAAATACAGTTTTAACAAGATAAAATAGGACGACTTTTTCAACGATAGCTATGTCTTTGAAATTAGGAAAAAGTGTGAAGTTTAAAAACCTTTAAAAAGGTTGAAGAAAACTGAGAAATCATAAAGTGATTTTCGTAAACAAAACTGAATGTGTTTCTTTGTGGTTTGATCTTTTTTTCTTCCATCGAATGCAGCACAGTTCTTCTGCATTTGTTTGTCTCTAAGTTGAATGGAACTTTTAAACAACCTGCAGTATCGCGTGTAAACATGTATATCGGTTTTCTTTGAAAAATCTAAAATCTTTTCATATTTTACGTTTACGTAACAAACAAAGTTTAATGATAACAGGCGCGGTCTAGGATTTTTTTCAACAGGGTCAAATATTTTTATGTATATACTTAGCCCAACTTGGGGTTATAAAGGTCAAACTTCCTCAAGCATTATGGACAAAGGGTAAACTGAAGCGGGTTTAACAAACAAATCTGAGTTGCATTAAAATATATTTCAAAACCATAATTATGTTTTACAAATCGCAGTTAACAAAATATTTACCACACCAACACCTTTGAAAATGTATAAAAAATCTAATTTACGAAACTTTGACGTTTTCAAGATTTCAGTATTTAAAACTGCCGTGTTTCAAGTTTTATAGCCATTCTTGAAACGATTGGAGCTGCATGTAAAAAGGACACCTGAAAGATTTGGAAAAACCTTAATTGATAGACAAACTGGATACGTACACTCTGTCCCAAACAACCCCCGGTACAAAACTCTACGCTTTTTCGAACAGAGGACGTACTTTTCGGGTAGCCCCTTATGAAGAAATAAGATTAAAGAATCATCTTAGCCATCACTCGCGTCCAAAAAAGGTGACTTGGACAGAATCTCATATATATTGAGGACTGGCGGTGATTCGTCCGCTTGTTTCGCGCTATCTTCTTCTTCTTCCAAACTGTCGCCTGCCAGTGTACTTCCAGTGCATCCGTCACCTTTTGCACCTTTTGGTGTTTATTGGAGGGCGGCGTATAAAAGAGGAAATACGATAATTGGAATAGGAGAAAATAGTTTTAGAACAATGAGCTTGGAAGTTTATTGTGCAGATCTGGTACAGGCTATAAAGTGAAGATTGTGAGCTGTGAATTTTTTCTGTGTATTAAATATATCTACCAAAATTATTTTTTGTGCCCCCATAAAAGGATTTGACTCCCCCATATAGCATCCGCATTCTCTGCCAATTTTTTCTCCCCCTTCACAGTTATTAAGGTACAAACCGACTCCACTAAAACCCCAAACAAATTGAGAAATGAAGCCTTCAGTTTGTATGTGAATTTTCTTTGTGGATCATCACATATTACTTTATATATGTTTGGTATATAATATAACTAAAGATTAGGAACTGCAAATATACTAAAGATAGTTCCTCAAAAACTGCTAAATAAACCCACGATATTTTAAAGAAAAACAAATAAATCTTATTGACTTTTTTGGACAAGACTACTTTATTAGAGAACAGGCAGTCAATAATAAACAAAATAGTAGGAAAGGAACAGACTTTACTTATATATAATACCACAATAATAATGTACTATAACTAAATAATTTTCAATCTTCATTTCGGAGAATTTCCATTGTTTTCTCGCAATCAATGTTTTCGTTTTGTAACAAACTCAACGAATATTTACAAAACTTCTAGATTGCGATTGCCAAGAAGAAACTGATTTCTCCATAAAGCAAATTTTGGCAAGCTTGCCGAATGATCGTTCTAGGGGGCCAGTTTCTGGTGCGACTGATAGTAGAATTCGTATTAAGTCACATACATTTGAATGGCTAAGATTGGAACAAATATAACCAAAAAATTTAGTGTGTTTGGACTTCCCATATTCTTGGATAAGTTCGTCCTCTGAACAATTTAATTTCCGTTTATAAGTTATTGTGATACTGAATTTGTCCCAATCATCACTTTTCTCTGGAACCTTATGTGCATAATTAGTGCCATACAATGTGTGCAATCTGCCAACCAAACTCAAATGATCCTCCGACTGACTCGGCTTGTCATGTCAAAAGCTAGATACGTATTCCATCAACGTGTCTCCTTGGTTTTTGTCTGCACCATGTCTGTTTTGTGTCGTTCAAAGGCAAGTTGAGTAAGTATGTTGCCATTTTCATCGTTTTCATGACGTTTTCAAGGAACAAATTCAGCTTTTAATTCCACACGTCAATAAGTCTCAAGGGTTTGTGCCACGCGAACAGCTGTCATTATGAGGCTGTCGTCGTTATCAAAAACTCTCAAGTAGAGCTTCAAGAAGACAGACTCCAAATCTACCAAAATGTGAAGTATAATCATCACTTGTGGTGGCATAAATTTGGCACGCTCTTCTGGCTTAATGTTAGCTGTCACTAATATGTCACATAAAGGAATCAATATATTAACTGCTTGGTTGCTTGCAGAAAGTATATATGACATTCTGGTCGGGCAGAAGCTCATCATGTGTAGTGGTTTCATTTCAAACATTTCCAGGGCAACATTCAGGAGAGAAGTGCTTTTTTCACTCAACTGGAATTGTCGTAAATCAGCCTTTAAGGGAGGAAGGCTTTTACGAACACAGTCCAACACATTATTCCATCGCACAAATTTTAAAAATTCTAAGATAATTTCTTGCGTTTCTTCTATTTATAGTTACCAACCAACATACATATTGTGTATGCTAAATATCATTTAAGCCAACATGGTCAGGAAATCATGTGACCAATTTAGACAAAAGAATTTGCTATATCATCCAATCAAAAAGTTCAAAGAAAATGCGTCAACCTGGTCAAAATCTAACCAATGCACTAGACTGGTGTTTCTGTTTCTTTAAAATAATTCCATACGTTTCGCGATATTTGCGCTGGTATACAGTCTAGTGACCATCAACAACTTCTCATGCGAATTGCATGCTCTTCGAGGTTTATTCAATATTTTATATGGCGGAGATTAACATTATAGTAGAGATAAATATATACGAATATATGAAATTATGAAAACTTTTATGAGATAAGCAATAAAAAATAGAGGTTGTTTCAAGAATTTAGTAACAAAAAGTATGGCTATAGAATTAGCTTAAATTTTTTTTCATGGTCAAATGACCATGTTGACCACGTCTAGATCCGCGCCTGGATAATGATACTTTTCAGTGTGTTTATGAGAGCATCAATGAACGAATCTTTAAAAAATAAAGGAAACAATGAATAGTTTGGGCGGATTAGTTTGGGCGCCCATACCGCTCAAACAGTATGGGATTACTGCTGGGTATGGCGCTGGGTCTGTAAAAGCCCCAGATAAACAAGCCAAACCTTTCTTCAACGCATTAATATTCCGATTGTTTTTGTTATTTGTTTCCATCAAATTATGACCACTAGTTGTAAATATCAATTAACCACCCAGCAGGAAGAGGTTTCATTGTGGTAAGTTTGAATTCTGATATCGTTCAAACTCTTCCCACAATCTAATTCTCCTTTCAAACCCTTCCCACAATCTAATTATCTCTGCAAACTCTTCCCACAATCTAATTATATTTGCAAAATTTCAAAACACCTAAACTTCATCCATCATATTTTTCACACATTTATTTGTGATTAAATATAGCACTTGGAAATAAACAATAATGTTATTTGGCACATAATTGTACATTATTTTGTTCTGTCAGCAGAGATGTCATCTTATCTGCTTTCTGCACAAGAAAAACATGACATTAAAAGTGCAAATTCAGGATTTTCCAATCTCACATATGGTATCACAAAGTGTTTCAATACTTCTTCAGTGTTACTGTAATGGTTGATATTTGCACTCAACCTAAACCTTTGAAAAACGGATTTTCGGTAAAGTTTTTTGAATGAGTGTAACAGTAAATGCCAATGTAATCATTTGTTGGTCAGCGCTTCCAGCCAACCCAAAGTTCTTTTCACATTTCAGTGCAATGGTAAACTGTCCAACTTGAATGAATTTTGTTTGATCGCTGTTTAATATTAACAACTAGCAGATACACATTAAGTCGCAGTAGCTATCCTTCTCGGCAGAAGCATTATTATAAACATTATTTTTAGATGAAGTGAGAGCTTGGCACATGACATCAAACATAAATCAAGTTCTATAAGGCATATAGATAAATGTTGAGTCAGGGTTATTATAAATATGTTATTAGGAGACAATCACACATTTAGAATCACTTCTTGAAAAGTCTGGTTTCAGGATGGCACATATAACAGAAACAAAGAAATTTAAATGAAATCGTAGGAAGAATTCATATAACCAATCATACACATTACTATCAGTGACTAATTACAACACTTCATTTTCGTACAATATACTACATTTGCTGTCTTATGATTATGTGAAGATTGTTACTGGATTGTTACCTACTCTTAAACACGCCATCTATAACTGACCATGAGAGAAGCAATGGCTCATAAATCAATTCAAAATCATTGTTGCAGTCTGATCCTGAGCTTCATTAATAGTCATTGAATAACAATGTTTGACAGGGAAGTGAAGCCTTTTGAATTGAAACGGCAAGTCATAGGGGATTAGCAGAATCCTTGGTATTAAGAAGGTATCCTAAACAATAGTTGCTTCAATGACATTTGGGGAGAGTTTTTGAATAACCAGTCATGTTCCATTACAAAGCATTGGTGGTTGCAGTTTTCTCAGTAACATGCCCTAAAATAGCTGTTGGTCATAGGTCAATGTCCGATGAAATTCGGCCGTTGCCCAATGTAAACATGCATATCAACAGTCACGTTGGCCGATGACTTTTTGCAAACTTTCTATTGAACTAAAATTCAAAAAATTGACCGACGTGAATCTATCGAACCTTGTTGAATCAATGTTTATTAATAATGGATTTTTTATTTAAAGTTTTGCTATTTTTATATTTTAGAAATTCATATGCACTGACGATGAATAAAATGCAACCAATCAATTGGGTGCAATCTGCAGGTTGTTGGAGGGTTCAAGAGTGCTACTTTCAGACCAACTGCAAACCAACTAAAGAAGTTTGTTGTGATTTAATAATGCGAAATACAAACTTCTGTTTAAATATATTTTTTCATTTTGTGCATATAATCCAGAGTAATTCTAGTCTGAAATAAATGGTTCCATTGTGTTTCGAAACTGCCGATTAGAAACTAGCCTTTCGAAATTGATGATTCGAAACCATATTAAAACATCTCAAGTGCATTTACATATATCGCGTGGTCACTTAAAGGCTGTTGCGAAACTGTTGCGAAATGCTGTATTGTTGTAAGAGCGTTCCGAGACAAATCACTTGATTGATTTGTGACTAGAATTCGTGAATTTTACAAAACCTAAAACAAAATTGTTTCGAATTTTCAATTTTGAAACATCCATATACCAAAATAAATCAGATTACGGTACAAAAGCTTCTTGTCCATCAATTTAGATAGAACGGTTTAGTAAAGCTTGTCTACAGAATAGGTACTCGTATCCCCAGCAAAAGCTGTGCGCGCTTAGATTTAAGGTAGGAAAGGCCGTCTACGGAAGGTAATTTTTTCTCTTTGTGTTTTATATTCCTTCCTGTTTAATCCCAGAAAGCTTGTTTATTGCACCTCCACCACCTCTTCCGGTAAATCTGTCTCGTCTATTACGAATTATCAGACTATTTTGTTCAGACCCATTGTTGTCAGAAAGAAAACATCTGTTTTTCCGCATGAGGCCGTATGTATGAGTATGATGTTATTGTAAAAGGTAAATTCAGACAGTAATTTTTAGAAAACAAGAATATCAAATCACTTTTGTTTTCATTTATCCGTAAAAATTATGAGACCTTGCAAAGAATGTGGCACAAAATATGCGAGACATTTTTCTTATCTATTTAGTTGTTTATTTTTTTTAGCTCTCATAAGAAGACGTGTGTATGTTCCATCCAGTCTTGTCTCAAGGCGTTTAGACAGAGTCCAGGTTTCAGAGCAGTAGAGCAAGATAGGCTCTAATGTTGCCTTAAAGACCTTGAGTTTTAACTTCTTACTGAGGTCAGATGACCAGATCTTATGCATGTAATTAAAAGCAGATCAAGCCTTACCTTTTCTCGTAAGGAATTCTTTCTGAGAGGATGTAATGTATGATACTAAATACTTATAATCATCTACCTGTTTCAGAGTTGTAACATTAAGTGTTTTGATATTTTGTTCACTATTAGCTGTGCATCTAGTTATCTACTCCTTTTTGGACTCGTTAAGATAAAGTCCCACACAGTTTGAGGCTTTCTCAAGAGACTGCAGTATAGACTGAGTATTTATGAGAGAATTGCTTATCAGTGTGATGTCATCTGCAAAATCAGTATCTGTGAGATATTGAGCAGGGTGACGCGAGCTTCTCCTTGGAGTGATTTGGAGACCTTTCGGCCATAGTATCCTCAGAGATTCAGAGTATATAGTTGACAACAACGAGTGCACCCTGTTGTCTTAAAGTTAAATAAATGAATAATAGCAGGTACATAAATGTGTTAGTCGAAGGCTAGGAGACATTTCTTTTTCATCATTGTCATTCATGAGAAAACCTTAGTACGTAAGAAATAAGCATTTGGAAATGAAGTTAATTTATGAAGTGAATCAAACTTCAGGTTGAGAGTTTTAAATCTTCAGACATTTTTTTTCATTGGCCCATTCGTAAAAGTTTATACTCGCGGATAGACTCCATTAGCAAGTTTATATTCGCGAAATGAAAAAGTTTCGCGAATGGAAAGTTTCTCCCCTTGAAGTAGTCCAACAATCAAGAACAGTCAACAATAATGTAAACAGCAATGTAAACTTCAGTAGGTGATTAAGACAGATTTTCTTTTGTAAGATGGGTTTATACATGAGCGCTGTAAAAACCAGCAGTAATCACCCATCATGCTGCCATTGAATCGGCCTTGATAACGGGATTTCATCACTGCAATATCCTGGTGAAACCTCTCACCATGTTCAGCACTCATGTCCCCCAAATTAGACGGAAAAAAGTCAAGATGAGAGTGTAGAAAATGTATTTTCAAAGACACGTGTGCTCCCAATTCCCTGTATGTTTTCAGCATGTTCTTAATTTTCCCAAGAAGTTGTCCACTACTGATTTGAATCCAACCCATGCTGCTAATTAAGGAGGGTTTAGCCTTTCTTTGAAACCATCACCGCGCAAAAGCTGCCTGACCTCTGGCCCAATGAATATACCAGCCTTCAGCATGGCATCACTTTTGTTAGCTCCAAATTTTTGTTTCAAATATGCAAGCACAAAACTTTCACAAAATTTTTCATCAAGCCAAGTCTAATATGAAGTGGAGGCAGGTAGACCATTTCAGGATTAATTAAACATTTGTGCTTCACATTGTACCCCCCCCCCCCCCCCCCCCCCAATTGTGTGATTTTCTCGTGGAGGCCAAACCTTTACAGCATAATGATTGCTCTCTCCTCCATCCTACTCTATCCTGCGCCAACCCAGGCTTAATACGTAGATCTTTCTTGTTGTCCGTGGCCTGCCTCTGTCACACTTACCAAATACTCCTTACACAAGCATTATACACCCTACCTTTCGTGCAAAAAGATATCACTCTAGAAGTTAGGAGAGGATACTCATTGAGGCAGAGTTGAGGTCCTGGCAACAGGGCAAGTGTACGGCGCCCTGTATAAACTAAAACTGTACCCTGGTTGGTGGTTGATCAACTTCTAATGAACAATCAAGACAACTGGTCGCCTTCTAACAATGGACAATCAAGGCATCTGGTTGCCTACTTACAAATCCCCCACCTATGGGTTAAATAGAAATAGTAGATGTCGCGAATCAACTACAAACTTAGCGATAAGAAAAAACAATCATGATAAAGTTACAAAAACAGCACCAAGGTTAAAGCCCTTGATTCTAACCAGTCCTTAGATTCGTTGAATGTTGGTCGCCAACCATCGTGTGATGAACCTGTGCTCAAGCCCACGGGATGTGCAAGTTCTAATGATCAACTTAAGAAAGGACTATAAATAAAAAATAATAAATTGTCGAACCCTAAACAACCAATCAGCCGGAGCAGAACTTTATGAATACCTAAACGACTTCAAAATCTCGATTGCATGTATTCAGGAACACCGTTATGTACACAAAGAAACAGAACCTAATATAGTGACACACAATCTAGATGCCACAACATTATTCACTGCATCAGCTTCCAGAAACAATCAAGGTGCAAATATTCATGGAGCTGGTATTGCTGTCAAGTCTAGCCTGCTATCGCTATTATCTAATTTTACACCAGTTAATGAGAGAATAATGTTGGCAGTCTTCAAAGGCAATCCTAAAACATACAACGTTTCATGCTACTCTCCAACCAACCAGGATGATGAGAATGAATTGTCAGATTTCTATGAGTCATTAAGTAAAGTTGTGGATGTCATCCAAAACATGTCATGCTTCTCATCGGTGGAGACTTCATTGCCCAAGTGTCTGGACTGTTCTCATACCACAAGCAATGCAATAGAAATGGTGAATACCTGAGATCCTTTGTTGATGAACACAACTTGATTATCGGCAACGTTTCCTTTCAGAAATCTAAGAACAATTTCTGGACATGGCGACCACCATCAGGAAGTCTGTCCCAAATTGACTTCTGTCTGTACTGCAAACGCTGGAAAAATAGTGTTTCAAATTGCCAAGCTTTCTCTACATCTAATCCAATTGGAAGTGACCATCGTATTGTTACCACCTCCGTACAATTGAGTCTTCGCTCTCCTAAACACCAACCACTAAAGATTCTGGAAGTCAATATCATCAGACAGCAATCTTGCATCTGAAGTTGATAATTTAGTGACAACACAATTTGAATCACTTCCTCTTATAGACCAATCCTACACAAAGTTTCTTTCCATTTGTAACAATATCGGTGCAGATATGCTCCCTAAGAAAACAAAGCCAAGTACAAAATCAGTTGATGCACCAAAGGTTGTAGAAGCACACAAGTTGACTTTACGATCTAGTGTAAGGAACGTACAAAACGCACAAGAAGATTCACGTGTCAACACCATTCTGAGCAAGTTTGAGACTAAGTCAGCTGCAGAACACAAGAATGCATGGAATCTTGTAAAAGAGTTATCAGGGAAGAAAACCAAGTCTCCTATCTTCATAGAAGCTGAAAACCACATGAAAGCATGGAAGGACCTTTTCCAGAAATTGCTTAATGCCGATGCGGATAGTATCAAAACAGACTCCATCAATAAAGTTTTCGACATATTCCCAGAGATCAAATGCGGTAGCTTTTCACAAGAAGAAGTGGACACTGTGTTAAAACAAATAAAAAAAATGGTAAAGCTCCTGGTCTCGATGGTCTACCAGCAGAATTTTGGAAACTCCAAAAACTCCGTAAAATTTTGACAAGATTTTGTAATAAGACATATAATGGTGAACGCCCAAATGAGTAGGGAATCTCAGGTCTCAACTCAACCCCAAAGAAAGGTAATTTGAAGTTAACAGATAACTATCGCGGCATCTCACTAACACAAGTTGCATCAAAAGTGTATAATTGTCTATTACTAAATCGAATCTGTCCTGCCATCGATGTTTTACGACCAAACCAGAATGGTTTCCGTCCCCTACGATCAACGTCATCTAACATCCTTGCTCTCCGAAGAATCGTTGAAGAACTTTCCAATTATGACAAAGAAGTAGTCCTGGCATTCATAGACTTCCGAAAAGCTTTCGACTCTATTAATAGAGACAAAATGTTTTTGATACTCGAAGCCTTCGGTATACCATCTAAAATCGTAAGCGCTATAAAAGTAATGTACACCAACACCTCTGCAGCTGTGATTACGCCTGAGGGTCTAACTGAGTTCTTCAAAATAAACACAAGAGTGCTACAAGGTGACCCGCTGGCCCCGTTTCTCTTCATAATATGTCTGGATTACGCACCCCGACAACCTATTGATACAACTGAGGGCCTAACCTTGAAGAGAAGAATGAGTAGACGTCATCCTCCAGAAGTCATCCCAGATCTCGACTATGCAGATGATATCGCCCTTCTCGAAGACACTATACCAGAAGCTCAAGTCCTACTTGTGAAAGTCGAACTTGCTTGTCAATCAATTGGCTTATTTCTTAATGCTGACAAAAGAAAATTCATGCATATTAATCCTTCATCTCCATGTCAAATATGCTCTATGGATGGTAATGAAATTGAATTAGTTGACGATTTCAAATACCTGGGAAACTACTCCATCACAAAGAATGACATGAAATCACGCATTGGTCAAGCATAGGGTGCCATCAACTCCCTACACAAAGTATGGAAGTCATCTGTTAAAAAGCAGACAAAGCAGACAAAAACAAAGGTGTTGAGAGCCACAGTTGAAACCATCTTATTGTATGGTTCCGAATCCTGGTCACTCACCAGTTAACTGAAGAAGAAGCTTGATGGCACATACACGAAAATGCTGAGAAGGATTTACAACATCTCTTGGAGAACACACCCAACAAACAAGTCTTATACAGCAAACTCCACAAAGTCTCATCAGTTGCCAAACGTAAACGTCTTGCACTGGTGGGTCACATCCATCGTCAAAATGAACCTGCTTCAAGATTACTGTTGTGGTCGCCGGACATGAAGAAGGGTGTTGGTCGACCAACTTATACGCAGAAGAAACAACTACAAGAGGACACGGGATTGACTGTAGACAAACTGAAAACAGCCATGAAAGACAGGGTGCTGTGGAAAAACTTCTTTGTGAATGCTTCACTGACTCCTGACGGAATCAGATGAACGAAGAAGAGAAGAAGAAATCTCATTCGAGTTATACACCTTTGTTCTGCGCCTCCTCCTGTACTAATCATGTCGCCCAAATAACGAAAGCCATCCTTTGTCTCTAAAAGGTCATTCCTTGCTATATGAGCCATTCACTCCAACATGACTTCTGGCATTTTCATACATAGACATAACAACATCGCCCACCAGATTACTTCATGTGGTACTCTGTCAAAAGCTTTCTCTAAATCAATAAATGCAAAATATAACTTCTTATTCTTTTGCAGATATTTCTCCTACAACTGCCTGACTATAAAAATTGCATCAATAGTTCCCCGTCCAGGCATAAATCCAAACTGCATATCATCAATATTCACCCTATCTCTAATAAGTCTTGTCAATATCCTTTCTAATACTTTCATAACTTGGTCTAACATTTTCAGCCCACTATAATTACTTCTCTCCAGGGCATCACCTTTACCTTTATAGCAGTTTACTATAGAGCTATTTTCCCAGTCCGCAGGGACTACAACTTGACTAACGATAGGATTTACAAGTTCAGTAATGATGACAATACCATCCTCACCAGATGCCTTCAGTATTTCAGACACAATGCCTAATGGACCAACAGCTTTACCATCCTTCATCTTACTAAGAGTCAATTTAACCCAATCCGTTTCTATTCTGACAGCAGGACCCTCAATTGGACTAACTGGCGACAAAAGACTGCGGTCCCATTCAAACTCCTCATTTAGTAATTTACTATAATAACTTTCCCAGGCTAATTTTTAGCACTATCATCAAAAGATAAATCATTTCTCATGTCATTTCTCACACACCTTTCTCCAATGATATTCTGATTTGTCTTACTCATCTGCTTTGCTATTTTAAAAACTTCATTTTTCTAATCCTCTCTACCGAGCAAATTGGGGAATCTTTCTTCCTCTGCCCTTTCCTTTGCTGTATAAACTTCTAACTTTGCTGTACGCTTTGCTTCTAAATATGGCTCTTTATTCCCACCTGCCTTCCACTCTTTCCATAACCTTCTTTTCTCCTTAATAGCCTTATCAACAACAACAACAGTCTTTATTTCTACTCTCTCCAAATTCTGTTTAAAACTGGTACAAAAACTATCCCTTATTGCAGAGTCTTTTAATTTCCAAATTTTTCTTCTAGGAACAAAAGTCCTTTTCCTCTCAGTTCCTAATTTAATGCTCAAGTCACATACAACCAACCTATGCTGACTAACACATTCCTCTCCTGCAATAACCTTTACATTCCTAAGTAGATTCTGATCTGACTTCCTGATAAGGATATAATCAATCTGGGTACTTGAATTGCCTGATTGAATGGTCACTCGTCTGCTATTCCTTTTCTTAAACACAATGTTACCTACCAACATATCCATAGCTTCACTAAACTCTAATATTCTTTCACCTTCAGTGTTTCTAGTTCCATACCCATAACCTCCATGTATACCTTCATACCCTCTAGATGTACTTCCAACATGTCCATTAAAGTTACCAGCTACTAACACTATCTCCTTTTCTCCTAACTTTGATACCACAGCTAAAAGACCATCATAAAAAGCATCTTTAAGACTATCATCCAAACCACACTGGGGTGCATAAACAGAAACTACCGAAGCTACATTCTTACTCACTATTACCTTTATAATAATGATTCTGTCGTTAACCCTATTTTTATCTATCACTTTATCAATCGAATCCACTTTTCAGCTAAGAATATTCCTACTCCTCCTGTCCCTTCCTTATTTCCCACCCAAAAAAACTTGTATGAACTCTCTTTGCCTTTAATCATCCTTGTAGATGCTCCTTTCCATCTAACTTCCTGTATGCAACATGAATCAATATGCCTTCTACTAATTGTTTCAACCACTTCTCCTGACCTTTTATGAAGACTACCTACATTAAAAGCATCCCAACTCGAAAATTGACTTTCTCATCTCAACTATTACAATTTTGATGCAATAACTAGTTGACGGTCAAGTGATGCTTACACCTTACACCATCACTACCATGCGTGACACTTTTACATGAAGTTCCGGTCCCGTTTACGCAGTTGTGTTTAAAATTTTGTTGTACTATCATGTGTGTTGGAGTGGAGTTTTTATGAACTGGATGACCTTCCTAACGTTCAACCTGATTTGCAGATCAGGAAACTAGCTGTTTTTATCGTGACCATTAGGGAGATTACCAACCAAGGCTAAAAGAGCTCTCCCTACCTTTTCCTACTTAAAAGTAGAGGTTATATCTCAGAGTTCCCTTCTCCTAGACAGGTTACTAGCCAAAGCTAAAGACTCCCATGAAGCCTAAACAGTTTAACTTCATATTTAGGGCAAAGCAGTTTAACGTCATACTTAGGGCGAATACTAGAAAAGTTTTCCAGGCGATCTAATGGCATTCTACTGGATGAGCTAAACATCGATTTGTCAAAAGCCCTTCATCGGACACTTGTGAAATCGGCTCTATGAAACGCTATAAAAGACTATACCAAAATTACTGAAAAGTCAAAGACTCTCATAGATCTTGCTATCACATCCATTAATGATTCCAAAATCTCAGATCACAACTTGATTTGTGTCATTATTAACTATTTTGTTAACAAACCACCTCCAAAAGTTAGAACTGTCAAAAGATACATGAACCTTGATCATGTAAATTAAAATCTGATCTTGAATGGGACTGCAGTCTTTTGTCACGAGTTAGTCCAATTGAGGGTCCTGCTGTCAGAATAGAAAAGGATTGGGTTAAATCGGCTCTTAGTAAGATGAAAGATGGTAAAGCTGCTGGTCCATCAGGTATTGTTTCAGAAATGCTGAAGGCATCTGGTGAGGATGGTATTGACATCATCACTGACCTTGTAAATGCTATCGTCAGTCAAGGTGTAGTCCCAGCAGACTGGGAAATTAGCTCTATTGTAAACTGCTATAAAGGTAAAGGTGATGCCCTGGAGAGAAGTAATTATAGAGGGTTGAAAATGTTAGACCAAGTTATGAAAGTATTAGAAAGGATATTGACAAGATTTATTAGAGATAAGGTGAATATTGATGATATGCAGTTTGGATTTATGCCTGGACGGGGAACTATTGATGCAATTTTTATAGTCAGGCAGTTGCAGGAGAAATATCTGCAAAAGAATAAGAGGTTATATATTTGATTTAGAGAAAGCTTTTGACAGAGTACCACGTGAAGTAATCTGGTGGGCGATGCGAAGGTTAAGAGTCGATGAATGGATAGTGTCAGTTGTTATGTCTATGTATGAAAATGCCAGAAGTCATGTCAGAGTGAATGGATCATATAGCAAGGAATTTGGAGTTAAGGTTGGTGTTCATCAGGGATCTGTTCTTAGCCCGTTACTCTTTATCATGGTTTTGGAGGCTTTATCTCTGGAGTTTAGAGTAGGGTGTCCATGGGAAGTATTGTATGCCGATGATCTTGTGCTTATTTCAGATAGTCTAGAAGAGTTAACTGCAAAATTTGCTACTTGGAAGAAAGGTATAGAGTCAAAAGGGCTTAGAGTTAACATGGGTAAGACAAAAGTTATGGTCAGTGGAGTTGGCATTTCAGCACCTATTGCTTCAGGTAGATGGCCATGCTCTGTATGTAGTAAGGGTGTTGGTAATAACTCAATATATTGCAAATATTGTGATCATTGGGTTCATAAAAAATGTAGTAGTATAAGGGGTCGACTTACCTCAGTGGTGGACTATGTGTGTAGGGTGTGTACTGGTGATATTACCTTAGCAACTGGACAGCCAGTAGAATCTGTACCAATAGGTGATGACTTTTTAGAGACAAAGGATAGCTTTTGTTATTTGGACGACATCATTAGTACAGGAAGTGGCGCAGAACAAAGTTGTATAACTCAAATTAGATCTGGATCAAATTAGGGTGTATGTGTAAGGAGTATTTTTCTATATAGTGGGGAGACATGCGGAGTTAGAACTGTTGAACTAACCAGACTAGAGCGTAATGACATGAGAATGATTAGATGGATGTCAAATGTGACATTGAAGGATAGGAAGCCTTCAAATGAGTTAAGAGAACGCTGTGGACTAGAAAGTGTTAGAAAATCTTTGCAAAGGCGTCGGCTTAGATGGTTTGGTCATGTTGAGAGAATGAATGATAATAACTGGGTTAAGTAAGAAGTGAAGAGATTTAGTTGTAGATGGTGTGACAGAGGCAGGCCACGGACAACATGGAGCCAGGTTGTGAAGAAAGATCTCGTTGAGAAACATATTCAGTCTGGGTTGGCGCAGGATAGAGTAGGATGGAGGCATGCCATCAGTAAACCCGTCTAACCCGTGCCAGCATGGAAAATAGACGTTAAATGTATATAGAGAGAGAGAGATCTTGATGAAACTCATGGCAAATCATCTCCATATTTAATGACGTTGATTCCTATGGGTATAGGAGAAACTCTTCAATGACAACTTAAATGAACACATCAAATCAAGGAAAGTATTTTCCATCAATGTCAATGACATGCCTAAAGTTGGGTAAGCTGAAACCAACTCTTTTGCTGACAATTCTAACTTTCTTTAAAATTGGTGATACAATTGACAATGTATTAATTGACATTCTAGAACATTCGGATCGTATTTATAAATACACAAGAAAAAATTCATTAACAATCCACCCAAAGAAATGTCAGATCCTCATATTGAGTAAACATTGGCCCACTACCAGTGGTGTAAATGTGCGGTCGCTTGACGGTACAGGACGAGCGATTTTTTTTGCAGACAACTGCAAAATTGATTCTGTAGCTTCCCAACAGTCCGACTGGACAGTCGGTAATTTTCGAAAAAAAATATTTATAAATGTGCATTCCCCCCCCCCTCCCCCCCCCCCCCCCCCCCCGACTATTTAAATACAGTGAAAAAGTAAAGTTGTGAATAGACTGTTGCCAACGATATATGAAACGACAATCGCAACAAGAATTGGACATTAGTACTCCATCATATTAACTGATTGAAAATTATAAAAACAACCCCATGAAGTCGGAATTTGTTTATTAATTACTGCTTATAAAGCTGCATATTTTATTTTTGTCCTTGTGTGTCTGTGTGCAGAGTGGCGTGGGAACAGACAACTTAAACTTAGTTGGTTACTATTTGTTCTCTTGACGGATGGGATAATTTCATTGGGGCGCCAACCCTTGGGCCGGCATATTTAACCTTAAAATATTTTTTTACTGTCAAAGAATGAAACAAGGAAGAAATACAACGCAATGACTTTGATGCCAATGAATGTGTCAACTGTCATAATGTCATTAAAATATTTCTATTCAATATTTTTTTATTGCAACATGCAACTATTTCCCGTGTGGGTAATTTAATAAAATAAAGAAGTTTAAGACTATTTCTTATGCAATCCATTGTTCTGAATCCACTGTGCATGACCACCTACCCTACCGGGACAACCTCAGTCGGACAAAATGATGACCATGGTGCATGGTGCACGGTGCATGTCCATGTTTAGTATAAACAGGCCATCTTCAATAAAGATATATATATAAAATAGAGTAATTATAATTAAAAATCAATTTTTTTAAAACCCCGTAAAATGGCAAATGGATTAACTGAATATCGCGTAAAAATTGTTAGTAATATTTTGTCACGTCAGACAGTCAATATTTTTTGTGGACAAGTGAAAAATGTTACAAACTGTCCGATGGGATGAGTGATAAAAAACTAAGTATACACCACTGACTACCTTGTATTAAAATAAATAACAAAGTTATTAGGGTATCAAAATTTTATTTGAATGTCTGGGCACTGTAATTGATAACAAAATGTCATGGGCACCTCACACCGAGCATGTATGTAATGCATTCAGTAACAAACCGTTACAGTTATACAAAATGAATTCATTGGATAAAGTGACTCTAAGAACGATTTACAACACTGGAATATTGTCATTAGTTCACTATGGCATACTCAATTGGGGAAATTGCGCTGACCATTTAAACAAGGATGTTAAAAAATTCATATAATAATTCATATAAAGACTGCCCGTTTTATTGAACGTGCCAACAAATCGATACCCGGCTCTGAAGTATACAATGGATTGCCATCACCTTTTAAAGATTTGTAGTAACGTTGCCGGTTTCAAGAAGAACCTTACAAGTTCAAATACAAGTCCCAAAGAAAGTTTGGTATCTTTCTGTGCTACGGAGGTTTTTCTTCTCAAAGATAAGTTATTTTGTTTCATAAATTTAAAAAGCCAACCATTCGTTGCTTCAAATTTTTCGTCATAGCGATCTGGATCTGCACGTTTCAAATCTCCATAGACAATAATTGCTTTCTTCATGATAAGTTTCCTTGACACACAAAGCATCTTCGTACAACGTTCAACAATCCATTCTAGTACTTTTCCTCCATTTCATCGCTCAATGGTTTCCTGCCAGCCCCCTGTAAACGTTTTCTTTTCTTGTTACTAACTGACTTTGAAAGTTCTTGTAAGTCATCCTTTTTTTCTTCCAATCACGAATACAATGGCGGTCAACTTTATATTTCACCGCAGCAGCCTGAATTGATTTGTTTTCCGCAAATTCAACAACTTCAAGTTTAAACTTAATTGTATAAGAACTTATTTTCTCTCTTCGTGAGAAGTTGTTGCTGGCTCTTCTAGTTCCATTTGAAATGAAAATAAAAAAAAATGAAACAAAATGCTGTTCAAAAACAAAACAATTGAATTACCTCGACATTAAATACATACCATTTAATCAATTGTTTATAGTAGTACTTTCTCAGTCCCTATCAACTATATTGAAATTACTGTGAATTCGAATAACCCCCATGGGGGCTTATTAGGAAGTGTGGGGGGGGGGGGGGGGTTGGGGGGGGGGGCGTCTCTGGAGCGCCAGTGTATAGTGCGCCTCTCCAGCGTCTCTGGAGCGTCAGTGTATTTATAGAAGAAATTGTAATATGGTCCCAATTTACAGATGTTCTTGTCACCCTCGTTGCACGCGTAATTACACATGGCGTAAGAGCACGATATGTGTAGAAAGCAATTTACTTTGGTGTCTTTGCGTTGATTTTTTATCACACCTTTTAAAATATCCGGAGAGAAATGAATAAATAGATTTTGACGGTTTATTTGGAGGTCTATAAGAAATAGAGTAGATAATAGAGCGTTTCTTTTCGCCATCGTGTCTCTGGACTTCAATACTTAAAATATAATTTACTAATCATTCATATCAGAGAGCTCATCACAAAATTTATACTTAATAAAACACACAAGCTCCGTCACATGAACGTGCGGAGACATTTCAAATGCGTGGCCGATGTAAGGCAACCGTAATAACGTTCCAAGATAAACTACTTGATTGATTCGTGACTCGAATTCGCAAATTTAAAAAACATGTTTTGAAAATTAATAAAAGTTTTAAAAAACGTGTAAAAATATTGTTACGAACATTAAAAGAATTTCAAAAAAAGAAACAAAAACAAAATTATTTCGAAAATTAATAAAAGTTCAAAAAACGTAACACAATATTGTTTCGAATCGTCCGGTTTCGAATTGTCAATTTCAAAATGCCCAATTTCAAAACGGTAGTTTATAAACTTTTTATATTACCAACTTATCCTTGACAATAATGTATGAAGTGGTATAAAAAGATGAAAACAATTTGCTAAAACACACCAAAATAATTAAAAGAAACGCAAACCAAAAACAAAAAATCCCTTAAATCAGCCAGCTAGATGTTTTTGTTACAAAATGCTTTCGTTATGCTGTTTCCGTGTTCAAAATGATAAAGTTGGCTAATAAGTGGCCTTCAAAAATCTGAAATTTGAAATATGGTTTTTAAAGATTTGAAGGTTGTGATGGTACAAATTCTTTATGATTTCCACTTCTAAGTATCAAATTAATGTTTTTAAGAAATGATTTGTGCAATTTAGTGAGTTATCTAGCTATTTTGAGAAAAAGTTTTGAACTTGCCAACTTTTTTGGCAATAATTAATGAACTTTCTTCTAACATACCGAGTGAATGTGAAGGAAATAAGATGGGGAATGTTTATTTCCAGGTGTATAAAGTATAGTTAGCTACAAATATCTGTTTTTGTTGGTAAAATTAGCTATTTTTTGGCTCAAAATTAACTTTCCTTCTGCCAACTTTTTCTAGCTATTATTAATGAACTTTCTTCTAACTGAGCGAGTAAATATGAATGAAATAAGATGGGAAATTGTTCTTCCTAAAAGTATAAAAAATGGTTAGCTACAAATTTCTATTTTGTTGATTAAGAGCCAAGTAATTGAACAATCAATAGCTTTTTACCCAGGGTTTCACCCTCAACCTAGGGTAATTGGGCACAAAATTAGCCGAAAACACGTTTTGTTGCATTTTTGCTGAGCCGCAGCTGCTGCAGCCATTTTAGGAAATATTTGATGATTATCATTTTTGACACTTCACAACCGGCATATTTTCAGGGAAATTAATTGGGAACTTTAAAATGATAGCATTAAAAAGATATGAGGTTCCAAAGTTACAAAATACACATCTGCGAGAAACTCAGTCAAACTTAAAATAACCGTAAATCCGCCATTATGAAAAATTAGACCTTAAAATTTTGGCAAACTGCTCTATCCTTTTTAGGATAATTTAACGCATGTAAAAATAAAGAAAATTCATTCTTCAAACTATCTGGACTGCCCCATTCTTACAGACATTGGATAAAAAAAAGACAATAAAGAGATTGGATAAACATATTTTGGTCATGTTTGAATATCAGTGGTTTGCTATGATTATTACAAACATACAAAGGCGGGCTAACTTGATTATCCTATAATTAAGAAGTGGTACGTGCAATTTGCAAACATAAACCTTACTGGGTATATATATAATTATATAAAAGCACATAAAGGGGGGGCTGACACAGTTATTCTTTGTCTTAGAAGTAATGATGATGATGAGTGAATTTTGCACGCGGGTCTTATTGCTAGTAATAATAATATCAACAAAGCTTCAAAATTTTCCAAGAGTGAAAGTGAAAAGTTTGCAAAAATGAAAAAGTTGGAAACTTTTAAAGCGCTAGTGTTTAAAAGTCACATACATTAGAAGTCACAAGTGATTGAAAACTAAATTTCACGAGAAAATTCTCGTAATATTTTCTTCCCACAACGTTTTCTTTCTTTAAAGTAACTTTCAAACAATGACATCATCAACAATTTATCTTAAGGACTAACTTTTATGGTGATTTGTTGAGAAGTAAAAAAGGAATGTAGATATTTATACCTCACTTCCAGATGCACAAGCACGATGTAGCGGTGTCAACCATCTTGAATCCTTAGCACTGACTTTTGCACCTAAGTTCACCAATTTATTTAATATTTCAAACATGATATTAAAAATAGGAGTAAAGGAAAGAAATAATTATTTTATAAAATAAAATTGTTTAATCAGAGCAAAAACTGTTGTGTAATCAGATAGATAGTTAGTAGTTACTTATTATTTCTATTACAGATAGTTTGTACTATTGGTTTTCAAGAAATTTAATTTGACTTATTTTTTCATACCATGGGCTAGTAACACCTTGACACATTCCACATCTCCACAATGTGCTGCTGCATGTAATGGGGTGCGCTTCTCCGAATCCTTTGAAATGGAAAATACCATTCAAACACAAAAATTCTTCACAAAAGTATTTCTCCAGTACTATTCAGAAATTCTGCAACCATATTTTTATATCATAGATCATAGCATTTCATACACAGAAACAAAATTTATAGAGATTTTTGCACCAATAAACCAATATGGGCACACAAATTCTGACCATTCAAAATCACCATTTTAAAAAAGGTCCCTCAGTCAATAAAAAATATATTTCACTAACAATAGATTGAATGTAAGACTTATTAATAATTATTTTCGGTACCTGATAGTTCACATCTTCACCTCTTTCTATGAGACTGCGGATCTCCTCAGCATTTCCATTGAAACAGGCTTTCAAGATGGGAGGCTATACAACAACAAAAAATACTTCAGAAACAAACTTTGTTAAGATGTTGTAGAGACATAATTATGCCTGTTATTATACCAACACCAAATCTAAGTTATGTAAGTACTTAAAATCCTAAAATCACACATATTGACAGTACATTTAAAACATTCTGATATTTCACTGTCACAATACAATAGTTACCAATAGATTCCCCATAAAAACTATAAAAAATTGCAAAATGCCATGCAGCACTATAATGGAAGATATTTTGAAAATTATTTATTCTTTTACCAACACAAACTATAGGGTTTTTCTCCTTGCCAATGGTTAGTTATGCATTTGGCCTGTTATTGTACACAATCGTAACTTTTCACGAAGTACCCCCTTACTACATGGGAAGTTTCATTTGTAGCTGCATAATTTTGGGAAATGATTGTAATAGTATAGGAGCTCCGCAGGGGGTATCCGCAAGAAATGATGGAGAAATCTTCACCAACTTATTTTGGTCAATTTTTGAGTGTAGATTTTGAAAATTCGAGGTATACAGGCCAAATCTGTATGGAACATCCATTATTTGGCACTTAAAGACAGTGACTTGGCCCCAAATCACCAAAGATTAAAGATTGTCATATTGAAAAACTTTATATACCATTTGATAGATCTTTTAACTGTTAACAAAAAATATTATTACAACCTTTTCTAAAAATCAATATTTTGAAAGATATAGGGGGTTTAATATTAGCAAACCAGGGGGTCCTAATTTCGGCAAAATGCTCTTTAATACCACAAAACCCCTCCAAAATTGTGTTTTTCTCTTTTTCTCGAAAATACTCGACTATTGAGTGAAATACGTTATTTAGGTATTTCAATATAATTTTTAGCCCCTGAAATCTTTAAAATAAACTAGCTTTCTTACCCCCATAAATACTAAAATTTAACAAAAATAATCAAATTTTAACAGAAAAATGATAAAAAGACCAATAAATCGTATCAAAATCATCGTCACTGTAATCATCGCCAGATGATTCCTCATCTTCATCAGAATTCTGCCCCTCATCAACATGTTCTTGAAGAAGTAGCGCACGCAAATCATCTGGAAAACACTGTTCTGTCAACTCTGGCTTGCCATTTGCCTTCCAACCGGGATTGAAGGTGATTCGAGAAGCATCATCAAGCGGTTTGCTTCGAAAAAAATATTTGCTACGTAATTGGAACGTTGAATATGCAAAGTTAAATTTTGTGAACATGGTGGTAGTAAGAGCCAATCAACTTTCTTAAACTTCTGTTGAAAGATCTTTGCTCGTAATTGGTCAATGCTAGTGCATTTCCCATCGCCGTGAATCATGCAAACAAACTTCTCCAGCTTATCTCTTGCCTCCTCCATAATATGGGCAAACAATCCCAAGTTCGCAAATGTTTCTATGAACTCCTCATTCTTCATCAGAAGTTCCCAAAATTGCTATATTCCTCCGAAAAAAGGCAGAAATGTAATCATTTCCGCTAAAAGCATGCATACCGGCCAAAGCTTGCCTCTGTAACTGGGTCAGGGTTGTAGAACTCATGTCGATAATCTTCCGACTTTTGCAAATGTCATTATCAATCAAAAATGTCTTGTTTTTGACCTGGTGAAGCAGAAAAAACACCAATATGTCAACAATATCGTCGGATTGGGATCAAATTAGTATGGTGTTGCCTGAGATGTTGAATGAATCGAGGAGAGCCACCAACTTTGTATCTGCCTCTTCGTGGTCATTTAAAAAAACACTCTTATTGGAATAATACACCGTTCTATTCTTCAGCTTCTATTCTTCCTCGGCGATAGCCTCTTCCAATAAGTTGAACAGCATTTGTTTTGTCAATTTCTGAGGAAGTTCACCATATCGGATGGTAATTTCATGCTGGTAGATTTGAGGACATATCTTTCCCTTCACCACCTTTGTTACCGTTGAACAGGTATATGTCACAAACGATGAAGATGTTTTGAAATTGTTGGGGTACGGAAGAAACAATCCTTCATTAAAGTTGTTTGATGGTTTCGCATTCTTTTAACTGCGTCTGGATTATAGTTGCAAGATCAAGGAAGTAGGTTGACAGGTCCTCTTTCAGTGGGAGGTTTTCGGGGCTCAACAGGCCATAATCTAGAAATGTAGGGCAGCATCCGATATTGTAAAAAAGGGCACTCGTCTTACTGTTCGATTACGAGGAGCAAACAGTCCAGCCTCCCATGGTGAATTTTTGATTTATAGACCCCTAGATTGGCTATAATCGCTATATTAGAAAGTTAACTTACCGTTTAAAACTATCCAAATTAAGTAACTATAATTTTCATCAATAAAATATTTTTTCCATCTTCTAATAAAATTATTAACACAACCAAAACAAATAAAAAACTACAAACAAAAACATAATGGTGTCAAACGTTTTAAACAAATGTAGCAATGATATAAAATATCACGGCACATATTTTCACTAGCGAAATACAGCTTTAAAAAGTTATAATACGACAACGTCTTCGGTGATAACCATGTCTTCTTGAAATTAGGAAAAAGTGCGAAGTTAACCCGTTAAAACCTAGCTGTCGTGTTTATTTTCTTCAGAGTCTACTGCATGTTTATTGGTTAAGTGTCTTTTTATTTTGTGGTTTGATCTTTTATTCTTCCATCGAATTCAGCATTGTTCTTCTGCATTTATCCCCCCCCTTCTGTCTCTAAGTTGACTTTTAAACAACCTGTAACGTGTAAGCATGTCTGTCGGTTCTCTTCCTTTTTTCTATGATTTACTTAACAAACTTTTGGAAACGATTAATAACTGTTAACGTTAATTTCGTTAAACAAACTAAATTTCTTAATAAAGCTACACATTGATATATTTAAAAAACGAATATAATTTGAAACGAAAAAACATATTTACGTAACTGAATACAAATTACGTTAAAGTAATGGTTCATTAAGATTTCATTAACAAGAGACACATTTGAGACGTGTGATTATTAGTAAAATAACACAGTTAGCAACAGCAATTATTTCTCCATACAAAGAAGAAAAAACAAAAAGCGATGTACACTTTATTTTTCCATACATAAGTATAAAAAGAAAAAAACATACGTAACATGCCACTCTTTAGAAATGAGACGCATTTTTATACATGAATGACGTCAATGAAAACAGAAAACAGAAACACGCGACTATATAGAGAAATATGGAAAGATGCAAAAGAGAAATAAAACAACAAAAAAGTTTTTATTGATAGTGTAAAAAAACTTCACTCATTATTTTTCCTTTACTAATAAATATCCACTCGTGAATTTGTTAATTTGACTCATGTTTCTCGACTCACAAGTCGTTAATTCGAACCCTGAATTACAATTTCATTTTTTCATATGCAAATAAAAGAACAAAATAAATTAACTTTCTTGTAAAAGAAAAGGTCTATATTTCAAACTTCGATCTTCTTGGTTTTCCTCAGAAAAAAGGGGTTTCCTTTTATAAAATAAAAGTTCTGATTGGCCTTTCACGCTCCGTCATCGTTGGACAAATCTTTAAACCTCCGTGGAAGTGTGCTCAACAGAAAGTTAATATTGGTAAAATTGGTGTACAGACGTTTCGAAACTGCCGATTCGAAACTGGCCGTTTCGAAATTGACGATTCGAAACCGGACGGTTCGAAACAATATCAAAAGATTTTTCATTTACGATTACAATTCAATTTTTTAAGATTTGCCTATATAGATGTTTTTATTTAAAAAAATATTGTGTATTAGGGAATTTCGGCATTGTTTAGATTTTTACAAATTTATACTACTGTTTCACTCACACATATATAAACATAGCTGTTTTGCTAATTTTTGTTTCATATTGAGGTTTATTATTTATAGAATAAATTGTAAAGTGGTCCGAAATATACAATTTACAGATGTTCTTGTAGTTGCACGCGTGATTACACATGACGACGTAGGAGAATGACATGTGTAGAAAGCAATTTACTTTGGTGCCTGTTGCGTAATTCAAACGATTCATGTTGAAGTCGCCAACAAAATAAATTGATTTTTTATCGCAGCTTTTAAAATGTCCAGAGAGAATTGAATAAATAGATTTCGACGATTTATTTGGAGGTCTATAAGAAATAGAGTAGATAATAGAGCGTTTCTTTTCGCCATCGTGTCTCTGGACTTCAATAGTTAAAATTTAATTTACTAATCATTCATATCAGAGAGCTCATCACAAAATTTATATTGAACAAATACACACAAGCTCCGTCACATGACCGTGGGGAAACATTTCAAATGCATATCGCGTGACCGCAACCGTAATAACGTTCCGAGATAAACCACGTGATTGATTTGTGACTCGAATTCGCGAATTTAAAAAACGTTAATAGAATTTTAAAAAACGACGAGAAACAAAATTATTCCGAAAATTATTAAAAGTTTGAAAAATCTTTTGATATTGTTTCGAATCATCCGGTTTCGAATCGTCAATTTCGAAACGGCCAGTTTCGAATCGGCAGTTTCGAAACGTAGTGGAATCGGTAGAATTAGCTTCGATAACAAGACCGAAAAAACACACAAAGGAAAACATCAACCTGGATGCATTAATTCAATAATGTTACTGATTATTTTTTATAAAAAGGGCACTTTCAAGAGACTTTGTGGCACAAAAAACATTCCTTTGGTGATTTGGGGCCCAGTCACATGTCTTTAAGTGCCAAAAAGGGTGTTCCATACAGATTTGACCTGTATACCTCAAATTTTCGAAATCTACACTCAGAAATTGACTAAATAAAATTGGTGAGATGCGGAAACCCACTGCGGAGCTCCTAGACTATAATTGGCATCTTTTTTTATTTGACAGTCAAGAATAACTTTATCAATTTGTATTATCAAGTTTGCAAACTTATCCTAAAACTTGTATGTATAATGATATTATCATTTTTGGCATTTACAATTCTACGGAATGTAAGATGTAAATCTATTTAATTTTCAATTTCTTTTTTGGAATAAAATCTTACGTAGACATAACCTTTACGAAAAGTATTTGTAGCAACAAATTCTAAGCAAGATATTACAAAACATATATAATTACTTTAAAGTCCACAATGTATTAAATTAATACTTAAAAGTAAGAACGTCCATGGCTAAAATCAACAATAATCTTTTCATGCAAATGATAATCTCTCAATACTCTTGTAGAGGTCTCAAAGCCAAATGAGTATGTGAGTGTACACATGTTAAACCCTTCACCTGGTAATATGAACAGAAATAAATAGTTTACAAACCAAGTCAAGGATAGCTCCCATTACTTTTAGGACAAAGTGTTCCAAAAAATACAAAAGGGTTTCTAAAACCATAAAACCTCTATGGACTAGAGTCACTAGACCTCACTTCAAACTTTGTTCAACATGTGGTTTTAGGCATCTAGTAGCAACTGGTTAATTATGGATACAAGTCGCTATATGAGCTTGGTAGGAAATAAAATATTGATGCCCTAAAGACAGTGTTAAGTGACGTTTAAAATTAAATATTAATGAAGGGCCCATTTATAAAAGCTTGAAACAGAATATTAAAAAAGCGGAATAGTATATATATTAAAAGAGTATGGTGTAAGAATGCTAGAAAAATGCGTTGCTTCTGCTTCTTCAATTTTATTTCCCCTTATAATAATACTTTTTAACAACTTTTTATATCGTGAATGACCCATTTACTTGATTCCACTATGTTTCGAAACTGACCGTTTCGAAATTGACGATTCGAAACCGGACGGTTCGAAACAACATTAAAAGATTTTTATTTACGATTAGAATCCAATTTTTTTTTTGCCTATAGATATGTTTTTATTTAAAAATAAATAAATAAAATATTTCTTATCTTTCACTTTTCACTAAATACATCAACTGTGGAGTTCAGTTTATTTAAGACATGTTTGTCGCGGAGATTGTACTCCTAAAACTCACACATATATAAAGATAGCTGTTTTGCTAATTTTTGTTTCATATGGAGGTTTATTATTTATAGAAGAAATTTTAAAATGGTCCCAATTTACAGATGTTCTTGTCACCCTCGTTGCACACGTAATTACACATGGCGTAGGAGAATAATATGTGTAGAAAGCAATTTACTTAAAATATCTGGAGAGAAATGAATAATGATTCTTTTCGCCATCGTGGCTCTGGACTTCAATAGTCATTTACTAATAATTCATATCAGAGAGCTCATCACGAAATTTATATTGAACAAATACACACAAGCTCCGTCACATGAACGTGAAACATTTCAAATGCATCATATATCGCGTGGCCGCAACCGTAATAACGTTCCAAGATAAACCACCACTTGATTGATTCGCAAATTTAAAAAACATTACAAAGTTGTTTCGAACATTAGAAGAATTTTTAAAAATGAAAAACAAAATTATTTCGAAAATTAATATATAAAAGTTAAGAAAACGTTAAATAATATTGTTTCGAACTGTCAGTTTCGAACATCTAAAAACCATGCTTCAAATCTTGAAAAAAGCTTATGAATGGGAAATGTGTGATTATTTAACATTTTATTTTTTTAAAAAAGAAATTAGTCAACTATAGGAGTAGAAAATGGAAGATATGAAGGCTTTGTTTGGTCCTCTCCCAGTTAATGGAAGAAGTTTGCACTTATCATTGAGCTATTAATGGAAAATGCTACTATTTTATTGAATAAAACACAAGATGTTGGCTGACCAAGGATCTTTGATATAGTTTATATATAGTAAAAAATCACATTTATTTGAAAATAAACGTGGCAGGATATGGTGTTTTTAACAGCCATGACATGCAATTCTAAAAAATATTTATCCTTTTACACCTAAGAATTCGTTATGATTAAAAGTAACCAATTGAATATTTATGCTTCAATGCCTTGCGCTTTGTTGAGCACTCTGTAAACATTTTTGGTGAACTTTAGCGTAATGCAATGCTCACTGCTCTTGCAGTAGTTTGAGCACTCTGATCCATTGATATTTCACGCTCATTCTGAGCTCAGCTGGTGAGATGCAACAACATCGAAACACTGTGTCTAGAGTTTGAATATAATATATTACATATATATAAATATATAAAATGCAAACATTTTCGCATTTATTACCCAAATAGTTTTACCTTTATGACATCATCACAACAATATTTATCTTGTTTACTCCATTTTATCAATCTTTTCTTATGCTTGCCAGAGTAGGATGGTTGAACATTGACTAGATTTTCATATGATGTCCCATTCCCCTTAATTTGATCAATTTCATGGCATTGCAATGTTTGACAGCGCTTATTGTTCTGTGAAATATACACCTTATTATTGCTCATTTTAAAATTATTTTATTGGAATTGCCAAAACACAGAACACCCTGTAAAATAAACAAACTTCTTCAGTTTTTTCTCAACTGAAAATAGATTTCAACAGATAAATGTATAGAAAATAATAAATAATTTAAAACTGAAAAATTACTTAACAACAAATCAGACCTTCCTTGCAATAAAAAGTAAGCAGAATATTCAACAGAAAATTAATTGTATTCTACATATTTAATTAACATGCCAGTCTCAAAATGTAAAAACAATAACACTTGATGAAAAGAAACACTACAGTTTAATCTGTGAAAACATAAGAAGACAGTTGTACAACTAATGGAAGCAAACTGCAACATTTCAAACACTGAAGACAATATTAATTTTTATATCATTGAGAGAGAATTTTATTTTTGAAGATACATATCAAATAATCCAAGACAAATAATATGAATTTATATTAAATTGATGTTGAAAAATTTATGCAATAAAAAATAATGGAAAAAATCTCAGGCTGGTCTCGTTCTTTATTATTCTATAAACTTGTAACAGAAAATCAATGGAGTTAACTAATTTGTTTTTTCCACTAATTCTTTTTGAAACAACAGACTGATTATTTATTCACAAACATAACCTTCATAACATTAACCTCAATTTTAACTTTCTAGTCATGCTTTGATGTAACTTAGTTTAGTCAATATTTGTTTATACTGTAATGTAAACCGAAATATTAAAAAAGGAAAGTCATTCAGCAAATGATAAACCCATAACAATATAACATTTGTTTTATGAATTGCTAGATTGCTCATGAAATTAGACAGTGACAGTATAATTACACTTATCAATAGTTTCATTGATCAAAACAATGGAATAATAATCATTCAATTCAAAAGTGTTAAAAAAAGTTGTTGCTTTGATCTAAGAAAAAAGTTAACTTCATTTTTTAAAAAAATTCACGTTCATATAAATTTATTAAAATTATCTAAATATGTATATATAACAGTGATTATAATTTAAAATGAAAGTAAGAAAAATGAAATGTACATTGTTAACTAAATGTTTGTAAAATTTGGAAACATTTAAAATAGTCTTTAAATAATAGAGAGCTCTGGGTTAATCCAAGTTATCGTTTTTTTATGACATTCACTAGAATTTCACTAGAACAGTACATTCGACCTGGTTTCCGATTAGTCCAGACGTGTTTTTGTTTTTGTTGATGATTGGAATTTTCTTGCGATTGCTAGTAAGTTATATCAGCTATTGTCAAAAACCATTTTTCATTGTGTGCTCCTATCATACCTACGTCCTCATATAATTTGAGTCGTACGTACATATTGTTTCTTTGCGCAACTTATTTGTTTCATTTTTATTTTTTGTCTTATTTTTCTGGTTTGTTGGGGATTTTCGGGAGATTGGGTATTAACCCCAGTGGACTGCCCCATATTCCGAAGAAATAAGGCTTGATTGTGGAACACCTATTCTATATTACCTTACGATCTTCTTAACATTCCAAACCAAATTTTCTCTAATCAAAAAATTTTCCTCTTACAAAATTCGCCAATTATCTACAACAATTAACTTCTCATCACTATTTTCCTTTTCAAATAACTTACAATTAACTTCACATCCTTTGTTTTAATTACTTTAAAGAACCTGGTTTCTACAAAGAATAATACTAAACTACAACTAGTTAAAGACAAGTTAAAGAATATCAGCAGCACCTACAGGTGCGGCTGCCAGGGAAGTAAACTTCTTTATTTTATTAGTTTATGGCTTCATGTGCACCTTCGTCCAATCAAAGAATTATCTGTGGGCTATGTAATAAAGCAAAGAATGAAGATAAAAGGGAATTTTGGATAGATTGTCAAGTTTGCCTAGTTAATTTCCATGTTGACTGTTGGGCAAAAGGCCTTAAAATTACTGACAAAGAAGAGAGGAAAAACATGTTACATCATTTTGAAAAAGGCTGGTCAAAACCTATGTGTGTTAAATGTTTGAATAACAAATCAATATGGCATATGGTACAAAATTGGGAAAACATAGTAAAACGTCTTGACCAAGCTGAAAATAAGCATGAAGCTCTCGAAGCTCAAATATCTGTGGAAAATAAATCTATCTAAATAGATCTAATGACGATCTAATCAAATCTATGGAGGCTAACAAAGGTCACACACACAATGCTATCAATATTCCTTCTTGGGCTGATGTTCTTGGTTCATCTTCTTTGCAGGCAAATATACTAGTAGCTGCGGTAGACAAGGAAACAAATGAATGTAAAAAACGAGAAAGTTGCATTATAATTAAGGGTATAGCAGAGTCAACATCTCAGGATCCTGCTGCTATTAAATCATCCGACTGGAATAAAGTAATTGAACTGGTGGCGACAATCAATATCGACTTAGATGAAGATGATGTAATCTACATCACAAGGGTTGGTGTTTTAAAAGAGCAAAAAGAGGGTGAAAGCAAGCCTAACCCTAGACCTATTCGTCTGAAGTTGAAGTCTACGTTAAAACGAAATAGTATTGTAATGAGTCAGTAAAATTAAACCAGAATGAAAATACGAAGTCATAACGAATTGATCCGAACAGAACACCACAACAACGAGAAGCGCTTGATGCATTGTACACTGAAGTAAAGCGTCTGCAAGAAGTCAACCCAAAAAACAGTCGTCTCTGGGTCGTAACAGGAAAAATAGATCCCTTCATAAGAAGCATTCCAATGAGGCCACGTATAGATGTATCTGCACAAATATACAGTCCCTTAATAACAAGTTAGAAGAATTAAAATCCATGATATTAAACGAGAGCATTGATATGATTTTTCTAACAGAGACATGGGCAAACAAAAACTCTTTAGTAACCATACCAGGTTTCCAGATAGTGTCTAGAACTGACAAAGATACAAGTATTGGAGTGGGAGGTGGTCAAATGATATTAATGCGTGACTCAATATCAGCCATTGACAAAACCAGCAAAACTCAACCCGTTGGGTTGCAAGTAAGACATGTGAGGTTATCGTCGGGAACAGACATCATAAACATCTACAGATCACCAACAAGTAATGATAACGCAATTTCAAATATTACTAAACTTGTGGAATTGAACGTTAATACAGACCATGGGTGATATTAATTTGCCAGAAGTTGATTGGCCACGTATGATTTCATGTCGTGGATATGGGGGTACAAACCTAACTAGAGCTGAAGAGTTGCTAACGGGTCTAATTGAGCATGGTTTTGTAAGTTTCCCGACTAGCTTAATACTCTGAAAGGAAGGTACTCTTGGACTCCTGTTCACGATGTGATTCTGACCAACACAACAAACATCATTTACGAGGTTGGGGAAGCTAAAATTGGGGGTATCGGTAAATCAGACCATATTGCGCTGTTTTTTGAAATAGGCCTCCCAAATAAGAAAGATTCAACCAATGAGAAGTTCCGAATTTCAATCGAGCAGATTTTGATGGTTTAAAAGCAAGTCTCTGCAATCTTTGGGATGATGATTTCGCAAACTCATCAGTGGATAATATGTGGAAAGATTTTAGATCAAAAATAGAGGAAAAGCAAAGTATCTTCATACCTCTAAAGACACGTAGATCATCAAAAGAGTTACCATGGTTAAACAACGCGATTAAAAATGCGATATCAAAGAAGAAAGCAGCGTTTGCTAAGTTAAAAAAATCCAATCAGTGGAATTCTGATGAAAATCTTGCGAACTATCGGAAAGCAGCAAGCTTATCTAAGAAATCTCTTCTCCGCGCACGAAAAGCATACGAAAAAAACTGTCAAAAGACCTGAAAAAGCAGCCTAAACGTTTTTACCAGTACGTGTCAAATTCCGTGAAGATCAAAAGCAATATTGGTCCTTTAACGAATGTAAAAGAGGAGTTGGTTTCCGAGCCACTAGAAATGGCGGAAATGTTAAACAGCCACTTCGCTAAGCAGTTTGTTGTCGATAAAGCTGACGAAATTCTACCAAGCGTAACAATTCTACCCTGTGAGCATGTGTTTCCAGATATTAGATTTACAGAAGAAGACGTATACAACGAATTGATTAGTGTTAAAAAGCATACGTCGCCTGGACCTGACGGCGTTACATCAAGATTTATTCGCGAATGTGCAAATGAAATATCAAAGCCTGTCACCTTAATGCTCCAGAAATCCATTACTTCTAGCAGTATTCCGGAGGATTGGAAGTATGCTAATGTATCTCCTATTTACAAAAAAGGCGGCAAATCAAACGTGGATAACTACCGTCCGGTCTCTATGGAGAGTCTTATTGTGAAAATAGGAGAAAGACTTGTACGAACTGCGATTCTAAAGCACCTAAAAGATAATAACATGATTTATTCAAACCAGCATGGGTTTCTACCCGGTAAGTCAACCAATACGAATCTGCTGGAGTATTTGAACAACATCACAAAGCTTTTGGATGATAACCCTGTGGACAGTATATATATACAGATTTTTCAAAGTGTTTTGATAGAATTCCACACAAGCGACTCGTTCATAAGCTCCAACGTTATAGTATATCACCACAAGTGACAGCTTGGTTACAGGAATGGTTGACAGATTGGTTTCAACGAGTGTGCATAAATGGTCGTTCATCAGATTGGCGAGCAATTACATCGTCAGTTATCCAAGGAAGTGTGCTCGGTACAATTCTGTTTGTAATGTATTGCGATGATGTTGACGAATTTGTGTTAAGATCAATGATATCAAAATATGCGGACAACATGAAGATCTTCTGTTGGGTGAGTGGACCGATTGACCAGATTATGCTTCAAAAATGACATTGATGCTGTTGTTAGATGGGCAGCTATTTGGGGCTTTGACCTTAACCATACAAAGTGTACATGTTTGCATTTGGGTAAGGGTAACGAAAAGTACAACTATAGCATTAACATTAACCAACACCAAATATCACAATCGACGTCAGTTAAAGACCTAGGTATCCATGTGTCATCTGATTTATCATCACGACTACAAGTGACGAAAGCAGTCAACAAAGCTAACAGGGTTCTTGGCATGATGTGTCGTGCTATTAAATCTCGAGACAAGGTAACCTGGATCAATTTGTATAAAACGTATGTCCGTCCGCATTTGGAGTACGCTGTAGCGGCCTGGTCTCCACATCAGAGAGGAGATATTAATACATTAGAGTCGGTGCAAAGGAGAGCGACTCGACAAGTGTCGGGTATTGGGAAGTTGCCGTACGAAGAAAGACTTCGAATATGTCATCTCACAAGCTTGGAAGAAAGAAGAACGAGGGGGGATATGATTGAGGTTTTCAAGTGTTTGAAAGGTTTCTCCGGTCTAGACCGCTCAATGATTCCAATTGTCAATCACCAGCAAGGTACACGTGGGCAGACAAACAAGAATATTGTGCAAGAGCGTGCTTTTGGGCCACGTCATCACTTCTTTGCTGTTCGTGTTGCAAAGAGATGGAACAATCTCCCGGTGGAAGTTCGCAATTGATCAACTGTCAACACGTTCAAGATCGGTTACGATAAATGGGCGAAAAATTCGGTAGCAAAGAGTTATCTGTATGGATGAGTCCAACGCTATATGCCTCCTTTTTTAAGAGGCCCACATCACTAGGATGTTAGTGGGTTAAATTAATTATATTATATTATATATTATATTATATTAATTTCGTGCCATCTTACTTACAGGGTGTTTATGGTAATTTGGACATTCAGAGCTAATATCATTGTTAGTGGAGAAAATACAAGTAAATGGCATTTATAACTCTTTTGTTACTTGTGTATTGGAGACAACAGGTGTACACACAAGTTAAAGAACAAAATAGCTTTAGTTCAGAACTAGAAATAGCAGAAATAGTCATAAGCAAAACAGTGTTGACAATTAGAGCAGCAATTGTCATGTACTGCAATAACCTCCCAGACATGGGAATTATTGTATGCTGATGACCTTGTACTTATTTCAAATAGTCAAGAAGAGTTAACTGCAAAATTTGCTACTTGGAAAAAAGGTATAGTCAAAAGGGCTTAGAGTTAACATGGGTAAGACAAAAGTTATGGTAAGCAGAGTTGGCATTTCAGCACTTATTGCTTCAGGTAGATGGCCATGCTCTGTATGTAGTAAGGGTAATAACTCAATATATTGCAAATATTGTGACCATTGGGTTCATAAGAAGTGTAGTGGTATAAAGGGTTGACTTACCTCAATGGTAGACAATGTGTGTATGGTGTGTACTGGTGAAATTACCTTAGTAACTGGACAGCGAGTAGAATCTGTGCCAATAGGTGATGACTTTTTAGAGACAAAGGATGGCTTTTGTTATTTGGGCGACATGATTAGTACAGGAAGAGGCGCAGAACAAAGTTGTATAACTCGAATTAGATCTGGTTGGGAAAAGTTTAGAGAACTTTTACCTCTCCTAACTTCTAGAGTGATATCTCTTCGCACGAAAGGTAGGGTGTATGATGCTTGTGTAAGGAGTATTTTTCTATATAGTGGGGAGATATGGGAAGTTCGAACTGTTGAACTAAACAGACTAGAGCATAATGACATGAGAATGATTAGATGGATGTCAAATGTGACATTGAAGGATAGGAAGCCTTAAAATGAGTTAAGAGAACACTGTGGACTAGAAAGTGATTATGCTTTGAGAAAATTGCAGGTACGTGGTCAATCGCGCGCCTCATTCAAGTATTTTTTTGTGAGGCATGCGATCGGTAATTTTGGTTTATACAATTCAATTGTCCGCATGATTATTGTGGTATGCTTAAACTGGCTTAACTAAGACGTTATGATATGTTGGTTTGGTTTTAACGCGTCTACCAGAACGCTAATTTAAAGCATTATAATGAAGACCACAACCCTTGAATAAGCCCTTCCCCTCAAATAAGCCTCCATCATTGAATCAAAATTTTTTTATTAGCCCCCCCCCCCCCCCGCTCAAATTTCGTGTTTACTTAAACCCTCATGGGGGCTAAATCGGGAACCTAGAGAGCTGGGAACAACTTTCAGCACCCATGATTATAAAGTCGTTCATCGCGTGTGGAGTCTCAGTTGCTACTGACGGCAGTCGGGATGAAGAAATAACGTGTTTTAAACCAGGTATGCCATGCAGCTCGGGACAGGAAATGCTAAAGGCCCAGTTACAATTGCTCGACGGCACAGAGGAAAATCCGTTCGTTCCTGATGAGACAGATATACAAGAGGCTTGCCCTCCTTACTTGATCCTCAATGAAGCAATCGATGATGCCGAGGACATTGATATTTTGAACTGAACACGTATGAAGTATTAATGAACATATGCATATATCTTTTTTCTGGGTGAGTCATACCACATTATTTTATTAGCCCCCCCCCCCCCTTCTCGAATAGCCCCCCCCCTCGAAAAACCCCCATTTAAAAAAATCATAAATTAATTAGCCCCAGGGGGCCAATTCGAAGATTTACGGTACTTGCTTCCATTTGTGCTACGGTTATTTGCAACTTTGTGATAGCTTGGTCTCGAACCCAGAACCTTTCAGTCAAGAGCCGAACCAACGCCTTAATAATACTTGTGTTCTAATGCCTTTCAAAAAAAGGAAAAAAAATAATGTGCAAGTGATGGCCATGGGAGATATCAAGCCTCAAAGTTTGACAGAAATTCTGATTTTGGTGGTTTCGGGCCATGATTTCAAATCTTGGCTGATCCCATAGAATTCAACCCATAGCTCAACAAAATACAAAAAGAAATACTTCTACAATGTTTATGGTGGAAATATTTGCTTTCAAAGTAGTAATTTCATTCAATGAGTCAAATTTGCCCCAAAAGGGCCAAATTTCCGAGCCCAAAAACTTGGCAACCAGTTGGAAATTTCGAGAAAAAAATTTACCAGGTACCAACTTTCATGGTTTAGCACAAAATAACTGAAAATAAAGAAAATTTGAAGACATCACTTCCAAGACATGCCTTATTTTACCTGGATTTCTCAGAAAATGGCTCTTAAGACGCGTGATTAATAGTAAAATAACACAGTTAGGGGCGCGGTAGAGAGCGCACCTTAAATTATCGAGGCCCGTGCGGAGGCGCGGGCTCGCGCGCCTGTATACTTAGTTTTTCGCCACTCGTTCCGTCTGACAGTTTGTAACGTATCTATTAAGTTTTTCACTCGTCCGCAAAAAATATTCACTGTCCGACGCTACAGAATATTATTAACAATTTTTCGAAGTTTTTATGTGATATTCAGTTAATCCATTCGCCATTTTACGAGGTTTAAAAAAATCTCTTATTATCCTTTCGCTAACTTCTTTCACTGGATTTTTTCATTGAAGATGGCCTATTTATACTAAACATGATTCACAGAGGATTTAGTTGCAAAGGGTTGGCGCCCCAATGAAATTATCCCATCCGTCAAGAGAACATATAGTAGCCAACTAAGTTTAAGTTTTTTGTTCCTACGCCACTCTGCATGCAGACACACAAGGACAAAAAATAAAATATGCAGTAATTAATAAACAAATTACGACTTTATGGAGTTGTTTTTATAATTTCCAATCAGTTATTATGATGAAGTACTAATGTCCAATTCTTGTTGCGATCGCCGTTTCATATATCGTTGGCAACAGTCTATTCACAACTTTATATACTTTTTCACCGTATTTAAATAGTCGGGGAAAAAATGTACATTTATAAATATTATTTGAAAAATTACTGACTGTCCCATCGGACAGTTGGGATGTTACAGAATCAATTTTGCAGTCGTCCGCAAAAAAAATCACTCATCCCGTACCGTCGGGTGACCGCAAATACACACCACTGCCATCAGATGATTAAACCTACACAATTGTGGGGAATATCATCTTTTGAAAACGTGCAACCCACTCTGTAGTGAGGGCTGTTAGCTTCAAAGTTCACAACAATACTTTAAGGGGACAAACTTTCGCAAATCGAGGCATTTGCGAAATTATTTCTTTTCGCGTAATATCCGTTGTCTCCAAGATTTCAGCTAACACATTTATGTACCTGATATTATTCATTTATTTAACTTTAAGACAACAGAGTGCTGTTTCAAAAGCAGAAAGAAACAAACAAACTTGATGAAGGAAGTATGCGGGTATGCGGGTCATGTAACATCTTTGACCTCATGGATATAAGCACCCATGCCCTTTATGCACTGCTGCCACGGAGTTTAAAATGCAAAGTTGGTATCTTGCGTGGGTTAACTCACCACTGTTTTTCCTCTTCCTGAGGTTGGCGTTAGGAAGGGCATCCAGCTGTAAAAAACATCTGCTCCAATTAATCATCAAATGATTAAACCTACAAAATTGTGGGGAATATCATCTGTTGAAACCTCGTCTAACCCATGCTAGCATGGAAAATAGACGTGGAAAATGTAAATGATGATGATGATGATGACTTTCTTTTTTTATGTTTGTTTTTGTAAATTAGTAAACGCACAATGTTGTTTTCAATAAACTTTTATACGTGAAGTGCAATTTTGTTTGGTTCGGTAAATTCAATAGAAGACTTATTAGGCGCTATTTTTACTTCTAACAAGTTTTCATTGATATCTTCTTTCTCTTATTTAATTATTTTTAAGTCATGGGTCGCCCAAAAAGTACTGGAAATAGCCATAACAAGAAATCGAGCACGTATGAATCAAAAAGAACTAAACCTAAGCTAAATCGTCAAAGAACGCTTCTCGATATGTTCAAAAAGGACAAAAACACAACGTCATCTTCATCAGTCAATGATAATGCAGTCGATGAAATGCAAATAGAGACACTCAACGACTCTGAAATATGTACGGAAGAGTTTGAGGAAGATATCAATGAGTCATCCAAAAACGATTCAAAGGATTCTGGAATTAGTTCGAATGAATCCGATGAGGAAACACACGATGATACGAAAAACTCTGTAGATGAAATGGAAACCCAAGACAAAGAAACCCGAAGGTCCTACCTAAGAGCAATACAAACACAAGAGCATTGGGAAACTGAGTACCCATTTGCTTACTACTCTGCAAAAGAAAAAGGTTGGTTGTGCAAGATTTGCACTGAATACAGTGACGGTGACTATTGGCGCTCTAAGGCTATCAAATTTCAAGGTCATCCAAATAGGACGTTATTAAAACATCAAAAGAGTCCGAAGCATATCGAAGCCATGAAGAAATGCCTGCAAACGAATGTTGTCAAAAGGGAATATATACAAACAAATATATCAAGGACAACGGATTCAAAAAGCCAGTATCCAGTCTCGTAATAGGCGGGTGTTAACAAAGTTTTTAAAAACTGTTTATTTTGTGGTGAAAAAAAACTAGGCTGTGCGAGAGAACTTTGAGAATATAGTAAATTTCCTGCAAAATGATATTGGCGATGCAGATATTAATGCACATCTTAAGGATTGTAGTTCCCGGGCTACATACACCTCTGTAGTGTCAGTAGACCAGTTTCTGAAGTGTATAAATGAAAAGTTGGACGCAGAAACATGTTCAAGAATCATCGCTGCTGGTGACTACAGCCTTTTAGCAGACGAGACAACAGATATGGCTGATAGAGCTGTAATGTCAATTTTTATCAGATATGTCAACTCCGATATACAAGAGGTAAAGGAAGAATACTTAGGACTTGTAGAAATAGTAGGAAGCAAAGGTGCAGAAGCTTTGTGTACAAAGATATGTGAAGTACTTGAAGCAAAGGGTATTTCGATTACGCAATTTCGTTTTCACGGTTTCGATGGTACTAATACCATGAGTGGAGAACACACTGGTTTGCAACGAAGACTCAAGCATGAAGCACCACATTCGAAGTATGTGAATTGCAGAAACCACCGACTTGCACTTGTCTTCGTCCATCTAATACCGAAGTTTCAGTCGCTACAAGAGGTTGGCGCAAATATTTTGGCAGTCTGGAAAACCATAAAATACTCATCAGTCAAAGCATCGATTTTTGGAGAAGCCCAAAGCGTACAAGGGCTCAAAAATATGAAGTTGTTGAAAGCTGCAACTACACATTGGCTCTCGCATGGAGAAGCTAGCGTTCGTATAATTTCAAGATTCGAGTGATTGTTGTAGTGATTGTTGATAATAATTATATACTTTTTTCAATTAAAATGTCAAATATATTTTGTGTATTTCATTTATTATTTGAAGCTCTCTGTTTTCAATGTCACTATATACAATTTTCTGTTATGCTCATTTTCAGCACTCATAATAACTTTATTTTTTACAATTGAGATAATTAATTTTTAGAATCTGTGTTGAAAGTTTCTTTCCAATGATATATAATATGATTAGGTTTCAGAAAAAAGAATTATATAGGCTAAACTTTGATGATGTCACAGTGCTCACTTTGAGCACTCCTACCCCATATAGCTTAATTTTTACGGTATGAGATAAATATTTTTTGTCATCTACATGAAATTCCCTTTCAAATGCATAGTGTTAGCCAGGTCTGAATTTCTTACAGCGTTTTCTCCACAATGGGAATTTCCTCCCCAACCTTGGCCTC
Source organism: Candelabrum cocksii (assembly GCA_963930725.1). Taxonomy (NCBI): domain Eukaryota; kingdom Metazoa; phylum Cnidaria; class Hydrozoa; order Anthoathecata; family Candelabridae; genus Candelabrum; species Candelabrum cocksii. The sequence continues at coordinate 9,588,337 of OZ005671.1, read as the reverse complement.
CCCAAGCCCCCATCTTTTGACTTAAAAGTGCTCTAGATTGGCTATAACAGACAAATTCAGAATAATTGATACAATTCTTCCTTAAAATAAAAATATTTTCGTAGCATATTTTATTATTACTGGTTATGTTTTCTTCAGAAAAAAAACTGTAGTGGTGTGGGACTGTAAAGACATTTTAAAAATAATTTTTATTTTTGGGGTTAGAACTGCATAAGTAAAAAAAATTCTAACATTTTAAACGATATCAAGTCGATTTTTTATATAGCTTTTAGCTACATATAGAAGACCTCAAAAGTGCTATTAGTTTTCGGATTTAGGTTACGGGGTTGGCGGTTGTGACAGTTATAGGTAAAAAGTGGTCATACATAAGTATGGGACAATACACCAATTCGAGCCGTTCGCGCCCCATTATGATTTTTTACGCGGTCGAGGCCTGGCACTAAATAGATGTAGATCCGAGATGTAAACATCGAAGCTACTCTCAGTAAAACAAGCAAAAAAGTCACTCATAACTGCAGATTGATACACAACATTTCATAAAAAGTATAAACAAAACTTGATATAAACTGTAATTTTCATTACAAAATGGGACCTGCAAATTGTGCCGTTGTTGGTTGTAGTAATAGTACGCAGAAATTAAAGAAATGGAAAGAAGAACACAATGCTTCATGCGGAGAAAACATTAATCAAGGTTGTTGTAGTTGTGTACAACCATTCAACCTGTGGATGTTTCCAAGTATAAAAAGAAATGGTTCGAAAAGAGACTTATGGATACAAATTTTAAAACGGGAGACAATTGATAAGAAACCATGGAAACCTTGTGGCAGTGATAGAGTCTGTAGTAAACACTTTGTTGATGGATTTCCTACAGAAGAAAACCCTAATCCTACACTTCACTTGGGTTATCAACAAGCTGAAAAGAAAATAACCAGACGGACTATTGTTAAGCATCCAGTAAAGGAAGGTACAAAACGAAAGATTAATTTCCCTCCAGAAACAAACTTAGAGAACTTTATACTAATGTCACCATCACAATCTCCAGCAGGACCTTGTGAGTGGGATGTGCAGTCACCTACCACAGAGCATGATTATACAACACCAGGAAAATCATCAAATAACTGTGATACTTGTGCTGTTAGAGGAAGTCTGATAAAAAACTATGTAAAAAGATTGGTTCGTTGACACAACAAGTCAAAAAGCTTAAAAAGACAGTAGCCCAACTGACACGCCAGAAAGAGCAAAGGCAACCATTCTCGATAACGTACATAAAAAGTGACGAAAAGATGAATTTTTACACTGGCATTACTAGCATTGCATTGTTTGAAGCCATTTACAAGATGCTACAACCATTTATGTCTTCTCTACAATATTGGAGAGGTGCAAAGAAATTTATTAGCCAAAAGGTGCGCCCACAAAGAAAATCTTCATTGTCGCAACGAAAACTTTCACCCAAAGATTCACTGCTCCTGACCCTGATGCGTATACGACTTGGATTGTTAAATGAGGACCTTGCAGACAGATTTGTGATTTCCAAAACTACCTGTTCAAATATCTTCAAAACATGGATTAGGTTTCTATCAACAACTTTAGGAGACAATTTGGTAAAATGGTTACCAAAGGAATCAATCCTCAAAAACATGCCAAAAGTGTATAAGAAAGCTGGTCATGGTAAATGCAGAGTAATCGTTGATTGCAGCGAGGTGTTTATTGAGCGATCAAAGTCTTTGAGTACCCAAGCTACTACTTGGTCTGATTACAAGTCCCACAATACAATTAAATTTTTAATTGGTATTTCGCCTGCTGGATTTGTTACATTCATTTCTGATTGTTATGGTGGCCGAGCAAGTGATCGATTTATTTGTAAAGACAGCGAGTTTTATGGCTGTTTAGACCCATATGACGAGGTCATGGCAGACCGTGGTTTCCAAATTCAGGAAGAACTGATGTTACAACACTGCACTTTAAGTGTTCCTCCAGGTGCCCGTCTGAAGTCACAGATGTCAACTGAAGAAGTAAAACGTACAAAGGACATAGCTAATTTACGAATTCATGTTGAGCGTGCTATTAATCGAATAAAAACTTTTCGGATACTAAAAACTGTCATGCCGATTACTATGCTGCATCATTGTGATGACATAATTCGGATTTGTGCTGCTCTTTGTAATTTAAAACCATTACTTTTTAAAGCTTCAAGCCGAACGGACTAAATACTTTAATATTACATATACTGTCTTGTTTCAAATTCTTTGTCTCTGTGATTTATACCCAATTTACTTTAAGTTCTTACTTTAGCATCCTCAAGCCAAAACAGAGGCTTAGCTCAATTTACCTACTCTACAGCTTAACCTCCTTGGTGTAATTTATCAAAACTACTGGTAATGAAATGTGTTGAGAAAGGTTGTTCATTTGACAGTTTGAGTCCATCAAGTCTTTTTATAGTAAACTAGTTTGGAAGAACAAGGCATTTGATGGAAGTGGTGGTCTCGAATTACCAAATGAATTTAAGAGACTTTTCTATAAAACTTTAATGGAGTAAAACTGTTTTGTTAAGAAACTTTAAAATGGGCTAAACTAAATTCTGGTTCTTATCTTATATTTAAATATTTTGAAAATATATAAAACAATTTAATAATGATCCAAATAATTTTTTTCCAAACAAATAGGGAAAGAAAATTCATGCTGTAATGTAGTTCATATATAATGATGCTATAAAAGATCTATTTATAAATTGATTTCAAATAAAATTGTTTATAAAACTTGGAGAATGATTCCAAAAGTTCTATATAAAAACACTCATCAAAATCTATTTCCTCTAGGACATACCCAAGAGATGTCCATATAAAAAAATAGCATTTCTTAAGTCCTGTAACACCCATTTGCTGTTGACATTGAGTATAATATTGATGTCTTCTTTTTAAACGTACAGTCCCACTTTCACAATGTTCAATATAGTCCAACTTAACAGATGGATCCAGTGGTGATAGGTGGCTGATTGAATATGGACACTTTATCTCTAAGCATGCATTGGGATGGCAATTGCAGCTAATTACTCGGTCAGGACTAGCACCAACAAAAGGGTATTGTTTGTCGAGAAATATGCCACATTCATGAAAATATACATTCTTATGCGTCTTTTTGAAAATCTCATTAAATTTGTTTGCAGCATGAGTCTCCATTTCTCGTCCATATTTCAATGCTGGAATGTTAGGACTAACAAACGAATACCCTGAAATTTTTTGAAACAAATTCCACATATTGGTATATCCTCCACTGCCAGCAGATATTTTCGCCATTTTTGTCTTAACCTTGTGTCCCTTTGAAGCTGTTATAACTCCTTTACGACACTCAAACCACAAAGTATTTGTACTTTGTCCACGTGTCATTTTTTCAATAACATTGATGTTATCTGGTGTAAAGTTCAGGAACAGGTTTGGGTAAAAATCATCTGGTGTTCTTGACATGACAATAACATCATCTACTGTTATGAAATTCTTGTCTATTTTTGTTTCTGTTATAACCTCCCTTAAAAAGTCAATCTCTGGTTTTGGTACTGCAGTCGATAAAACAGTATTATCTGCATGGTCACCAAGTGCCTCTACTATGTCATGAAATGTTATTGATTTCATTCCTTTTATTGGATTGTAGGTTTTTTTCGGGGTCGATATCAACTTCCTTGGATTTTTTCCTTGATTTGAGAAATTATCTCGATTCAAATCCATATCCTTCACTTTACAGGGCTTAACTTTGTTTCGATTAGGCAACCATTCACAAGATTTTGTTGTACATGCCGGGTTTGATAAACCCAAACGCATGGCAGCTTCTATCCGGAATAAAGCAGCAGCTACATGATTGCATGTTGATCCTAGACCCGCCATGCAAGTACAATGTGCTTGAAGTACTTTCCCTTCATTTTTAGTTACAAGTATCCACAGCTTGTGAAGAGTATCATTGATCCTTTGAGATGGACAACAATCTGTCTTCAGGAAACAGTACTGACTTGATCCTAACTGATGAAACATTATCTGTCCAAGCCATCCTTGTTTAAAATAGCTATAGGCTTTCGATTGTTTGTAGTCATTTAAATCCTCCACTTCACTATCAAGCATTAAATATTTGATAATATAAAATGTTGTCACCATAGGCCAGAAACCTATACCTTCTTCTTCATTTTTCCAGCCAACCTTTAGCTGGTGAAAAGGGTCAGGAAGTGTTTTACCATTAATAAGAAGTTTTTGTTTATATTGTTCACATATTTCTCCTTCAATTTCCTCTGCTGTTTTAACTACTTGTACATCATTCTCTACTGCTGAAAAGGCTCTTGACACAAGCTCACATTTTCTCCCAGTGACTTTTAAAGCTCGAAGACGTAGGAAATTCTTCAACTCTACAACTTTCATTTTGTTAATCATATCATAATCCATAACTCTTTGTTTTCTGATGCCAAAGCACGGTTTTTATAATGTTTATATGAGATTAAAATATCTTCTTTCTGTGTGAGAGTGCTTCTATGTTGTTTTCCTGTGCTGCTGTTTGCTAATGTTTACAACTTTCACCTTCCCGTCTATCTACATCTATTTCGGCCCAGTCCTTTTTTCAAAAAACCGCGTTTGCGGGTCGAATTGGTGTATAACACCGTAATTATTACGAATTAGAATTGGGACTTCTTATATCATGCTGAGGATGGCTTCTTCTTTCAGGTAAAAATTCACAAAGTTTTAATGGTAAAAATTACGGAAGTTATTTGCCTTTGCTACTAAATTTTTTTCTTTATGGAATTATTACGGATCCAAGCCAAAATGAGTAATCTAGTGCCAAACTACTGGTCGGAATCACTTAATATTTTACATATAATATCAACATATTTCATTGAAGAAAAGTCCAAATTAATTTTCACATCATTGTCAGATATCGCACACACATGCGCAGTACCATTTCACCATAGAATACTTCAAACTTTAGGCCCAAATTTGCCCAAATACGGTATTAGGGGTGAAAATATCCCAATTCTGGTACTTGATTTGAAATCAGATCCTTTAATTAGTAAACCTACCAATTTTCAAAGCAAACGGACTATTTTAAACTTTTGGGCCCAAATTTGCCCAAATAAGGTATTAGGGGTAAAAATATCCCAATTCTGGTACTTGATTTGAAATCAGCATCCTTTAATTAGTAAACCTACTAATTTTCAAAGCAAACAGAATATTTTAAACTTTTGGGCCCAAATTTGCCCAAATAAGGTATTAGGGGTGAAAATATCCCAATTCTGGTACTTGATTTGAAATCAGCATCCTTTAATTAGTCAATCTACCAATTTTCAAAGCAAACGGAAAACATAAATTTTTTTACATATTTTTAATTTTTATGATTTTGTTTGTCGCTTTTATTTGCTTGGAATTGGGAATTTTGAGTTCGTAGGCAATTGGGAATACCGCGTTTATCGCGATGCCACAAGGTTGGCTAACACCTTGAAATGGTATATAATATGATCAGGTTTTGAAAAATAAAATTTAAAGCTAAATTCTATGATGTCATAATGTTCACTTTGAGCACTCATAACTCCTTATAGCTTAATTTTTACGGCATGAGATAAGTATTTTTTTTGAATTTACATGAAATTTCCTTTCCATTGGTATATAATATGAAGAGTTTTGCAAGTATTTTGTTCAAACCAAAAAAGTGATGATGTCACTTTTGGAAGTCACCCAAAAAATCTCCCACCCTAAATTGTTTAAAATATCATAGTAGACATTTGTGGCAAGTTTCATGCTTTCTTCACAATTTGTACTATTTTTAGATTACTGAGTAGAAAATGTCCCCATAAGAACAGATAATCATGATAATGATGATGATGCTAATGAATATATTTGTCTGTTTACAAAAAGTAAAATTCTTTCAATGTGTTTCAGAAAAGGCAACAAAACCAACTTATAAGAGGAAAAGGGAGGAGATGCAATCAACGTAAGAAGAGGAGGGGAAGAGAAGAAAAGGCTAAGTATTTATCTGTTCTTAAAAAATATACTCTTCTGATTTTACTGTATTTATTGATATGTTGAACACATACAGGCTTTCTCATATGAGGCATGCTATTGCACACATAGCTCTCCAAAACGGCACACCTTAATCTCCTGAGCCGTGCATTTAAAAGCACTCATCAAATTATTTTCTTCTAATAAGGGGATCTTTTCCCTCAATTATATCGCGTTTGTTTTGTTTAATTTTCCATATATTTCGTACTGAGCATTAAATGATCTGAATATCTCAAAAACTATCAAATACTTAGACGGATGAGTTGGGTTTTTTTCTGTGTGATTTTCTGTTTATATACTTTATTGGCAGAAAATTTTGTGGGAAGAAAATTTCGCGAATTGACCCTTCATTCGTGAAATTAAATTCTCGCAAAAAAAACCTTTTCTTCGTCGGCAGTGAAATTTCAAACATTGAAGAGTCAATCGTTGAACACATCAATTGCCGTGAAATCAACCAAATTCAATTTAATGATTGCATTACTATAAATATTTATCTGTTTACTAACTTTGTTGTGATTTGCTTCGTTATTATATCAGAAAATTGTTCTGTCTATTTTTTCTTTATGACTTCCCAGGTGTTTTCACACATTATGCATAATTTAGCTCATCCAGAAAAAGAGTTTCAATGTATTCAATTTAAATTCCAGACATTGACTCTTGTGTTACACAGCACAATTGTGGACATGCATGGTAGGTCTGAATTGTTAACATCTCATATGATTCTCTCTAGCAGTAATACATATTGCATAAACAAATTGTGTAGCTGAGTGGGGTCAATCCTGTTTGTATTCAAAGTGTTTCCTGCGTTGCGTTATTGGTGTTATATAAACTGTTGTGTTCCTGTTGCGTTATTGGTGTTATACAAATTGTTGGGTTGGTTTCAAGTATCTTGTTGTTAGCGTTGTTGTTGAACTGCATATCTGTCAAGTGGTGTTGTTGCTGTCTGGTGCAAAGTACCTGTGTGTTGTGCTGGGTTATACCTGTTCCCCATTAACCAGGGTTAGTGCTTACAATCTATTTAACATGAATGACAGAGAGGGGGCCTGGCTTCCTCCTAGAGATAAAATACCCCTGCTTGCATTTCATTTGACAAATTATAAATCAAGTAATTTGTTATGTAAATCTGTATATTTCAAAAAATAGAAGAACTAGATATTAAAATTTGCATTAGATATTTTATTTCAGATCGTATCGATACACAGCATATCGCCAGTTTGGGTGGCTTATCTAAATAAAGCTTGGCCATTACGTACGGCAAATAATAGCAGCCTGTTCGTCACAAAGATAAGGGAGGAATTTCCAGAACCTAGAGGAGTTTATGTTACCTTTAAAGATTAGGATGATGGCAGAGATTCTGAAGTTGTTACATCATGAGATTATATGGAAAATTTTGAACTGAAGAGGCAGAAGTAGGAGAGATGGGGAGGGGGCAATAAAAATGAAGCAAAATTTGTGCCCTTAAAAGTAAATATTGAAGCACCAAAATGTTAAAAATTAAAAGTAAGAAACAAATCACAACTCATGGAAAAACAACATTTCGTTTAACAATGACCACAAAACAGAAGAAAAACTAAATCAAATTGCGTGAAAACGTGAATATTTTCTCGATCGCTAAATGATATCATCTTTTGTTTTAGTGCAGACTGGAGCCATGACTTGTTTCTTACCAGTTAGTGCTTGTTTATATACGCTGTTTTTCATCACGTGAAAGTAGTTGTAGCAATTTACAACAAATATATATGCAGAAACCGGCTTACGAACTATACGGCTTAATCTTATACATCAAAATTACGTACCATGTACGTCACAACAAATGATTACCTCACTTTTTCGCCTTATTTGGACAATGAGGTCTGAACCCTAGTTAGAAATAAACATCGCGGGAACAAGGTCAAAGAGAAAGCGTCGCATTGAACAACAACAATTTAAAAAACAGAATAACTAGTTAGGTTGTTATTTGTGATGTTTGGGACAAATTCGATTCTTTTTTTTTAGATTTTTATTTATATATGCTAAATATGTATGAGAACTTGGGAATCCCTTTAAGCACATTTATCGTATATTTTCTTAAGTATTTAGAGCAAGTGAGTTACCTTTTTCTGCTTGCATTTTTTTATCATAGACTAGACTTAAACACAGATTTGTATCAATACCAAGTGGTTTTATATCCAAATTCTAGACAGTCTACCAGAATTCAATTGCACAAACGTTTCGAAACTGCCGACTGGAAATTCGCCCTTCGAAATTAACCTTTCAAACTTATTTATGTAAAACAAAATAGGCTCGAGAATTAAAACCCAGCCAACACAAATATTTTAAAAAGGGACCGATAGACGTGCCATGCTAACATGATGCACTGCAGATTCTTTTAACTCAAAGACAAACTAATGCAGAAGAACTACTCTGAAACACAATAGAAAATCAAAAGATAAAACGTTGATAATAAATCAACAAATGAAACCTTAACATTATGCGCATCTAAACAACAATCATCATGTTTTTAATGGTCATTCAAATAAGAATGTGAATTCGTTTAAGTTTTTCAATTTAGTACTTTTTGAGATATTCGGAGCATTTAGTACTCAGTAAGAAATATGGCAAAAATTAAACAAAACAAACGTGATATGTTTGAGGCGTGCAAGTAGTCGCACACTTTACGGGAAGAAAATAATTTGAGGAGAGCTTTTAAATGCGCGCCTCAGAAGATAAAGGCCTGTGTGGAGGTGTGCGCACGCCTTATATGAGAAAGCCTGTAGTCTATGTCTATGTAATTTTTACAATTATTGAAATTTGTTTTATTAAATGGTTTTGATGTTAAAAATTTATGATGAGTTGTTACCATATTTGTAAAATAAACACTTTTTTTATAAACTGTATTATTCAATAACTGTGACTATTACCAACACATTTAGCCATGACTTAGGCCATTCTCTACTTAAAGAACGGATGAGTGATATTTGCATGTGCATATATGCACGTTTGACGATGAAAATTCCAGTATGAAAAATTTAAAGAAAAAAGTTTAATCTTCTTGGATAAAGAAGAAGTTTAAGGTCAAATCTAAGCAGAGCAAAAATATATGGAGCCAAGTGATTCTTGAAACTGATTTTTAAAGGTTTAAATATAAATATTGTCACTGTCACAAGTAGACACGCATATATATTTATGCAAACATAAAAGGCAAGTTGAAACAGTCATTCTCTATTAAGTAATGAGTGCACATATATATTATATATATAAATCTCTCTATGATAAGATAAAAAACTTACCTCTGCGCCCAGGTTGAACAACGTCATCGTTATTTTTTAACTAGAATATATGGCATATTATATAGGTGGAAGAATACAGTAATCAAAATACATTTTATAGATTCTACTTTTTTCTCTATATTATCTATATTGTTGCAAATTACTTTTTATTATGGTTCTGGTCTTTTAAGCAGCTTTGATCGTTTTACTGTGTTTTGATTTTAAATGGAAAAACTATTATGAACAGAAATACAAAAAACCAAGATAACCTTTTATAAACACACAATAAAGTGTTTAATGAATGGTTCATTGTAAAACCCATAATGTATTCATTTGCACCTAATGCTAATCCTTTTCGTTTATCTTTAAAAATGCAATTTAAATTTTAGTATTTGTAGTCTTTTTTAGTATTACATTGACTGCTACTAGTTTATCCATGACTATTATATGTACAAAATCTCACTTCTTATAAGAATTATTATTAACTTAGAGTAGGATAATGCACTATATTATATATATATATATATATTGAACAATGCAGCTTCCAGACAACACTCCCGAAATGGAATGCGCAAGTGAACAGCTATAGGGGACATTGTGCTTCGGGTTGATCCAACGTGTTTACTTCAAAGCCCCTGACAGATGTCTTGAGTATCCTCAAATCTGTCGCAGTTGTTCCAGTAGCTCTTGGGATTCTGCGCTCTGAACTTTCTGATATGAAGCAAGACCTAGAGATTTTCAGCCAAAGTTCAGGGAAAGGCCGAAGTTGATTAATTTCCGTCGTGTTGATGTTGTTCTTGTGCGTGACTTCGGAAATGAGAGGGTCGATATCACTGAACAGATCCAAACTTTCCAGATTCGCAGAGCCAGTACGGATTGCTTGAGGAATCCCCACTGATTTCCAGTCACTCATGATGATATACTTCCCTTCTTGTTAGAAATAGTGTTATTGTTTTAGACAACTAAAATCCTATATATATTGTATGCTTTTTGCGTTATGATACCATTCTTTTGAAAATAAAACAACACTTTGCTTCAGTCTAGTCTTTATTTGCCAGAACCCTTGAAAACTTACAACGAACGCAATATCTTTGGTGATCATAGGGAAAAATCGAAAAAAGTGCTAGAATCTAATTTTGCAAACAAAAAAAAGGTTTTTTTCATGGGAATTAAAGGGCCAATTCGCGAAATTTTCTGCCATGAAAGTATATCCAGTACTAGGTATTTATTATTCAATATTACTTAGAATGGGTCTTTTAAAATCAATTGGCAATGCTTCATAAGGTTGATTTTATATATTCGGTCTATAATACCTTCATTTGATTTCAAAGCATTGCAGTTATTTACTACAGCTTTAACATCTTCTACAGTAAGGAAAACGGTGACTATCTGGTCTAATAATATATACAACAATTGACTCTACTAAGTAGTACACTTGCTACCTGTCCTGATATATATCAGTATATAAAATGTTATATGGAAATAGACACTAAACACGTATATATATATATAAAAATCCTGCAAAACTGATAGACCTGGATTTCGCATAGCTTTAAAATCTTTTGGAAGATTTGGAAATGGTTTTGTGGTATATATTAGTTTTAATAACAGTAAAATAAGCACAGTTAAATTTAAAGAGGGTCTGCTACATCAATAATTTCCAATTAAACTTTTTGTGAAGTTCCTGGGAACAGTGCCTAGAATTAAGTCATACAGTTAGTCTAATATTGTTAATTTCACCTTTTATCAGATGAAATCATTAAATGTGAGTTATACAGAACAGTAGCTAATTGGGTTAGATTGATGGGAAGAAGTAGCCATTTTAATGGTAGATTTTCATAATACATACTTCAAATTTAGAACCAGTTTTTCATTTTTAGAAATCCCTCTACTGATATTGAGCCTGTGCTTGGTATATATATATCATTTATAAGTGAAGGTTGTACAAGGCGAAAAGAAGATGACGGAGAATCAACAGTAGAGAGATTCGTACAGAGCAGCCAAGCTGGATTGTCAGTTTTGAGTTTGCAAAGAGCATCTTTCACAGGCCATGTAATATGACTGTTTCTTGTATCTGCAAAAGTTTTGTTAATGGTGATGTGTTTGGAAAGGTCTTTTGGGGTAAATGATACCCAAGACCCTGAGAATGAGCAATATTCTGTCTATTAACAAACATGCAACTGAAATTGTAAAAGTAGGAGGATGATGGAAGTATACAAATTGATCTTTGGACAAGGAGACAATATAGTTCTGTAGATTATTTTTCTGACTGAAATTTATTTTGCTTGGCAGAAATATCCTTTTTTCGTGAACCTGTTTTCTTAATGTCAAGCCTTACCAAATGTTAATTCACACAAATCAACTATTTTTGGTTGTGACTGTGAAAAGATTACTGAAGAAACACTTTTGCAACATTAATCAGGTTAAAAAAAAACAAAAAAAGATCATGATAAAGAAAGTCAACTAACTCCACTTAGACCCCTGGTCGATGTCAATGAAACTTTGCACAAGTATTCTATAGTACCCTGGTAAGGTTTAGAAACATTCAGGGTTTCGAAAATCTCAACAACAACGAAAAATTCAAACTTTAATCATTTCATGAATTTTTGGCAGTATTACTGTAATATATAAAAGCTGTAAAAATATCTAAAGAAAAAATTCGTTCCTGACAAAATCAAGCGAATTACGAAAATATACAGTGACATACACATTTACATAGATATATATACACACATTAGTCATGACTTAGCTATACTTAAAAGAAATGAAACTTGCACGTACATATGCAAGGTTGACGAAGAAAATGCCTGCGTGAAATATCTAAAAAGAGTTTTACAAACAACTCCAAAGAGGGCGGTTTAAGCGAGAAAAAAACATTTGAAACCATGTGAACTATGGAGGGGATGGTGACGGTGTCGCGAAAAATAATTAGTATAGATATACATATATATATATATATATATTAGTATATAAATAGTATCGATTTCTTTACTGCGCATGTGCAAACTAGAGTTTTATAGTTTTGGTGCATGCTGTTATCTTTTCGATTTTTGACTGTATAAAAAGTAGGCATATGTTTCATTTATCGTAACTACTAAAACATTAAACCGGGGGGAAACGGGGGAAACGAGAGGGAAACCGGGTGAAACAATCGGGAAACTACGGGGAAACAACCGGGAAACCGGGGAAACAGGTTGTTAAATTGTTAAAACCAAAGAATGTACGATTGAATGAACCGTTTTTATTTACAACGTAAACCATTTTAGCAATATTTATTTTTACTTTATTTTTATCTTGTGTTTAGTTATTTATTGTATGTATAGTTATTGTTCTTCGTTGAATGAAAGAAAATAATATTTTGCAGTGGTCCAAAAAATTTCTGTATCCGCCTCTCGTATTTTGTGTATTGTTTCTTCGATAAATAAAGTTACTTTAAAAATGATAATAATGAAAGAAAAAGACAAGAGAAGGAGAAACGTCGGGAAACATGCGATCTGAAAGTCAGTCCTTGAAAATAGATTCATCAAGTAAAACAGATTTGTTTTTAATATTCAATTCATAAAATGCATAAAATAGTTTTGTTTTTTTAATTGTATAATGCAGTTTTATCATCAAATGATTACAAATGGTCACACGTTAAATGAGAATTTAAGTATCAAAAACAAGACTCTTGTGTAACTCTTTGGACATAAGTCAGAAACAATTTAAATTTTTCTCACTAATCAACACTTTCTTATTTAATCCTCAAATGTTACTCTTATAGCCCTATTATTACCCCGTTTCCCCGTAGTTTCCCCGCAGTTTCCCGGTTGTTTCACCCGGTTTCCCCCTCGTTTCCCCCGTTTCCCCCTGGTTTAACGTTTTAGTAGTTACGTTCATTTATTTATTTTTTGTCACTTATTATAATGAGCATACCCAGCCGGCACAAGAGGTTTTAAAAACCTCTTTTTTTGTTTGGTTTTTTTTGGTTTTTGGAAAACCGTTTCCAAAAGAGGTCTTAAAAACGTTTTAAAAGCGGTTTTAAAAAGAGCTCTTTCCAAAAACTTCTTTTATTCCTCTTTATCCGGGTTAAAAAAAACCACGGATTTTTTAAGCTGAAAAAAGAGGTTTTTTACAGGTTTTATTTATGCTGCAATAAAACGATATTATAAAAAAACCTTTAAAAAACCTTAAAAAAACCGTCGCGTGTGATTGGCCTATTTAATGACCGGAGGTTATAAGTATTTCTAAAATCCAAATAGTAATTAAGAATTTGTGTTCTAATCTTAAATATCTGGTTTTATATAACCTATATGTTTATAAACGGAATAATTAATATTACAATAAAATGCCTATCAAATAATAATAAAATCTTAGGTTTTTAATCTTTTTTACCCCAGTCCATATAAAGGTTTTTTGGCGCCAAAATCAATTTGCATTCTACAAACAAACAGCGAACAATGCTGCAACAAAAACAGACGTGAGTTTGTAATTATTCATATTTTTATAATATTATTTGTGTGTAGCGTTTTCGTGATTTCTATACATAGTTTGTTTTGACTTTTATAAAAAGAATGGCGAACGAACAGCTAAACACGAAATTGCTTTTTAGTCATACGTTTTGTTTCGAGCTGACTACAGGAGAATACGGTGGCCGAGAAGTGCACAAAAATAATCTTCAAAAAAACTTTTTTAAATATGCATAAAAATAATCTAATATACACAAAAATAATCTTATATGCGCAAAAATAATCTGATATACACAAAAATAATCTGATATACCCAAAAATAACCTTATATGCACAAAAATAATCTAATATACACAAAAATAATCTGATATACACAAAAATAACCTTATATACACAAAAAATAATCGGATATACACAAAAATAACCTTATATACATAAAAATAACCTTATATACATAAAAATAGTCTGATATACACAAAAATAATCTAATCTAATATATATACAAATAATTTGATACGCATAAAAATATTCCAACGCCGTAAAGGCTCACACCTAATCACTTTTATCGCCCTAATCAAAAAATAAACCGAAAAATATTCGCTTTGCTCGTAAACTCCAAGTGTAGACCACACTGAACCAGCGACTAAAACAAAATATAGTCGCCGGTGAAGCAGAAGTGTGAACCACGTTTAAATGCTCCGCTTATTTAGAATTTAGATATTTAGAGGAGGCGTTCACTTTGGGTTTTAATACAAAAGATAAAATAAGTGTCCTTTCAAAGATTGTCCACGCTAAGATTGTCGTTGGTGTTCACGCTCAAAATAAACAGATAGTAATGGTGTAAACGTTTTTAAGGTGCAAGTTGTTTTTAAGAATTATTCGTTTTTTTTACTTTACAAATTATCCAAATATGCACCCCTCTACTACATTCGAATAGTCTTCCCGATGACGCTCTAGAGAAGCGCTTATGAAATTAATTCAAGTAAAGTGGACAGACTACTGATTCCAGAGGACCCTTATTCGCGAGGAAGGTGAGCGATCATTAAGTTTTAAGAAAAAAATTGAAAAAGCACTGCAACGTCATTTGGTGTTTATTATGTCAGTATAAACATTTGAAGGAAGGAGCATCGATTTGAGAAGAAATTTATCTAAAAAATTGTTTAGGAAGAGTGGGAAGGTCATTTGAAGGGGTGTTCACGGTATGCGAATAATCCAATTTAATTTTGACGGAATTGGCGGATTGGCAAATTTTCCGCTAAAATGGATTTTTTTTGAGAACAGCCAAAATTAATTCTCGCCAAACTTAACTTAAATTTCCGTCCGTCATAATGGACAAGATATTTCCATACCTTTTGCACAAAAGGGAACTTTCTGCAATGTTTTATAGACTTTTTTGCTTTCTTATTTGAATACTCTTTTTTCTTGCAAATCCTTCTTAAAATACGGTATTAATTTCTACCAAATATACTTCATATTGATTGATTCACCAAAAATAATTCCGCCAAATTGCGTCAGATTTGGCGGTTGAGCGAATCCGCCAAAATTTCTTCCCAAGGTAATGAAAATAGTCGAGATCTTGTACGAAATATATTTGAGCCAAATCTAAAAAAAGGATAGGGCTAAAATTAATACATCAGATAGGTTTCAACGTAAATAATGCTCATTTTCTCATTCTCAATTTCTGTTAAATGTTTTAAAGGCACAAACATATCTTTTCCACAGCCTGCAAGAGGTTTGTCGCAAGCATCTAACAACCTCAAAAAGTTTTGTTTGGCATTATATAAATTTGAATTTTCAGAAATAGTCCGGTCAATACGGGGTCGAACCCCAATGTAATTGCTATAAAGCTGAATTTGATGTAAATGTGTTCTATTATATCTATACTTTTCCAGAAAAAAACCCACCGACCAAGCCCTTGAGCATTTTTTGCAATTTGATCCTGAACATACCCCACTAAAATTGAAAAATGCCAAAATACGGGAATTTCTTAAGGAGTTTGAATTCAGGAGACATTTGTAAAGCCCACATAGAAAGGAAAACAAAGTTTACATTTTAACAAATATATATTTTTGTGATCACGAATGGATAGGAAAAATAATTTTTGTTTCAAGATTTTCTTTTCATTTTGCCAATTTTGGTGGTTTTGACCTATTATTTTTGGGTTTTGAGTTTGTAAAGAGGGTTTCTATGTATTTTATTTCATAGATTTAATCTATTCTACAATTTATATTAATTTTAAGAGTTAATTAATTTTGAGTGAAATCAGGTGGTCAAAAGACTAAATTTTGACGAAAAATGCAAGTTTTATGATGTTTTTAGTAAAATTGATACTTTTTTTGTCATTGTATACGTAGCTGAATCTGTTTTCTGGAGCAGCTCCACTAAATAATATTTCGGCTAAGTTTAGTTGATGATCTATCAGAGGATTCAATTTTTAACAAAATCACTAACCACTAATCATTTATTTTAGAATAGAAAAAAAATACTAATACTTTTTGGTGTGCACACACTCCTTTCCGACACAAAGATCTATGTTTAGAAGTCGTTGCATTGCACATTTCGAAAAGTGGAATGTTTTGTCATTGAAATTTATGGCTGGATGAATTTGTGTATGGGCATAAGATTGTAAGATATATTGGTGAAATACAATATATATTTTATGGTTCTGTATCCATGTTGTTGCAAGGACTGATACTATGATTTCTAAGGATTGGTATCAGGCGCGGATCTAGGATTTTTTTCAACATGGTTAATTATTTTCATGTATGTACTTACCGTAAGGATTCGAATAAGCGCCTTGGGCGGTTATTAATTTTTACCCTGGGCGGTTATTTGAGACGGGCGCTTATTAAATGTTTCGGTACATGTCAAAGTTACTGGAGCCCGAAAACGTAAAGTTGGTCTTATAGTACCAGGGAGGTACTCGGCGAGAACAAAAAATCCACGAACTGCGAGGATTTTAGATGAATAGTTACAAAAGAAGAAGGGAATGTTTTCTTCCCTTCAGCTCAAGCATAAAAATTTAGGGTTTATAGGAAATTTCCTGTGTATTAGTTAAAAGCACGAACTAATAGATAACCATTACCTTAAGTGGATTAATTTTCGCGAGGTCAAAAAAATCACATTTCGCGAGGACTAATTTTCTCGAATCAGCCTTTTCCAAATATTTCCCGTGTACAAATTTTTGCGAATCGGGCATCCTCAAATTTTTCGCGAGGACTTATTTTCGCGAATCATACATTTTTAGAATTCAAAAAATTTTCTTTTTCAAATGTGGGGTTATCATAATAAACAAAAAGCCGGTGGCTTAAAAATTTCCGCACTTGTTAGGGTTATAAGGTTCAATTTTAAATTTGAACGTCGATTTTGAGGTACAACCGAAAGCAAAAAAGAAAAGAGACACTGAAAAAACTGTTCATAAACCCAAAGGGTGCAAAGACATTCATCTTTCTTCAAAAGAGATGTTAATGGAAAAAGGCGTTTTTCTCAAAAATTTCGCGAATCAGCCCTGTTCAATTTTTTCGCGAGTATTAATTTTCGCGAATTGGCCTTCTTTGAAATTTTCGCGAGGACATATTTTCGCGAATTTGGCCATAATTCGCGAAAATTAATCGTCGCGAAAATTAATCCACTTAAGGTATAATAACGCTGTCATTATTTTCTCTAATCATAAACGCATCTATTTTAAATGAGTTTTCAACCCCTTAGGGGAGGGCGCTTATTTGAGATGGGCGCGTAAAAGAAGTAGGCTCTTTTTTCGAATTTTTCCGTTTTACCCTGGGCGCTTATTCGAGAAGGCAGTTAAAGGAAGCTGGGCGCTTATTCGAATCTTTACGGTAACCCAACTTGGGGTTTTAAAGGTCAAACTTCCTCAAGCATTATAGACCGGAAAAAATGTAAACTGAAGCGGGCTGAAACAAACAAATCTGAGCTGCATTAAAATATATTTCAAAACCATAACTATGTTTTACAAAGCGCATTTAACAAAATATTTACCACACTATCATCACCTTTGAAAATGTATAAATGGTAAAAATTTGACGTTTTAAAGTTTTCAGTGTTGAAGACCGCCGGGTTTCAAGTTTCAAAGCCATCTTTTGAAATGATTGGAGCTGCATGTAAAAAGGACACCTGAAAGATTTGTAAAATCATAATAGATAGACAAACTGGTACCCAAATTGGTACTCTGTCCCAAACAACCCCCCGGTACACAACTGTATACTTTTTCGAACTGCAGACGTACTTTTTGGGTAGCCCCTTATGAAGACATAAGATCTAAGAATAAAGACAAGAGAGTATATGAGTACTACATCCAATCCAGACTATTTTAAGATGACATCATTCCTCAAGAAGGGAATTTAGAACTATGGAAGGTATTAGTTTGTAAAATTAAACATTGGCTTTAATATGAAAGTCTTTAAGAAGCCTTTCAAGGAAATAAAAAGCATTTCACGGAATTGATTTTTATCGAAACGATGAACGTATTTCTTTGACAAAACGCCGCATTTCATTAAAAACAGTCTAATTTTGTGGTATTCTCATGTGTCTTATAGAAGTTATTTTGTTTAATATTTGGAAAACCGGTTTTCTTTATCCTTAAATGCGGAGGCGTTTATGACAGGAAATGCGGTACAAGAAAGCCAGTGTTTAAATTTACTAAGCATGTAAACCACAACAAGGTTCCTTCCAACTCACATGGAAAAGGTTTTTAACGGAACACATTACTTACCTACAAAAAGAACTAAACTACCAACCTGCAAATATACTGTAGAATGGACATACACGCTTTTCTTTTTATAAGAATAGCAGGGTGAAAATGGGCATTTTTTGAAGAATATTCTAAGAATATGCCCAGGGTGAGAATTCTACTGTGTTTGGCAATATTTTGCGAAATATAAGCTGAATTTGCAAAAGTTGATAGAAACTAAGATATTTATTTATAAATTGTGACTTGAACTATTATATATATTAAATTATACAACATAAATTTTAATGGAACAGAAAATAAGAATACAACCTATTTTAAGTACTGTTCATTTACCATTGTACTTCGAGCATAGTTTTTAATTCTGCGAAGTGCTGTGAAAATGAACACTCACAGGCACAAGTTGTTATATTGGTAGAGTGCCCAAAATTCGAAGTGCACCTTTAATAAAAAGAAAACCGTATGGCAGTATCAGGACAAGTTCCATTGCAATTGGTCCAATATTGCTCTCAAAGAGCAGAATATTTGCTACAGGTAAATTGAAATTAAAGGAACATAATGATTAAAACTAAATGAAACATTATTGGGAAGTTGTCCTCCCTCGTGACAAAAAAGAATATGAAGAGCTTCGTAGAATTCCTCCCCTAACCGAGGCTTAACAGTTTGATTAAAACAGTTGAACATATTTTGCAGGTCCACAATTGGGATAATATGTCTGGATCTCTCTTTTTAGCACAGATGCAAGGCCAAGCAAACAAAGAAAGATGACCTTTTTGCCAACAGTTGTGTTCAGCTTCCTTCAAAACAGCTTCATTTGCTGACAGACCTTGGTTATCAAGCGTTAAAAAAGATAGACACTTAAAAAAACTATTTCTAAAAGAAGAAGTCTCACATGCAGAAAAACACTTGGCTATAATATGATTGATTCAGTGCTAACTCAATCAACGTCAAACATCTGAGGGTATTGACAAAAGAATTGTCTTTAGCCAAACGTAATGACGCACAACTGTACAAACAGTTACCAGAAGTTTTAGACCTAAAAGAAGTATATAATCAATCTTTCAATACCAATCATTATACCCAGAATGCGTATGATTTACAAAAACATTAAAAGCCAAATGAGGAAATTATTACATGTCATGTGTTATATATATTGCTTTGCTTTAAGCATTAAAACAATTGATTGTATTAAAAGTTGTAATCTCAAAAGGCATCACTCATTGATTTGTTGACATCAACATTTTACGGAGGAGTCTATCTCATCATGAGTTGGATCACATTTCAAAACAATAAGTTTATTGTATTTTATGTCGATTTTGGGTGTTTGTTACATGCCAAATAAAAAGCTTCGAAAAGTAGTTTGAAAACGATGCAATAAAACATACCTCAGAGCTATGACAGCTTTTTCCCTCAAATGCAAATGTTCAGGAAAACAGAATTCGACACTTTCATTTCTAAAGACCTTTTCTCTCAAATAAAAACTCTCAAACTCATTTTGGCTTGTTGACAAACGTATGTTTTCTAATAGAGAACTACTAAGCTTTTTCAAAACTTCACAGTTATTCTCTTGAATGCTTTTTAAAACAACACTACGAACACAGTCCATCGCACAAAATTTTAAAAATACTAAGAGAAATCTAGGCGTACGTTTCTTCTATTTATAGTTACCAGCCAACATACATATTGTGTATACTAAATATCATTTAGGCCAACATGGTCAAGAAATCATGTGACCAATTTAGACAAAAGAATTTGATGTATCATCCAATCAGAAAATCCGAAGAAAATGCTTCAACATGGTCAAAATTTAACCAATGCACTAGACTGGTGTTTCTGTTTCTTTAAAATAATTTTATACGTTTCGCAATATTTGCGCTGGTATACAGTCTAGTGACCATTAACAACTTCTAATGCGAATTGCATGCTCTTGGAGGTTTATTCAATATTTTATATGGTGGAGATCAACATTATAGTAGAGATAAATATATACGAACAAATGGGAGTATGAAAACTTTCATGAGATGAGCAATAAAGGGTAGAGGTTGTTTCAAGAATTTAGTAACAAAAAGTACAGTTAAAAAATTAGCTTAAAAGTTTTTTCATGGTCAAATGACCATGTTGACCACGTATAGATCCGCGCCTGCGGTATTTGTCTTTTTGGTATTTGTTTTTGTTATTTTCGTTGTAATAATAATAGTCAATGTTTATTAATGGCTAGCCCAGTATAATCTGTTAACTTTTAAACAGTTGTTAGATTGTTTTTGCTGGGGGCCAGAGATTAGTTTCTAAGGTACTGGTAATAAATGTTTTATGTGGAAGCTTTTCCTTTCTATTTTAGAGAACAATGTCATGTCCTATATGCTACAAATCAACTGCTCCTCTTGTGAAGGTTAAAGAGAAAGGACTTCTCAGTCTCATCGATTTTAGCCAAAAACGAGGTCAAGACGCAATCTACCAACATTTACTCACTTGTAAAGAATGACAAAATTGAAGTGTTTGTACACGAAGAATGCAGAAAGTGGTTCAACAACAAACGTAGAATTTCTACCGAAACAAAAAAAAAACAGAAGAAAAAAAGACTAGAAAATCTTACAGTTTGTTTAATTGGAAAATTAACTGTTTCTTTTGTGGTTCATCGTGCTTCCTAAATAATAAGAATCCTTCCAAACGAGATTTGCATCTTGCATCAACGCTTCAACTTCGACAGAAAATATTAGACACCTATGGTGGCCACGTATCCTTTTCAGAAGGTTACAATCACTCCTGGGCAAGGATTATCAGTTGGTCGACTGTTGCAGATGGAGGGGCATTGCTAAGAAAGGCTGTGTGGAAACAAGGAACAACATTTAAAGAAATTGTTGAGCTGTATGGAAAGTGCGTGAAATCAAACTATGGAAGAGCAACGATAGTCTTCGATGGCTATGGGAACAACCCTTCAACAAAGGACCACGAGCATTTGAGAAGATCATTGAAGAGCACTGGGTGTCCAAATGTGAAGGTTGAAATTCAGATGAAAGTGAATTTCAACCAGCATTCATTCCTGTCAAATGACTCAAACAAAATGGAATTGATCACTCTAATGACGCCAAAATTAGTAGCAGATGGAAGCATTGTGAAAAGAGCGACAGATGATGCAGACACTATGATTGTCTTAGCTGCTCTGGACTTGGCCCGAAATGGAAATACAGTTACAATTTTCGCCAATGACACCGATGTGATCATAATGTTGTTACACTTTTGGAACAACAAATTAGGAAATATTCTGATCCGCTCAGAATATTCAAGGAATCATTGAAAGCAACTAAAGCAACTAAACGTAAAAGATGCAGTCTCCTCTTCAAACTTAGTTCTACTGTTATTGAAAACCTGCTTTTAATTCATGCTTTTAGTGGATGTGATACTTCCTCAGCTGTACACGACAAAGGAAAAGCAGCCATTTTTCGAATTCTGCAGAAATCAAAAAAATCACAACAGTTATCCAAAGTTTTCGATCATCTTCACAAGAAGAAATTGGAAAGGCTGGTGTTGCATTGTTTGTTCTCTTGTATGGTGGAAAAATTGACGATACATTGGAAGACCTACGATACACCAACTACATGAAAATGGCGGCTTCCTCTTCAAAGATAACACCATCCAAGCTACCTCCAACAGAAAGATCGGCATGGTACCATAGTCTTCATGTGTATCTCCAGGTCTGTGTTTCCAGGTCAGGTCTGTGGCACAAGACTTATGAAGGGTGTCATCGCAATTATATTGGCCTTCATTCACCATTTTTTTAAAGAACTCCATTAGAAAACCTGATTTTAGACGACGAAATTGTGACCACCACGATTCTATGCGTTGATTGTGGTGAGAAGACCCGTATAAATGTACTTTTGCGTTACTTTCTCGATGAAAATAATACTGGGAGGCTGCAAGTAAACCATTTTCTGAGCCACAATCGGTGCGAACGCATCGAGGATGAAAACCCAATTTTTCAACACTATCTAGCAAAAAAGAGGCAACTACAGCAGGATTGTTATTCGACCGAACAACACGAAGCCATAATATCTTTCTGCTAAACCCGTCAATACGTGTATGGGGAAACCGTAAGGTTTGAGTTTATCATAACCGTCACAATGCCAAAGGTAGTTTGGGCTGGCTGAGTGATAATGTCTACGTGTTAGCTTCTTAGATTTACGCAACACTGCTCCGACAGGATCCAGTTCACGCATTTTCAACATTACAAAATCCCTTGAAACATTGTTACCGATATTATGTGATAGGTCATGCTATACTGACCTATATCCAATGGATATGCCCTGAGAATTTATCCGTTCAGTAATTACCTCGATTGCTCGTTGATAGTGACCATTCGATTGTCTTTTTCTTTAAAGTTCTCATGCTTATTTTTATATCATGCTGGCGCTCTAATAAATCCAGAATTTCTTGATAAATAAATCTTTTCTTGAAGTACTTTGTTATTACTTCTTCAAGTAACGAACATGCCACCTTAGTGCCACAAATGACACAGAAGGCTGAAGATACATCTTGATTACAATGGAGACATTTCATGTTATCTAAAAAATAATGAGTATCGTTTAGTAGTATTAAAGCTCTTCTTATAGGAAACAGGCAGTTTGTTGATTTAAAGGCTTAAATGTTACAATATTCGTTATGCACCTCGTACGTTTCTAAAATTGACCAGTTAGAATTTATAAAGAGTTCCTTAATTGTGGGATGCCTGAGAAAGCTCTGGCTTACGTCTTGGTTATCAGTGCCGGATTAACCATAAGGCAAACAAAGCGCATGCCTTGGGGCCAGCAAAAATCCAGGCCAAAATTTCAATGTCATAATTTTTGCCTAAGTAATATTCTATTTTAAATTTTCTTCTTTTTGTCAATAAGTCCTAGTACCTGTATTTTCAGGCCACTTGTTAAAAATGTGCCTTAGGGCCAGAAAAGCCTTAATCCGACACTGTTGGTTATATTTCAATAGCACAACATTTAATGATGAATTGAGCAATCTAGAAAATGCACAATTCATATTTCAATGCAAATATATTCGTCTAAATTAAACTTTTCGAGAATAATTGATTTTATAGCATAAGGTTTTTTGACTAGAAAAAAGTAGTTGAACACTAAACACACTGCAATTAATAGTCCAGGAAAAAAAGGCCAAAAACCCACCTTTCACTAGACATTTTGGGAGTGCTGTTTTTATGTTCCTATATACCTCTAGAACACATTTCAAGATGGTTTTCAGGCTGAATCGGTGATAAACATTCTCAACCAGGTCGATATTTAGGGTGCAATTTTGACTACTAATTTTTTCGAGTGGGGTCACCTACTTTAAATGTATATATCTCAGGAAATATAAAGGTTAATGATATAAAACTTTGTATGTAGTGAAACAAT
This sequence comes from Candelabrum cocksii, assembly GCA_963930725.1. NCBI lineage: Eukaryota > Metazoa > Cnidaria > Hydrozoa > Anthoathecata > Candelabridae > Candelabrum > Candelabrum cocksii. The sequence goes on along the minus strand of OZ005671.1, from coordinate 9,564,514 downwards.
ATATTGGAAAATGATCTCTACAAATTTGATGATTATCACGTGATTTTTGTGTATTTTACAGACCAGAATGTCTAAAAATCGTCAAAATTTGTGAGTTTTCCCTTTAATATATAGCTTTGTCCAAATTTAAAGGGTATGTTTATGTACAAACTTTATATATATGTTCAACTCAATTAATACCACTTGTTTGGAATCATGAGAAACAATTGAATTCCATTTACTTTACTTTAGAATGTGTTTTATTTACATTTAATTCAAATTCATTTGTTGAAACTTGTCTGTTTTGGTGCTTGCTTGTTTTGCATATTTACATTTCGAGAACATTTAATTTATTCTAGAAAATTAATTAATAATGAACAATTTACAGTGCATAGTGCATTATGAAGACCAAACCAGCTACTCTCAGTTGAAATCGTTATCTGAAATCAATATTACTAGGATAAAGGAAGCAAAAGAGAAGAGATTGAACTTGGGCGGGCTCCATCACAACAAACAAGTAGATAAATTACTAGTGGAGATTGATACAAAAATATTCGGTGTTCATCTAGAACCATGTTAGAAAAGGTACGTAGTTAAGTCATTTCTTGTTATACAATTACTAGAATAGATCAAGGATGTTCAAAAGCTTTTTAACTTGAATAGATCCAGTATGAAATTTTCTAATCCAGCCATATAATTACTTATAACAACGACTTTTATTCTTATTCCTTGTAGGTTCACTTCAATCATTGGGAATAAAAGATACTCTGTCCAACCCAAATCATCGTCATCATCCAAGTTAACGAGATCAAGCATTCAATCGGCCAGACCACAACACAATACTGGTCTATACCCTAAAGAATGTGGTATATGTGGAAAATATCAAATTCAAAGAAATAAAAATAAGTTCTACCCCTACAAAATTGTAACAGACAGCTCTCATTTTGCCATTAAATCAGCTACAAAAAGTAAAAACGAACAATTTTATAAGGAGATAGAGGATCTTGATTTGATAGCAAAAGAGTTTAAAGTTCATAGGTGTTGTTATCAGCAATTTACTCACGGTTTTACAGAAGGCGCGATGAAGATGAAGTTTTGGAGAACAAAACTATTGTATCTCTCAATGTGCTTCAAGAATTATATGGCATTGGGAAAGGTGACAGTCGTTACCGAAACAGGTTGAAAGAAAGATTGGAAAAGAAATTCGGAGACGATATCATATTTTTGTCCAATTCAAATCATTCACGGAAAGCTGAAATGGTAATGAACAGTGCGTGTATCGATGACACAGTACAAATTAACCATCCTGAGTATTTGGTGCAGAAAGCGGGAGAGACCTTGCGAAATGAAGTATTAAAGGAATTTACAGATAAACAACTACTTAACTGGCCGCCTTCTACCGAAGAATTATCACAAGACGAGTGGAAACCACCAAAACTTGTCACAAGATTTGTGCAAGCGTTATTTGGAAGGTTCTCAACATCAAAACAAGAACGCTGGGTGCTCTCGTTAGCCCACGACATCGTATATCAGGTAACAAATGGAAAATGTATGCAACTAAAACACATATTGTTATCGCTGGGTTTATCAAATATCACTGGCTCAAGAAAAGTTATCGACATCATTAGCAGCTTTGGCCATTGCTTGCCGTACGGATTGACATCAGAAATCAAAACTTCAGCAGCCTTATTGGGTTGATAATTTTGATGTACTTGTTCATCGACTTGCGGGTGGGAGCTCAATCAATACAACCCACCTGATGGCTTTTCAAGAATCCACAATCCAAACCACGCGTATTCCTTTACAAACAAATGTTGTTCGTAGAAGTCGGACTCTCTTATACAAAGACCTGTCTGTTCCTTTACAGAAAGTGAATTCAAAACAAGGACCACCATCAACCTTTTCTGACATCGAAATTGCATATTCTGACAAATCGTTCAATTTTCTTTACTTTTTATGGTCATTTTCAAAGGTTGGTTAGTTGCACTCCGATCAAATAACACGACTCTAATAAAGACAACAGAAATATTTTTACCACCAATCAATTCCAAGGTCACCGACTTCTCAACCATTCAAAATTATTTGAGTTATTTACAGGAACTATCGAAATCAGTGAACATGCCGTATGTTAACATCACTTTGGATGTGGGTGCTGCCATAAATGCCTACAAAACGATTTGGAATTATCCAGAAACGTACAGCAATGTGATGATCCATCTTGGGAGCTTCCATTTCATTAAAGAGAACTTTAAGGTCAGTAGCCCTTCCAATTCTGTTTCAAAATATTTTCTCGTGCAATGCCATTAAATGTCGTTAAAATTTGGTCTATTGAAAAGTAAATGTTGGATGCGCAACAGTCATTTTTATGACTGTATCAATATTTTGCTTTTAAACTTCAGGTTATTGGTTCACTGGTGAAGGGTTCGGGTTTTGAAGATGTTGTGTACCAGTCTGAACTGTGTACATCAGGAAGCCTCCAAGGAGTATTAAATGGTTCTCAATACAATTGTGCTTGGACCGTTCACAGAGTAGTTTCAGAAGCTCTCGAACGTATTTTGTTGAAGCGGTATCAATGCGAACGAAACTATGAAATTCCTGACGAATTCCTTCACTTAGTTTGTACAACTACTGCTGAAAACATCAGTAAGCTGAAAGAGGAAACAAAGGATCTGTTTGAAAACTACGAAAAGTACCGTACAAATATTCGTAATGGTAGCATGGGTAAAACACCGCAATTTTGGATCATTTATATGGATTTGATGCGCCTTCAAACTCTTGCCCACACAGCTGTACAGTCTAACGATTACAATATGCTGCTCTTCAGCTGGAAGTCATTTCTGCCTCTCTACTTCGCAACAAATAAATTTAACTATGCAAGGTAATAATATACTTGAATACTTTTGCTTGTATAAATTCAATTTTTTAAATTAATTTTCTGGCATAATTTCTTTAAGATATGGCTCATATTACTTATACTCGCTGTTGAACATCGATACAACATTTCCTGGATTGAAAGAAATGCTCCAAGATCATGGCTTGTCTGTACAAGCACAGAATAATCATGTTATTAGGACATCCATAGACCAACGCGGAGAACAGACCATCAATAAAGATGCAAAAACATCAGGGATGTTTTAATTTGTAATCTTAGACGACACATTACTTGATGTTCGAAAGTTAATACATAGTGTTTATTCTCTTTATCACTTTTCATTCAAGAGCATTGGACTCTGTACTGTACATTATGCTTATTAATATATTAAAATGACGACAATATGAACATAGATGTTGAAGAAGAGGACCTTGGTAGTGACGTTGACACTGATGATCAAGATTGATGTTATATATATAGAATATTGATTTTTAAATTTTTTCCGGCTTCAAAAAGTAGTTTCTGTTAATTTCCTATGATAAACTCAACCTCGCCTGAATTTTAATCTTTGGGAAAAATTATATTTATATTGACAAGTTTTCTTATAGTTTTTTTAATTGGTTAGTTTTGGTATCCATTAAATTTGAGCAAAACTCACGAATTTTTGACGATTTTTAGACATTCTGGTCTGTAAAATACACAAAATACACGTGATAATCATCAAATTTTTAGAGATCATTTTCCAATATATTGTTTCACTACATACAAAGTTTTATATCATTAACCTTTATATTTCCTGAGATATATACATTTAAAGTAGGTGACCCCACTCGAAAAAATTAGTAGTCAAAATTGCACTTGTCCCTAAATATCGACCTGGTTGAGAGTGTTTATCACCGATTCAGCCTGAAAACCATCTTGAAATATGTTCTAGAGGTATATAGGAACATAAAAACAGCACTCTCAAAATGTCTAGTGAAAGGTGGGTTTTTGGCGTTTTTTTCCTGGACTATAATAGTGATAATGTTAGTTTCAAGAGATATATTTTGTTCTTTTTTCAATCATATAAGTAATTCACATTTTATAGGTTGTTATGAAAAGGTTCCAGTCATCAGGCATGATATGTCTCGTTGTGATTGGGAAGCTTTTGCTTGGATATATATTTATTCTTGTCGTATTGGTTATCAATCACTTTACATCTCCCAAGTTTTTCTTATTTCCACACTATTTGGAGAAGATAATGTTGATGATACAATTTTAAAGTTCTCCTTCAAGCAGTACATATCAACAGACAAAAAACAGACACTTGATTCAATGCTGGAAAATTTTGATTTATCAAATATGGATCCACTGCTAGAAGTGCTATCAGCCTATAACTGTTTCAGAGTTCCAACTGAATCTAACTTGGATGAGTTAGTCAAACAGATTGATCACCAAGAACTTATCCAGCGACCAAGATACATATCAAATTGTTTTTTTGATTTTGCACAACACCTTGAGGTTCTTTTTCCATCAGTGAATGAATTGACCAACATTTATAAGAAATTTGTTCCTACAACAAGAAAAGTCCTTCAATGTATAACTGTGGCATCTGAAATGACAGATAAACAGCGTCTAGTGTTAGATTACTTGAAGCGATATATAAAAACCGTTGAGAGTAAAGGGCTGTGCAGATTTCTGCGATTTGTGACTGGGGGTAACAACGTTCTATCAGGTGGTATATATTTGTTTTTTTCTTCTCAGGAAGGACGAGCACCAAGATCCCATACTTGTGTATCTGAATTAGAATTATCTGATAAATACACACAATATGCAGACTTTGCAGATGAATTTGCAAACGTTTTGCTGTCTGAAGACAGTTTCAGATTTTCAATAATATAACTTGATATTTTGAAGCTTTGGTATAAAAGACATATAAATATTTAAAAGTTCATGTGTTTAGATGGCTTGTATTGTGTTATATTTGAAGATCTTAAAGTTTTAGTAGCTGAAAATAGCACCTTTTGTCGTTGTATTTACTTTTTAAATATCAGTTATTGTTTTTTCGACAGATGAAAGTTATGTTGGTAATTTATTTTATTTAGCTGCTTTTTTGATTTTTTCATTTTAGTATATATGTTTTAACGAAAATATTTTCATGCACGCACATGTACATTGCTATTGCTAGAACATCAAATGAAACATCATTGCAATGATGCCGATCCTCAAACAAATGTTAGAAATGAAGAATGTCAGTCAATAAAACAATTATTTTTTTACGATATTGAAAATTTGTAAGTACTAAAACAGGATAAATTCAAAGGACCTTCGTGAAATTTTCCCAAATTGAAGATTTTAGGCAATAACCGCGTAAATTAGTACCACTATGGTAATTAGAAGTTATTTATCAGTTAACCTTTTAACAAATTTTACACTATGTATATTTATTTGGTATAAATGGAACTATATATAAGATATATCTTATCGTATTTAAATGCTATAAAATCAATTATTCTCGAAAAGTTTAATTTAGACGAATATATTTGCATTGAAATATGAATTGTGCATTTTCTAGATTGCTCAATTCATCATTAAATGTTGTGCTATTGAAATATAACCAACAGTGTCGGATTAAGGCTTTTCTGGCCCTAAGGCACATTTTTAACAAGTGGCCTGAAAATACAGGTACAAGGACTTATTGACAAAAAGAAGAAAATTTAAAATAGAATATTACTTAGGCAAAAATTATGACATTGAATTTTTGGCCTGGATTTTTGCTGGCCCCAAGGCATGCGCTTTGTTTGCCTTATGGTTAATCCGGCACTGATAACCAAGACGTAAGCCAGAGCTTTCTCAGGCATCCCACAATTAAGGAACTCTTTATAAATTCTAACTGGTCAATTTTAGAAACGTACGAGGTGCATAACGAATATTGTAACATTTAAGCCTTTAAATCAACAAACTGCCTGTTTCCTATAAGAAGAGCTTTAATACTACTAAACGATACTCATTATTTTTTAGATAACATGAAATGTCTCCATTGTAATCAAGATGTATCTTCAGCCTTCTGTGTCATTTGTGGCACTAAGGTGGCATGTTCGTTACTTGAAGAAGTAATAACAAAGTACTTCAAGAAAAGATTTATTTATCAAGAAATTCTGGATTTATTAGAGCGCCAGCATGATATAAAAATAAGCATGAGAACTTTAAAGAAAAAGACAATCGAATGGTCACTATCAACGAGCAATCGAGGTAATTACTGAACGGATAAATTCTCAGGGCATATCCATTGGATATAGGTCAGTATAGCATGACCTATCACATAATATCGGTAACAATGTTTCAAGGGATTTTGTAATGTTGAAAATGCGTGAACTGGATCCTGTCGGAGCAGTGTTGCGTAAATCTAAGAAGCTAACACGTAGACATTATCACTCAGCCAGCCCAAACTACCTTTGGCATTGTGACGGTTATGATAAACTCAAACCTTACGGTTTCCCCATACACGTATTGACGGGTTTAGCAGAAAGATATTATGGCTTCGTGTTGTTCGGTCGAATAACAATCCTGCTGTAGTTGCCTCTTTTTTGCTAGATAGTGTTGAAAAATTGGGTTTTCATCCTCGATGCGTTCGCACCGATTGTGGCTCAGAAAATGGTTTACTTGCAGCCTCCCAGTATTATTTTCATCGAGAAAGTAACGCAAAAGTACATTTATACGGGTCTTCTCACCACAATCAACGCATAGAATCGTGGTGGTCACAATTTCGTCGTCTAAAATCAGGTTTTCTAATGGAGTTCTTTAAAAAAATGGTGAATGAAGGCCAATATAATTGCGATGACACCCTTCATAAGTCTTGTGCCACAGACCTGACCTGGAAACACAGACCTGGAGATACACATGAAGACTATGGTACCATGCCGATCTTTCTGTTGGAGGTAGCTTGGATGGTGTTATCTTTGAAGAGGAAGCCGCCATTTTCATGTAGTTGGTGTATCGTAGGTCTTCCAATGTATCGTCAATTTTTCCACCATACAAGAGAACAAACAATGCAACACCAGCCTTTCCAATTTCTTCTTGTGAAGATGATCGAAAACTTTAGATAACTGTTGTGATTTTTTTGATTTCTGCAGAATTCGAAAAATGGCTGCTTTTCCTTTGTCGTGTACAGCTGAGGAAGTATCACATCCACTAAAAGCATGAATTAAAAGCAGGTTTTCAATAACAGTAGAACTAAGTTTGAAGAGGAGACTGCATCTTTTACGTTTAGTTGCTTTAGTTGCTTTCAATGATTCCTTGAATATTCTGAGCGGATCAGAATATTTCCTAATTTGTTGTTCCAAAAGTGTAACAACATTATGATCACATCGGTGTCATTGGCGAAAATTGTAACTGTATTTCCATTTCGGGCCAAGTCCAGAGCAGCTAAGACAATCATAGTGTCTGCATCATCTGTCGCTCTTTTCACAATGCTTCCATCTGCTACTAATTTTGGCGTCATTAGAGTGATCAATTCCATTTTGTTTGAGTCATTTGACAGGAATGAATGCTGGTTGAAATTCACTTTCATCTGAATTTCAACCTTCACATTTGGACACCCAGTGCTCTTCAATGATCTTCTCAAATGCTCGTGGTCCTTTGTTGAAGGGTTGTTCCCATAGCCATCGAAGACTATCGTTGCTCTTCCATAGTTTGATTTCACGCACTTTCCATACAGCTCAACAATTTCTTTAAATGTTGTTCCTTGTTTCCACACAGCCTTTCTTAGCAATGCCCCTCCATCTGCAACAGTCGACCAACTGATAATCCTTGCCCAGGAGTGATTGTAACCTTCTGAAAAGGATACGTGGCCACCATAGGTGTCTAATATTTTCTGTCGAAGTTGAAGCGTTGATGCAAGATGCAAATCTCGTTTGGAAGGATTCTTATTATTTAGGAAGCACGATGAACCACAAAAGACACAGTTAATTTTCCAATTAAACAAACTGTAAGATTTTCTAGTCTTTTTTTCTTCTGTTTTTTTTTTGTTTCGGTAGAAATTCTACGTTTGTTGTTGAACCACTTTCTGCATTCTTCGTGTACAAACACTTCAATTTTGTCATTCTTTACAAGTGAGTAAATGTTGGTAGATTGCGTCTTGACCTCGTTTTTGGCTAAAATCGATGAGACTGAGAAGTCCTTTCTCTTTAACCTTCACAAGAGGAGCAGTTGATTTGTAGCATATAGGACATGACATTGTTCTCTAAAATAGAAAGGAAAAGCTTCCACATAAAACATTTATTACCAGTACCTTAGAAACTAATCTCTGGCCCCCAGCAAAAACAATCTAACAACTGTTTAAAAGTTAACAGATTATACTGGGCTAGCCATTAATAAACATTGACTATTATTATTACAACGAAAATAACAAAAACAAATACCAAAAAGACAAATACCGCAGGCGCGGATCTATACGTGGTCAACATGGTCATTTGACCATGAAAAAACTTTTAAGCTAATTTTTTAACTGTACTTTTTGTTACTAAATTCTTGAAACAACCTCTACCCTTTATTGCTCATCTCATGAAAGTTTTCATACTCCCATTTGTTCGTATATATTTATCTCTACTATAATGTTGATCTCCACCATATAAAATATTGAATAAACCTCCAAGAGCATGCAATTCGCATTAGAAGTTGTTAATGGTCACTAGACTGTATACCAGCGCAAATATTGCGAAACGTATAAAATTATTTTAAAGAAACAGAAACACCAGTCTAGTGCATTGGTTAAATTTTGACCATGTTGAAGCATTTTCTTCGGATTTTCTGATTGGATGATACATCAAATTCTTTTGTCTAAATTGGTCACATGATTTCTTGACCATGTTGGCCTAAATGATATTTAGTATACACAATATGTATGTTGGCTGGTAACTATAAATAGAAGAAACGTACGCCTAGATTTCTCTTAGTATTTTTAAAATTTTGTGCGATGGACTGTGTTCGTAGTGTTGTTTTAAAAAGCATTCAAGAGAATAACTGTGAAGTTTTGAAAAAGCTTAGTAGTTCTCTATTAGAAAACATACGTTTGTCAACAAGCCAAAATGAGTTTGAGAGTTTTTATTTGAGAGAAAAGGTCTTTAGAAATGAAAGTGTCGAATTCTGTTTTCCTGAACATTTGCATTTGAGGGAAAAAGCTGTCATAGCTCTGAGGTATGTTTTATTGCATCGTTTTCAAACTACTTTTCGAAGCTTTTTATTTGGCATGTAACAAACACCCAAAATCGACATAAAATACAATAAACTTATTGTTTTGAAATGTGATCCAACTCATGATGAGATAGACTCCTCCGTAAAATGTTGATGTCAACAAATCAATGAGTGATGCCTTTTGAGATTACAACTTTTAATACAATCAATTGTTTTAATGCTTAAAGCAAAGCAATATATATAACACATGACATGTAATAATTTCCTCATTTGGCTTTTAATGTTTTTGTAAATCATACGCATTCTGGGTATAATGATTGGTATTGAAAGATTGATTATATACTTCTTTTAGGTCTAAAACTTCTGGTAACTGTTTGTACAGTTGTGCGTCATTACGTTTGGCTAAAGACAATTCTTTTGTCAATACCCTCAGATGTTTGACGTTGATTGAGTTAGCACTGAATCAATCATATTATAGCCAAGTGTTTTTCTGCATGTGAGACTTCTTCTTTTAGAAATAGTTTTTTTAAGTGTCTATCTTTTTTAACGCTTGATAACCAAGGTCTGTCAGCAAATGAAGCTGTTTTGAAGGAAGCTGAACACAACTGTTGGCAAAAAGGTCATCTTTCTTTGTTTGCTTGGCCTTGCATCTGTGCTAAAAAGAGAGATCCAGACATATTATCCCAATTGTGGACCTGCAAAATATGTTCAACTGTTTTAATCAAACTGTTAAGCCTCGGTTAGGGGGGGAATTCTACGAAGCTCTTCATATTCTTTTTTGTCACGAGGGAGGACAACTTCCCAATAATGTTTCATTTAGTTTTAATCATTATGTTCCTTTAATTTCAATTTACCTGTAGCAAATATTCTGCTCTTTGAGAGCAATATTGGACCAATTGCAATGGAACTTGTCCTGATACTGCCATACGGTTTTCTTTTTATTAAAGGTGCACTTCGAATTTTGGGCACTCTACCAATATAACAACTTGTGCCTGTGAGTGTTCATTTTCACAGCACTTCGCAGAATTAAAAACTATGCTCGAAGTACAATGGTAAATGAACAGTACTTAAAATAGGTTGTATTCTTATTTTCTGTTCCATTAAAATTTATGTTGTATAATTTAATATATATAATAGTTCAAGTCACAATTTATAAATAAATATCTTAGTTTCTATCAACTTTTGCAAATTCAGCTTATATTTCGCAAAATATTGCCAAACACAGTAGAATTCTCACCCTGGGCATATTCTTAGAATATTCTTCAAAAAATGCCCATTTTCACCCTGCTATTCTTATAAAAAGAAAAGCGTGTATGTCCATTCTACAGTATATTTGCAGGTTGGTAGTTTAGTTCTTTTTGTAGGTAAGTAATGTGTTCCGTTAAAAACCTTTTCCATGTGAGTTGGAAGGAACCTTGTTGTGGTTTACATGCTTAGTAAATTTAAACACTGGCTTTCTTGTACCGCATTTCCTGTCATAAACGCCTCCGCATTTAAGGATAAAGAAAACCGGTTTTCCAAATATTAAACAAAATAACTTCTATAAGACACATGAGAATACCACAAAATTAGACTGTTTTTAATGAAATGCGGCGTTTTGTCAAAGAAATACGTTCATCGTTTCGATGAAAATCAATTCCGTGAAATGCTTTTTATTTCCTTGAAAGGCTTCTTAAAGACTTTCATATTAAAGCCAATGTTTAATTTTACAAACTAATACCTTCCATAGTTCTAAATTCCCTTTTTGAGGAATGATGTCATCTTAAAATAGTCTGGATTGGATGTAGTACTCATATACTCTTTTGTCTTTATTCTTAGATCTTATGTCTTCATAAGGGGCTACCCAAAAAGTACGTCTGCAGTTCGAAAAAGTATACAGTTTTGTATAAGTAGTGATTTTGTTAAAAATTGAATCCTCTGATAGATCATCAACTAAACTTAGCCGAAGTATTATTTAGTGGAGCTGCTCCAGAAAACAGATTCAGCTACGTATACAATGACAAAAAAAGTATCAATTTTACTAAAAACATCATAAAACTTGCATTTTTCGTCAAAATTTAGTCTTTTGACCACCTGATTTCACTCAAAATTAATTTGCAACTCTTAAAATTAATATAAATTGTAGAATAGATTAAATCTATGAAATAAAATACATAGAAACCCTCTTTACAAACTCAAAACCCAAAAATAATAGGTCAAACCACCAAAATTGGCAAAATGAAAAGAAAATCTTGAAACAAAAATTATTTTTCCTATCCATTCGTGATCACAAAAATATATATTTGTCAAAATGTAAACTTTGTTTTCCTTTCTATGTGGGCTTTACAAATGTCTCCTGAATTCAAACTCCTTAAGAAATTCCCGTATTTTGGCATTTTTCAATTTTAGTGGGGTATGTTCAGGATCAAATTGCAAAAAATGCTCAAGGGCTTGGTCGGTGGGTTTTTTTCTGGAAAAGTATAGATATAATAGAACACATTTACATCAAATTCAGCTTTATAGCAATTACATTGGGGTTCGACCCCGTATTGACCGGACTATTTCTGAAAATTCAAATTTATATAATGCCAAACAAAACTTTTTGAGGTTGTTAGATGCTTGCGACAAACCTCTTGCAGTCTGTGGAAAAGATATGCTTGTACCTTTAAAACATTTAACAGAAATTGAGAATGAGAAAATGAGCATTATTTACGATGAAACCTATCTGATGTATTTATTTTAGCCCTATCCTTTTCTTAGATTTGGTTCAAATATATTTCGTACTAGATCTCGACTATTTTCATTACCTTGGGAAGAAATTTTGGCGGATTCGCTTAACCGCCAAATCTGACGCAATTTGGCGAAATTATTTTTGGCGAATCAATCAATATAAAGTATATTTGGTAGAAATTAATACCGTATTTTAAGAAGGATTTGCAAGAAAAAAGAGTATTCAAATAAGAAAGCAAGAAAGTCTATAAAACATTGCAGAAAGTTCCCTTTTGTGCAAAATGTATGGAAATATCTTGTCCATTATGACGGACGGAAATTTAAGTTAAGTTTGGCGAGAATTAATTTTGGCTGTTCTCAAAAAAATTCCATTTTAGCAGAAAATTTGCCAATCCGCCAATTCCGTCAAAATTAAATTGGATTATTCGCATACCGTGAACACCCCTTCAAATGACCTTCCCACTCTTCCTAAACAATTTTTTAGATAAATTTCTTCTCAAATCGATGCTCCTTCCTTCAAATGTTTTTACAGACATAATAAACACCAAATGACGTTGCAGTGCTTTTTCAGTTTTTTTCTTAAAACTTAATGATCGCTCACCTTCCTCGCGAATAAGGGTCCTCTAGAATCAATAGTCTGTCCACTTTACTTGAATTAATTTCATAAGCGCTTCTCTCGAGCGTCATCGGGAAGACTATTCGAATGTAGTAGAGGGGTGCATATTTGGAAAATTTGTAAAGTAAAAAAAACGAATAATTCTTAAAAACAACTTGCACCTTAAAATCGTTTACACTATTACTATCTGTTTATTTTGAGCGTGAACACCAACGACAATCTTAGCGTGGACAATCTTTGAAAGGACACTTATTTTATCTTTTGTATTAAAACCCAAAGTGAACGCCTCCTCTAAATATCTAAATTCTAAATAAACGGAGCATTTAAACCTGGTTCACACTTCTGGTTCACCGGCGACTATATTTTGTTTTAGTCGCTGGTTCAGTGTGGTCTACACTTGGAGTTTACGAGCAAAGCGAATATTTTTCGGTTTATTTTTTGATTAGGGCGATAAAAGTGATTAGGTGTGAGCCTTTACGGCGTTGGAATATTTTTATGCGTATCAAATTATTTGTATATATATTAGATTAGATTATTTTTGTGTATATCAGACTATTTTTATGTATATAAGGTTATTTTTGTGTATATCCGATTATTTTTGTGTATATAAGGTTATTTTTGTGTATATCAGATTATTTTTGTGTATATTAGATTATTTTTGTGTATATAAGGTTATTTTTGTGCATATAAGGTTATTTTTGTGTATATCAGATTATTTTTGTGCCTATCAGATTATTTTTGTGTATATCAGATTATTTTTGTGTATATCAGATTATTTTTGTGTATATCAGATTATTTTTGTGTATATTAGATTATTGTTGTGTATATAAGGTTATTTTTGTGCATATAAGGTTATTTTTGTGTATATCAGATTATTTTTGTGAATAATTTTCAATATACATGACAATCTAAGAAAAGTATGTTTCCCTTTTTCTTTTCGCTTAATAATATGTTTGCAATAAACTCGAAGGTTTACGAAAGACGCCAAAAGAATGTTTTTGAAGGCTTAACGATTCCGAAAATCGTTTTAAAAACCTCCTTAAAAACGTTTATAACGGTTTTAAAAGCGGACATTTGAGACCGAAAAAAAACCTCCTAAAACCCTCTTTGGAAGATAAAAAAACTTCTAAAAAACCTCTAAAAACTTCTTTGTGCCGGCTGGGTATAATCATTGTAATTGTAGAATTAGATAGCGTAATAGCACAATCAAATGTTCAAATGTTCAAGTTCATTTTGTAGATGGGATGGGTATATTTTCCCAAGTTTGCAAATTTATATAGCGTAGCTAGTTTTAGCAACAAATAACTTGTTTGTTTTTTTATTTTATAAATTTAACTTGTACAGTTTATATTCCTATGGTATAACTAAAAGACAGCAGCTATTCAGATAATACACAATGGCGAATGGTTCATACTTTAACCAAGTTGCTTTGTACTTAACCAATTCCAATTGTTCTCATCATCCTAGTGTTCAATCAGTGAAAGAACAGCAAAATATTGGAAAGCATCTGCTAATTTCGTATAGCGTATAGCGTTTTCATAGCGTATTTTTTTATAAGAAACATGTTTATGCATTTTACACATGGACCACTTTCTTTACTGAAACTGTAGAGTATGAGCAGTAGCATGTTAACCCTTGCCAGCTTTGTATTTTACTGTGGAATAAAGGATATGGGTGCTTAGCCAATAAGGTCAAAGATGTTACATAACTTGCATACCATACATTACTTCTAAGTGTTATATTTGGGTAGTGAAGGGGTGAATAAGAGCGCTCTCTGTAGTATACTTTCTTTGTTACTTACAGTAGAGTTTTGTAGATTCACAAGGTAGAAGTCTTACGTTGTTTGTGTGAAATTTAGATGTGGACATATCTAACGTGCTAACATTGATTGTTGACAACTCAACCCTACAACCAAATGCAAACAATACTTTTTCATGTGAGATGGAAAGAACCTTGTCGTGGTTCACATGCTTAATTTAAGTGCAGTGCCATTTACCAGTGGCGGATCTAGTACTCTACAAACACTGCGGGTGCAGAGTGTTTATTCAATAAGTGTAAATCTGTTATATTTTGAAATGTAATTTTTTTCCTTAACACAGCCATTAATATTAATGCAAATCAAGAATAAAAGAACATAAATATAAATAAAAAACGGCATATAACTTAATTACACATATCATCGGTAAAACGTGCTTGTGACTTTCCAACCGCACGTACGCAGCCAGCAATCCGCTGACCAGTGCCGTGGGCAGGCTGCAGAGCTTTTAATTCTGCAGGATTTTTGTCTCTCAAAACACTGCAAAAAGACTGGGTATAACCAAATTTGCAGTGTTTTATGAATATTTATACCTGGACGAGGTCAAAATGCAGGATCTTCTCAATAAATCGTATTTGCTTATTAAGATATATCTCATATGCTAAAGTGAAATATTTGGCTATATTTGGAACCATTAGCAGGATTTATTTCTCTCGAAATCATAGCTAATGTAAGCACGCCTGAGTTAGTTTCCTTACAAGGAAAAACAAGTTTGAGAATGAGAATCTTGAGACTTTGAAAAATTTGGATGAGAAGTCGTTATGTGAGGTTGATTCTGTCAAGAGACTAGATGACATTCATTTGTTATACCATCTTGGAACTCCTTGTCGAGATTATCTGTTGAGTGGTGCATAGCTGAAGATCTGTCAAGGGATTATATTGCTTTGAGGTAAGTTTATTTTGCATTTTAACTACATATATTTTTTTTATTTTTGTTTTAAATATTTTACATGTATTGATAAAAGAACGACAATAATGTTTTGACAGTTTAAATGGTCATATTGTTAACTCAACAAATGTCAATACAATAGCTAGCTAACTCTAGCTACCATTTCAGACAAAATAATGTTTCAAGCTAGAACTTTTTTCTTTTCTGTGCTAGCAATCCCCTCTCCTCCAGTGTCAGTGTTGTTGTGTTCAGTGTGCTAGCTTTTTCCAATATTTCAGTGTTTACGATTTGAGGCTTCTAATTTTCTGCAAAAAAGAATAAGAAATTATTCTCATTGAGGATTGTTTTGTATTTCATTATTTAGGTATGACAGCATGCGATTGTTTTTCATTTAGGTACGATAGCAAGCGATTTTAGGGGCTGTGCAGCTCTCTCCACGTTGTCATGTGTTTGATTGCTATTAATTCTTTGTAATTATTATGATGTGCATTGAAGGACAAATCTGTTTTCATTTGTTCGTTATTAAACAGTTGTTAATATATCCATATGATTGATGTTTGTAAGCAGAGTTTACTGTAAAGAATACATATATATATAAATATATGAATGCAAAAGTGTGTTTCGTAGTCCCCAAGTGACAATGTTGCTAAGAAACAACTCTTTATATGAGCAGATATTTATTTTCTGACTATTGTCTCTAGAAGCTTTAAATATAGTAAAAATATGCTCTATGATGGAGTCGTTTAGAAATGACGAATATGAGCAGATATCTTTCTTAAAATTCCTTTATTAAATCTATTAATTTAATACCTGTTAGGTAAAATCTCTTGTAAATATGTACAAGTGAACATATTTCACCAGCGACATAAAATCAAATGAATAATTTTGTAAATGTATAAATGAAGTATTGACGTTGATAAAAAAAGAGATAAACTTACGAGACGTCAGGACATAATTTTTAGGATTAATCGATGATGATGAGATTTTTACTAGTAGTAATGGTTGGGTATAGAAATCACAAAATGACGCACCAGGTTATGTGACCTGTCCCCCAGGATTTATGTAAACCTGATTGATTATACCTAATTTTCCTGACTGAATAATTTCACTGATATCAATGATTGTTTAATAGAAACTATTTCCTGATTGTTCCGACAGTTTAGACATGAAAACGAGAAAGCAACAAATCTCTCTTTAGGTTGAGTATCTTTTGTTAAGATTTTGTTAGCAAATACCATTAGAAAATTAAGTTTCAAATTTTTTTTTCGAATTTCTTTTATTGGTTATAAATTTACAAATTTCGTTTGGTAGTTGTGAAAACATAGACGTATAACTCGTGTTATATAAATTAAGAATCCAATTCCGTGACAATGGCCAGAGCACACAAGTCTCCTCAGTAAACTGCCCCCAGAAATTTGGCGTATTAACTAACGTATTTATCCAGCTATAGCGCAATGGGAATGGCGTTCGGCTCTTAACAGAAAGGTTCTGGGTTTGAGACCATGCTTTCACAAAGTTGTTTAGTGACCGGTTATAAATAAAAACGTCATATTTCATCAATAATAACCGTAGCACAAATGGGAGCAATTAAATGCACTAAAACTCCGGGTCGAGGTCTTTATAATGCTTAATGAGCGTTATGGCAGCCTTAAAAAAAACAACTCTGCCGATATTCGTCTTTTTGATATTTCCTTCTGTGTTGTATTGTCCTTGTCTGGTTTTTAATCCTAGGCATGCTGATGAGCCCTCACATTGGGCAGTTTCAAAAGATAGGAAGTACTTTCTTTGATGAAAAATGATGAAACCTCGGAGTGGATTAAATGAGTTCTTGACTGGTGTACTAATTTATACCTTTCAGGAATTATCAAAATATAGGTTTATCTTTTCAGCTTTTTAAAGTCCAAATAGGCTTAAAATCACTTTCAACTTTTCAAACACCAATTCAATTTTTCGATCGTTTCACACGTATGTTGCAGGGGCTGTTTGAAACCCTACATCCGCGCCTGATTTACACGGGCTGTCTTAAAAACAAATCCATTTTAACCTAAAATTATTATTAACCTTATTAACCTTCCATTTTTGAAAAAAACAAACTTCAAGGATCAAATATTGTTGTTTTTATTTTTACACCTAAAATCCTAGGACCCTATTTTAGGCTAAAACCCCGTTCACCAGGCCACACTTTGAGCAATTTCTTCAAAACGCATTTTCAGACGTTAACGTTTTATTGTTTTTAAACTATAGTTTTTACTTTTGATTGTTATTATAGACTGAAATTAAATAAAGCACTTTTTCAAAAAAATTGTTAATTATGACGTCATTAATGAATACAAAAATTTGTTTGAATTTTACGTTTTTTGCATCACCCTAAAAACGCCCCCAAACCCCCTCCTGGACTCCCAGGTGTATATTCATTTGCTGTAAATTGTAAACTGTAAATTTGCTCGAAGAAGATCTATCCCTTGAAAAACAGAAGAACGAGGCACTAAATATCAAGTTAGAGGACCAAGTTAATCGCTCCTGTAGGAACACTTTTGTTTTCAAGGGAATCAAAGAGGAAAGCGATGAATCTTGGTCAAACACCAGAACCTTGCTTGGGGAAGTTCTTGCTGGCATATGTGGTGATGATCTCGCTGACACAAGCACGTGGATCAAAAGGGCTCATCGATCAAAGCTAAATAAATTTAAGACCGGAAGGAGAGACATTTTTGCTGAGTTTTATGTCTGGGACGTATGCCAATATATTCTAAAAAAATCCCGCCAATTAGATACCATGGCCAAATTCAGTCACGTGATCGTAGATCAAAAATATGGTCCCGCACAACATGGAGGAGAGATCAAGCTCTTCTTGTTAGGAAACATCTGAAAAAAGAACGGAAGATAGTTAGCGGCCATGTCGCGTTCCCTGCTCGGTTAATGGTAAAATTTTCGCAGTCAGACAGGAGGTTTGTTTTGTACAAGGACTACTCTTTAATTGAAATAAAGAGAATGAAGATACCTGACAGCTAATAAATTTATTTATTAAATCTATTTTACGATTTAAAATTTCCATCTTACTTCTTTTCCATTTCAAACATTTTGTTTCGAATCAAAAATTAACAAATAGTTATTTGCACATTTTTGGAGGTTTTAGAAGTACACATTTTCATTAACAGACCATTTCAAATTCTGTGTGTTTTTTCTATTTTCTAAATATGATTAAAAGGTTTCCATGCAAAGGTTGTAAAAAGACTGTAGCGAAAAACGGTGTACAGACGTTTCGAAACTGCCGATTCGAAACTGGCCCTTTCGAAATTGACGATTCGAAACGTCGATTTCTCATGTTACAACATTTCATTTAATAGTAATAACAATTTTCCCAACTTCCCTCTTTTTAACAACATAAACAATCTTGACACTCCCATTGACTGTAGATATGCTGACACTGTTGAGATAAATAACCTCACCAATCCCTCTTCCACATTTCTCCATCTAAACATTGCTTCTTTATCTTATCATCTCATTGAACTTGAAATTTTAATAAACTCATTGCATATAAAACCTGAAATCTTTGCCATCTCTCAATCAAGGCTACAAAATAGTGATCATTCTATAACTGACATTAATATAAAAGGCTACACTTACACTCACACGCCAACTGAGGCCAAAAAGGGTGGAACACTCATCTATATTAATCTTATATCTAAGTTAAATTTTAAACTTCGCAACGACCTAAACATTTATAAACCAAAAGAAGTTGAATCCAGCTTCATTGAACTAATGTATCCTGGTAGAACTAATTTAGTTATCGGTTGTGTATATCGTCATCCCACAATGTGTGCATCCGACTTTACTAAAAACTACTTTGGTCCCTTATTGGAAAAAATATCTTTAGAAAACAAACAGTTTATGTTAATGGGAGATTATAACATTGACCTTCTCCAACATGAAAAAAACAGCATTGTAGCCAATTTCCTAGATACTTTAACTTCAACACACATTTTTTCCTTTTGTCTTGTACCCAACTCGCATCACATCCCATTCAAAAACTCTCATTGATAATATTTTCCTTAATTTCTACAGTGAAGATATCACATCTGGCAATATAAATGTTACAATTTCTGATCATCTGCCTCAGTTTATAACTATCCAAAATTTTAAAAGGAACAATCAATCTAAAAAGAAAACCATCAGTCGACGCTGTTTCAAAAGGTTTCAAAAAGATCAGTTTGTAAATGATATTTTCTGTGTGAACTGGGATTTACATATTAAGGAGACTGACGATGTAAATGACTCGGTAGCTATTTTCTTTAAACAATTTGAGAGTATTCTAGATAAACATGCTCCGTATAAAAATCTAACTAAAAGACAATTAAAATACCATGACAAACCGCGGGTGAGTAAAGGCATCTCAACATCTATTAAAATAAAAAATAAAATACATAAAAAAATTCTCAAAGCTACTAACATAAGAACTAAAAATAATCTTTATAAAAAATTTAAAATATATCGAAATAACATTAGCAACCTCCTTAAAACAACTAAAACATCAATACATTGCATTTATTAATAAGAACATTAACAATATAGAACAGACTTGGATGGGCATAAAAAAACTCGTAAATATTAAATCTAAAACTAAAAATAATATAATTAGTCTTAACATAAATGATAACATTGTAACAAACAAAAAGGACATAACCAACCATTTTAATAATTTTTTCTCTTCCATAGCATACAAGCTTTCAAATAAAATTAAAAAGTCTAAAATGGATTTTAAAGAATATCTGCTTGAACCTAATACCAATAATTTCTTCATTTCGCCAACAACTAAAGAAGAGGTTGATAACCTTATAAAAGATCTACAAGTAGGAAAGAGCACAGGCCCCAATAGTCTACCTACAACACTCTTTGAACTAGTTTCTACATATATATGTAATCCCCTAAGCACCATTATCAATAATTCCTTCCAAAAAGGCATCTTCCCTGGCTTGTTTAAAACTGCTAAAGTCGTCGCTGTTTTTAAAAAAGGATCCAAACTTGACTGCTGTAACTACAGGCCTATATCACCTTTATCTAATATCAGCAAAATATTTGAACGACTTATGCACACAAGGCATTATATATTTTTAGCCAGATTCAAATGTTTGTACAAGTATCAGTTTGGTGTTAGGAACAACCATTCAACAACACATGCCCTAATTGAAATCACCGAATCTATCAGACTTGCTCTTGATAAGGGTCAGTATGCATGTGGTGTTTTTTTGGACTTGCAGAAGGCTTTCGATACAGTGAACCATGGCATATTAATCTCCAAATTGTACTACTATGGTATCCGAGGTATACCTTGTGGTTCAAATGGTTTGTCTCCTATCTTTCTAACCGTCAACAATTTGTATCCATTGATAACCATTTCTCTGACACACATTGTTAATGTAGGAGTCCCCCAGGGTTCCATACTTGGACCTTTGCTTTTCCTCATTTACATAAACGATCTAAACAAATCTATGTCACATTCATCTTGCTATCATTTTGCACATGATACTAACTTATTGATAATAAATAAATCTCTTAAAAAAGTAAACAAATATATTAACCATGACTTATCAACTCTGTTGCAATAATGGCTTCGAGCCAATAAAATCTCTCTAAATGTTAGTAAAACTGAAATAATTATCTTTAGATCCCTTAATACTCTTCTTAATAAAAAAAATAATGTAAATATAGCTAAACATCTAAATTTTAGGCTAAGCGGAGAGAAAATTAATTTATCTAACAAAATTAAATATCTTGGTATCCTTATAGATGAGAATTTGAATTTTAAAGATCATATTCATAATATCTATCTCATTAAAACTGTCTCGCTCTAACGGAATGTTGGCTAAGGTCAGGCACTATGTATCTTTCGATACACTATTAAACATCTATCACGCCATCTTTAATTTACATCTCAGATATGCTTGCCAGGTTTTGGGCCATTCTCATAAAACTTCTCTTCACAGAATCTCTTCTCTTCAACGAAAAGCTCTTCGTTTAATCTTCTTTCAACCTCCTCAATGTAGCACTGACATCTTGTTTACTCTCTCTAACATACTCCCTTTTCATGATCTAGTTCATAATCTCAATTGTTTGTTAGTATGGGAGCATCAACATTCTAGACTAACCTCTGTGTTTGATAACATATTTATGAAAAGAACTGGAGACCATCATAATCTACGGTCAGTTAAAAACAACAACCTCTTAGTACCCCATAAAAATACATCTACATATGGTATCAATTCTATTACATATCAATGTATCCGTGACTGGAATACCCTGCCTAAAGAATTTAAAATGGACCAGAACCGGTTCCAATCTAAAAGTAAATTTTCAAAAGCCCTTCTTAATTACTTTGGAGAAAAAAATTCATAATATTTTTTTATCTTATATAATAGGGAAGTTTATCTCACGTGTATATATATATATATATATATATATATATATATACAGTTTTTTTAGTTTGTTTGTTTTTATTTTTGTTGTTGTTGTTTCTGTTTTGTTTTTGTTTTGTTTTGTTCCTCTTTGCTTTTTGACTTTTTCATTCCTATTTTTCCCCACCAAATCCATTTCACTTCCAATTTAGACTTTTTGATCGTACTCTGCAGATATACTTTTACTTTTGAATTATTATCGATATGAGGTCGTTGCGTATTTTGTAGTGTTTCACTATTTGCAACGTTCCTGTGCTATTTGTATTTGTACACAGATATTTACCCTATGCTTTTATAAAAGCACGAAATATATTGATTTGACTTTGATTTGATTCTGTATACGCGCTAGTCCTGAGCCCCCCTAGTTAACAAAACCTACCTACGCCCCTGCCACAAAAATATTTCCTAAGAAACCTTAAAGCCTTGTTTACATTGTCAATATTGCTTTCAATGTTGAAAGTCCTTTCAACCGTACTGTTCACATTTGTTCAATGGTTTTCGTTTGCGCGGTCAACATTGTGCGCTCTTGAATGATTGGCCGAACAAAATTCTTTTTCTTTATGGCATTCGAGATTCACAATAATGCATGTTAAACTATGTTTTAGTACCTTAAACCTGGTTTAGGGCATGCTTAAACAATGTTTATGTCACTTAAACCTTGTTTAAGCATGCCCTAAACCAGGTTTAAGGCACTAAAACCTTGATTTTCTTATCTTCATTCTAGTTTAATCAATACGCGCATATGATTGATTAAAGTTAAACAATAGTATGGCATTCGAGATTCACAATAATGTATGTTAAACTATGTTTTAGTACTTTAAACCTGGTTTAGGGTATGCTTAAACAATGTTTATGTCACTTAAACATTGTTTAAGTGATAGCTTAAACTTAGTTTTAGAGGCCAACAAAAACAAAACCAGTTTTAACGACCTTAATCTAAGATTTAGCTTAGTAGGTAGTTAGTAGTTAGTTACATAGTTTAACATCCATTATTGTGAATCTCGAATGCCATACTGTTCATGCTGAAAAAAAATTGACAGATTTTTCCGGTAGCATTTTGTTTGTTTCCGAACAAAACAGAGGTGACCTATAGACGAATGTTCCAGCAACTCTTCAATCGTATCGACCACAATAATTTGCAAGATATTCTTGTAGATTTTGAAAAAGCTGCTATCAACGCCATTCAACATTTCAAACATTTCCGCCACCTGTTCAAAGACGGCGATACCTGGATTGTAATCGCCGGATTCTTGTCATTGTTGATGATTATCACAACAGAGACACATACCAATATCTACGAGCGATTGCTCATAACCATAGCTTTTGAAGATTTTACGATTGTATGTACATTTTATGTTTGAATAATGATTTATATCCTCATTAGAATACTAACTACTGAAAAGAAAAAATTGAATAAACCCCCTATTTATAATAAAACCAGTTATCCAAAGAAATCCACAGGTAGAGCAACAGGAAAGAAAAGATGAATAGGACCTCTCAACACTTTTTCCACTTTAGGGCGCAATAAGTTCCAGGAACAAAATTTTATTTTCAAAATAAGTATTTATTTTAACTTATATTTGTTTTCGTAATTCTTATAAACCATTTCGACAAAACGCCGCGGTGAAGTGACCAGTAAAGTCCTTCCGACCAGGGGGAATTTGGTCGGTGGGAATTCACTGGGGGGGGGGGATTCACCAGGGGGGAATTTGACTTTTTCTACTTCTACTGTTTCTGCAAACAATTTTTTTTTAGTTTCTTTTCCTGATTTGTCTAGCGTTCCTTCAACCGTTATTCTATTTAATAATATACCTATATCTTGTTCTTCTTTATTCTCTCCTCTTGAAAAAGTAGGGTCACTGGTTATGCTTAATTCTATATTTTTCTTTTAATTTCCATCTTGGTTAGAGTTTTTATTTATATTTGTGATTACATCAATTTTTATTTTAGAATAAACAAAAGACAGGAACAAACATGAACCATGGTTTTCCTTAATAGGTTACATGGTTGCATCGAATAAACAGTAAGTCATTTTTAGTATTATATACAATGTTTTGCCTTACAAATATTGTACATTACGTTATGGCATCAATATAGCATTATTACTTAAATACATGTTAAATAATGGAATCATTATTTTAATGACCAACACAACCATTTTCTCACTACTGTAATTGATATGAATAAAAACGTAACGTTAACTAAAAGTAACAAAACTTTATGGGGACTTCCACAAAAAATAACTAGAAAACATCTTTAAAAATGCATATTGACAAAAACACACAGCTCATAATCTTCACGTTAACGAATCTGCAAGGATTGTCATGTTTATTTTCCTAGTATGGCTGCTGTTATACGTTACACCAACGGTGATGGATGCCCCGGATATACACTGGCAGGCGACAGTTTTGAAGAAGAAAGGGGAGAAGAAGAAGATAGCTTGAAACAAGCAGAAGAATCAGTACCAATCATCAATATATTTGAGATTCTGTCCAAGTCACCTTTTTTGGACGCGAGCGATGGTGAAGAGAACGAAGGATGGTCTTTTTATAAAAAGAAGAAAGATCTTTTGTTTTACCAAAACTGTTTTTCTTTATATTCTAATTATGATACAGATTTCTTAAAAATGTATTTCAAACCCTAATTTTTAGTAGAGAAACAGGCAGATTCACGATCTTATTCTATTACAACCCCCATATTTCCTAAAACTTCGATTCTCCAATTTTTTGGTATATGGCACAACTGTTAATGCAGGGGTTAAGGGGGTCAACTAGGAACAAATCGTTACAAAGCTGATTTTTTTTTAAAAAGTTTCCTTAGTATAAATGTTTTCACAGAAAAAAACGCCACTCGCTCTCCTTAAGTATAAAGTACCCAAAACGGGGGTTGATTAATAGGGGTAAAAACACTAAAATACAGTTTTTGGAAATTTCTTGTTTTAATGCGTGCTTGTTTTATCAGCTTTCTACTTAATTATTTTGTTTACAGGTGATATCGAATATGGTGTATAACAAGTTTCAATTTTATTTTCAAAAAATCGAAATTTTCCCTCTCTTCAGGGGGTAATTTGAGGAATTTTCTTCGAAAAAACATGAAAAATTACGATTTTTTTGCGATTTAACTTTGTTAAATATAAATATATTAGCTGTATTCTCTTCCAAATATTGATTGACTAATTATATGCTTTCATAGAAAAAATATTATTTATTACCCCCTGGTAAAAACCTCAATCAAGTAGACTTTGTTACGAATTGTAATTGTGTAATTATCGAACGAATTATTTAGTTCGAAAGTTCTTTTATTGAGACATGATATCATGTCTACAACATTCTTTAAATAGTGTTGTCATGCTTTTATTGTTTGTATCAACTGTTTATAACTATGCATGAAGGCTAATGAAACATTTTAGTTTCATTTTAATTACCTGGCATAAATGACAAGAATTAAATATCATCATTTGTGAAAAATATTCAACAAAAGTTTTTAAGATTTTAGTTCGAAATAATTATAAAAAAGAATGAAACGCTCCAGAAAAGCGTTAGAGAAAGCAATTACATAAAGGTATTGAAACATTTTATCATTATGTTTTATTTTCTTTGTTGTAGAAATCACCGCATTTAAAACCAATTGCCGTTCATACAAAAATTTTATTATTTTACAATGTAATTCTAAAGTTAGAATTAATACATGAACTTGTAGTTTCTGTTGTAAGTTATTTTTATTTGCTTCTTCTTTCATAGGTATGCAGCACTGTGTTATTTGTTTGAAATCAAGTCTACAACTTGTCAAGGTTAAGGAGAAAGGGTTAGCTTCGTTGATTGCATATAACAAGTTGCGTAATGATCCTGGCGTTACTGAGAGGTTAGCGGAGAGTAATGAACAATATGTGCAGGAGAAGTGTCGCAAATGGCACAACAACAAAAGACGGATAAATAGCAACAGTGATAGTACTGCAACTAAAAAATGAAACTAGACGTTCATCCATTGTCTTATTTGAATGGAAAACACATTGCTTTTTTGTAAGGAAAGTACTGCTGACAAAAAAACGTGGCACTGTGCACAAACATTCCAAATTAAAAATACGATATTGGAAATATGTAATAAGAGAATCGACGGCAACCCAAAAGATAATTGGGCTTTGGAAGTCAAAGGTCGCATTACAAATTGTGTTGATTTTGTTGCTGTTGAGGCAAGATACCATCAAGATTTTCGAGTAAGGTTTTCCACTGAAGGCTGGTAAACCTTATCTGCTGATGGATTTGCTGGAAGACCAAGAGACATTGTCATGATGGAAGCATTCAAAGAAGCATGTTGCTGGATTGAAACAGACTGTGAATTACACAGTATCCCAGAGTTTGTTTCAAAGATGAAAGAAATAGCTAAAACAGAAGTATACTCAAATAAGCATGTGACAAACTTATTGAAAGATAAATACAGGGATCACGTTGTGATAACAAATACTGGTCATGGGAAAGATTCCAAATTAAAAATATTCGATGTAATTGAGTCGATCTAAAGTATTATGGTAGAAATTTGTTAGGCACTTATTTGACAAGATAATCTTTAGAAATGCAATTATTATTTGTTTTACAATATATTATAATCAAGTAGAAAGCTATAAGTAGAAACTGACTATTTTCAGTAATTAAATTTTAGTGTCTTACCCCATGATAAGCAAGCCCCAGTAAAAGTGCATAGTAAAGAAACTTTGAAAACTTCTTTGTAAGAATTTATTTCTGGTTCAAAATGACATTTTCGTTGAAAAATTGTAATTTTTTATGTTTTTTTTTTAAAAAAATCATCAAAATTACTCCCTGAAGCAAAAGATTTTATTCTATATATTTTAGAAATGTTCTAAACTTGTTTTACAACTTATCTTTATCGCATTTATACAAAATAATTAAGTAGAAAGCTGATAAAACAAGCACGCATTAAAACAAGAAATTTCCAAAAACTGTATTTTAGTGTTTTTACCCCCTGTTAATCAACCCCCGTTTTGGGTACTTTATACTTAAGGAGAGCGAGTGGCGTTTTTTTCTGTGAAAACATTTATACTAAGGAAACTTTAAAAAAACAATTAGCTTTGTAACGATTTGTTTCTAGTTGACCCTATTTCAGGCCTCCAACCCCTGCACTATGTGTCTAAATCTGACTCTGAGAACAATCACAATTTTATATATTAAGGGGACGTGCCAAATAGTCCTAGATGAGCTCACAGCGCCCTCCTAAAACCGCCAGCTGTGGAAGCTCGCAGCAAGTTGCTCGGGAAAAGTTTACGGCTTTTACTACACCGCGCGGTCTTACTTTCTTTCGTAACCAAAATTTGCCGTACGTTAAATATTTCCTGCGTACGCCCCTGCTAGCTACCTAGCTTATGCATTTGACTTGTGAAGATCTCAGAGAGTATCTATCCCATTGAGGGAAAGTGATATGGTTATTTGGAATGGAAACTCAAGGAAAATGTTTTGAGCTTTTCTGTTTAAACTTTGACTTCATTTGATGGAAATCAACCAACCTTGGTCAGTCGCAAACACCATCAGAGATTCGAAAATTCCTTCAGTTCGTTTTTGATATTTTGCTATAAAAGAGCTTGCTCTGGGCTAAATGTTATTTTTCTTTAATCACATTGTTTACATCTAAAACGTTTTTGTTCAAAACCGCGAAATTTAATTCCCGCGAAAATTTCAAATGTCCTTCATCCAGGGGCATGTAGGAACCCCTACTTTTATGAACCGTGGAAAATTTTAAAGGCACTTTCTGGAGAGTTCGTTGATCTTTTGGCAGATTGTGACTATGTCGATTAAGAATACTTAAAAGATCGTTTGTTGCAGCTCTTGTCAACTTGTGATTAACAGACCAAGCTGCTAAATCTGAAGATAAGTCAGTAGTGGCAGCATCTTCAAAAGTGACATTATCTTCAAAAGTTATACAAAAATTCATAGAAAAACAAATTACAAAAATATATGGTTGGTGTCACTCAATAGCATAAAGCTGAACAATGTAGTAAAATATGCGTAAAAAATATCTAGAAAAAATATATATTATCTAATTGGCAAAGATAAACACAACATAAAATATAAACCACCAAGCAAAACATATATTTGTTTAATAACACTAAGCTAAACAAGGTTTACCCCTGATGCTAAGTTTGACTAAATTAGAAAATTGTTTACTGTTTAAATCAAAAATAGAATTTAACCAATGCATGTTTTCATATTTTACATCAAAAATATTTTTAATGTCTCTAAGTGATTTGTTCCATTCAATGATGCTTTTGGTGTTTAATTGAGTATTTTCCATAAAAAATTGTATTATATGAACAAATTTTAAGTTCATTAGCTAAGGCATTGCGAGATGGATAAAGATGAAAATGACAAAGTTTAGTGAAGAAATTGCCAATCGAAGGGGGGATATTTTGGTTTAAAGAATCAAAAACAAACATAATGTTGAGGAGTTTAATAGTAGACGAAAATGGAAAGATATTAAATTTAGTAAATGCAGCAGTTGCATTTGATCTAAAAGGTTGAAAATTTATAATTCTTAGTGCTGATCGTTGAATAGAACATAATTTATTTAGATTTATGCTTCTTTTTTGTCCCCAAATTTGACAACAATAAGTTAAATGTGACGAGAAAATTGAAAAATACAAACTTTTCAAAATTTTTGGATTTACGTGGTATCTAATTTTTGAAAGCATGCTATTTGATCGGCTCAATTTTTTACAAAGTTCGCTTAAGTGGGGTTTCCAAGTTAAGTTTTCATCAATTAAAACTCCCAGATAATTAATGCAAGTTGATTGTTTTAAACGTGATCCATTTAACATGATTTTAATTTCAGAATCATTTTTTTTATGATGCTTCATAAAAATTATAAATTCGGTTTTATTAGCATTTAAAGCGATAAGATTTGCATTAAGCCAATCATTAACTCTTTGTAAATCATAATTTACTTTTTTACATAAGGTTTTTATCGACTTGTTGATGTATAACAAATTAGTGTCATCTGCAAAATGATGCACTGTTGAAAACTTTATACAATTATGAAAATCATTAATATAAACTAAAAATAACAAAGGGCCCAACACAGAACCTTGAGGAACGCCGCATCTGATTGACTTTAACGATGATGAAAACCCGTTAATCGTTACATATTGTTGCCGATCTTGCAAATACGAAGCAAACCATTCATTAACAATGCTTCTTAACAGTGCTTCTTGCACCGATGTGATCAAGTTTTTCAAGAAGAATTTTGTGATGGACTGTATCAAATGCCTTCTTCAGATCAACAAAAATACCACATGCAAAAAGATCAGAGTCAATAGCTTCTCTCACTCTCTCTGTTATACTTAATAAGGCATGGGCTGTTGAATACTTTGATCGAAACCCAAATTGTAATTTGTTTAGGCAATTAAATTTATGTAGGAAATTGTAAATTCGAGAATACATAAGCCTTTCCAAGAGTTTACTGATGTTTGAAAGCAAAGATATTGGTCTATAATTTGAACATTCTAATTTAGAACCTTTTTTGAAAAGCGGCAAAACTGAAGATGTTTTAAGAATGTTTGGAAAAACACCAGTCGTAAAAGATAGGTTAAATAACTTTGAAAGAACGACAGAAATTGAATTACCTAATTCTTTTAGGATCACAATAGGTATATTATTTGGTCCAGTAGCTTTTTTATTACTTAGATTATGTATTAATGAGGAAATCTCTATTTTATCAGTTGGAGATATAAAAATACTGTTGAGGTTCGGATTATTTAGGTATTTTTTAAAATTTGTATGAGATGAATGAATTTTAGATTGGATGTTCTGTGCGACTGTCGTAAAATATGAGTTAAATTTGTTAGCAATTTTCACAGGATCGGTCAGCAAAACACCATTATCATCTAGAATAACAGTTGGAACAGAATCTTTTTTACTTTTTAGATTTATTAAACGTTGTATACCGATCCAGATTTTCGAAGGTTCTTTGAGTTATAAATGAAGTATTTCTTAAAATGGTTTTGTTTGCTGCATCTTAATAGTTTAGTCAATAAGTTTCTGTATGAATTATACCGAGATTTTAACCTGATTTTGTTATTAATATCTCTAGTTCGAATATATTTGCGATAAATTGTATTCCTTATTTTTATTGATGTCAAAATACCTTTTGTTATCCACGGTTTGAGAGAGAGCTTGAAGCTTTTAATACTGACCTTTTTGAGTGGCATATACTTGTTTAATAATCCGTTAAAAACCTCAAAAAATAAATTAAAACTGTTGTCAGTGTTAAGTTTATCAAATTCAAGAATTTCATCCCAAATTACGTTATTAAATTCAGAAAGAAAACCTTTTTTTATCAAAATATGTGGTATTTCTACGAAAGATATTGTGTTTACGAGGAACAAATGTTGCATAAAAGTTAGGTTGAATGAAAAACTGAGGTAAGTGATCAGAAATTGTTCATGTTAAGTTACCAGACAACATATTTTTATCACAACAGTTAGAATATATGTTATCAATAATCGTTTTAGATTTCTCAGTAATTCCTGTTGGTAAGGTAATATGCGGAAGAAAGTTATTAGAAGTTATAAAGTTGAAAAAATCAGAAGTTTCATTATCAGAATTAACTTTAATTAAATCTATATTGAAATCTCCAAGTAAAAAAATACTTTTGTTTTCAGAATTTAACTTTGAAAAAAAGAGGAAGAATAAAATCATTTGTAAAAACATTAATAGACATACATGGATGACGATAAATACACCCAACAATAATGTTTACTTTTTTTGGACAAATTATTTCAATAAAAATCGATTCTAAGTGTAATTTTTTATACACCAACAAGTCATTTCTTGGTTTGTAATTTAATTTTGTAGAAATATAAAGAAGTACACCACCACAAGATGATTCAGTAGGAGTGTGTTCAATATTATAACCTTCTGATGATATTGGAATTGGTGGTTGAACGTCACATTTTAGTTTAGTTTTGGTTAAACCAATAATACTAAAATCAAAGTTAAGTAAACGTAACATGATACAAAATTCATCAAAATATTTGTTGAGCGAAGATATATTTAAATGAAACATTGAAAAAGAGTTATTGCTGTCAAATTTGGAGGAGACAAAGTCATCAATATTGAAATACTTACACTTTATAAAATTTGAATATAAGTCATGTCCTTCTTTTGAATTATCAACGCAATTTGTGGTAAAAAAAGTCATTGAACTTAGAAAAGAGTTTGTTACGGTCATAAGAAGGAAAATATTTCATATTAGCAGGAATTTCATTTGAGTCTATAATAATATTAGAGTTGAGGACTTGGAAAAGTTCATTATCCGAAATGTGACTGAATGGAAAAATCTCACTAGTGCATAAAATACAAAACCAATTAGAGACGTTTGATTGTAATAAACGGTAATCAATGTCATTTAATCCATTGCATTTTTTATGTATCCAAGAGTTACAAATATCACATTGTATTGCATGGTGGTTGTTTTTAACAGTTTTTTTGCACACTTTGCAAAAACATCTTTCCATGAAAAGAGAAGAACTAAAACTGGTTTTGTTAATTAGCAGAAATAAAAACGAACTTTGGAATAACAAAAAACATTAATCAAGCTAGGAGGGTTATTAAATATCAAAACTGAAAATCAGGATATAAATTGACCAATGTATTGACATGGTCAACTAAAATTCTGTTCTCGTTTGTGATACGTTTAATAAAAACTTTGCCATTGAGAGAAAATGTTTCAGAGATGAGATTTGCCCGCTTTAACATACGGCAAAAAAGGAAAGCTTTTCAGAATAAGGACAAAGATTTTCTCTTATAAAAATCTTTGTCACTTTGCGGCCTAGAGTACGCGATTTGAAGTCTTTTAGTTTTTTCCTGTTCTGAAAGGCTTGCACACAGGCCTTCCTGTTGACAAATCTCACGATCGTTTTCTTTGGTGATGATCTTCCAATGCGATGATACGCCTCTATATCGCAGCCATCAATCGATATGTCCATCGCGTCAAAAATGTCAATAATGGCTCCTTCGAGATGTTGATCTTCCACGGAGTTCGGAATTCCGTCAACCACAACATTATTTCTCCGGTTGTAATTTTCCAGATTATGAATGTCCTTCTCCAAACAAACCTGGCTTTCTTCCAAAGCAACAACCTTTGCTCTTAATCGACGGTTTTCTTCGACAAGATTTTTTATTACGACATCTTTTATATGTAATACGCTTTCACTAATCTCATTTACTTTGCTTGTCATGAAATTCTCGATATTGTCGACCTTTTTTGACATAACAAGAAGGTGTTTTTCAAAGTTAACGAGTTGGTCCTTAATGTCGTTCATCCTGGTCATTGATGCCAAAACATGAAGGAGTAAATATGTGGATAATGATAAAGGTAATGTCAATGATTAATGTTTTAAGATAAAAATCTGCTACAAAACCAGCTTTGCGGAGTTACATAATTTTATGGAGAGCAGAAATATAATAATAAAATATAATAACGTAGCTAGTGGTATGAGAGTGGATAGATATGAAAGTTATGATAATATGTTTCCTTGTGTGGAGATACTCCGCCCGGTGGCAAGCAGTCAGGCGTTGAAATCCACACAAAGGAAACAAATATATGAAGATATATGAGCACTGCAACGAAGAACTTCAAGTGATTTTAATGAGTTGGTAATATGTAATTACTTTTAAATGAGAGGGAGTTAATGTTGAAAAAGTGATTTAGGAGAGTTTAAAATTCAATCAGTGAAAAAAAATGTTTCTTTCCTCACAATTTCCACCAAAATCTGCCAATCGAAGTAAAAAAAAAAACACCCAGCAAACACCAAACAATATCCCAAAAGTAACCACTAACAATTAAAAGAAAATAAAACAAATTTCCACTTCTATACTATAAAATTAAACCACAGAATATCCACTCAAAAAACAACGTCTTGCATGTATCAATTTCAAGTCAATTTGAGTCAGCATCTAATTGACTCATCTCTCTTCTGATTCTACGATAGTTTGTCCAGTAGGAAGACATTGCCTTGGATTTCAAAAAGAACGTATGTATTATTGTCTAAAATATATGTTGAAAGAAAAAAAATGTCCTAAAACTGCCTTTCCCCAGCTAGGTCTCTAATAGACGTCCCCCCCCCCTTCCCGCTAATTACCGTACACAAATATCTACTTCTACAGTTAACTCTTATATTAAAAAAAATCAGAAAGATTCCATAATCACAGTTCCTGAGAAAAACCAGGGGTATTTTTTATTATTATTGAGTCATGTAATTTTTTTTTAAAAAAAAAACAGTTGTTTGTTATAATTAGTACAATAATATACTGTTTAAAATATTATTTTATATTTTAACCGTAAATATTGCTTTTACAAATGCAATTACACAATGAAAAAAAAAACATTTAATAAAAAATACAATGATAAAAAAAAACAACACATTTGATAGCAAATACTGTTAAATTTTTTTTTTTTTTAAATATAAAATAAAGTATGTTAATAAAATAAAATAACACTCGTATAAGACAATTATAATAAAGAGAGCGTTATGAAGAGAAGCAACCTATTCTTGACTCAAATGAAGCAATCGACAAATCAGTTTCAGATAACTTTAATGTCGGATCCGACCACGGTGATTTTTGTGATCTAGAACCTCTGATGCATAATAGCGTAGTCCGCAGAAGACTGAAACAAAGTTTGGTTCTTATCCACGATGTTGCCAAGGCAACAGCCGTGTCTCTCTTTTCAGCAATCATCAGACTGAGTCATTTGTAAAACATTGCACATTCAGGACTCATTCCGCCGAAACACGTGAAGACTAACGGGGTGAAGGAGCCATGCTCAACTTCTGTAATACGATCACGATATTCACGCTTCTTCTGTTTTTCGTTGCTTATATGAGCTGCTTTCAATGACTGGCGAGAGAAGGATTTGGCTAGTGGGTTAAAACCCTCATATCAACAAATGCCTTCCTCCCTCTCTCGGGAAAACCACGTGCAACTACATCAAGCCTCGCATCATCACTAAGGTTCGCTGAATTTAAAACAAATTTCTCTCCAGAGAGCGGAGTTAGCCCGGGTTCTATGGCAACATCTTTACATACTTCTGAAAGCAGATCGGCAGTCAAATCACGCACTTCATTATGTCGTATTGTTACAAAACCGCCTCGTTTACAGGTTAATGCATGTTCGATCGAGTAGATATTACCACATACACAATTCATAGGCATCCGTCGCAACGGGACACCATATCGGATGTAAACAGCATCAAAAAATGACTGCTTGTTTAGGTAAAAGCCGTGTACTTTTAGTGGAAGGGAAGATAACCATGTTGATGCACCTTGTTCGCCGACAGCATCAAGCAGTTTTCAGGGGCGGATACAGGATTTTATTTCACTAAGTCGTATATTATAGCTTATCTACCGATCGACCGCGCGGTAATTTCGCAACTTGTTGCGATAAAATAACAGCTGGGGTATTAGGGGCGCGCGCTGTAAGCTCTGCTTATATTGAAGATTTTAGGCCTTAAAAGTGATCTAAAATTAACATTATTAAAAATTCCAATTAAATATGAAAAAATTTGCTTAACACTACTTCATAGTCGAAAGAAAATTGCAAAATATTTTAATTTTAAGTAGGAATTAACACATTCCAATACGTCGAAAAATTAGTCAATTTTGGCCGCTTTTCGACGTTGTATAGAAGTGATTTAAATGCGTCGATTCGACGTATATTTTTTGTATAAATAAGGTCAAAAAACGTTTTCTAGTTCGTTTAGCACAAAGATTATAGGCAACACAATGAAATCGATTTTTTGATAAGTTTAAGTCAAAAACTAGATTAAATGGCATTAATTGCTACAAATCTTTTTAAGGTCAATTGGTTGAGTTATTCTAATGGAATCAAAATAGTCACGGACAACAATCGAGAAAACAATCATAGTTAAATTTTACTCGTATATTTTGAAACATTATTCAACAATATTCAATATATACACAATATTTTAACTTAAAGTAATACAAATATAATACTTGGTCGTGGTATTCAAAAGGTACTTCTGCTCTATATTTGATAAAATAGAACCCTTTAAGTAAATAAAATCGACCCCATTCATGTATCACTCGAGATAGACGTCCACAGCAAGTTACTTTCATAATCCGTTTCATAGCAAGGTTCACACCATCTCTAGAATCACTACCACCAATACGATTGATTTGCTTAATCTGAAATACAATATGAAAGAATAACAAACACCGTAAGATGGATTAATTTTTGCGTGGACAGATTTTCAGGGGAAATCGGAAAATTCGTGAAAATGAATCCAAGTGGTACTTTATGTTTATGTGCAGTTGGTATCTAATGTGTATAGATTTATGCGTGTTTGTGTTTTGTCTATTGCAAAACAAAGAAATTGCACAAACCCACTAGATAAGGTTCATATTTATTTTAATTAATGTTACTTACCAACTTTTTACGAGTACCATCATCCGTCAATAATTCCTCAATATCATTAAGCCCTTCTTGCGAGCTGGCAATGTCCAACTTGACTTGACTAAATACTTTGTAATTGTTAGTTACCGCTCAGATACTAACTTCATTGATTCTGTTAAAGAATATATATAAAAAATGTAAACTTGAATTTTTGTAGCAAGAACACAACAAATAATGAAAATGTTGTTCTAAAATCTCCAGCTCCATCCAGAGACGGATCTAGAGGTTCTGCAGCATCTGAGCAAAAAACACTATTATCTGTGGAAATATATTTAAGATAATTGAAATGATGTTCTGATCAATGAAAAATTTACCAAAATAATTAAGAGAAATCCAAATCAAACTGTAGTTGCAAACAGGGAAAAATATTTAGTGCTTAAAAAGTGCACTAAAAACGTTGCAGTAGCAGGGCCGTAACAACTTGAAATTTTTTTTGTTTTTTTTTGGGGGGGGGGCAAACTTAGGAAAAATCTTTGGGATAAGGGAGTGGAAAAATTTTTTAATCTGAAAGCTCTAAAAACACATTATAAGGCTAGTTTCATCCCTTGAGAAGAAAATTAATTGTGAAATGTTTCACTTCCATGAAACTTAATAATATGTAAAGTATAATCGAAAGGTTTTTGGGGGGCCTTGGCCCCTGCCCCCCTCCCCCCGGTTGTTACGGCCATGAGTAGAAAACTAGGAAATTGGTTAAAAACTATCAAACTATGTATATACATTATTCAAACAGGGAAATTGGAAAAACAACAGTGCTTAAAACAAGGCACTAAACCAAAACATTAAAATAAGAAACTTGAAAACTGATCAAAAAACATCAAATTACATTCATTTAAAAGCTATTTTGGGATCGTCCCTAATTTTCGTCCTAAATTTCATTCATCGTTTTACTTGTAAAAATATCAGCACAGAAGAGAAAGTAGCATAGAAATGAACACATTTATTGCACTTATTCAAACTTTTGAAAATGACTCTTT
Source organism: Candelabrum cocksii (assembly GCA_963930725.1). NCBI lineage: Eukaryota > Metazoa > Cnidaria > Hydrozoa > Anthoathecata > Candelabridae > Candelabrum > Candelabrum cocksii. Next base: position 9,528,561 of record OZ005671.1, on the reverse strand, counting down.
GGCAACCCATATGTTGAATTATAACACACTCATCATAAAAGTAAATTTTTTTAAAATTTTTTTATAAATTAGTTTTTATTACAGCATTTATAAAAATAGAAAGACAATAAAGCGATTATAATTATTATAATTACTAGATTGCCATACAAGGAGTTTTGTTGTTAACAATATTCGATGATCGATGGTAAGTAGGTTTCAGCAGAAAAATTTCGGTAAAACCGTTGTTTAGCGGCCTAAACAAAATCGTAAAAATTATAAAAATGTACAAAATTTTATGTTTTCCGTTTGCATTGAAAATTGGTATGTTAACTAATTACATGATGTTGATTTCAAACCAAGTACCAGAATTGGGATATTTTCACTCCTACTACCTTATCTGGGCAAATTTGGGCCCAAAGTTTAAAATATTCCGTTTTCATTGAAAATTGGCATGTTAACTAATTAAATGATGCTGATTTCAAACCAATTACCAGAATTGGAATATTTCCACTCCTAATATCTTTTTTGGGCAAATTTGGGCCCAAAGTTTAAAATATTCCGTTTGCATTGAAAATTTGTAGGTTGACTAATTAAATGATGCTGATTTCAAATCAAGTACCAGAATTAGGATAATTTCACTCCTAATACCTTATTTGGGCAAATTTGGGTCCAAAGTTTGAAGTATTCCGTGGCAAAATGGTACTGCGCATGCGTGTGCGATATCTGACAATGATGCGAAAATTAATTAGACTTTTTGTCAATAAAATATTATGTTGATGTTATATTTAAAATATTAAGTGATTCCGGCCAGTAGTTAAGGAGATATAAGAGCCTCGACACTTAAAATCTTTTTGCATTTTTTTTAGTATATGGAATGCTGCCAACCTTAGTATATTAGCAATATCTCGGTAAATAATGAAGATTATCACTCCAAATTTTCAATGGTGATCGAAAATGATCAGATCTATGAGAATGACCTAATTACAAATCTTAAACGTCAGTGTAAGCCCTTGTACATGCGTAAAATTAAATCGTCCATAGATCGTTCTACTTAAGGTTATTTAAAACGAATTTTTATGTATGTATAGGCTATGCTATTGTGTCACCGGCCCATAAAAATAATTTCGAAAAAACAACGGCAACCGGAAAAAATATTCAAAAACAATATTTAAATGGCAATAACTTCGAAGATTGTTATTTTTTGGGGGGTTTGGCACTAGATTACTCATTTTGGATCGGCCCTGCGATATTCGCATAAAGATAAAAAAAAAATTTTTCCAAAAAAGTAGCAAATGCAAAGGCGAATAACTTCCGTAATTTTGACCATTAAAACTTTGTGAATTTTTATATGAAAGAAAAAGCCATCCTCAGCATGATATAAGAAGTCCGAATTCTAATTTGTAATAACTACAGTGTTATTGTCCCATACATAAATCCCACTTTTTACATATAATCGTCAATACCCCCGACACCATACCCTAATTTCGAAAACTAATAGGCCTTTTGAGGTCTTCAATAAGTAGCTAAAAGCCATATAAAAATCGACTTGATATCGTAAAAATTGTTAGAATTTTTTTTACTTATGCAGCCCTAACCCCAAAAATAAAAAAAATATTTTTAAAATGTCTTTACATCCCCACATCTGGCTTAATGTAAAGTATCTTCATTATAAAAATGGTTTTCAAGGGCTTAGGAATGACGAAGTTATCAAGTGATGGCCACTAAAAACCAAAATTGGATTTAAAAGTCACGTGGTACGCTAACCACAAGATTTTTTTTGATTTTTTAAACGCAATTATTGGTCTTATGTAGTCCCCTAACTATGTCCGAAATTTTAACGCGATGCGACCATTTTGAAAGAAAAACCTTTTGAGAGTGCATTCGATATTTATTCGAGGGTCTTATATTGAGTTTTACCACTGACCTATAAATGCATACCTCGATGAATAATCAAGATATTGAGTTGAAACTTTCAACGGAGATTGAAAATAATATTATCAATCTGGAATATATGACAATTATCTTTAAAATTTGGATATAGTAGTTTGCGCATGCGTAAAGGTAAATTCAATATATAGCGCCCTACCGATGGTTATATCAAAGGAGACTTTACATGTGAATGGCTAAATGATAGAGCTAACTTGATAGTTAAAAAAATTTGGAAAAGGTTACGGCAACCGAAAGAAAAATCAAAAAATTTAATACGCATGCGCTTAATTCCCGGAATTTCCAACTTTTTTCAAAAGTAATTCCACTATAAGCTAAAGCCATCATATAAGCATCATTTCTCACAAAAAGTTTACAGGTATCATATTGCCTTAACAAAATATGCGCGAAACCATCTACGCATGCGTGTGCAATATCTGACAATGATGTGAAAATGAATTTGTACTTTTTGTCAATGAAGCTTTGTCCTTAAGTTATAGGCAAAATATGAAGGGATTCCGACCAGTAGCTAAGGAGGTGTAAGAAGTTCTAAACTAACCTTAACCCTAACTCTTCGAATGTTTTTCTATTTTTTTGAGTATAAGGAATGCTGCCAACCCTAGCATATTAGCAATATCTAGGTAAATAATGAAGATTATCATTCCAAATTTTGAATGGTGATTGAAAATGATCATATCTATCCGAATGATCTGGTTACAAATCTCAAAATCCACCGTGAGCACTTGCGCATGCGTAGCTTTAAATCGTCCATAGATCGTTCTAATTAAGATTACTTAAAACGAATTTTTGTGTATGGACAGCTATGCTATTGTGTCACCGGTCAATAAACAAAATGTTCCGAAAATACTGCGGTATCTAAGGGAAATAACACGTAACTACGGACCTTTCCGTTTCGGACTTACCTTGTCGAAATTGGCCGTTTCGAAGTTGACGATTCTAAACTGACGGTTCGAAACAATTGTTTTTCATTTTTTAAAATTTTATTAATTTTCGAAAAAATTTTGTTTTTGGTTTTTTAAAATTCAAATTTGCCCAAATAAGGTATTAGGAGTGAAAATATCCCAATTCTGGTACTTGATTTGAAATCAGCATCATTTAATTAGTTAACATACCAATTTTCAATGCAAACGGAAAACATAAAAATTTTTACATTTTTATAATTTTTACGATTTTGTTTAGGCCGCTAAACTACGGTTTTACCAAAATTTCTATTTAATTCGTTATGAGCTGGACCAACTAAACTAAACAGTTCTCCTTCTTTTAAAAATGACTTTGAACGAAACTGTGACTTGAATTTGTCAAAAGCGCTCAGTAAAAACTTGTAATTTCTTTCTTTCAGAGCAGAAGTAACGTGATCCAACCTCAGCTCAGACATCTTGAGTAATATTCCCAGCAATTTCTTTAAGGTTTTTTTTGTTTACGACTGAGCTGGAAAAATATCACGTTCGCCGACTTAAAAACTTGTCCCGGCTTGTTGGTATAAATTAGTTCAAATCAACTATGTAAAGGAACCAACGTTAAATAAAGAATACATACATACATACAAAAATACTTGAACAACGGTCAATTCAGTAAAGATGTCACCCATATATCACTTTCTTCGGATGCCTTCAAATTCACCAATTCAGTCGAAATGGGGTTTAAGCATGGGTTTAAGGCAATAGCGAGAAAAAATCATTCGAAAAAACAGTCGCAAAATCAGACCAATGAGTTAAATGTATGCGCCGCCAGGGATTCCGGCAATAATTCAATTAATCCGGGGCGTAAATGATAATGGGACAGAGAAAAAGAAGACCATGTTATAATAATTTATTACATATTTATTTTATTTTTTTAATAGTGCCAAATACTATAATTTGCTAATTTTTACTATGTCGCGCGACGTAGTTGACTGGGTCTAAATCCGCCACTGGTTTTAGATTTAGGTAAACGGTCATAGACGCTCAATAGCAAAGATTGTTGATCACGTCTTTTAGTGTTTTTGATGTTGCTTTTTACTTTTACAACGGACCCACTATCAATATCGAGGATACCTTTCTGGAATAGCACGTGTTCAGACAAACCTTTCGTGATGCGTATTGAATTCACATGCTGTAGAGGCGAGGCTTTCGAAGGTATTATTATACCAAGGCCACCTAGTTTAGAAGGAAGTGAGAACAGTTCTCTTTCGATAGGATTGCATACGTACCCATCAAATAGGCATTTGATTAGCAGGTCAATCGCTCTATCCAAACGTTTTAGGTTATCACTTATATCCGGGATGGTCCTCATAAAATAAGTATATCTGTTTTGTAATCCATGGGTAAATGCACAATATGCGACACGTGGTTCTATTTTCGCGATGTTGCTTAACTTCACTGACCCAGGTATACACAAGGGAATCGACAAACTCGGTTTTAAATTTTTGCGATCCGATAACGGCTCCGAGATGTTTACGACCTTCCGATGTTATTTGTAGGCCCGATTTATGAAACACTATCTCAGCTTGGAGCAGATATTTTTCTTTCACTATAAGCCAAGATTTACTTGGTTTAGCATAGTAGCCCAAGTATGGTCCATATTTTAAAATGGACTCCCACCATGATTTCAAACCCGCAAGTTTACCCGCGCCAGTTAAGTCATCTGCAAAAGCAGCGTTTTTAACTTCTGAAGTGATTGATGATAGCAGTGGTAAAATGCCTATCGCGTAGCATGGCATCGCAATCGGGTCTCCTTGTGTGGTACCTTCGGCGGAATAAATTTCTACGCCACCGGTGACAAATAAGCGTGCAGGTTGTTGGTAACAGTTGAAGGCATATAGCGTTTATTCGGGGCACAGTATATGGAGATTATGTAGAAGGACAGTTCGATTAATCCGATTAAAGGCGTTATCGGCATCCACTTGGATTATACCATGTGTATTGTCATTTTCAAAAATTTCGGACATCCCAGCCTCGCTTCCACCAGCTTGTCCAACGCAAAGCTGAAGACCTCCAGCAGTATATTGCAGTTCAGTAGATTGCAGTTCGAAGGACAGTGGTCACAGCTTTACTAATTATACGCCTCAGCATTTCCCCAATACTGATCGGGCGAAGTCCCGGGTTTTTATCAAATGGAAGTAGTTTACAGCCAAAGAGCGCAGATAGACTTCGGTTCGGATCTCTTATTTCTTCCGTACAAATCAGCTTGGCGAGACCAGCAATCGAGTGACAAAGGTCAAAACCCTCCGCACCATATAGTTTAGAACCTAGTACGTTTCTCCAGTCATTGGCATCAAAATTAGAGGGACCAGCTGCTCCATTTGTTCGAGTTGCTATCTTACGAATTAAAACTGCATCTATGTTATAAAAACAACCGGGTCGACGTGTTTTATTGGACCATTGAGCATCATTTCTACATGAAGAGGTTCAGGTTGAGGGTGTTTCTCATTTAACAAACGTAGCGTTTCATCATTAAGCGGGAGTATTCCGGTATTTTTATCATTATTTAATAGTCTGAGCGGTCGATTAACATGTCCCTCTACCATCAAGTTACGGAAACGTTTCGCTTTTGCTGCTATGTCAGAAGGTCGTTCCCGAATTGTTGGTAGGCGATCTTGTATCGCTTTGCATTCCAATAATAATCGATTAAAAGAACCATTTTGCCAAATGTCTAATCTCCTGATCAGGTGTTCCTTGTTGTCCTTCGGTTTTGATTTAGGGGACGTTCTTTGTAGAAGCAGGCACGGCATAATCATAAGAGCTTTGATCGCAATATCTCTCCATTCTTTATTCGCAATGAAGGAGTTAATTAGGTCAGACATTTCTCTGACATAACGTTTGCCCGCTTTACCTTTTGGAAGAGTGAATAGATTTTTCTTCCATTTTACGACATGCTCGTAGGCTGTCTCAATGTCTATATTACGGCTTGATATAGATTGTAGAACACGGGATTCAACTACTACTTCAATCTGTGGTTCTACAACGACGGCGCTAATAGATTGAGAAGCAAGAAGTTTTTTACGGCATGAGACTAAATGGATTGCTCTATCGTGAGAGGATGTGAATACTTTGCTGCATAAGGTACAATTGTAAACCAAAGGCGTTGGAGTATTCTCTTGTGACATTCTGGATACTGTTAATGACAATGAAAGTGCTTTTCGTGATTAATCTTCCATAACGGAAGTTAACAATATAATCGCTTTTCTCCACTGGTACTGTTGAAGTTATAACGAACTTTATAGTGTTTTTATCAACACACTATAATTTTAAACCACATCTAACTCTTGAATAAAATCACAAAATGAGATCAATCTTCTACAGTCGATAGATACCATTTACTGGCAGAGAATTCACAAAAAGAATATTTCCAAAACGTCAGAAAACTCGCAATACAACGAAGTTTTTAAAACACTCTAGCGAGAAGTTGAAACAACGACACAACGTTGAAACGTTAAGCCATGTAATGTTTTAATTTTTTGTGGCTTTAAAAAAAACCGTTTCAAAGTGTCTGAAAATCAGACTTGTGGCTTTAAAAAAGCAGGAATCCATCCAGCACTGCGTTTCATCATCTGGAGGCTCAGACACAAATTGAGTCGACTCGATTTTAGAACTTGATGAAAGTTGATGAACTTCAACTTCAATGGTTGAATACTTTTTCTTGTTTCCAGCACCAATGCCAATGCGACCTGATAACCTTTTCTTTGGCTTTAGAAGTTGAGCGAAAGAAGAAGATTTATATTTCTTTGCCAATGGTGGTTCCTGATGAAGCATCAAACCGTGATCAATAGGGCAGTTTTCTTCTGCTACCTTAATGCGTTCTCTCATTTGCTCATTGAGGACATCAAACGCCTCTTCGTTGTCAATTAGAAAAGACATGGAGTGGAGCTGCTTTAAATGTTTAAATGATCAGTAATGCCTAGAACGAAACAAATAAATTACTAACAAGTATTACAAACATGATACAAAAAGCAACAACACAAACTAAATCTAATCACATCTTAACTTAACCTCAAAATATTTTTAAATTAAAACCACAAACTAAATTTTAAAAACATAAACATTATTCAATAACGAACATGTGTGTTCAAGTGCAAAATGAACATAAATAATGTTAAGTTTAAAAATATATACCTTTCTTTTGTAGAACATCCATTTTTACTAATAAACCTTATAAACCTGTGTTTAAGTCTTGTTTATAACGCGAAGTAACTATATCGTGAAAAAACTAAATTCTAAATAACGGAGATAGTGTTTAGTTACGTGTCTTATGACGTGGGCGCAATCGCTTATGGCCAATAGCATTTTCCCTGGGAAACGGCCTGCTGAGAAGAAAAAGAGACAAACTACTTTGTTCAACAAAGGTTTTACCAAGACTATTGTTCATTGGGGTGAAAGAATCGACGTTGGTGAACGATTTGGTAAATTTGTTGAAGATGACCCAACTTTGCTTGTAAAATGCGAAAGATGTCCCGAGAAGTTCAAAACAACACAAGCATTTTCGATGCATGATAAATGGTCTCATCAATTCTCATTTGATTATTTAGCCTAACTTACCGATTAGGCAATGAATTTATGTTTATTTACGTTAAAGTCTTGTCAGTTTGTAAGAATTATTCTTCCAAAAATTAAGAAACTTTTAAGAAACTTTGAGAACTCGGAAGGTCACTTTTTTAAGAAACTTTGAGATCTCGGTAGTTAAACAAGTTTCTTATAAAAAAAAATGAGTGTAAAGCAGTTGCTAATAAAAAAAATCGTGTATCTAATCAGGTTTTATAATTTTATTAGGGCAAGCTATCTAATCAAATCATAACAAATTAGGCAGATCTGTATAAAAGGCTGTGGAAAAAGGAAAACTCAACAGGATTTGTCGTGGAAAGTACGTCAAACTACAGAAGATGATTTTTGAACTTTGGGACTCTTATAACGATCAGAGGAAAACATCCGTGCAACTCCTGAAAGCGTGCTCCCATTTGAATGGACTTATTGTCGCATAGTATGGACTTATAGTATGGACCATTTGCATTGTCGCATATATAGTATAGACTTATCATTTATCTACCATTTGTGATTCTTTGTGGTTTTTATAGTGTGAATTTTTATTGTACACTACTTCATGTATTGCTTCGTTTTTAACGATTTTATTGTCTTTGAAAATGGCATGGACGCCTGCCTGATATATATTGTTTCTGCAATATTCACAATTGTATTGTCTTCTAGTCTTTGATATATCTGCTCCGTAAAGGTCTTATCCCATGTATGCCTGTAATGAAACGAAACAATGTGTATCTGTGCTATTTCTAGTGCCTCTTGGTCTATGAACTGTCGTCTCTCAATTTTTACCCAACCACCTTATGCTATAAACACTGAGCCACTGGCACTGACTCTGTATGCTATATGTACTTTTTGAGAATTCTATTTTACTCTACTGTTTATGGTTAACTAAGTCAAAAATAAAAGTACATCACAAAAAATTATTGTCAACCAGAACCAATAGTATTGCTGAAAAAAGAAAACAAAGATACCAGCACCTTTTATTTTTGAATTTTGATGGTTGAAATGGATGAAAAATGATAAGAAAAAATCTTATCATTTTTCATCCATTTCAACCATCAAAATTCATTCATACTTGATTTGTCAGGACTGGTCTCTTTTCAATTTGAATTTGTTTGGATAATCTCCGTTGGTTACCAATTTAATTTTCCCGCTTTTCAACAGAAAAAGTGCCAGACCTCCCATAGCCTGTATACGACGCGTTTTTTTCTAGTGTTGTTGAATAAACGGGTAGAGTCGTATGCAGGCTAGACCTCCCACAAAAAACCTTGGGAATAATAAAAAGAAACAAAACACCTAATTGAAATTTGATCAAGTTACAAAGTAGCCTGATTTTCCTGTCCTTCTAAATATTTTTTTACGCTTTCTCTTTAGATTTATTAGATTTTTGTGCTTTTCTAATATACTGAATTTCTATTTTTTTGCTTAAAATTTTAACAAAATAATTAATTTAATTTACAGCTATAAAATATATTACTAACCTACTGCGACTTTAATTCGTTTTTGGGATTGACCATTTTGAACTGTTTTGCGGAAGAAATTTTTGCTAATATATATGGGTAAAAATCGCAAAAATAAATTCAGCAAATAATTTTAGGTATTCCTACGATAATCTTATCACATGATTCGGCCCGTTCCTACATAATATATATTGGATTGTATGTGGAAATTTAATGAATTTAAAAGCAGAACTTAAGCAATTTTAATGTTGTAGGGGGTAGACCAAGTCAATAAAATATTTTATGATCATTTCATTTATCTTTCCGTTGCATAGCATGTGTGACAAAACCAAAACTTCCGTTTGACGGCACCTTCTTGTTCACGCAAGATAAATGAACACAGTCAAAACATGAATCACATGCTCAACGACCTTTCCAAGTCATCTTTACAAACTGCGCAATACCAACTTCTTTTTGTTCTCAGTATATCAACTAGTTGTTGAACTAACGTCCACGCATCAAAAGTAAAGTACTTTCGCATAGACACCAGCGAAATATTTTCGTCCAAGCATTTCATCGGTACATTCTCAGGACGTGGTTCTACATCATGTTCTTCAATATAAGTATGGTTCGACCTGCATATCACTCGGTGGATAGCCTACATAGCCACTTTGTTGTTATTATTAATTAGTGTTAGTATATTATTATTTCATTTATTTATTGTTCATTAGGGTCAACAAATGCATTGCTTACAAATAAAACTAATAAAAATCAACCTTAAAACATTCAAATTACGCATTAGGAGTGATTCCGGTGGCGCGTTCGCGTTCCGGCGTTCTGAAGGTACCATCCAGGTATAACGTAGTTAATGGAAACGAAAATTAATGGTTTCTTATAACACAAATATAATTGGCATGCGGTAATGTTTACCCAGCCAGGACATTATTTTATTGCTTTGACGTCGTTTCAACGTCCAAACAACGTCGTTTAAAGTCGTGTGCCGGCTGGGTTGTATTTGAAACTCATAAAAAACATCCTGTTTATTACGCTTATATAACGTCATATAAACAATCGGCTAAATTCGTTATTCATATTTTATTAAAAAAAGTTTTAATTTCGTTTCTTTCAATACGCAATATAAACGTTAGAGAAATAACGCAATAAAAACGTTTTATATGAAACGAAAAATATAACGAACTGAATATAAACGTGATAATAACGTCGATGAAATTGCTGAGGCGGAGGGATTGGGATTGCCATGCATGTTGCCGGAGACTAAGGGAAAAAGACAGTATTGGTTGTGATGCCTGCCTTGATTGATTTCACCTGTCCTGTGTTGGTCTAGGTCGTGCGCCAAAGAAGGAAGTGTGGATATGCAGGACATGCCACTCATTGTAACATGTTTGAAAATGTAAAATATTTGAATTATGTCATGTGTATGGATTGGTCCCAGCGTTAATACTTAGATCCCGTACGATTCTAACTTGGTTGTCCACAGTCATGTAGGTCAGATGTTGGGTCAAAGAACTGCATTAAATTTGTAAGGAGCCTTGAACATCACTAGTCGCTTGGTAAATAACCTACTACATCATGTAATTGTTTGTTCCATAATACTATCTTTATTTTCTGGTACTGCTACCTTCCAGCCTAAGAGTCGCTATATTGCAATGAATTAAGGGTTTGTTATTTGGCGATAGCGCAAACAAACATATCACCACTAGTGCTTGGCAAATAACCTGACGCATATAATCGTCTAGTCTTATAGCTTATGCCATTAGTGTTTACTCAAACACCAGAATTCACATCTTATTAATCGCCGGCCATGCGTACGAGGTACTGGAACTCCCGTAGGCCTTGCGTATAGTAACAATCGCAGGCCGCAGAATTAAGGTATGGAAGTCTCTGCCGTATTCCTAACAAACAATGTCGGGATACGTCAAAAGTTACCATATCCCTGTATCGTTGAGCTGAAGATACAGCAACACGTGAACGGAAGTTGTCTCAAATCTACGCATGCGCAGATTGATGCCGTACCTCTAACTTAAAGAAAAAAGGATACGGCTGCCGTGCCCGTAACAACCACCTTATTAAGTCAATTAAATAACAGATTACCATTCTTTTCAATTCTCAGAGTAAAATCAGCAGTCTTGTAAAAACTAAGCTAAACTGTTTGATAAACAAATAATTGTTTGATAGTACACTAATAAACATATCGTTATAAATACCTTCTTTAGATTTTCTGCAGGGAGGAACATCTCAGCATTTCTATGTCTTGGAAGAACAGTAGTGCCCACTTTAGAAGAAAGCCTTTTAAAGGCAAGTTAAGAGAACAATTGTTTTGAATTATCGATTCTTCATCAAAAAAAATAGTTTTCTTCAATTCCTCAATAGAATTGGATTCTAACGCCAGACGAGTATACTCAAGAACTGTTGACACAATCATAGCTTAAAAAAATGAGGGCCGTCATTAAACAAGCACGCGCACATATTTCAGCAAAAACATTTCTCGCTTGATCATAGTAAATCAGTATACCGGATCCGAAGATGGGTTATTAGTATTTTCTAACGGCAAGAATACCAAAATAAAACTATTTCGGTCTCGGGTATTTATTTTTGGGTGATCAAAATCACTTTCTGACGGCACCCGAAAGAACACTACTACATGCATTTTGCTTCAAAATTTGAGAATAACAGTCTTTCGGTATCGGAAATTTGTCTCAGACAGATCATGAAAGTGAAACGTCGCGCGCGCGTAAATATCATTGTGCGTGTTGTAGAGTGTATTGTAGAGACGACGCCATGTGCAACGGGCCGCAGGGAACATAAAATAAGCGCTCGGATAAAAAATAAATATCTAAGTAATATGCCCGGGGGCGCCGCTGTGCTTACTCGAAATTCATGCATGATCACGCGATCCGTTTGATCACCCGTCAATACGCCCCTGCTCATCCGCGAAATTAAAGCTTGGTTTCCAATAAAGAAAAATTGTCGTGCGATGCACTAGTTTCCATTACAAAAAGTATTTGTATTTATTTTTTACTCTTTCTTTCTTTCTTTCTTTCTCTTGAACTATTTGTGATAAAATCGGAATCGGATATGAAAAGTAAAAGGTTTTATCGTTTCCTTCAATGTCAGTTGGCTTTGTGCAGTACCTCACTTGCACTTAGAAAAAAGAATAAAAGAAAACACAAATATTGTGTATATATATCGTCACGATAATTGCACAACAGTCGCAGGAATAGAATTTTCTCTATCTCTACGATACTTATCGTACGACGTTGTACTGATCTTGCGATATGATATTTGCGATTGATGATTCCATAAGGTCGTGCGATGGTTGTGCGACTATTGCACGATAATTTTTTTTTTTTATTGGAAACCAAGCTTAAATTCCCGCAAATTTTCTGGATACACTTTGTCCGCGAAAGTAAATTCCCCATTTTTCTTTAATTTTAATTTTTTTATTTTTAGATACCGTAAAATTCAGTAAATAAACCTACCCCGCAATTATGAACTATGTTTCGTGATTCCATGTGAATTTTGAACTGGAAATACACTCGGAATTTTACGGTATATATGTTAAAGTATAAAATTTGTGTTTTGAGACTAAAATTTGTGAGGTTGATACAATGAAAACACTACTTTTAGTTTAACAATGTTTAATCAATAACAATGGTGGTTTCTTCATTTTCATTTCGTACATTGCTTCAAAATGGTTCTAATGTCTTTACGTCGTGGAGCTGGTTTTTCATCGATTTGTGTTTTCTCTCGCTTTTTTTGGTGGTACAGCTATAGCAGCCCCAACAACATCAGCTCCCTCCAAAAAACTCCCGATTATAACTTCTTTCTTACTTTTAAAATTTTACAAAATTTGGATTCGCGAAATTAAATTCACGCGAATTTTTTGGATACACTTTGTCCGCGAAATTTTCAAATCATGTTGATCCGCGAAATTAAATTCCCTTTTTTCCGCGAAATTTCCTAAAAAAAAACCCCGCGAAATTAAATTCCCTTAAGGTACTCACAAAAAAATAGCCATACATCTTATGAGGTAAATTGTCAGCAATGTTGGGGATTTTGTTTTGGGTTTAGAGGTTGCTCAGTTGTTTAATGTTCCGTCAAACACACTTTCTATTTGGAAAAAAAAGTAAATCAACAATTTTTGAAGCTTTCCAAAAAGGCAGCACATCTACAAAAAGAGTAAGGGTACACCATGGCCTACTAAAAATACGGCCGTATATGTCACCTTTTCTCAAAAAATATAAGAGGCCAGTTTTTCGAATAATGTTGAAAGTTTTTCAAAATAGGTTTAAACTCATTCATGGCCTACTAAAAATACGGCCATATATGTCACATTTTTAGAGGCCTAGCTTCAAATAGCTACTAAAACTAAACTATCACTATAAAACACAGGTAATTAAAAAAAATCTCTCTGAGGGGTAATATTGTCTTCGAAGTGATATCAGAGCCTTCCAAAATTTCTTCTATATACATGGTGCACCAATATAATAGCCTAAAACATTGTCTATGAAATGTTATAAATATATGGTTATTTATCATTACTTTTAGGCAATAAAAACAAGTCAGTCAGTTTGTACAAAATCTTCATAATTAAGAATAACTAGATTCTTTTCGAATTAGTTTCATTTATCAAATACGTTTCAAGGTTTTCTCTCCAGGTTGTCTGAAAAAGTCTGAAAAGCATGTAGTGGTGGACAAAAAGATGTTCTCTTTACCAATGTTTACACGTCTAAAAGCTGATTTATATACACAATAACAATATATATGACGTCTCAAAATCCAATTTTCAAAGAAACAAAAGAAATTTTGGACCAAAAACGTAACATAATGGACAAATCTACAACTGTAAAATTTTATTTACTACGTTGACGTAATTTAAATGAGGAAACAGCATCTTTGCGAATAATGTCTCGATTGCTTTTGTTTGAATCTGAATTAAACAGTGTTTTAAGTGATGTGAACGCATTTACATTGGAAGAATAGTTATCAGCAACTAACCCACGAACACAAAAGCCAGCATACGCTAAATTTTCAATGACATTGTCAATTTTATTACATAACCATCGACCGTTAAATGTAACCTCTGGTATAGCTTGGGCAACAAATGGTACTGATTCCTATAAACCTATTATTCCTTTGAATAGATTTCCTTCTTCGCCGGCACCTACGTATTCTCCAGATTGGTATTGAGCAGCTTTCTGCAAATACATCTCGTCAACCATAAGAATTAGATCAGAAGACACTTCTTTTTTCCTTGAGCATTTTTAAAGCTTTTAATGAATCGACTCCTCCCTGTTATGAAACTGATGGTAGTGGAAATTTTTCTAATAACAGTTTGTACGCCTGAAAAGATGTATATCTTAAATGAAGGGCAAATCAAATCATGGATGCTGAGAAAGGAGGTCTACCCTTTGGTTTGTAAAGTTCCCTTTGCCTCAATTCCTCTAATAGTGGTTGGTGATTTTCAATTGCTGTAGACCTGATGTAGGGAAGGAAATTTTCAAGCATGCTTAGTCTATCCAATTTTGCATTATGACCTTTAACAAACCATGGTGGAAGTGGGAGTGGTAAACCATTATATTGTAACTGGACATGCAAGTCCTCATCAATTCTGATAGACTCCAAGACGGTTGGAAATTGTGAAGCTTCATTAAATTTCAGTCTATAAATCATGACACTTTTTTTGAACTTTCGAAATTCAAATTCTGGAGGACAATGAAGCTCATTAAAATCATTGATTGAACTACTTATGTTGTCCTGCTTCTGGAAAGAGTCCAGTTGATCTTCTTGAAAAATTCTTTTACGTGGAGGCTCCCTGCATGTCTGATTTGTAGGTAGAACAGAAGGGGTATTGCTACTAAACTCTGCAGAATGTAATGTAGGAACAGGTTTCATAGACCAATTCAAAGTTATTCGTTTTCCTTTGTTTAAAAATCTTCTTTCGAAATGCAATTTACACAATACAGAATTTTTGGAACGAGTCCAATCTTGTCTATTTACAAAGCAAATCCATTTTTGATTTAGCTCCTCATCTTTTGTTAAAGGAAAGTGGAAAGATGAAAGTTTTTCACTCAATGAACTATAGCCTGTTTGACACTTAGGTGCGGAACATTTATTTACCATTTTTTTATTTTTCTATAAAAAGAATGTTTAACATTTTAACAAGTTAAAACTTAAATCAAAACAATATATATATATTTATATATAGTATTCATCATTCATACACCCTATCCCTGTTTTTATTTTCTTAATTGATAGTATATCCTCCATTTATGCTTACTTTGAGTTGCAACAAACACAGTATATATATATAATTTATACATGGGCTACTTGATATTATCAATTTTTTAATAATTTGGGTCTTATGTAAAAGATTACATAACTAGAAAGCAACAAAAATGCCGACTAAAGAAGCCTATCATTATGTCAAAAATAAAATAAGAATGAAAATGATAATAAAAATGTTTTGAAATATCAACAACATTCATGAAAACCATTCCACACAACCATCCACCATTTTCGATTTGTAAGTAGGCCTCTTAATTTTAGCCTCAAAATGTGACATATACGGCCGTATTTTTAGTAGGCCATGGGTACACACATAACATATGATCAAGTTAGTAAAGCTGTGCTGACGATCTTGCAACAATGAAAGATAAATTCCATGTGGATTATGGAAAGACAGCTAAAGAATTTGTAGATATTGATTTTTAAATATCGATCAATAGCACCTTATCCGATGCTGATATAACCGCAGATGTTGAAGAAATTTGCGATATTGAAACCGTTATTACCAAACCAACTTTCGCAGATGTTGTGAACGCTGTCAGTGTATTGGAGGACTACAGTCTGTTCTCTAACTTTGAAAATGAATTGTTAAAATCTTTAAAAGATGTAAATAGAGCTGTTGATCTAGACTGTTTATTGAATTAAGAAACAGTCCAATATTGACGATTTCTTTAAATCGATTTATATTAAGAAGGAGAAAGATGAACAAACACTAAAATATTAAATCACCTTTCTTTCTTGAAAGACCCAAAATTCGAAGTTTCTCTCTCTAATTCGATATTTTTTGCTTTGACCCTTTGAAATTTGAATTAGAGAGACACTCCGTAATTCGAATCTCTCTCTAATTCGAACAAATGTTTGTCCCCCTTGGAGTTTGAATTAGAGAGAGTCAACTGTAATGTACTTTAACGCCCTCTTCCAATTAAACGCCCCTTTCGATTAAACGCCCCGTGTAAAAATTGCTTTGATAAATAAACGCCCTTTTCGAATAAACGCCCCCACTTTTCTAAAAATTGAGTGAATCAAAGAGTGAATTTTAATGGCGAAGTTTCGAATAAACGCCCCTCCCGTAACAGCCACGGAAAGAAGGAAAAAGAAGTAATGTTTATTGTTTGGAAAATGAAATATTTATTTCCACTGGAAACATACAATTTTGAGCTTTGTTTTTTTCAAACTTCCATTCAAAATGGCTGTATTTCTCTTTGATTTCTTGCAGCTTGTCGCATAACACTCTCGCCATTTTTCCATACTCGCACCGAGCGACATATTTTCCAGGTACCACCAAACCAATTTTTCTTTTTTCACTTACTTCAACGTTGACAATGTTTGTTCTGGCAGCTTCAAGGAATTGAAAAATTAGCCGCGATAGTTCTATTGGAACATAAACCCAACAGCGTGTTTATCGAAATGTCTTTAATAATTAATTAAAGTGAATATTTATACAGGATAAACTGTTCAATACTAAATACTGCTATTATACATGTCCTGTTGGTTAGTCCTGGCGTACTTAGGACGCCCGTTTGCGCCTACAAAAATCGCTCAACCAGACAACTAACCTATTTAAGCTAGACTTGCATTACGCAATGAGTTTTGCTCAAGAACTCAGCTGTAACTCAGAAATAAAGATTTTGCCGGAGATGGGATTCGAACCGGCGGGTTTGGTTTCGTGAGCCGAAAAATTTATCCACTGAGCTACAGCGCCTTTGTTATCAGGCGAAGCAGGTCTCAGTAATCCTTTTATCACAAGTTCCGACAAGGAAGTTGTTGCGCAAGATTTCAACAAAATAGACGATGATGATACTGTCATTGAAATTTGAGTTTTAACAGTTGTAATATCATTTAACCGTCGTCTGCTTGCATGTGACTCGTAATATCATTTCAGAAAAAAAGTTGTGTTATCCAAATTTTTACATTTTGAAATAAACGCCCCTCTTAGTTAAACGCCCCTTTCAAATAAACGCTCCCCTAAAATTTTCAATTTTTAAATAAACGCCCAGGGCGTTTAATCGATCATTTACGGTACGTTAAATGTTGCGAGACAGGACATTCATAAAAAGTTGCGTACATAAAATGTTGTGAGTGAAGTTGAACTTACGATAATTTTTCTTGTCGTTCCAAGCAACTTAGCGTTTGGTCACTAAATTTATTCCAAAATTAATATAGCCTACCGTAAATTCTCTAATTTAGTGCGGCTTCTAATTAGTGCGGATAGCCTTTTTGTCGAAAATTGCAAATTTTTTTCCCTCTATTTATTTATGCGGGTACGTCTTATGGAATTTTCAATTTTCCTCTAATTTAGTGCGGGTTGACTTTTTGGTTTTGGTTGCTGCATCAGAAGGTACCACATTCATCAGAATCAATGGACGGCTGAAATTGGAGAAAATTTGCTCCTGATAGTAGACCTGGAGCACTCGTCGAGGATAGTTGCGCAATTGCTGTTCAAAAAGATGGAAATACGGTTGGACACGTACCAAAATTCATATCAAAATTAACTTCCTATTTTTTGAAAAACGGTGGTAATCTCTATGTTAAAATGAGTGGACCGAGAAGATTTTCAGTTGACTTAAAGCAAGGTGGATTGGAGATACCAGCCGAATTTTGATTCACAACGTCGAATGAGAAACCTTTCCTCCAAATAGGAAAAACATTGAATAGACAGAAAAGAAAAGACATTGGCGGAGGTTAAGAAGTTTGATGAGAATCGAACCAAATTAGAAGAAGCAAAAAACAAGAAAAAAAAACTCAAAACAGAAAACGTAAATAAAAATTGAAATCAGAAAATAAAAAACATAATTTTTTTTTTTGAATTTTTTTCTTCTAATTTAGTGCGGCATGGATCCAATTTACCTCTAATTATTAGTGCGGGTTTAGAATGCAAAAATAATAGTAATTTAATGGCTCTAATTACTAGTGCGGCATGACCAAAATAATAATTTTTTTGGCCGCACTAAATTAGAGAATTTACGGTACTACGGATTATTTGAAAAATCGGATTTTCTTATAAGCAGTTTCTACGGACCAGACTTTAATATTTTCATACCTCAATGTACACAGAAAGGTGTAAGCTTCATATAACTTTACTGATACAAAAAAGGTCCAAAAACGAAGTTCAAAACGTACGGTGGAGAGAAGCAAGCTGCCATACGGAAGTGGTTTATGAAGTCCTCTGATAAAGGCAAAAAAGACCAAGACAAAATAAGAAAGAAATAATAAATATTGATTAGAACCTACGTTGAAATCTGATCGATTTTGTAAAAAATATTTATAGACGAATATTCTCACACATTGCGTTTGTCGTTGTTCCAAGGAGATAACTTTTTAAAACAATATCAGACAACATTTTTATCATTAGAATTTGGCCACTTTTGTCCGACATTCCTTTTTCTGATAAATTTTTGCAAAAAAAGACAATTGGACCAGCCAAACTCGGGGTTATTTTTGTTCCGGTGCTTTTATAAAATAACAAGAAAAAAAAACTCAAAACAGAAAACGTAAATAAAAATTGAAATCAGAAAATAAAAAACATAATTTTTTTTTTTGAATTTTTTTCTTCTAATTTAGTGCGGCATGGATCCAATTTACCTCTAATTATTAGTGCGGGTTTAGAATGCAAAAATAATAGTAATTTAATGGCTCTAATTACTAGTGCGGCATGACCAAAATAATAATTTTTTTGGCCGCACTAAATTAGAGAATTTACGGTACTACGGATTATTTGAAAAATCGGATTTTCTTATAAGCAGTTTCTACGGACCAGACTTTAATATTTTCATACCTCAATGTACACAGAAAGGTGTAAGCTTCATATAACTTTACTGATACAAAAAAGGTCCAAAAACGAAGTTCAAAACGTACGGTGGAGAGAAGCAAGCTGCCATACGGAAGTGGTTTATGAAGTCCTCTGATAAAGGCAAAAAAGACCAAGACAAAATAAGAAAGAAATAATAAATATTGATTAGAACCTACGTTGAAATCTGATCGATTTTGTAAAAAATATTTATAGACGAATATTCTCACACATTGCGTTTGTCGTTGTTCCAAGGAGATAACTTTTTAAAACAATATCAGACAACATTTTTATCATTAGAATTTGGCCACTTTTGTCCGACATTCCTTTTTCTGATAAATTTTTGCAAAAAAAGACAATTGGACCAGCCAAACTCGGGGTTATTTTTGTTCCGGTGCTTTTATAAAATAACAAGAAAAAAAGAAAAAGTTGCGGGAAGAAATTGTTGCAAACACTGGAAATAATTAAAAGTTGCGGGAAGAAAAAGTTGCGAATTGTAAAAAAAATAATTATTGCGGGAAGAAAAAGTCGCCAAAGTTGCGAAAATTTGGTCGCAACATTTTCTTCCCGCAACATTTTCTTCCCACAACAATTTCTTCCTTTAAATAGTCCCAGAGCCTGTGACGGATTTAGTTACCTCATCTAGCACAAAAGGTATGAACCACTATATCAAGTAACAAGTATCTGATAAACAAAATTTTCAGCTGGTCAGCTGGCTCAATAACGGGAAAACTGGTTACCAGGCCCTTTTTCTAAACCCTGTATGAGGAATTTATTTACCCCAAAAACAACATGCCTAAAAATACCCTTGCTTTATAAAAGTAATATAATTAGTTGAAAAGAGCAAAAAACTGACCAATATTTCCAGGGGGTTGGGTCGGTCAGCCCCCTGCAAAGATAGGGTTATCCAGATTTTATTTACCCCATAAAGCACATGTTTAAAAATTTATAGGATTATACCTTATTGGTAGTAGATCTGAAAAAACAAAAAACTGACCAAAATTTTTGGGGGTAAGTTCAGGTCAGCTGGCCTTGTATATTTCGATGACGTCATAACTTGAGAGTATAGTAAAATTCGATATTTTATTCATCTCATAAAGCACATGGTTTAAATCAGGACAGTTAGTACTATTTTTATGAAATGAGATATGTAGCGAAAAACTGACCAGTATTTTTAAGGGGTTGGGTCAGTCAGCTCCAAGCAAAGATTGACTAATCTGGGTTTTATTTACCTCACAAAGCACACGCTTAAAAATTTGACAGGATGATACTTTATGGATAGTAGACCTCAAAAAACAAAAAACTGACCAAAATTTCGGGGGGTAAGTTCAGGTCAGCTGCCCTCGTATGTCTTGATGACGTCATAACTTGAGAGTAGAGTGAAATGTGATATTTTATATATCTCAAGGAGCTCATGGTTTAATCAGTATTAATAGCACTATTAGTATGAAATGATATATATATAGCGAAAAACTGACTTAAAATCTTTTCCCATTTTAAAGCCGAAAGAAAGCATCATGATGGGGTCCTTTGTTTTTGATGACATTGATGAATCAGAACCAGAAGTAAACACTTCAAAGAAGAGGCGAAAAAAGGGCTACAATTGACCCACGGTCCAAGCCAGATCACGCAACATAAGGTCTATGTTGACCTGTTTAAGAAAAGTGCAGTCAACGAAGAAAGGTACAGTCGACAAAAAAGGTTCAGAAGAATTCAGAGTTCTGATTCAGGGTTCAGAGTGTTATTGTTTTAGACGAATGTTGGAAAAAAAGTCACAGAAAAAAAAGTCACGGAAAAAAAGTCACGGAAAAAAAGTCACAGGAAAAAAAGTCACAGGAAAAAAAGTCACGGAAAAAAAGTCACGGAAAAAAGTCAGTCAAGTACCAGTATAACAGCAAACCAGATGGTACAACAGCAGAAGTTCACCAACAGATCTTCAATGTCATTGTAGAGGATGTTTTTTGTAATGTTACTGATATATGTTTTGTTGTAATTATGTTTGTTTCATATCTTTTTAAATGAGAAGCAAATTAGATAGCTTAGTATATGTTTCTACAAAAGCAAAAGAAAACCTGTACATGCTCATGTACTGATACTCTTAGGTTCTTAATAAACGTCCCGGGACGCTTATTCATTTTTCGATTTTTTTCCGACCCCCCCGGACCTTATTTGGACCCCACCGTTTATTAATTTTCAAAGATTTGACAGATGAGGTTGTTCTTTTTTTCTTCAACTTTTACAAATTGTTTGTCTTTGTGTGCTCCGCTAATATATCGGAAATAATTCGCTTCTTTTTTCTTCTTTTCAGACAGTTGTATATCTTTCTTTTTACTAGACAGAAATACTGTTTCTTTTTTGCTTTTTGCTTCAGACAGCTGTCTCTCTTTTTTGACTAGACAGACAACAATAAAGAATATTTGCGCTATAAAGGTTTCCACACTCAGCGGTAACTTTCTATTGTTTTCATTCATCGCTTGTTATTGTTACCGCTGTACTTCAAAGGTTGCCGAAAGTTAAGTACCGATCGTTAGCGCCAAGTGAAAACCAGCCTTAAGAAACTTACATGACTATGAAATTGTGTTTTTTAGAGATTTTGCCAATTTTTAGAAATTCTGCCCCCCTCCCCCCCCCCCCCCCCCCCCGTTTAATAAGATCTCCCCGTTTATTAAATTTTTGAAAATTTTCCGACCCCGCCCTACTATTATGACTCCCCCGTTTATTAAGAATGAGTACATGTTGAAGTTCTTTTTGTTTCATATCTTTTTTTTAATGTATGACATGTTGATATAGTGTAAAGGAAATAAATTAAGCAAAACGAATTGAAGACGTAGACGCAGTAATGTAGATTTAATGTATACCAATAGTCTAGTCCTCCGGCCGCCGTCACGAATTGAGACCAAATCTATACTCTACTTTTTTACTTTTCTTTTTTCCAGAGAGATGATTGAATGTGAAAGTTGCTTAAACTGGCTTCTTAAGACGTGTTCCAACGACAGAGGTTTTAAATGATGAAAACGAAGAATGGCAGTGTGATGATTGTTCCAAAAAAATGAAGAATAAAAACTGCATATCTATAGTTAAATTTAATAACAGAGTAGATAATATAGTAATCATATTTGTTTTTACAGTAGTGACAGTAAATATATATATATATATATTTATATATATGTTTTCGCCAATTCGCCATTTTTGTTTATGTTTGTTATGTTTCGGTTTCGGCTTAAAAAATTACTCAGAAATACACAGCACATAAAGGCCGGAGCAAACCGGTCCAACATTTCATCCAACACTTTTTTTTCATGTTGGATGAAAATACGCATGTTGGATGAAACCTTACTTTTCCGTTTGTTTAACGGTTGATAAGAGGGTCTATAACTATAGACATAGCGAAATTTTGCAAATTCTACAAATATTGGATGAAAAAACTCCACTAAACCAGTCCAACATAGAAAAATGACACTTTTATGTCACAAAATGTTGGATAAAATTTTGATCGCGAACAAACTTCATCCAACATGATTTTTTTCTTCTTTTTCCAAAATTTGCAAATGCGCAAACCGGTCCAACATTTCATCCAACACGCAAAAAATGTAATGTTGGATGAAATGTTGGACTGGTTTGCTCCGGCCTTAATGTTACGGCTTTTCGCATTTTGGTGGATGATTTCGTCTGCTAAAGGCCGGAGCAAACCAGTCCAACATTTCATCCAACATTACATTTTTTGCGTGTTGGATGAAATGTTGGACCGGTTTGCGCATTTGCAAATTTTGCAAATTTTGGAAAAAGAAGAAAAAAATCATGTTGGATGAAGTTTGTTCGCGATCAAAATTTTATCCAACATTTTGTGACATAAAAGTGTCATTTTTCTATGTTGGACTGGTTTAGTGGAGTTTTTTCATCCAACATTTGTAGAATTTGCAAAATTTCGCAATTTTCGAATGTTTGTGTGTTCGAAAAAGCAATTTGGATTCGATTTTGTTTACTTTTTCGAATTTTTTTGTATGTACATTTGTTTTTGAATCACAAACATTTCATTTAACAGAATAATAAGACGACACTATGTATAGCAGCGAAGAAGAAAATTCCCCTATCACAGGGAAAGCATTTGAAAGTCATTTAAAAAAGAAAACAGAAGAAGAAAAAAAAGCGACCAAGGAAAAGAATGAAACTTCAAAGAAAGGAAAAGCAGCCAAAGCAGAGAGGAAAGATTGGACGGAAGACGACATAGCATTACTGATAGACATGTTTGAAGATAAACCATGTTTGTGGGATGTGTTCGACAAACACTATGCAAAGAAAGATGTTAAAGAAATAGCGTATAAAGAGATAGCTACCTCTTTGGATACTAATATTGAATCCATCAAAGCAAAAATCAATGGCCTCAGAGCTCAACTCGGAAGAGAAATGGCCAAAGTCAACAAAACAAAAAGTGGACAGAGTACAGAAGATCTTTACAACTCAAGCTGGATCCACTACGATCGCTTGTCGTTCTTATTGCCAGTTATAAAGTCATCCAAAAGTCGAGACACTTTCAAACGAAAAAATGGCAATGACGAAGAGAACGAAGAAGTAGAAGAAATGAGGCATTCTACTCCTCTTCCAAAGAAGAAAACTATCGCCGAAAGGAAGCTAGAATTGTTATCTAAATGCACAGAAGCTATTACTAAGCCTGTCAAATCCCATCATGATGAACGTTCAGCCTTTTGTATTTACATAGACGAAAGACTTTCCAAATTAGATGTGCGTGGACGAAGAATTGCCGAGAAAAGAATTTCAGATGTGTTGTTTGAAGTTGAAATGCAAAACGAAAGGGAAGAACCTGCCAATCGTCAATTGACATATAGAACCTATTATCGTAATGTTGGTGACACACAACCTGTCCAAGGACAATCGTATATGGAAATGTTGAACAACTCTAGAATGGGAGAATACTAGCATTAAATACATTTTGTTTTATTTTATGATTTTATTAGGTTTGCAACATTTTAGAGATCTTTAAAAGACTTTTCTGCATAATAAACAGTCAGTCTATAAATCTGGCATAAAATACATTTTTCAAAAAATTCTTTGTTTAATAAAAATGTATCTAACAATATTTCCATTGCCAATCCACCAATCCCGTGTTCATGAAATAATCTTTAAAATTATCCCTAACGGTCTTTGCCGCTATAGATGGATTGTGTCCACTTTTAGGAACCTGAAGCGGATGGAATGACTCCGTTGAAACATTATCACGCCATTCACCTTGTATTACTTCCCCATCTTCAAGGAGAGTATCTGCTAAATTACCTGCACGATAGGCTGGGTTTCTGATGAGCATGTTATGTAATGCCAGCGCTGAAAGAACTATGTTTTCAACATGTTTTGGCTCCAAATTGATAGTTGTGAAGAAAATTCTCCACCTGTTCGCCAATATTCCAAAAAGATTTTCAGAAATTCTCCTTGCTCGGCTATGTCTATAGTTATAGACCCTCTTATCAACCGTTAAATTTTGTTGCGGGTATGGTTTCATCATGAATTTTTTGAGGGCGAACGCATCATCACCAATAAAAACATATGGTGCAGTGACACAACTGACAGGCAATTTGTCATCTTTTGGAAGCTTCGCCGACCCATTTTGTATCGCTTGTAGCAACGAGCTTTTATTCCATACACCAGAATCGTTAACACGGCCGTTAGATCCAACATCGGCATATAAGCATTCGTACTCTGGACCAGCAATTGCCAAAAGGATAATTGAATGGGTATGCTTCTAGTTATAGTAATATGACCCTCCGTTGTTAGGTTTTCTAATTGTAACATGCTTCCCATCTATTGCACCGAGAGCGTGTGGGAAGTTCCATCTTGTTTCAAACTTTTTAGAAATTTCAATTTATTCTCGCTCTGATGAAGGTAGTCTAAGAAATACCGGGACCAATTTTTCCACTAAAGCTACACAGCATCCCTTTATGATATATGAGACAGCATTCAAAGAAATTCTGAATTGAAAACTTAGTGATTGAAATGATTCCCCAGTTGCAATGTATCGTAAAGTGAGTGCAAGTCTTTCATCAGGCATTATTGGTGAATGGCCACCAGAGTTACTCATTTGAGAAGGACAAATTAAATGTGAAATCTGGCTCAGTAAAAAATCAAAATCTGTCACGTCCATTCTAAACATTTCTCTAAATCCTATTCGATCTTCAACTTTTAGTTCCTTCACAATGTTATTATAATAACCACTTTTGCTTCTTCTCTTAACCCATTCTCTTGTTTTGCCACGCGTTGCTTTTTCATCATCAGAGTCCATAACTTCATTTAGTATGACCACAAGAGCTGCAGATGATTTGTCCTCCATTTTGAATATTTTTTTATAAAAAAAATGTGTTTATAAATGAATGAACATTCGAACGTTCGAAAGTTGGATGAAAAGCAGTGTCACAAACGGAAAAGTAAGGTTTCATCCAACATGCGTATTTTCATCCAACATGAAAAAAAAGTGTTGGATGAAATGTTGGACCGGTTTGCTCCGGCCTTAACCTGAAAAAACATGAAAAACATAAACATACTTCTTTTAAATAATTTTATTTATTGTGACTTTTTTTCTTGAGACTTTTTTTCCTGTGACTTTTTTTCCTAGAGGTTTTGTGACTTTTTTTCCTGTGACTTTTTTTCCGTTGACCTTTTAGACGACTAAAATCCTATATTGTATATATGCTTTTTACGTTATGATACCATTCTTTTGAAAATAAAACAACACTTGTTTTGGACAACTTTAGTCTAGTCTTTATTTGCCATTTTACCCTTCTAAATCATGCGTAGAAATAAAAATATTAAGTGGGAGATTGGTAATGGAAATGTAATTATGCCATATGAACACTCAGTGCATTTTTATTAATATTATTTGTTAATTCATTTCAATTAATTTTACAACTGTTTATCAATAGCACTTACTAAACATAAAATAAATTAAAAAGGCTTTATTTTTGTATGATTTCAATTAAAGTGTTGGCTTACTAAAACAAGATGTCAGCAAAAGTTGCTCCACGCAGGTTAGTTATATTTTGTTGTAGAAGTTTGTTTACTTTAACTTCCTTGAGTGTACAATGTTTAATTCCACTGCTGAAACATGCTTGTGAAACGTGCTGTGATGTTTTGTACTTCATTTATATCTCTAAGGTGTAACTGAGGCATTCCATGCAGTGACGTGACGGAAATCATACATATTTTTTTTACCCTATCAGATGACGTACAGCAGAAAATTAAATAATTTTGATGTTGGCTAATAAAGAGATAGGGGTTTAATAGATTCAGCATGATTTTGTTTTCACAGATGTCCTCAGGCAAATTTACCTGCCAGATTTTAAGGTGTGACGTGACGGAATCACAAAAATCATCTTTTTTCTAGTACATAACTTTGACTGCAGTTCCGTCTTATGTTAAGAAAATTGAAGCAATGAAAGGTGATTGAGGACTTATATTAAGCATTCTAGTACCAAAAAATGCAAATATTTCATTAATTATGTTTCACCTGTCTTTCTGAGGAGAGAGTTTATGTTTGTGACGTGACGGAAACAAAATGTGACGTGACGGAATTTTACAAAATGAGTGTCTAGATATACAATAAAGTTCAAGTTTTGCATTATGTATGATATATTTCTAAGTCGAACATAAATAAGTCAAAATAAGGCAACCCATTCTTAACCAAAATGCATTGCAATTTTTACCAAGTTGGCAAAAATACTAAAAAAATCTAATCTGTCATTTTTAAGTTATCAATCAGTTGATAAGATCATTTTATCTTAGAGCAAACTTTAAACAAAATAACTCTTAAAGAATCTAAAAAATTATAAGAGTTTGACCTGAAATTAGGTTTTTGTTTTGGCAATAAGTTGAAAACAAAGCAAAATTGAAAATCCATATTTTGAATGTTTTTTTTTGAAAGGTTAAGATGATGATTAAGAGTATTTAAAAAGAAAATCCCCACACAGAATTCTTTGACATAGTACGTGACATATTTGATAATTTTAAAGATTAAATTATTTGATATGGCAAAGTAACAATAAGGGTGTAGGACAAAACCCCCTTAGGACAAAAACCTCTACTTTTTATAGAGTAGGACAAAACACCTCTTATTTTTAAATAATTATATAGTCAAGGCAGCTAAAATCTACACATCAACAAAGTCCTGGAAAAAATATGCGGCAAAATTTCACAATGAAAATGTATAATATTTATTAAATTGTTTGGGCAAATTTGGGCCCAAAGTTTAAAATATTCCGTTTGCTTTGAAAATTGGTAAGTTTATGAATTAAATGATGCTGATTTCAAATCAAGTACCAGAATTTGGATATTTTCACCCCTAATTTCTTTTTTTGGGCAAATTTGGGCCCAAAGTTTAAAGTATTCCGTTTGCTTTGAAAATTGGTAAGGCTCAAATTTGCCCAAAAAATATGATATTAGAGGTGAAAATATCCAAATTTTGGTACTTGGTCGGAAATCAGCATCATTTAATTAATTAGTAAACCTACCAATTTTCAAAGCAAACGGAATACTTTAAACTTTGGGCCCAAATTTGCCCAAATCTGGTATTAGAGGTGAAAATATCCAAATTCTGATACTTGGTCGGAAATCAGCATCATTTAATTAGTAAACCTACCAATTTTTGAAGCAAACAGAATACTTTAAACTTTGGGCCCAAATTTGCCCAAATATGCTATTAGAGGTGAAAACATCAAAATTCTGGTACTTGATTTGAAATCAGCATCCTCTAATTAGTAAACCTATCAATTTTCAAAGTAAACGGAATATTTTCAACTCCATTATCTGAGTTGTTTGTAATGTTGAAGAGATTATGAGGGGTTTTTGTCCTAGGGGGGTTTTGTCCTAAGGAGTTTTGTCCTAGGAGGGTTTTGTCCGTATACCAACAATAATTGGGCAAAAAGATTTTTCTAGTAAAAATTTTCTACATCTCATATATACACCACGAAAAAATGAAAATAAATTGAAAAAAACATTAGAATCTATCTTTTTTGACCCACACCTGTTGATAATAAACAATAAATAATAAAATACTAATGAAGCCACTTAATTTTTATGCCATCAACCAATAATAACCAAAATATCACTTTCAACATCCAAGTAGTGGTTCAGACATTGCCATCATTATGCCAATCGACAAAGCAAAACTTTCAAAATTTTTATATTTTGAAAATCACTAACAATATAACCATCCAAAACAACCATGCTTTTAATGAAATTTAAATATTTCATTTTCACTCGACTGGTTGATACTTACATGGAATGCCTGAACTATCTGTCACACCTAATAACGAGTTATATCTCACCTCTATGGAGTAACTATCTGTCACATGTAGTAGGGTCATTCCATGTCAAATCAATCTGAAATTAAAAGGCTTGACACCAGACCCCCTCGGAATCGGGTGATTTTTTGTATACTTGTTTGTACTCATGAGAAAAACATCTGGTAAAAATTTCAGCCTCTAACGACGTACGGTTCCCGTGTTACAGATACTTGGTCCCAGGCCATTTTTAGGTCCTTTTTCTAAGCGCCATTTCAAAAGTGACCACTGCGTATCATATAAATAGCTAACATTCCGGTTCTACTAGGTCAATAATCATAAAATTATGTACCTGACTATTTTTCAGGGTGTAGAATTCAAAAATAATACTTTAAACCTCTGAAAAACAAGTCTTCACTGTGAATTTTCAAATATAAAATATTTTATCATTTTCTCTCTTTTTCCAACAACTTACACTTAACGGGTAATATCTCAGGATGATGAAGTAAAACTGCTCTGAATTTTTTCCCCATGTTAGTATACATTATAAAGATCAAAATACAAAAAAATTGAGATGGTCTTTTTCCTTATAACAAAATAGTTTATGTTAAAATTTCGAATTTTTTTTGTATAAAAATGCTAAATTTAATTTTTTGAAGAAAAAAAATCAGGAAAAAAGCTGTAAATATTTTTTAAAAACTTAAAATTATCAAAGGATATAACTAAATCATGGTATTTAATTATTATTTTGGTTATTGTGATAAAAAACATTGCAATTGCTTGATTAAAAAAGTAGTGTGGTAGCTAAAAGAAAAGAAATAATTAACTCCTTAATATGGTTACATACTGTTATGTTCCTGAGATAAAATAACAAAACAATTATTGTGCATTGATTTAACTTCATTGTTACTGGCAACATTTAATTACATTATCTTATTTTTCAATAATATTTGGCAATTTCATATTTATTCAGTTTGTACTTTGAACAAACTATTATTCTATATCTATATTATAGCGAACAAAGACAAGATGAACATAGAAATAGAAGATTGTTCAATTGGTTTGAAATTAAATGAAGAGTGTCATGTTCAAACATATGCACAGAAAAAATCTTTAAAGAATGTTTCAGATCTTAGCGATGTTGATAAAGAACTTGTTGCTTGGCGATCGGGTCTTGAATTGGACACTATAATTAAAGAGGATAAAAAATGCGCACTCAATTTTTTTCTGAAAAAATGCGCATGTTTTGATTTGTTCGTTTTTCTCAATAAAGAAACCCAGAATTACATCTAAAAGATCGCAACACAAAATGAAACATGTGAACATAGTTAGAAACTAAAACTGGTTACTTTCGGTAGCGCATACATGCAGAAAAGCTGTTCAATATTCAAAAGATTGCCACCAGGCTTTCAAAACATGCATTTCAATTTTCTGATCACAACAATAAAATGCGCTCTCCTACACGGTTCGAACACCATTTCTTTTCTATTTTTTTGTTAAACAAGTGTTTAAAAGTATGGTTTTTAGCCTAACCTTTCTGTTGCACTCCTGCGTTGTTACGTTTTGAGATACGAATGCGCATTTTATTATCTAGACTAAGAAGAAAAAAGTGCGCACCATTTTCTGCATTTCTTTTTTGAAAGTTGCAAAAAGCAAAGCAACACGTTTATTAAACTTCAATGTATATTACATAAATTTGATATAAATATGAAATGTATATATATATATATTTATATATATAATATGTATGTATGTATAATATTGCTAAACAGATAATTTCTTTAAATTTAGTTCAATATGCCTTCGACAAAGAAATGGTTGGAGAGAGATATGGGAACTGCCATTAAAGAGGTGAAATAGGGGACCTTCAATAAGAGCTGCAGCAAAAAAATTTGGGATGGAAGAAAGCACGATACGGCTGCGTTTGAAAAATGAGGCGATTGGGAAGTCAATGGTTGGTTCTGGATGAAGACCAGCCTTGACACAGGAAACGGAGGCAGATCTGGCAAAAGTTATAAGATCTCTGTGCACACTGGGATTTAGTCCGATAAGGACCCAAGTGAAAGATCTTCTAAGCGAGTATGTCAGGGAGAAAGGATTGACAACACCATTCCGAGATGACCGACCAGGAAAAAATTGGCTGAACCTTTTCATGACGAGAAACAATCTTTCACTAAAGAAGGCGATGATGATAAGTTCGGCCAGAAAAGGAGTCACGGGTAACGCATTTGTTATCCATGACTTCTATGATGTCCTGGAACAAACAGTGAAAGATTTGGGTGTTGGTCCGGAAAGGATTTGGAACTGCGATGAATCCGGTTTTCCATCGGATCCAAAAAGATGCAAGGTAGTTAGTGGGTCGGGTGAAGTTGCCTATCGTGTAACCCTGGCAGCTGGTAGAGAAAACACTACAGTTTTGGCTGCTGTCAGTGCAGACGGAAAATCGTTGCCACCTTTGAT
The DNA here is from genome assembly GCA_963930725.1 of Candelabrum cocksii. Taxonomy (NCBI): domain Eukaryota; kingdom Metazoa; phylum Cnidaria; class Hydrozoa; order Anthoathecata; family Candelabridae; genus Candelabrum; species Candelabrum cocksii. The sequence continues at coordinate 9,497,849 of OZ005671.1, read as the reverse complement.
TGTGTTCTCTGGAAAAAACCATCAAGAATCTTGGCATTCAGAAAATGGTATGATTTATAAATTTATCTGAAAAGAAAATAATAGTTAACTTTCATAGTTAAGTTCTTGTCAAATATTCTTTCTATGAAATAGAATATTTTGTATTATTGTAATTGGTATTAATATTTTGTATTGTCTTCTATTTAGGTATGCCAGGAACATTGTATGGAGTGTCGGAAAATGGTTGGATGATGGCAGACGTTTTCGAAGAATGGTTTTGTCACTTCTGCCGTGTTGTCAAAGAACGCCCTCTTCTTCTACTTTTTGATGGACACCTCACGCACATGTCAGCTCAGGTAATTATGAAAGGGTTGGAGGAAAATGTTACGATCATAAAGTTCCCTCCCCACGTAACTGACCTTTTACAACCTCTCGATGTATCATGTTTTGGCCCATTGAAGCGAAGCTGGGAAAAGGTTCTTAACCAGTGGTGTATCACGTTTGGTGGGAAAAGGCCATTGAGAAAACCGGATTTTGTGGAAAAGCTTGGCGAACGTTGGGGAAACGCATTGATGGAGGACAACATCAAAGCTGGCTTTCGAAAAACAGGTAACTTCGCTTACTTACCATAATTACTTGTTCGTTTAAAATTGAATTATAACTTATTTAGGGATAATATTTTTCATAAGCCGCTAGTAAAAAGCCTTATTTTATTTCTCGTAGGAATTTATCCTTCGACCATTCGAAGTATCCCGAGAAATGATTCGATCCTCGTATCTTAAAACGTTACAAGGTGTGGTGTGAAATGGGGAAACCGGAAGATTTGATGGAACAGTTAGCCACAGCAATCGCCACCCCGAAAAAGGCTATTAAGTCAATCCAATCCAGTGAACCTTCGACGTCAATGCAATCTGTTGAACCTTTGATACATTTTGATGTAGCCCGATCAGCGCCAGACATTAATTGTCAATGTGAACCATGCAATCTTCTTGGGCCAAAACCTCGGCCTTATCCTGGGAAGATCTGGATACCAGTATGGACTTTATCAGATCCTCCATCTACTTTTGAAGAATAGGTCCTAGAAAAAGTTAAAGGCCCATCTAACGAACCACCTAAAAAAAGAAGAAAGGTTGATTTAAAAACAAAGATAATTACCGATAAACAATACTTAGAAGCGATTACTAATAAACCAAAAAAAAGCTGGAATTTCAATCAACGCCCGAAGAAAAAACAAACGTAGATTCAGAAACAGAAGAGGAGGTTATTTTGGAAGAAAGTAGCAACGAAGACGAAGATCAAGACGCTGAGAAGAAGCTTGTCCAGCTCTGGAAATGGCTAGGAGCACCAACAAAAGAGGAAGACATTCTTGGAAAATGCTTTGCATTTCTTTTCCAATCGAAAAAATGCGCAGAATTATATATTGGAAAAGTAATGGAGAGATTCCTTGCTGACAGAAACGGGCCAATTCATTCCGTAACAATAGATGCGTTGAAGCCTCGAGTTGGTACTGGTACTATTCCCGAGTCTTACACCGGTGCCTCACGAGATATCTCCTTGATTAAGCCGTCAGACGTAATTGCTGGACCAATTAAGATCGTGCCGCTGAAGGGGAACAAATGGGAAGTTCCCAATTATAACGAAATCAAGAAGCTCTTCCATAGTGTGAAGAGATTGGATAGGAGCACGTTATTTTCTATTCAACTTTAGTTGTTTTTTATTGTTTTTTACATATTGTTTTTTACACATTTATATACATATATACACGATATATTTATTACCTGAAAAGAAAAAAGAGTTATAAAGTATAAATTTAATAATTCAAAGCTTCGTTGTTTGAGTCATTAATTCGAAATAAAAACTTTGCAACTGTTCTTGCTCTACCTACGATGGCGTTCTCCTTACAATGAGTAGAGGACGTTTTTGACGTTCAATATATATACAAATGTAAATGTGTAAACAAAAGGTTAATGAGGTGATAATGAGACCTGCGAGACGCTGGGAAAGTGACACGTATGAGTTTGTGAATGATGTAATGGTATTGGTTGCCATGGTAGGAAAACAAGATGTAGAATGACATGAAATGATATGTAGAGAGATGCTACATAAATATTTGGTTATCGTCATTTCCTCCCTTAAATCAAAAAGTCTTGAAATGTATAATTCATAAAGAATTCAAAATTAATCCTTCTTCGTCTGTTGTATTGCTTCCAGTAGAATTATCGCTACCACAGGCCCTCGATGTCATGCGACGGTTCTATATAGGGCAGGTTTGGGGTTCTTTACAATGGTTTCGATTTGGTTACAGTTGTAGCAAGTTTCCCAATTAAGGTACTTACAGGGATGACCAACGTGAAGGTACTTGCTTTCATCCCCAAAATTACTAAAAACTACTAAAATTAATCCTAAACTATGATTATTAGTGAATATTCCATATTATTATCTACTGAATGGCTATATTTTGTAGTGCGCATTTTTTATCTTTTGAGTATTATTTTAAATATGCGCATCGAAAATTAAATGCGCGTCAACTAAAAAATGCGAGTATTGTAGCGCATTTTTTCTTCGCGAGGTGCGTATTTTTTTATAAACACAAAGGTAAAAAGATGCACACACTAAAACATATTTTCCTCGCTCATGATTGCTTATTTCTAAATTAAACTTACGGGAAAGCAAAACATTCACTTCAGGTAAGTACTAGATGAGAAATTTATTCTAGGATTGCAATACATTTTTGAATGAATCAACTTTTTCAGAGAAATGCGCATTTTTTTGCCTCATTGATTATATCTCTACAATTTGTCGTCATCATGAAATTTTGTTGTTGAAAAAATACTCGACATTTCAAACAACGTGTTGTAACCCATTCAATTCACATCAGGATAAAAGGAAGAGAAAATGTAATTTTTGTTTAAAATAAAGTAGTAAATAAGAAATTTACTGTATACTTTTAATTTTAAATAAATATAAATTATAAAATTTATGTTATTGTGTTATGTTATTTCATCGTATACCTTCTAAAGTCTATTGTAAAGAATTTTATTTAATTTATTTTTTACAAATTGAAATAATTTAGAACATATTATTAATTTAGGTGGGTGCAGAGAAATCTCGATTCAACTTGCAAAAAGGTTTAAAGATGTAGGTATCATTGTTACACCTGGAATGAAAATCTGTCCATAAGATGAAATTAACCTTTTTGAATAATTATCACATTTGAATGTGCTGGACATAGTGGAGTGAACGAACCTTTAACTTCACAGGATGATATTGAACATATTCCAATCGATTTTGTAAAGGAACAAACAAACACTTTTCTACCACATCTGGATTGTAGTCCTCTCAAAACGCATGCAGTTGCATCACATTCAAGGGTTTCATATCGCAAAAAAACAAGCACAACACGCACTACAAACAAAAGTTGCAACCATCCTTGAAGTAGATACTCAGCTTTTGAACACCAGTGTTGAATCTGAAACTCCAGACAATGTTACCACCAATGTTAGAGATATGGACATATTATATAATTGAAAAAATCAAAGAAAAGATGACAACTTCTAACAGGAAGCAAAAGATTCAACTCCTCACACTTGTTCCAACATCATGGACAAATAGGAGGTAGAAACTGCATTCAATGTCACAAACTATATGGTAAGATCTTCAAGGAAATTGTTAAGAGAAGAAGGAATACTATCTCTTCCTGAACAAAAAAAAGGAAAACAAATATCCCAAGATACTGTAAACAACATAACTCAATCTTATTGCTGTGTTGTTCTCATAGCAGATTGATGCCAGGAAAAAAAGATTTTGTTAGTATTTTTCGAAAAACACACATGCAAAAGCGATTTATTTTTTCAAATTTAAAAGAAATGTTTATCAAGTTTAAAAACAATAATCCTGATACAAAGATTGGTTTTTCAAATTTTTGTTTACATCGTCCGAAATGGTGCATTACAGTCGGAGCATCGGGCACACATTCTGTATGTGTTTGTAATATCCACCAGAATGTAAAGCTCATGGTCAGTGCAGTTAAGTTATCAAAGGATTACCACGAACTTACTGATACGATAGTTTGCGATAGATCGAACAGAGAATGTATGATTCATCGATGTTCTTTATGTCCGGATGATTCTCAGTTAAGAACATACCTTGAGAGTGAGTTATTTTCACAGGATGACGATGATGAGGGCGAGGACTCTACCATTGCTTACAAACAATGGAAAACTACAGATAGAGCCGATTTAATACACATGACTGAAACTATTACAGACTTTATAACTATATTGATTGAAAAACTACAGAAATTGACAAGACATTCATATATTGCCAAGTGCCAAGCAGCTTATTTAAGAAATTTGAAAACCAATTTAAAATGCAACGAAGTAATTGCACTAGGAGATTTTGCTGAAAACTACCAATTTGTTGTACAAGATGAGATTTAAAGCTTTCATCGGAATAAGACTCAAGCAACCTTGCATCCAACAGTTGTATATACAAATTAAATGAAGAGTGAATCGATATGTTTCATGTCTGATGATTTAGTCCATGATGTAGACATGGTATACAATATAATAAAAAGAGGTTATATTAAAAATACTATCTTTCCTAACATATCAAAGGTACAATACTTTACAGATGAAAAAATAACGTCAAATACAAGTCTCCACAGAACAACTAACAACCAAATTCTCACAGCACAAGCAATGTTAGATTTCTGTGAAAAAGAAATCAAAGGTATTAAGTTTATATTCATCAGCAAAGACTCAAATGCAAAAATCAGAAGTGAAATGGAGCAACGTTACAAAATTGCAAAGACATTACCAGGGACACAAACATACCACAACTTTGTCCCATTGAGCACCACAAAAATTGCGACTAAAGTTGTATCAGAACAAGAAGAAAACTCATTTGTTTTTAATTTTCAAAACGATTTGAACACTCATGATCTGCTTACATACAATGTTGCAGAATTTGTGTGTTTGACGTATGAAAATAAACCTTGGATAGGAGTAATTGAAGAAATTGATCTTGTTAACAAAGATTTACAAGTAAAATTCATGCACCCTAGTTTCCCTACAAGATCATACCATTGGCCATCACAAGAAGATGTATGCTGGATTCCTTCAACAAATTTGTTGTTAAAAGTTGATACACCGACCACTGCAACAGGAAGACAGTACACTGTCAGTGAGACAGACCAAAAGAAAATCCAAGCTGTATGGACTATGTACCAGAAAACTAACATTTTATTATTTATAACAATACCAAGGATTTACTTTATAATTAGTATTATATTTTATGTAAAAATTGTCATTTTTTGTAATTTTATCTTTGTAATGTATACTAACATGGGGAAAAATTTCAGAGCAGTTTTACTTCATCATCCTGAGATATTACCCGTTAAATGTAAGTCAGAGACAAAAAATCAATAAAATAAAAATTGTTCAAAATGAGAGTGCACGGCACCTTTGGGAAGTGCCTGAAAAACTTACCACGGGTTAACCAAAGCCTTGTGAGGGAAATTTGGTAGACTAATGGTCGAATAATAAGTTACGAAAATGTACTTTCCAAAAGTGGACCCCAGTGGAAACAACTACAGCACTTTCTCGTGGTCTGGGTTTTCTGGGTTTTCCACTTAAAATATGAATCATTATTATTATAGTCCAGGAGTATTAGACAAAAAATGGGCCAAAGGTAGAAATAAATATGCTAAAGCTGAATTTTTCAGGATAGGTCCCTAATGTTGTCTGAAACAACATACTAAAAGTCCCCGGGTTTCCAGCGTGTGCTTCCACCCATTTAGGCCATTTTTCAAAATGGCCGCCATCTTAGTGATAATTGTCATATCTCGGTAACCGGTGGGTGTAAATCAATTATTTTGGTGTCAAAATACTCAGAAGACCCATATTTATATTCATTTTAATGGAACAGTTTAACTAAAAATTACCCGAAATGACATTTTTGACCCTAAGACCGAGATACCGCGATATCTCATTAACGGCTAGCCGTAGAAAATTAAAAATGGTTCCAAATTATTTAGAATACCCAACTTTCTATTCGCTCTAATGAAAGAAAAATATCAAAAACCCCGTATAAACCCCTATTTTGACCTTTGAACTATTGACCTGGTGATAGAAATATCATTTAGTATCAAAATACACCATTTTTTATATTTCCTCTTATCTATTGTGTATGCTCCAAATTGTCCTTTTTGGCTTCCCATATAAAATTACCCATAATTCATTGCTGGTGTTGTCTTGTTGGTTGGTTGAAAGTTTCCTTCTAATTTGAATATGGATGATAATAGAAAAAAACAAAGGACGAGGTGAGATGAAAATATATATTTGTGAAAAATGTTTTCCAGATACATTTTACCTATAAATAAACTGAAGATTTAGATTTTATTCCAATATATACTTTAAATTTGGGCCTAGGCTAATTGACTAGGCCATCAAAATTAGTTGGTTACAAAACTGTAATAGGACTTTGACTCTGATTAAGGTCTAGGCACTCTACATAAATAAAGAAGTTGTTTTGTTTGAATAACGATTATAAAGAAGCAAACACTTTTGGTATTAGATAGATTTATAAAACAAAGATCAAATTTTGATTTTTGTTGAATGTTACACAGCACTGCTTTTCCACAGGTTAATGTCTGAATGTGTGATATGCAAGGAAGAAATTGTTACCGCCGATGATATATCAATGGTGACATCCAAAGGGCTTCAAACACTGATATCATCTAGTCTAGCACGTGATGATGGGTTGGATGTTGAATTTAAAAATATGACACTGCCACAGTCACTGCATACAAGTTGCAGAAAACAGTATACTAGACCAACTAGTATAAAGTCATATCAGAACAAAAGTGATTTGGTCAAAACATCTTCTGAAGATTTGAAGACATTACGTTCTTGCACCGAAAGAGCTTTTGACTTCAAAAAGGATTGCTTGTTTTGTGGAGAGGACGCACAAATCCCTGTTAAACACAGTTTAAAGCGTAGAAGGTCTGTATGTAAAGTTGAGACAATAGAATTACGGGAAAACATTTTACAACGAGCTAATGAGCGTAATGATCAATTTGGAAGGACTGTATTAGCTCGAGTACAAAGTTGCATTGACCTCATTGCTGTTGAGTCCGTATACCATACTGATTGTCGACTACGGTTTTTTCTTCATAACGTACAAGATGAATCTTGCAAACGTCCCCGTGGCAGGCCTGAGAATGAGTATAAATCTGCAGCTTTTCAGAAACTCTGCAACTATTTAGATGAAAATGATGAGTGCCAGTACTCCCTAGCGGAGCTGCTTGAGTTGATGGAAATGTATCTTGATGGACATGAGGGTTACACTATAAAACACTTGCAGTCAAAGTTATTAGAGCACTATGGCACAAAAATAACTATAACAAATGTCTCTGGAAAACCTAGTGTTGTGTGTTTTAGTGATGCTGCCCATGCCATTCATTTGTAGGTCAGAATCTGAGCCCCAAGTATTTTCTTAAAGTATAATACAACATTTATATCATTAGATTCAATACAAACAAACATTTGAAATTTTCACAAGCCATTGTTTAGACATTAACATTTAATTGCGAATTTAAGGTCAAAGGTCGAAATATAATATTTGTTCAACTTTTTTATAAGAGTAAATATAAAAATTAGAGTATTTTTACGCTAAATCTGCTAATACACGCCTACTGATCAATGTTATTTCTATAAATGTAATTATCACCAGGTCAATAGTTCAAAGGTCAAAATCTGGGTTTCTATAGGGTTTTGATATTTTTCTTTCATTAGAGCAAATAGAAAGTTGGGTATTCTGAATAATTTGAAACCATTTTTAATTTTCTACGGCTAGTCGTTAATGAGATATCGTGGTATCCCGGTCTTAGGGTCAAAGGTCAAAAATGGCATTTCGGGTAATTTTTCGTTAAACTTTTCCATTAAAGTGAATATAAATATGGGTCTTCTGAGTATTTTGACACCAAAATAATTGATTTAGACCCACCGGTTACCAAGATATGACAATTATCACTAAGATGGCGGCCATTTTGAAAAATGGCCTAAATGGGTGGAAGCACACGCGGGAAACCCGGGGACTTTTAGTATGTTGTTTCAGACAACATTAGGGACTTATCCTGAAAAATTCAGCTTTAGCATATTTATTTCTACCTCAAAGTCTAATACTCCTGGACTATTATAAGTTGTTGGGAAAAAGAGAGAAAATGATAAAATATTTTATATTTGAAAATTCACAGAGAAGACTTGTTTTTCAGAGGTTTAAAGTATTATTTTTGAATTCTACACCCTGAAAAATAGTCAGGTGCATAATTTCATGATTATTGACTTAGTAGAACCGGAATGTTAGCTATTTATATGATACGCAGTGGTCACTATTGAAATGGCGCTGAGAAAAAGGACCTAAAAATGGCCTGGTACCAAGTATCTGTAACTCAGGAACCGTACATCGTTAGAGGCTGAAATTTTCACCAGATGTTTTTCTCATGAGTACAAACATGTATACAAAATCAGCCAATTCTGAGAGGGTGTGGTGTCAAGCCTAAGTTGAATTGACATGGAATGACCCAGTAACAAGTTATATATCTATGGAGTAATTATAGACCAGGCATATAATGGGGGATGCCTGGCCACCTTGAAATAAAAAAATTATTATTAGCATTTTTGACTTCCCACACATGTGTATAATAGGAATCAAGATGGTTTTTAGGCTGAATAGGTGGCAATATATTTTTGTGAGGCCTTTTCGTAAGGGTCTTTTTTCATGAGACCTTAAAAATCTACAAGTGGGGTGGGTAGATATAATTTGCAATACTGTAAAATGCTTTGTGAGATGTTATGAAACTTTGCCAGATTACTCTTGCTATATTATATTTTAGAATTTGAAAATATTTTGATGATCACGAGACAGACGTGCACTAGGCAGGTCGTAATTAACCTAAAAAAATATATAAGGACACAATTACATACAATCGAAAACACAAATCAAATCAAATCGTTAAGTTCCTAATCCTTACTGTCTTACATTTTTTAATATTTATTAACATGTCTGCATTTTGATATAAATTCACTTCTCTTGTTTAACAAGTCAACATCATCTGAGTTCTTTATTATGAAAAATTTCTCAGTTAAACAAAAAATCTATTTGAATTCAAACGACTTTTAAATGAATTTTAAATATTATGTGTTAATTGTACACTTGCAGAATGAAAAATATTTGATTGATTAAGCCTTTTACAATTTTTTTTATTATTATTATGTTACTTCTTTTCCTATTGTAATCTCTGTAGTTTTGTCTGCTTCTTAGAATTAGAAATCTTATGTCTAAAACTTGATTTTACAGTCAACTAATATATTTCAAACATTTATTTTCTACTAATCGACTTAATATATATATATATATATATATATATATATATATATATATATATATATATATATATATATATATATATATATATATATATAACGTATATTATCGGTAAACAGCATTGATAAGTTGATAGGTTTGATAGGTCTTCTTTAGCTTCTTAGCTTAGCTCATTTAGCTTCTTAGCTCATCCTTAGCTTAAACATATAACATAATTAGCATAATTTGTGTTTTTTAAAAACTCTGAATTTGTAAGAATATTTAATTATTAAAATTGTTTTAGTCATGAGGGTGTTGTTGAGGCAAATGACAAAGCTATTGATTACCTGCAAACTATAGGTATGTGGTAACTATTTCCTTTCAATTTGCTTTTTGACGAGAAAATGATATTCTTTTATTATTTGTTTTATATTTTCAATTAAAGGAATAATGTGTCTATATAGGTCGCGTATCGGTGCTCGGTAATTTTGCCATCATATATTTTGTCGTAGGTAATTTTGCCACCCGGTAATTATGCCACCCTGTAATTTTGCCACTTGGTAATTTTGCCACTCAGTAATTTTGCCACTTTAAAAAAATTCTTAGTCTACCGTAGTTCCTCTAATTTAACGTGCGGGTAAAAATAATTATTTTCACTGATACGCGTAGAAAATTGGAAGAAATTATATTATAAAATTTTTAGAAACTGTATGCACGTTAATAATTAAGGTAAAAAATATGCGCAGAAAGTTAGAAAAATTATTGATGTGTCTTTTTTGTTTAGTTCAATTTTCTTTGGGTACATGTACATAAAAGATAAACTATTTATTCTTCTTAATCTTGATAAGGAGATGACAATGACGATCCTTTTTCGTTGATTTAAATGATTTATTTTTTTCTATGATAGTCTAGATTTTTTAAAATTGTTGAAAATAAGAATCTGACAGAAAATAATAACGATTGTGTTGTTGTTTTTTTAGACCTTCTATCGTAAATTTTGGATTGCGTGTTGATAATTAGAGGAAAATAAATTACAAAACATTTTAGGCACACAAGTAAAATTAGAGGAAAATAAATTACAATTTTTGCTAAAAATGTCCTATGCACGTTAATTAGAAGACGCGTTAAATTAGAGAAACTACGGTGGTCATCAAAACTCTTAGGCTAGTCAAAAGATCGACAGCAGTGTCTACAGCGCCACCAAAGATGAGAGACCATAATGAAAATTATGCCCTAAGTCGACATGGTTTTGATAATGATGATGAGGCTAGTCAACATGTTGTTGCACGTAGATTGTTTTTGTTTGATTTGCTGGTGGGTTTCCAATCTGAAATTGAGCAAATATTGTCGAAACAACTGCTTCTTCCTCTTGGAGTGTTTTAATAGCTTTCCAAATTGAAGGGTGATTAAAACCCACCAACTTGGAAAATCTGGAGTTCCACCCTTCGCAAATGTTGTTTGTTCGGCCGCCATTTTGGATCGCGGCTTGGTGTACATTCCAACTCTCTCGTGGAAATCAAGGTGGAATTCTTCTGATGCGTACAGCAAGATCACTGACATTCTGCTGCACCTCCCAGTATCTCCCTTCCACATAGGTTTCATTGAAGTAGTTTGACAACTCCTGGCTTCCCTCTGGAGAAATTCCCTGAAGATGGCGGAACCCTTGAAATACTTGCCCAACAGGAAGAAAGGCCGTCCAGCTGACCACAAAACAACTTGAACTCGGGTTTGTTTCTGTATCTGTTTGTTAACCCTACCGAAAATTAAACAGTCACGCTTAAACTTCAAGTTACAGAGGGATCTAACATGTGAGTTGGAGTACTACACATTAGAGACTGTTTGAACCATATTTGAACGGAACTTTGCACGTGCACATATTTTATTTTAGCTACCTTTTCAATAAACAAAAGATGTAATACTTATAACGAAACTGTTAGTAGATGGAGCACTCCACCACAATTTAGAGTTAGTTCTAGATCTTCACCTGAGTTGGAAACTCTCACACTTCTTGAGAATACATAAATATGGAGATATAAAATACAAAAGTACCTAATTCCTGTATTTTTCGCTATGTTGACTGAGTGAGATGATAAAAGCATCCTTTCACTTCAATACCATCTCCTAAAACAGCGGGTATCGCGTTCATTACTGCAGTTTTGAAATCAATCGTTATCTTGTCTGGACATGGTTGCTGCCCTAGTGTTCCACATTTCCTTTCAATTTCACAAAGCATTTCCCCGTAAATAGCTTGTGTTTTTCTTTCCAAAAAGGCATATACAACTGGTACAGTGGTATTTCCGACAGGAATATGTATAACATAAAGCTGCATAAATCTCTTGCCGGCGCCATATTAAAATTTCCGCCCATCCATCATGAAGTAGCATTGCAAAGCCGTCGTAAATGTTCATCTGTAGTGTAGATAATAAGTCTGTAATCTGAGCTGGGACCATTATCGTGGGCCAAAAAGTTTTGGGGATTTTCGAAACTGTTTTACCCCATGTGCTATTAACATCAATTATAAGATCTTGAAGGTTCTGCGGTTCTGGGGGAAATTCAACAAGCCTTGCGTTTCGCATCGTTCTTTTGCAAACCTCTTCTTGTGGATTGAAGAAACAATCTAGTTTGGTGATCTTGCTGCTGAATCACATTAGCGTATATCTGGCCAGGTTTATCACGTGATGTTGCTGCTCGATTTTTCATTGTGTTATGGGCCTTAGCGATATCGATGTCGGTCTGATTTGGCTGGTGGTTGTGTTCTGATATAATAGAAGGATCTTTGAAATCGTGGGATGTCCTCAAACTGCTTTTGCATCCATTCACCCGTTTAATACAAGTTCACATTATGGGGTTCGATGTGGGTTTTTTTATATAATATACATGTAGCCGTTTAAACAAACTTTAATTCCTCCTCTCGTGGTGGTGATCAGCCCCATTTTAGCGTAGATAACGAAAATGCTTTGAAACTTCTCATCCTCGTCTTTATATAATTCATTGGCCAACAAGTGGCAAAATTGCACAGGTGGCAAGTTGCCATTTTACTATTACCAAGATGTTTCGGGTGTTCCGGTGGCAAAACTACCGTTGGCAAAATTACCTACAACCCGCGTATCTTTGTGCAAAAGTTGAAAACAAATTTTGTTATTTTCGGTTTCCGTAATGAATGTTAGACAAAAGGAGGCACTGGTATATAATTAATAACTTATAGTTTTTAAAATTAGAACATAGGATTGTTTTACAATATTGGGACCTGAATAACCATTTTCCTAGGTCTTGGAATAACTTTCAAAATTATGATATTTTTTCGTAACTTTCTCTACTCACCTTTTTTGTATTTATTAAATAATTCAGACTTCAAAACTCTTGGGAAAACTGTGTTTACTGACTACCTAGCAACAGTGTCAGAAGGTGGAAAGGTGAGTGGCTGGTTTTATTATGTAATGAATATATTCTTTTTAAATCAGCTTTAATGAGTTGTAGTTGCAGAGGAGTTGGATTTTGTATTGACATTAGAACTGTTGTTTATAACACTAGGTCAACAAGAAATTTTTATATACAAAGTAAACTAACAACCATTTGTAGGTAATTCAGGTGTGCTGAGCTTCAATCTGAAGTCAGAATCTCTGTATCACAACTAGATTTCAAGATAATTACAATTTTGTTCTTTTTTTTAGCAAAAAAGTATTTTTACAGTTGAAGGTACTTAAAAATAATAATAATGGAATTATAAGCTCTTCTCATCCCAAGGTTTAGGTTCTGGCGTACTTAGGGCACCCATTTTCCCCTACGAAGTCGCTTCACCAAACAACCCACCATTTTGAGCTTGGCTTGCATTTCGCAATGAGTTCCGCTCAAGAACTCAACTGTAACTCTGGGGTTCGAACCAGCACCATTTGATTTTGATTTTGTGTGTTGAATGCACTAGCCACTAAGCCACAGTGCCTGTACTTATGACGTAATAATTATTTCAACATTATGAAGTGTTTTGGATTTTTTGCTTTGGTGACATAATGTGTCATATAGGACAGCTGGTTACGTTCAGTTCAAGGTGTTGAATCGAGTGATTGTGTCATTGGTTTTCAGGTTGTTGTCGCGCTTATGTTGTTGTTTTAAATGCAGCAAGCAGTGGTCAGTTCCTGAAGGTATTTGGCTCAGAGGTTGCTTGAACCATCCAGACAAATTTTGCTACATATGCGGAGAGTACACTCTACCATCTCACTCTATGAAGCTGTCCACCAGAGTTAAGTTTGCCTACAAGCACTACTTTGGATGCAAGGTTGGTGAGCAAGACAAGAGCTGGACTCCACTTACATATTGCAATCGGTGCAGAACGGGCCTTCTGTTTTGGCTTGATAGTAAAAGGAAGGCAATGCCTTTTGCTGTGCTATTGATATGGCGTGAGCAAAGTAACCACCATTTGGACTGTTACTTTTGCATGACAAACATCAAAGGATTTACACGCAAGTCGAAGATTAAATACCTAGTTTGCCCTTCAACTTTTTACCTGTTATCATGGTTCTGATATTGCTATTCCGTTTCCTCCACCAAGAGATGATTAGATTTTATTTAGTGATGGAGAGTGGAGAGTACAGATGCAGAAATGGAGGCATCTTTTGGCATCTTTTGTGGATAAAAGAAGGCCATTTTTATTTTTGACCAATCTATGCTGACTGACACATTTCTCTCCTGCAATAACCTTTACATTCCTAAGTAGATTCCGATCTGACTTCCTGATAAGGATATAATTGCCTGGTACTTGAATTGCCTGATTGAAAGGTCACTAGTTTTCTATTCCTTTTCTTAAACATAGTATTACCTACCAACATATCCATAGCTTTACTAAACTCTAATATTCTTTCACCTTCAGTGTTTCTAGTTCCATACCCATAACCTCCATGTATACCTGCATACCCTCTAGATGTACTTCCAACATGTCCATTAAAATCACCAGCTACTAACACTGTCTCTTTTTCTAACTTTGATACCACCGCTAAAAGACCATCATAAAAAGCATCTTAAAAAGACTATTATCCAAACCACACTGGGGTGCATAAACAGAAACTACTGAGATTACATTCTTACCCACTATTAACTTAATAATAATTATGCTGTCATTAACCCTATTTCTATTTATCACTTAATTCCAATCCACTTTTTAGCTAAGAATATTCCTACTCCTCCTGTTCCTTCCTTATTTCTCACCCAAGAAAACTTGTATGAACTCTCTTTGCCTGTAATCATCCTTGTAGATGCTCCTTCCCATCTACCTTCCTGTATGCAACATAAATCAATATGCCTTCTACTAATTGTTTCAACCACTTCTCCTGACCTTTTATGAAGACTACCTACATTAAGCGTCTCAACTCGTAAATTGACTTTCTCATCTAAACTATTACGATTTTGATGCGATAAATTGTTGACGGTTGAGTGATGCTTACACCTTACACCATCACTACCGTGCGCGACACCTTTACATGAAGTGCCAATCTCGTTTACACAGTTGTGTTTAAAATTTTGTTATACCATCATGTGTTGGAGCGGGGTTTTTATGAACTGGATGCCCTTCCTAACGTTCAATCTGATTTGCAGATCAGGAAACTGTAATTTTGTCAAACTTGTTACCTTTGATTGTGTATTGTCGACCTGTTCTGCCAACAATATCTGGGCTAACTATATCTAATATATTGGTGAATTGTATGTAGCATGTATCTGCTGTTGCAGGCCAAATAAAACAATTAGTACCCTTGTTATTGTGCATAAAAGAAATCAAGCAATCATTGTCATCAACAGAAATATCATTCACAATCCCAATATACCAACTACAATCGTAAACTGCTGCTACATAGCTCCCAATTTTTACTTCCAATAACGTCTAAATGTATTTATTTTTCCCGCAAGCAGAAACCTCACTGTAAACTTGATCACATGACAGTACAAACATCTTTAAATTCCCTTTGTTGCATGGAATGAAACGGTGTTGACTGCGAGATCCTTGAATTTGATCGATTCACGAACGAATCTAGAAGAAAGACGTGTTTTTGTGTGTTGAACTTTTTATATAGCCGTAGAAGGTGAAATTATTGTGGATTACCTAGTGGTGGTTTGGGAATTTGTCTGATTTGATTGACTTTATGGTTCTTTTGGTAAAGTTTTTTGGATGATTTTTGGTGGAAATTGTTGAAATGAACATTTCTTTTTACTAATTATAATTTAAAATCTCTGAACTTACTCTTAGAACGACTTCAAATATTCTTACTAAATAGCAATTATATGTTAATGATCTCATTTAACATAATAAATTCTCCTTTGCAGTGCTTACTTTTCATATTAATATTTCCTTGTACGGATTTTAGAAATTGGAGCTTTTGCACCCTGTTGTAGATAATTAAAACCTCGAGGTGGTTCTGTTTAGGAGAAGTCTATCTACTGCAGGACATTCCCCAATACTCTAATAAACTAACTAAGGATCACTTTTTAAAGTTGGAAACACAACTTTCAGTTATTTCTATGCAAGTTGAAAAAATCGATAAAATCAACAATATTAGCAAAATAGTAGATGAGATAAATGAAAGCATAATCCATATAAAAAAACACAGTAATAAAAAATCTTCTTAAAGAAAATGCTCTTTTACGTAATAAAGTTGAACTATTGGAAGGTTCTGTGAGGTCTGTTTTATACGGCCGATCTTTTGCTTTGTCTAATCTAATTCATTAAGTTAAGCAAAAGTGAGGCAAAAGATCGACATTCGATTTATACGCATTCCCTGCGTCGTCTAATTTAAAACATTTTTTCTGAATAAATTTTCTGTGGTCACATAAGTATATTCACACTCGAAAAATATTCATACAAATCTTAGCGTCCACAAGTCCAATGTTCATAAGTCATAATAAATCCAACTTTGTTGTCAAAATAAAAAATAAAATCGTGCCTTTAGATCGAAGAAAAGTTGAACTCATGTTTTCAATGTGCATAAAACGCAGAAATAATTATTTTCTCAGGCGAAAAAAAGTTATAATAGCTCTAATTTTGATAATAAAGCATAGAAGAAAGATGTTGTGTACGCTGATAAATTTAATTCTAAATCAAATCAAGAAAATATTGATGAATAATGAACCTACACCAAAAATTTGCTCTTGTAGACGTTTTGTCCGCAATCAAGGATGGTGGGACATAGTTTGGAATTTGTACTCTGAAGAAAGATTTAAATACACACTAAGATTGTCAAGGGAAACATTTTTGTATATATTGTCATTGATCAGACCAAAACTAGAGAAAAATTTCATCACAGAGGAACCAGTAAGCCCTGAAATGAGGCTTGGAGTCTGTTTATATAAATTGAGCAGAGGGGATTATTTATATACTATAGCAGAAATGTCCGGACTAGCACAATCAACAGTATTCAAAATTGTGATTGAAGTTTGCGAAGCAATTGTTGAGACCTTGTGGGCTAGTGCAGTCGATAAATATTTCCCCAAAATCGAGGGCAATTTTACTAATGGCATGTTGGAAATGGAAGAAGAATGTCAGTTTAAATACGGATTTTCTGCTATTGATGGCAGCCATTTGCCCATCAAATGCCCAAACGGTGGAGCAGAGGCTATGAAACAGTATTACAATTTCAAAATTTTTTAATCCATTGTGCTACTTGCTTTTGTTGATGCCAAAAATAGAATCATTTGGGCAAGTGTTGGTGCTCCAGGAAATACCCATGACTCCACACATTTTCAAACAAGCAGTTTATGGGAAAACATTACAGGTGGAAAATTAATTCCTAATAAAGTTCAGATTGTTAATGGCACTGAAATTCCACCAATGATACTAGGTGATGGAGCGTTTCCCATGCGAACATGGATGGCAAAACATATGGAGATAACATATGGAGATGCGGTTTTAACTGCTGAAAAAAGATACTTTAATTATTGCCACAGTCGTGCATGAATGGTGTCCGAAGGGGCCTTCGGAAAGTTGAATAGCCGTTATCGTGTTCTTCACAAAAAGTGTGAAAGCCATAAAGAAACTGTTAAGGCTATGGGCTAGTTCTGGATAACTTGTGTATTGAACGGGGTGACTTGATACCACGATCTTTAGATCTCTCCATAGATCCTGTCTCCAATAAGCGCAGAGAAAGAGACAAGTTACGAAATATATTAGATTTGACTAATACAAGATCAAGAAATTTTGAAATGGGTAATGCGACTGGCGTTAAGGTTAGAGATGCCATTTGTAATGCATTATGGAAAGAAAAACAGGACTCTTGTGAACAGGAACAAGTTAAATAATTGCTTTAGTTATTTCTTGGTTTTTGTACATAGCAGCACTTTTTAAGGGTGAAACATTTTTGCAAGCTTGTTTTTGATATTTCATTTACCTTAAGGACGTAAATGTTTGCTGGAATTAAAGATTGCATCATAAATGTTTGGGATTTGACACTTAAAAAATTGAGTTTGCGACATTAATGTTTGTGAATTGAGGCCTGTTAAAAAAATTTGTAATGTTTATCTTTGCGATTAATCAATATTTTTAGTTATTATTATAGATTTTGATACTTTATTCATAGTGATTTGATGCAAATGTTTTTTTTTCATTCTTTTATTTGCAGAAGTCAAAGTTTCTTCTTCTATGAACCAAAACCTATGGTTTGAAGAACATTTATGACGCAATCTTTAATTCCAGCAAACATTTATGCCCTCAAGGTAGTACTTAAGTTTGCGAGAAATATATTGAGACATCATCATCATCATCATCATCATCATCATCCTTTTAACGTCGCTTTTCCATGCTTGAATGGGTTGGACGGTTTCAAAAGATGATTTTCTCCAATTATGGAGGTTTAATCATCTGATGGTTTATTGGTGCAGATGTTTTTACGGCTGGATGCTCTTCCTAACACCAACCCCAGAAAGAGGAAAACAGTGGTGAGTTAACCCATGCAAGGTACCAACTTGTATTTAAAACTCCGTGGCAGCTATGCATCAGGGGCATGGATGCTTATATCCATGAGGTCAAAGATGTTACATGACCCGCATACCCGCTTACATGACCCGCATAATCGCGTTAGGTTAGACTTTTTGAAAAACTTTGTAGAAAAGTTTCTGACCTTAAAGTAAGTGTTTTCATTTCAGGGTAAAAGCATAAGGCCTAGTATAAGAGTCATACATAGTTTTTAAAAATATTTACATAAAGGTTAATATTTACATAAAAGTTATAAACATGTTAAAAACGTTTTTAGTTCTGATAGTGTGGAAAATTTTCATCTAAGAGTTCTTGTGTATATGAAAAATTTCTTTGATTATTTGATTGTGTCTGTTGAACAATCTAGTTACTCATTCCATATCAACTAAAATTAGGTTGACGGGTCGGAATTGGGCTAAGCAAATGATTATTAAGGGGGGCTAGTGGAGGGTTGTTGGCAGTGTTTATCATAGCTGTCATCATTTGCATAAACATATCATCTCTCATAAGATCTTCCTTAAGCATATCCTTTAAATCGTTTACTGAGGATGTCATTTCAGTCATGAATTTTTCTGTTGTTAGTTTTTTGCTTTTGCGTGCTGTCTCGTGAACTGGAACAAATAATTTTTTTCGTTTTGGGGTTTTTGAAGGTCCCGATGGAGAACTGTCACTTGTTTCCTCTGAGTCTGGGCAAATGTTCCCATGCTCTATAGCTTGCTCTGGTTGACAACTATCCATTGAGCTCACTGTAGGCATCAACTTATTAAACCAGGCCCCCAACTTTTTGTCCTCTTGGAACCTTTTGATCCCTGAAGCAGTTTTTATCTTCAGAGATGTCTTTCTGCATGCTTGCACACATCTTTTAAACTTTTGTCAAGTTTGTTTGACATCGTATGGGTATGTTTCTTTCCTTTCATCGCATTGACTTTGGATGTCGGCGATGACTTTACCATAACATTCCCCATTTTTTACATTCTTCATGTTTGTCATAAGTAGGTTTAGTAAGTCTTGGTAGGTTCTAAAATAAGAAAAAATTCAACTGGTTAAAAGATTACAAATTTAACATTTCAAACCATTTTTGGGGGATGCCAGAAAGACCAGGTTGTCTCATGTTGAATCTGCCTGGGAATATGAAAAGTTTTCGTCCTATTTGAACTATGATGATTTGACCAGACTGAAGACCACATTTATGTGAAAGTTTAAAAACTTACATCAATTTGTTCATCAATATCTTCAGGATCATACTCTGCCATTTCAAATAAATTCAGATTACGCAAGATAAATGATGATATATATATTTATTAACTTCACTTTTTCCTTCGCCTTGACTTCACTTTTAAATATTTTCCGCACAAAATTCAAAACAAAATAATTAGCTGAAAATTTAAAGTGCGCATGCTCAAACTCAAATTTTTGTGTTATTCTCGCATGATTACTTATTTAATTAAGTTAGACAAGGCAAGAGAACGGCTGTATGAATCAACGCAGCACTTTTGCATTAAGTTAGGCAAATTTTGCCGTACTTAGCTCAAGTTGCCCAACTTAATTAAAATTTTGTTTTATACAGCCGCTCTTTTGCCTAACTTAATTCAAAGTTTTGTTTTATTTAGTTGGACAAAGCAAACAATCGGCTGTATAAAACAGACCTGATAGACTTTGAAAAGGATCTTTATTTGCTTGAAAATCATAATTGTAGGAATAATATTGTAATTGATGGTATTCCTGACACCATTAAAGATAGCGAGCTTGAATATAAAGTGACGCAGATATTTGATACCATGGATGTAAAAATTGATGAAAGAGATATAGACGCATGCTATAGGGTTGGAAGGAAAAGTCCGAAAGAAACTAAAATTTGGTTTATAAATAGAAAAGTTTTCACTCAGCCTTTCAAAACAAAAAAAATCTTTGTTCTTTTCATTGCCGTTCTCTCGGTTTTTAAAATGGCACAAAGATATTTTTAAGAGAGAATCTGAGTAATTTTCACGAGAACATAACCCTAACGGAATACTTTAAACTTTGGGCCCAAATTTGCCCAAATATGGTATTAGGGGTGAAAATATCCAACTTCTGGTACTTGGTCGGAAATCAGCATCATTTAATGAGTAAACCTACCAATTTTCGAAGCAAACGGAATACTTTAAACTTTGGGCCCAAATTTGCCCAAATAAAGAATTAGGGGTGAAAATATCCAAATTATGGTACTTGGTCGGAAATCAGCATCATTTAATGAGTAAACTTACCAATTTTGGAAGCAAACGGAATACTTTAAACTTTGGGCCCAAATTTGCCCAAACAATTTAATAAATATTTTACATTTTCATTGTGAAATTTTGCCGTGTATTTTTTCCAGGACGTTGTTGATGCGTAGATTTTAGCTGCCTTGACTATATAATTATTTAAAAATAAGAGGTATGGGTATGCGGGTTATGTAACATCTTTGACCTCATGGATATATGCACCCATGCCCTTTATGCACTGCTGCCACGGAGTTTAAAATGCAAAGTTGGTATCTTGCGTGGGTTAACTCGCCGCTGTTTTTCTTCTTCCTGAGGTTGGCGTTAGGAAGGGCACCCAGCTGTAAAAAACATCTGCTCCAATGAATCATCAAATGATTAAACCTACAAAATTGTGGGGAATATCATTGGTTGAAACCTTATCTAACCCATGCTAGCATGGAAAATAGACGTGGAAAATGTAAATGATGATGATGATGAAGAGGTGTTTTGTCCTACTCTATAAAAAATGGGGGTTTTTGTCCTAAGGGGTTTTGTCCTACGCCCAAACTATTTTACTTCATTAAAAAAAAACAAATTGTACTACTCCAAATTTATTAATTCACCAGAATAATAAAATTTCCTCTCACAAAGATAGGCAGAAATATTCTATGAGTTTTTTGTTAAAGTTGGACAAAAAGGATATCACAAAAAGGATCTCTTCAAAATACTTAAAAAAAGTATTTCTCGAAATTACTCAAGTAAATACAATTTTTATTAAACCTGTTGAACCTTCTGAATGTTCTTGAGGATATTCTAATTGGTCTTAAAAATAAATCCACATGACCTTTTAGCTTTCCAATCAAAATACTCAAACAAAATGCCCCTCTTCTTTCTGTACCACTTTCAATAATAATTAACAAATCTTTTGAAGGTGTTTTCCCAGACTTATTAAAATTCTCTAAGGTAATCCCTATCTTTAAGAAAGGAGAAAAATCCCATTGTTCTAACTATCGCCCAATTTCCTTGTTGTCTGTTTTTAGTAAAGTTTTTGAAAAGTGCATGTTCAATAGGTTATATCTTTTCCTTGAAAAGTATAAAATTATATATAACTTACAATTCAGTAAACTCTTTAATGTAGGTATCAGAGGACGCGCAAATAGTTGGATCGAGTCTTTTCTGTCGAACAGAAGGCAATCAGTCTGTATAAATAATGCAAATTCTTCCATCTTGAATATTAAATGTGGTGTACCACAAGGTTCAACATTGGGGCCATTACTGTTTTTAATTTTCACTAATGATCTTCATTTAATTTTTACGAAATCTGTTGTACATCATTTTGCTGATGATACTAATCTTCTATACTGTAATAACAATAGAAACAGTAATGAATCATGAATTGAAACTGCTTGTCAATGGGTTGAATCAAAACAAATTATCTTTGAATTCTTCCAAAACTGAAGTAATTTTATTCAAACCTGCAAAAATGCTTACAAAAACAAAATTGAAAATAAAGTTAAAAGGAAAATCACTCGATCTGAGTCCCTCTGTTACCTATCTTGGACTAAAAACTGATGAGAATCTGAACTGGAATATCCATGTCAATAAACTTTGTCATAAGCTTTCTCAATCCCAGACCTTCCACTGCGCACGGTTTTGCCGTGAGACTCACGGTTTGTTCCCTAATCTCACGGTCTCATGGTTAGACAAAAATATCTCACGGTAAACACCAACTTCTCGTACATCACTGAAAACGGCAGTTCTGCGACACGCGCTCACTTTGCAGCTAATTGCAGTGCTCCTCCAACGGTGTTTTTATTGCGGACCCTTATTGAGCGATTCAATATTGGTTTCGGCATCAATATTGGTTTCGGTATGCACTTTATAGTGCTTGCTAGTTTGCTATAGTATATTTTATTCCTATATTATATATGGATGTGGTAGCTGGCAATTCATCTCCAAAAAAAATATTGAGAAACTGTTTAAAGTACAAAAAAAAACTATGCATGTTTTACACATTTTTCAAATTTTGATTCACCAACTACACCTATTTTTCATAAATTGAAAGTACTTAAATTAAAGGATGTATTTAAACAGTCAGTTCTCAGTATTATGTATTCCTACACCAAAAATAGTTTATCTAATTGTATAAACGGTATCATTGAATTTTCCCGGTCAATACATACCCACAACACTAGAATTAAAGATAAATTGTTCATTCCCAAAGTTAAAACTAGCAAATACGACACCTCACTGAAATCTCTTCAAAAACAGCTTAAAAGGCAGACTCTAAACGATTATGAATGTGCTTCTCCTTGATTATGATTTACGTGTGTATATATGCCTATAAAATTACACATTTATATATATCAAATATGTATTATTAAATTGTGTTATTTAAAAGTTAAATTTATTCTCTTCTGATTTCACTGCAACCAAAATCTTGCCGATTTGTGACAATACAGTGGCAACCTTTTTAATTACTTTTAGTATTAGGTTTTGTCTCCTCTTCTTTTCATACAAACCATATATATAATAGGATATTTATTTGTTGCTGTTTGTTTGTTTTTTATTGAATTTATTAGTGGTGCATTAAGGTCTTACAACAAGTTATATATTTATATTCTACTGTATGGTTTGATGATTGAGACATCTCCAAAGAATAACTTCTTGGACTTTTTTTGTAAATGTAACAAATTCAGTGAAAAATTGTTTAGGAGCAAATGAAAGCTTATCACATTTAAGTGATTGCCAATAAAAAAATTTTGAGGCACCTTTTTTTATCTCTGAAGTTAACTTTCAAATTGTGATTGAAGTTATTTACACTAGCCAGCAATGCAACGATACGTTTTTCAATTATTCTAACACTACAATGACTTCATCATAGTATAGTGGAATTAGCTCAAATATTAGTTAAACTGGAAAAAAATTCCAATAATAAAGCTGAAACTTTGCATACAGATTACATACACCTTGGGAATGACCAAAAATGGGGCCACACAGGAAAATTTGACAAAATTGGATTGGAGGTTTCATTGTTGTTGGATAGCTGTTCTATTGTTGTTGGATAGAGATTTCATTGCTGTTGGATAGAGACACAAAGAGTTTCTGTTTCAACAGCCTATCAATAATCATGGACTCCGGATTTAAAAATTGAAATCAAGTAAATTGTATTGAAAAAATATCTGGTTTGCTAATTTAACCTTTCATAAGACTAATCACATGTAAAAGGCAATGAAAGTTTTTTTATTAAATTAATAAAGTCTTGTTCAATTGAGATTATAACTTATGATGGTTTGTTTTTATAGGATATTGGTGACTTAACTATTTCTGTGGAGGAAACCGTGCGGAATGAGGAACTGTGTTATTATATCCATGCACAGAGTCACGGTGAACAAGATGGTGTGTCGATGGGAACTTCTGTTACTGGTGTGTAACCATCATGTGGAGTTACATTTCCTTAGTTGACATTTTATGCAAATTGTAAGCTAGTTAACTAGTTGCTTGTTCCGACAAAGCTCTCCCTATGTTGCCTGTAGAGTAATCAATTAATCATAATCAATCTTACTTAAAGTAAATAAAAATATTGTGTTAACAAATAAAAGCAAGAAAATTGAATGAAAAATGTTTTGTATTGCTTTATTTAGCTTACCTTACTAGGGGTGTTGTGACACTGGAACAAACAAAACATGAATATGTTAACGTGAGTGTATAACAATTATTTATCTTTCCAACATAAGCTTACCTCATGTTTATGTTTGCAATAACTGACTTATAACATCTTAGTGTGTTTGTTGCTTTCTAGTCTACAAAGGTTAATAGATGTGTAATCAATGAAATATTGCCTAGGAACGTTTTGTGTATCTTTGTAGATAACATTGTATTTACACTAGAAAACCACTTATCCCATGTAAATTGCCCTCATCACTTTTTGAGATTAAATATTTGAAATATCAAAACATTTTAAAAAACAAATAAAAGTACTGAGACTGTGTTTGGGTAGGTGGTCCAGGGGCAGGTCCCCAATTTTTTTCTAGGTGTATTCAAATTCTAAATAGAAATTTTCTAACAAATCCATAAGATTTTTTCTTGTTTTAGGTTTTAGTAGAGATTGCCTGACTACCTTAAGGGCATTAATTTTTGTGAACATTGTTTTTCAAGGATTTATTTTTGCGATTGAGGCCTCCAAAAATTGATATTTTGTGGATTGAATTTTTGCAAATTGCTCTAAATTAGGGAAGATTCTGGAATTAATTTTTACTATTTAGGATTTTTGTTAATATAAAATAAGTAACTGAACCGATTTGGGAGTTGCGAGACTGTGTTTGGGTTGGAGTCGTGAGACTGTGTTTGGATGGGAGTCGTGAGACTGTGTTTGGGTGGGAGTTATGAGACTGAGTTTGGGTGGGTGTTGAGAGACTGAGATTGGGTGGGTGTTGAGAGACTGTGTTTGGGTGGGAGTTGCGAGACTGTTTGGGTGG
Source organism: Candelabrum cocksii (assembly GCA_963930725.1). Classification (NCBI taxonomy): domain Eukaryota; kingdom Metazoa; phylum Cnidaria; class Hydrozoa; order Anthoathecata; family Candelabridae; genus Candelabrum; species Candelabrum cocksii. The sequence continues at coordinate 9,472,857 of OZ005671.1, read as the reverse complement.
GTGTTGAGAGACTGTGTTTGGGTGGGTGTTGTGAGACTGTGTTTGGGTGAGAGTCGTGAGACTGTGTTTGGGTGGGTGTTGAAAGACTGTGTTTGGGTGGGTGTTGTGAGATTGTGTCTGGGTGGGTGTTGAGAGATTGTGTTTGGGTGGGAGTCATGAAACTGTGTTTGGGTGGGAGTCGTGAGACTGTGTTTGGGTGGGAGTTGTGGGAGTGTGTTTGGGTGGGAGTCGTGAGACTGTGTTTGGGTGGGTGTTGAGAGACTGTGTTTGGGTGGGTGTTGAGAGGCTGTGTTTGGGTGGGCAGCCCTCAACAAATTGGAATTCACTGTGGTATATAGTATTTCTTTTTGTTGGTCATGCGACGCATGAACACATGAATACGTCTTTCATGTGCGATACGTTGTTGTATTACGAAAACAAAAATTACTCAATTCTGAAGAATCTCCACTTTTTTATTATTTTTTTTATTTCATGAATTTTTGTATATTTATTTTCTTATTTCAATTTTTATTTACGTTTTCTGTTTTGAGTTTTTTTTTTCTTGTTTTTTGCTTCTTCTAATTTGGTTTGATTCTCATCAAACTTCTTAACCTCCGCCAATGTCTTTTCTTTCATTTGGAGGAAAAGTTTCTCATTTGACGTTGTGAATCGAAATTTGGCTGGTATCTCCAATCGACCTTGCTTTAAGTCAACTGAAAATCTTCTCGGTCCACTCATTTTAACATAGAGATTACCACCGTTTTTTGAAAAATAGAAAGTTAATTTTGATATGAATTTTGGTACGTGTCCAACCGTATTTCCATCTTTTTGAACAGCAATTGCGCAACTATCCTCGACGAGCGCTCCAGGTCTACTATCAGGAGTGGTGATCAAATTTTCTCCAATTTCAGCCGTCCATTGATTCTGATAAATGTGGTACCCTCTGATGCAGCAACCAAAACCAAAAATTCAACCCGCACTAAATTAGAGGAAAATGAAAATTCCATGAGATGTACCTGCACTAATAAATAAAGGGAAAAAAATTGTGCAATTTTGCGAAAAAAGGCTATCCGCACTAATTAGAAGCCGCACTAAATTAGAGAATTTACGGTAGGCTATATTAATTTTGGAATAAATTTAGTGACCAAACGCTAAGTTGCTTGGAACGACAAGAAAAATTATCGTAAGTTCAACTTCACTCGCAACATTTTATGTACGCAACTTTTTATGAATTTCCTGTCTCGCAACGTTTAATGTACGCGACTTTTTCTTTTAAAGTTGCGAAAATAAAATCACAATTTTTGCAACTTTTTCTTCCCACAACAATTTCTTCCTTTAAAGTATACCTGGCTACTCACTACTAGATTGTTCATCGAATACGACGGTGTTGATTGGTTTGTTAGATTTGGCATTCGTATAAATCAGCTTTCCACTTTTCAACACTGCCTTGTGGATTTTGGATATGCTTTTTTGTCAATCCTGACATTATACTGGACCTGGAAATTTTGGCTTTATTTTATTTTTGCCTAGGTCATACCACAATTCCACTCTACTACTATATGATTGTTGCAGTTTGCTTCAAACCCATAACAATATTGTAGGTGATAATATATATGTTATATCATATATATATGAACAGTCGGCGGCACACCTATTATGAATGCCCACAATTTTGAATCTTGAACCCAGCTATCTTGAACTTTCACTATGTCAAACAATTTTTTAAATACTTGTTTTGCATTTTTATTTGAAGGTGAATTTGTTCACTACATAGTGAACAGTTTTATTCCGTTCTATACGGAAATTTAAAGTTTTTTTTAGCTCCTCCTCTTAAGTTTTTATTTGAAGGTGAATTAGTTCTAGCTTTCACATTTATTTAACATTGCATCAATTCACAACCATTTATTTCAAGCTTTAGAAAGTTCTATTTAGAAATGAATAAAAACCTATGTTAAAGCGTTTAACCACAATGTTTTTATTTAACAAATTTTGAGAAAAAATGATGAAATTATGCAACAATTAGGTGGGTGTGGGTCTTATATTTGAAAATGGGTGGGTTTGTTTTGTAATATTCGAAAAATGGGTGGTTGTATGCTATAATATTCAACAAGTAGGTGGGTGAGTGCCTTAATATTCAAAAAATGGGTGGGTGCTTTAAATTTTGAAAAATGGGTGGGTGGGTGCCTTAATCTTCAAAAAATGGGTGGGTGGATGCCTTAATATTGAAAAAAATGGCTGGGAGTGGGTTGGAGTGGCTGGGTGCGCAAAATGATAATGCCCAAGAAGTCCTTCTTCTTTTCAAAGAGAATTGACAGACATGTTTACATGCAATGCTACAGGTTGTTTAAATGTTCCATTCAACATATAGACATATAAATACAGAAGAACTTTGCTGTATTCGATGGAAGAAAGAAAGATCAAACCACAAAGAAACATTCAGTTTTGTTTACAAAAAAAGACACTTTGACAAAAACAATAAACCTGCAGTAGACACTAAAGAAAATAAACACGACAGCTCGGCTTTTTAACGGGTTAACTTCACACTTTTTCCTAATTTCACGAAGACATGGTTATCACTGAAGAAGTCGCTGTATATTAACCTTTTAACCTTTGTACTACCAAAGTTTTTTTTTTAACGTTGCATACTACTGGGGTACACCTGTACCCCATGTATTTTTTAATTATTTTTCATGATAAGGAGTATAATTGGCCAACAAATGATTGTTTGTCGTTTATATTCCCTATAGGATTGATTTTTTACCTTTTTGCGTTATTGTTGTCCTACTCACTCTAACTTATATGACAGATGTGTGATCGTATCACAAACCATTTTCACACAAACATAATTTCAGCTTTCGAGTGTTATGCATTAACAAAAAATATGAAATTATTTGAATTACAAGCTTAATCTTTCAAGTTAGCCTAAAAAATATACAACATGTTAAATGTAATGTCACTATGGACATTAAAATATAATTTAACGTTCTTGTCTCACTTCTTGACTAGACCTAGACAGGACTCACAAATTATAGAACGATCGGCACAATGGTCCTTGCAAACAAACTGCATACATATACCACAATGTTTCCTGCTCTTTTTATCTGCTACTCTGGGGCACATGTAAAATGTGGATGGTATTTGTAAAAAGTAAATTGTAAATATTGATAGTCAATATGCACTACTATAATTTCTATGCACATGTACATGCATTCTGAATAACTACACAATTCACACTTTTTTAGTTTAGAACAAATTTTCGTGGAAAAGGAATACACTCCAGTGCAATATATGATAAATAATCTAGGATACTGCATGCTTTTGGCAAAAATTATTTTTCAAAAAAAATTATTTGCGCCTACCATAGGGGGTCAATTTGTACCCCAGAGGACTTTCATAGTATATATCTCTCCAGAAAAAAGTCAGCGTAATTATATTTTATACTGAGAAGGTCAACAATTTATTAACTTGTAAACATATAATTTGTTAAATTGTATAATTTGTAGGCCGTACATCTGGAGACAAGGATGAAGAAACTATACCCCTGGGTTACACCTGTACCCCCCCCCCCCCCCGCCCCAATGGTAGTGCAAAGGTTAAAGCTGTATTTTGCTTGTGAAAATATGTGCCGTGACATTTTATATAATTAAAATTCCGAAATGATTGGTTCAAAAACTGTTCTTTGTTAAATAGTTAAATATGTGATTGTCGAAATTTCAGGATAATTGTATTACTATGGCATAATTACTTATAAGTACTAGTTGGTTGACATTCTAAACGGCATTTTGTTCTTGTTTTCACAATCGGTTGTGTACTTTACGGGGAGAAAGTTTTGCGTTTTCGTGTTTTTTGATCATTTTCGCGAAAAAAACTGACATGCGGATTATACCAATATCGTGTTGAACCGAATATCTTGTATCGTTTAACATCTGATGAAGATCTCATTATCTCTTTACCGTTACAAGAAAGAATAATACTGTTTCTTTTCACTGACTTTGCATGGTTGTGGATTACAACGTGTTGTAAACTTAGTTCTGTGCTTAAACATGTTAGCAAGAAAAACCGTGTCCCCCGCTTTGATGTCGTGGTGCTTAGCCTTTCTTGCATTGTCAGCATAATCTTTGATTTTCTCCTTTTGTGCGTTGTCGCGTTTGCGGATGGACTGTGACACAGCAGTAGTCGTTTTTACTTGTGGTAACTTATCACAAACTTGTCGGTTGAACATCAATTCACCTGGTGAGACGTTGGTTGTAGCATGAGGTGTAGTTCTGTATGCAATTAGAAAATTTTCAAGTGTGATGCGCCAATTTGCACCGTCTGCAATTGCTGTTTGTACGCATTTTTTTATGTTGCGATTAAGCCGTTCTACCTCGTTGTTGGCAGCCAGATGGTAGGGCGTGACACGCCTGTGTGCAACGCCAAATCCGTTGAGTAGCTGTCTGAACTCAGTACAACGCTTGAACTGAGGTCCATTGTCAGTTACAATAGTCTATGGCGAACCGAATCTGCAGAATAACTTTCGAAGTTTTGATGCGACTGATGGAGAAGATGTTGATCTCAAAATATGTACTTCTGGATACCGACTGTAGTAGTCAACACAAACAAGTAAATTTTCACCTGTCGGAAATGGACCGCATAAGTCGCAACCAATGATCTACCATACTTCTTTCGGAAGTTCACTCATATTCAAAGGGGTTGGTTTTTGGGATGGACCTACAAGTTGACAGCTTCGACAGGTTTCAATGTATCTGTCGACATCGTAGTTCATGTTGGGCCACCAGACCTTTGTTCTCAACCTTTGGTTTGTACGAACTATGCCTTGATGTCCCTCGTGTGCGAGTCACATAAATTTGATCTCTCAGGACCATAGGAATTACGATTTTATCGTTCATAAAAACCAAATTGTTTGCAGTAGATAGATGGTGTCGAACCGCATAGAAGGATTTTAGCTTTCCTTCATCTTCGAACCTGTCCGTTGATAAGCAAGTTATAAGTAATCAAAGTGTTTTGTCTCTAGATGTTTCTAGATGTTAACAACTCTTTTAAATGGAGAAAAGCTTGTTGGCATGAAGCATTCCAACACCATTTGGTAGTGGTTTTAAGAAGATGCCTAAGAGGTTCAGTAGTTGTAGCGAAATCTGGAATGAATTTAGAGCAATAGATAACCATTCCTAAAAATGATCTCAATTCTTTCACGCATGTCGGAGGCTTCAAAGAATTAATGGCATTAATTTTACTTTGATCAGGAGAAATCCCTTCTGCCGAAAGTTTGTGACCCATGTAAATTAACTCATCTTTCAAGAATTCGCATTTGTCTCTATTTATGGTAAAGTTTTTCTCTTGTAAATGTCAAAATGTTTTCGTTGTACGGTCAATAAGTTCATCCGTAGTTTTGCCACCGATTATAATACCTTAAGTAGACTAATTTTGCGGATTTCGACATTTTTCGCGAAATTAAATCCGCGCGAAAACCCTGAAAATTCGCTGTCCGCGAAATTAAATCCGCGCAAAAGATCTAAATTTTAGCGATGCGTGAAATTAAATCTCTCACCCACCCCAAAAATTTAAACATTAATAGGAAAAGACGACAGTTCAAATTGAGTTTTTATGTCTTTTTTGATTAGAATAAAAAAAAGCTTACAACTAATCCAGATTCATGACTTCAATCTCAATCTCTTCCCTCCTTTCTTTTTCTTATCCGGTATCTATGATGCGATTGAAATGGCTTCAGATAGGTTGCCACCGCTTCACCCATTTTCGGAAATTGATGGAATCACTATAATTCCATCCGTAGATTTCAACTCTGGAGAGGAGTATGAACAGAAAGATCATCCTAATGTAATAACCGGGAGGAGGAAGACTCGTCTGAGTATGAATTAGATATTGATGACAGAAATGCATTTGACATCATCGTGTAAATTAACATAGATAAATATGTTTTTATGTTGAAATAAAATATGTGGAACTTTTACTTCCCGCGAACACAAACTTTGGTCATCCGCGAAATTAAATCCGCACGAAAACTACGAAAACCTAAGCCCGCGAAAATTAATCCACTTAAGGTATCATCTGCAATGTTACGTACACCAGTCAAACCCATTAATGATTGTTCGATTACACGCTGATATATTTTCGCCGCAAGCGACATTCCGAATATTAGTCAAGTGTAGCGAAAGATTCCTTTGTTGCAGGCGAAGGCAGTTAGGTGGCGGCTTTCTGGTGAAAGAGAAATTTGGTGGTATCCCTTGTTAAGGTCAAGTTTCGTGAACTTCGTGCAACCGTTGAATTCATGGAGAAGTTCATCGAGGGTTGGAATCTGGTAAGGTTCTCTAATGATTGCGGTATTCGCAGCTCTCATATCAACACATATGCGTATTCCTCCACTTTTCTTGGGCACAACTACTAATTGATTAACCCATGCGGGCGGTTTTACAACTGGTTCAATAACACCTAACTCAAGTAACTTATTAAGTTCACTGTCAACTTCTTTTTGCATAAGTATAGGCAGTCGTCGTGGTTTCTGAACAAGTGGTCGGGCTGAGTTGTCAACATGAACTTTTATCTCAACGTCTCTGAGTTTTCCTAGACCTTGAAATCGATCACGATACTCCCTAAATAAACTGTTCATATTGTCATTTAAGCATTGTTCACTGATCTTGTTAACAGTAGGTGGACCAATTCGTAAAAGGTCTAACTCAATGGCGGTTGCTCAACTAAGTATGGTGACATCTGCCTTTGGTAATACTTCTCATATTGCATCTTCTAATATTTCTCATACTGCACTTGTTTTGTGTTGTGGAGTAGATAATGAAACATTAATACAACCAGTGATCTATAACGGTTGAGAAGCATTGAACGCATAAACTTTCCTGTCATATGGTAGCACAGTTTCAGTTGATATGGTGCTGATCATTTCGGTTGAAATTATATTAATAGTGCTCCCACTGTCAATTAGAACAGGCACATCTATACCGTTCATTTTTATGTGATATAAGTCGCTCTTCGAAGGTTTGGAAGAATGCATGGCTGTAGCAGAGATGGAAAAAACAAAGTCATCGTCTGAAGAAGAGGAATCATGTATAAGATTCACTTTGCGATCAGTGGATTTCTTTGACTGACACTACTAAAATGACCAAGTTTGCCACATGACACGACTTACACGACTTTCCTTTAGTAGCTTCACATTTTTTGGCTAGGTGGCTTTTGCTACCGCATCTGAAGCATGCTGTGTTAGGAATAATTGGTGATGTAGTGTGGTAGTAGATATTTGACTTTTTAGGAAACGTCTTTGGGAGCTTTTGCCAGTGATTTTGTGTACTTCTTCATCACTTTCAGACTACTGGGTTTGTTGGTGTGGTAAATCCTTGTATTGTTTTGCTTGACGGTCAGTTGATTCACTGATCTGGGCAATTTCAAGCAGTTTTTTCAAGAGTTAAGTTACTATTAGTAAGCGTTTTCGTAGTTTGTTGGAAGAACATTTTTCTATTACTTGATTAATAATTTCATCATTAGCATCATAGAATTGACAAGTTGTAACAAGGACACGTATAAACGAGTAACATATTGTCAGGGGCGGAGCTAGAGAAAAATATTGGGGGGGGGGGGGGTGCAAGGGTCATAAAGGCCGAATTTGCCGACAAGAATTTTTTTATTCAATAAACACAAAAAACTGAACAATACATAAAAACTAGACCAAAGGATATGTGAAATGTGTGTTTATTTGTTCGATATTAAGACTCTTCTGGTCTTAAGTGTAGCCCGAATGGTGGCTAGTTTTTCAACACGTACATTATCGGTGACGTCTCTCTCACAAGCCGTTAACATTAACTGTTCAAGTCTGTCGTCAAGCATTTTTGATCTGGCTACCATTTGTGTTCGTTCGATTGAGATTACTCAATAAAATAGTTTTAAATGTATGCTGCATGTGATTGTTTCATCATTTGAATTAGTTTCATGTGAAAATGTTTTGGTTTTAGATTTATTCTATGATAGATTTGAATTTGTTAAATCTTGCATAATTGTTACATTTATTAAGCAATTAAATCCGTCACAACGTCGACGACAATGAGAGTGAATGAATGAATGATAATTCACTCACTCTGGTTGTCAACGTCAGTCAATGAAAATTGCGTAATGAGCATACACAAAGTAGAAATCAAAAGTTATTGATCCAATGATAACATATAATGACGACGCCTTTTGTTCAGCATTACAACAGAAGAAAGAAGGTAGAAAACAGGAAATTTTCATTTTGCCGAAAGGGTTTGGGATTTTGCCGACAAACAAAATGTTGGGGGGGGGGGTCCCCCTTTGGCTACGCCCCTGCATATTGTCCTATGGGTTCACTACTGTTTTGGGTGCATGTGCGGAATATATGACGTTCATATCTTTTATTTTGTTTGGGCAAGAAGTAGGTATTCAGTGCTGATATTGAGCTAGCGTAATTGTCACCTGTATCGGGAAGTGTATCAAAAAGTTCCTGAAGGTCTTAACCCCACCACAATGGAGCAGTAAAGCACTTTTCTGAGCGTCATTATCAACACCAGCTGCAATAAGATAAAGGTCAAACCCTTTTCTCCACTTGTGCCAACGGATGCCCAAACTAGCAGGCTCACCTTGAACATTGAACTTCTGAGGACATGAAATGTCAATACTTTTAGCCATTTTTAAAACAACAAAAATAGCAAAACAAATGAATATAAGTGATAACACCAGCAGTAACAACAACAGTAGCAAGCACAGTCTTATCCAGCAACTAATAATGTAGCAATTTCATTTGCTCACAGCGCCAATGTAATGTTTCTATGTATTTATATGTAGCAAGTAAAAAGGCATGTAGCGATTTCAAGCTCTATTTCAAGACTGCTAGAATAAGCAAGTTTTACAGAACATGATACACAAATGCTATTTTGCAGAACAGAATATAAAATAAAGATGGTAGCTTGAAATGGAAATGTCTAAACATCACAAAGGTAGCATTCTGCAAGCTGTACATGCCACTTGGAGCAATGGTGATTGTCAGTAATTGCGTCAAGACAGTTTAACATACATTGAAGCTCCTCTATCCAAAAAATATTTTGTTCCCCTCGAAAGTTCTCCTGGTACATAATTTTCTTATTAGAAAGAAAAATTTATGTTTTATATAAACAAATCTCTGTTGTTTTTTTTTGTCAAAATTTCAATGTTTAGAGAAAAAAAACTGCACGAAAACCGGAAATTGCGAAAGTTTATCCCACTCGAAATCAACTTTTCCAGTTGAACGCGAAAGATTATTTTACGCGAAATAGATTTAATCTACAGTGATTTGCGAAAGTTAATCCCTAAATTTTCGTGTTTTTTCCCTCGCGAAACTTTCTCCACATAAAGTACATTTCATTCATAATTAATTCACCAAATGTTCAAAAGCAGCTGCTTCGATTATTGAAGGTATCAACAAAAACTTGATATTAGCTTTTAAAAACGTATTTATTCCTAACATAATTAAAGATTAAATATTTCTTTAAAGAGAAGTTTTTCTCAAGTGAATAATACACGAGAATATAAAGTATTTGTAATCGTTTGTAATTTGTAAGGATTCTTGCGTGCCCGATCGCGCAATTTTTTTAGGCCTGGTTGGTTTTGCGAGGCTGTGTTTGGGTGGGTGTCATGATACTGTGTTTGGCTATGTTTGGGTGGGCGTAGAAATATGCAGCTAGCTATTGTTTATACTTCTGGAAAGCAACATTTTCATCATCATTGGCTCTCCATCGTATATACAAAAGCAAGACGTGTTTTTAGGCGCTCTTCATTTGTCATTATATATATAGTACATTTGCATTGTTTTTGTGGTTTATTGTTTGTGAAAGTTACGTTGGACATTAGTGATACTGTTGGTTGATGTTTTTGCGAACTTGCTGGACTGGATTGTTGTTTGTTTTGTTTTGCTGATCGGGTTTAATTTCTCATATCTTTTTTTTTATCAAACAAAAACTTCCTACTTTCTAACGAATTTCTTCCAACCCTCGTAAAACGTCATAATTACTTAATCATCTTTTGATCTCCATCATCGTGCTTTTAAATCAATACTTTATAGATTTTAACGCCTGACTGCTAGCCACCGGGCGGAGTACTTCTATATAAGTATTTAAATAAACACAAAAACATTCAATAAATTTAAATAATAAATTAACTATAATATAAAACTTCATAACGTAACTACAAAAGTTATAATAATAATAACAATTAACTAATACTCATAACATTAGCTGAATAAACTCTGGAGTACTAAATTTTAAATTTTCTTGTGGTGTAACTTAAACTAATAAATTGAGTCAATCTTTATTATGGCCTTGAGTGCTGATCAACTCAATAAATTTAACAAGGGCGAACTTGTTGCACATTGTTTGAAAGTGCAAGATGAATATTCCTCTATCAAAAGTGAAAACAATCTCCTTAGAGACACCCTCAAATCATTACAACTTCAAGTTAAAAATTTGACTGCAACAGTTGAAACCCTCCAAAATTCAATCGGTGGATTAAGTAAATCAACAGGATTGACGAATAACGAGGAAATTTTGGACCAATTAATTCACATCGAAAAAGAAAATTATAAACTACAACAATATTCTTGGCGTGATTCTATTGAAATCATAGGAATACCTTGATCTGTCCCCGATGACTCTCTGGAAAGAAAGGTAATAGAAATATCTTCAAAACTCAAAGTTGATCTCATGCCAAGTGACATACAAGCTTGCCATTGCATGTACGACAAGTCTCGTATATTTGTCAAATTTGTAAACCAGAAATCTGCCGTGGCATTAATCAAGTCGCGTCGAAGCCTGAAGGATGTGAAACCTGGCCATTTGGGTTTCAATAATGGAGCTAGACTATTCATTAATGAAAGTCTGTGCTCTCATTATTGCATGATTCATGGTAAAGTTAAAGACCTTTACAAAAAGAAACAGATTTTGCGTTCTGGGTTGCGAATGGAACCGTTCGTTACAAGAAGACTGAAGAAGGAAGGTACACCGTAATCCGACATATCGCTGAGCTTATCCATAATTTTGGTGTCCATATAGAGTAAGAATTTTTTAACTCATTTGTGTTTATTTTATTTGTGTTTATCTTTCCTACAAGTGACTGCATGTGATATATGTCCCGATGCCAAATTTTGAGAAAAAGTACTAAAAAAATTTTTAAAAAAAACCTTTGACAAAATTTAAACGTTTGTTACACCACAGGAAATGTAGCTAATAGATTTCACTTCTTGAATTTTCTAATGTATCCTTCTGAATATAATTCAATGAACGTTTGTTTATGTAATGTATGTTCTAAGACGGTAAGCTTGCGCCATCATGCAATGCAATGCGATATTTGCAACAAATGGACCCATAAAAAATGTAACAAATTAAATGACATTCATTATAAAAAACTGCAGACATCAACTGAACCTTGGTTGTGTATTTCATGCTTAAGTGATTCTCTTCCATTTTTTAATTTGAATAACGATCAATTTTTATCTCACTTATCTTTAAACAAGAATATGAACTTAAGAATTTAAGTTCTACTAAATCAAAACATTTTATGAATTCTTCAAATCCTAAATTATTTAATTTTGACAACTTTATATTTACTCAATCAGAATTTAACAAAAAAAATGAATCAAACTATATCACTACGATGAATTAAACAAACTATTGACAACTCTAAATTCTAGTTTCGATATTATTGGAATAACTGAACCGAGAATTAAATCAAATACCCTCACCCCATTAGCCAATATTGAAATAGAAGGTTATTCGATGGAATTCACTCCAACTAGTTCTTCTTGTGGAGGAGCTCTGATTTATATTTCTACAAAGCTGAATTATAAACTAAGGCAAGATCTAAATATGATTAACGATAAATATATTGAATCAATTACTATTGAAATTGAACACGGGAAAAAATCTAATGTAATAATAAGTTGCATATATAAACATCCATTGATGGAAATAAAAGAGTTTAATGATGAATATTTAATACCTCTCCTGCAAAAATTATCTCTTGAGAATAAAACCATATTTTTGCTTGGAGATTTTAATATAAATCTCCTCGAAAGCGACAAAAATCAAAACATTTCTAACTTTTTAAATTTATTATCATCGAATAACCTTTTACCGCGTATCACCCTACCAACTCGAATAACAAATACTTCCAAAACAATCATTGATAATATCTTTACCAACTCGATATCAGATGATCTAATCTCAGGAAACATAATTTCATCCATATTTGATCACCTACCTCAATTTGTAATTGTTCCAAACTTTAACAAAAAATTTTCTTCCAAACATCAAAATAATTTTAAGAGAAATATCAAATACATTAACGTGAATAAGTTTGAAAGAGATTTTGATAATATTAACTGGAACGATGTAATTGATATTAATAAGCAAGATGTCAATTACTCATTTAATTCTTTTTACGACAAATTTAACAGTTTATTAGACAAACATGCTCCTTTGAGAAAAATCAGTAACAGAAGATATAGACAGCAATTTAAACCATGGATAACTCCTGGGATTAGAAAATCTATAAAAAATCGAAATAAATTAAAAAACAAACTTATAAGGGCAAAAGACAATAATAGAAAAAACAAACTAATTAAAGAATTTAAAACTTACAGAAATCTAATTGTTAAATTAATTCGTGAATCTAAAAAAAATTACTTTCAAACGTTTTTTCAAAGAAATAATCTTAACCTCCGTGAAACCTGGAAGGGTATAAATAAATTAATCAACATCAAAACAAAAATTACAGCTCCACCTTTATCGGTATATAACAACAACTCCGATTCTATAATGACGGATTCAGTTGATGTTTGCAATTGTTTTAATGAGTTCTTTGTAAATATTCCACAAAAAATGCAATCTACCATACACTCATCCCACACTGACTTCAAAAAATTTCTAAAAACTCCAAACGAAAAGAGTATATTTCTTGATGCTATTGATCATGAAGAGATATCCTCTATTTTATCGAAACTAGATCGAGATAAGGCTTCAGGTCCTAATAGCATACCTACACCTATCCTTCAGTTACTAAATTCTAAAATTTCACCCATCCTTGCTAACCTATATAATTTTTCAATCTGTAATGGAATCTTTCCTGATATTTTCAAATTATCCTCTGTTATGCCTATCTTCAAAAAAGGATCAAAATTATATTGCAATAATTATAGACCAATATCTCTATTATCCAATCTCGGTAAAATATTTGAAAAACTTATTTATTCTAGAACCTACAAATTTTTAAATAGTCTTAACTGCTTCAGTAAGCAACAATTCGGTTTTCGTTCAAAACATTCCACATCGCATTCTCTTTTATCGATTACAAGTAAAATCCAAAAAGCATTAGACTCGGGAAAGTTTGGATGTGGCGTCTTTATTGATTTGCAAAAAGCATTTGACACTGTTGATCATAAAATTCTTCTAAATAAATTAGAATATTATGGTATTAGGGGTGTAGTCTTATCTTGGTTTAAATCATATGTTACAAACCGCAAACAATTTGTAACAATAAATGGCTTTAACTCGCATCATAAACAAATCAACTATGGCGTACCTCAAGGTTCAGTACTTGGTCCTCTTTTATTTTTAATTTACATAAATGATTTTCATGCCGCTGTAAAATACTCATCTGTACATCATTTTGCAGACGATACAAATTTACTTTACTGCGATAAATCATATATGAAAGTAGCATATAAAATTAATTGTGATCTAAAAAAAATTACGGACTGGTTAAATGCAAATCGAATCTCGCTGAATCTAAATAAAACGGAATACATTTTATTTCATTTTCCAAATAAAACAATAGATTCGAATTTTAGAATTAAATTAAAAGGTAAAATAATTCATCCTTCAGCCGAAATTAAATACTTAGGGATAACCTTTGATAAACACCTGTCCTGGAAAAACCATGTAAATACCTTAACCAATAAGCTAAGAAGAGCGAATGGCATGTTGAGCATCATACATCATTACGTAAACAGAAAAACTTTAACCTCAATTTTCTATGCGATATTCTTCTCACATCCCTCATATGGATCACTTGTCTGGGGACAGACAAAAAATCCAAACTTAAAAAAGGTTACATCCCTTCAGAAAATCGCATTAAGAATAATGAATTTTTCTTCGCGTAAACAACCCTCGACAAAGATATTTAAAGACCTTTCAATTCTTAAATTCAAAGACCTGATTAAACTCAACAATTGTTTATTAATTCACGACTTTATAAATGATTGCTTACCAACAGCCATATCGCATCTTTTTATTAAAACTTTAAATACTCATCCCTATGTCACAAGAAGTACAGTAAATTCAAAACTAGCCATCGATACGTTCAATACTGTAAGGTACGGAAAATCTTCAATCATTTACCAGTGTGTTAAAGACTGGAATGATATGGTTGATAACATTAACTCGATTTTCAAGAACACCGAAAATATTGAAATGGTAAAGATCAATGAAATTTCTCGATATAAACTTAAAAAGTATTTCTCTCAAAATATAATATCATCGTACGAGTAGATACCTTTATTAATAATTATTGCCCTCTTCGAACATGTGGATATTATTCTTATTAATACGCTAATGTTATTTTTGCTAGTTTAAATAATAAATTAGACTATTTTTCTAATGGATTCTTTACTCGAATTGCTTTTGATAATATGCTTACTCTCCTAATTCTTTATTTTAAAAAGGTGTCATTCCTTTGCCTAGTTAACCTATTGAATGACACCATCCAATTTGACAAATATATATATTTCCTTTCATTGGAAATCAATCTTTTGTGTTAAAAACTTTTTATTATATTTAAGAGAGAAAATGTGTATATTTGTTGTTTTTGGAAAATAAAAATTTTGTTGTTATTGTTGTTTGTTCATAATGTTATTTGTTATAGTGTTAGTAGTCTGGTCAAATTTAGATTGAACCTAAAATAAATTCCTATAAAGCTAATTTTGGTACCATTCGAATGGCAATTTTATAGTGAATAACATACTAAAATTCCATCGAAAGGCCATTTGGGCAAAAATTTTCATGTCCATTTGTGTAACTGGGGGTAAATAAGGAAATAACGATAATTTCTCAATAACGTAATAATCAATTCCCCTGAATTTCTTCATATAGTGAATAGAGTAATGATTAATGAAACCATTCTAACTATGAAGGCACTGAAATATCTAATAAACACTTCAGGTTAGATTGACTGAACTTTTCATGTCAAATTTACGGACCAGATTAAAAAGCAATTTACAGACCGTTAGGAAATATTGACAGTAGATTGCGGTCATTATCGAATGATTTGGCTGCAAATGATCATGACAACATTAATTGCGAGGATGCTGAGTCTGTTGGACAAGAAATTCAAAAGACCTTAGATAATGTAATTGTATCAGATGCATCCATTCCAAGAAGCATGATTAAAACGCTGGTTAAACTATCGAAGATTTTGGTAATGAACAATGAGACGGTTTACATCGATCCAAGTGTATTATTCATGCGTTTTATTGTTCTTGTAGAAGGGTATGAAGATACAAGCAGATTTTTTCATTACAAGGTGACCCCAGTCCCAACGTTGTTGTTCAAAGATGGTCATGCGTCATCCGAATAAAGCATCTTTAGCAACAGCGTTGATTTCAAAGTCACAATTTGGATTTTTAAAAAAAAGCTAAAAGCTTCTCTGGAAAAGGATAGTGAGTCATTGGTTCTGCCTTCCCTCAAAGATATAGAGCAATCGCAATCCAGCTTTGTTATTGGTGGAGGAGTTTTGCTGCACCATGGAACGGGTACACTTACGATGATGTCATCAAGCAATACACCTCTTATTTGATTATAAAGTATGGTAAATGTTCTGTTGTGTTTGAAGGTTATTCTGAGCACACCACTAAAGATCAAGAACACCTGAGAAGGAACCGGAAAGGATCACTGTATCCAGATATACTTGTTGAAAGAAATCTATAAATCAGCAACTCTAAAGAAGATTTTCTGGCAAATGACCATAACAAACAGCAATTCATCACACTTCTTGCATGACGATTACGAGACAAGGACATGAAGAGACGTGTGAAAGTGACACCGACACCGAAATTGTTGAAAAACCATTGAAAATTGCAGAGTTGGGTAAAGTAGTAATGGTGGTTGCGGATGATACAGATATTTTTATATTCTCTTTTACTGTACTTCTGGTCATCCAACATGGCTTGTATATACATGCGATCTGAGCCTAAAAACAGAAAAACTTAAAATATACCCAAAATCGTTGGTAGTTTATCTCCTGGTGTTAAAAACAACCTCCTATTCATCCATTCCTGGACTGGGTGTGACACAACATCTGTGACTTTCAACCATGGCAAGACATCACTATGTCTATTCTAAGGAGAGTGTTTTGGAAGTTTGTGCAGTATTTGATGATAGTCTTGCAACAAGGAAACAGATTTCAGAAGTAGGAATAAAAATGTTTCCTATTTTGTATGGTGAGATGGTAACAATTTCTGTCCTTAGTTTTCTATAGAATAAGAAAGAAACATTCATGCTAAAATGTACTAATTGCATCAAAATCATTTTAAAAAAAATAATCAATTTACCAATTATGAACAGCAAAGTTTGAGTTTTTCAATTGAGTCATTATTTTTTTATTTCGATTCTAGGTGGTCGTGACGGTTGTAATTTGGGACATCTACGTCGAGTGAAGTTTACAGAGTTATCACTGAAAAGTACGATATATTATATATATATTATAAGCTCTTCAACCAGAACAACTACCGCCAACTGAAGTTGCTGCGAAACAACATAGAAACAACATTTTTTTATCCTCTGTAAATATTCATAAATAATAATAATAATTAAGAGTATTTGTTCAAGTGACCCTTTAGAAAACCTTCATGACATCGAATATAGACGCAACAGAATTGGGATGGAAAGTTGGGAATTCAGGTGATGTAGGAAATCTGAGACAGAAGATTTTTTCCGAATTCTTGTTCTTGAAATTTTTACCATTTATAAAGGAGTTGGCCCGGCAAAAATACTCAATGTGGTGCGATGTAGATGCTAGCTGACGTTGAAAAATCAATGCAGAACTGCACTATGCTCCTGTAAGAAAGGTGGTCTCCCCTGTGTCAGCGCATGTGGCGAGTGTAATGGGATTGGTTGCAACAAAGAATTCAACACTGCAGCTCAATCAGATGACGATGATGTTGATAACGTGATGATTTTGACGATGGCAACATATTTGATATTTGCTTTTGATGCAAGCCAAGCACAAACTCTAAATATTTTCCTAGCTATTTATAACACGTTATTGCAATTCATGAAGGCACAAGTTCTGAGTCATTAAGTTTATCTTAAGCAAAATTATTTATTTTTATGATTGAATGATCACCAAAAATATTGACATATTCTCTTCAGAACATCTTTATTCTTTGGGTCTGTAAATTATCATTAGATCTAGTTGGAAATTTGATGTCTAAATATTTCAAACTGACCCTGATTTCCTGTTTTCTATTTATTTGAACATTGATTATGAATATACTTGATGAATATATTTTCTCTATTAGATATCAAATAACTCATGAGTATCAGCTGTCGTATTTTTGAGAAATTATCGTTATTTTCCTTATTTACCCCCAGTTATTCAAATGGAAACAAAACCTTTTGTCCAAATCGAATTTTGATGGAATTTTAGTATGTTACTCACTATAAAATTGCCATTCGAATGGTACCAAAATTAGCTTTATAGGAATTTATTTTAGGTTAGCCAGTTTTTGAGCGAATTTGACCAGACTATAGCTAGTTCGTAAATTATAGCTTGATTTCAATTTGATCGAACACTTCTTTTATTCTAAGACATCTTTTTAAAAAGATTGTTAGCTCGATAAATTGCACAAATCATTGTGAAACAACATGGATACTTTTAAGTTGAAATCATTATCTTACTATAAAAACCTGTCAGTCTTTCAATATTTAAAGTCATGTGCTTTTTCATACTGGTTTTTTAATGAAAATAAATTTACTTCATGAAAACAAAGTTTAATTCAACCAATCAAATTGTGTAAACAAAGCAGTACAGCTACAGTTTAGTGTACTCAATTCTATTTGCATTTTTTAACTTTGGTAAGTGTGATTCATAGAAATTGGATGGAAAAAAAATCAAAATCAAAATCAATGTATTTCATGCTTATCAAATTTGGGTAAATATCTGTGCACAAATACAAATAGCACAGGAACGTTGCAAATAGTGAAACACTACAAAATACACAACGACCTCATATTGATAATTTATATAACTCAAAAGTAAAAGTAAAACTGCAAAGTACGATAAAAAAAACCTAAATTGCCAAATGTTCTCATGGCAAAAAAGCTTGAGTGGTTGGATTAGGTGAGAAAAAATTGGAATGAAAAAGTAAAAAAAAAAAAAAAAAAAAAGAAGAAGAAAAAAGAAAAGAAAAGACAGCAAACAAAAAATTGTATATATATACACCAGAGATAAACTACTTCATTATATAAAATAAAAAAAATGTATTATGAATTTTTGTCTCTAAAGTAATTAAGAAGGGCTTTCGAAAATTTACTTTTAGATTGGGACCGGTTTTGGTCCATTTGAAGTTCTTTAGGCAGGGTATTCCAATCATGGATACATTGATATGTAATGGAATTGATACCGTATGTAAATGTATTTTTATGAGGTACCAAGAGGTTGTTGTTTGCAACTGACCATAGATTATGATGGTCTCCAGTTCTTTTCATAAATAAGTCATCAAACACAGGGGGTAGTCTAGAATGTTGATGCTCCCATACTAATAAACAATTTAGACTGTGAACTAGATCATGAAAAGGGAGTATGTTAGAGAGAGTAAACAAGATGTCAGTGCTACATTGAGGAGGTTGAAAGAAGATTAAACGGAGAGCTTTTCGTTGGAGAGAAGAGATTCTGTGAAGAGAAGTTTTATGTGAATGACCCCAAACCTGGCAAGCATATCTGAGATGTGAATTAAAAATGGCATGATAGATGTTTAATAGTGTATCGAAAGATACATAGTGCCTGACCTTAGCCAACATTCCGTTAGAGCGAGAGAGTTTTAATGAGATATTATGAATATGATTTTTGAAGTTCATATTCTCATCTATATCGATACCAAGATATTTAATTTTGTTAGATAAATTAATTTTCTCTCCGCTTAGCCTGAAATTTAGATGTTTAGGGATATTAATATTATTTTTTTTATTTAGGAGAGTTTTAGGGGATCTAAAGATAATTAATTCAGTTTTACTAACATTTAGAGATATTTTATTGGCTCGAAGCCATTGTAAGAGAGTTGATAGGTCATGATTAGTATATTTGTTAACTTTTTTAAGAGATTTATTTATTATCAATAAGTTAGTATCGTCTGCAAAATGATAGCAAGTTGAATGTGATATAGATTTGTTTAGATCGTTTAAGTAAATGAGGAAGAGCAAAGGTCCAAGTATAGAACCCTGGGGGACTCCAGCTTTAACAATGTGAGGGTCAGAGAAATGGCTATCAATGGATACAAATTGTTGATGGTTAGAAAGATAGGAGGCAAACCATTTGGAAGGTATACTTCGGATACCATAGTAGTACAATTTGGAGATTAATATGTCATGGTTCACTGTATCGAAAGCCTTTTGCAAGTCCAAAAAGACACCACATGCATACTGTCCCTTATCAAGAGCAAGTCTGATAGATTCGGTGATTTCAATTAGGGCATGTGTTGTTGAATGCTTGTTCTTAACACCAAACTGATACTTGTACAAACATTTGAATCTGGATAAAAAATATATAATGCCTTGTGTGCATAAGTCGTTCAAAGATCTTGCTGATATTAGATAAAAGTGATATAGGCCTGTAATTACTGCAGTCAAGTTTGGATCCTTTTTTAAAAACAGGGATGACTTTAGCAGTTTTAAACAAGTCAGGGAAGATGCCTTTTTGGAAGGAATTATTGATAATGGTGCTGAGGGGATTGCATATAGATTTAGAAACTAGTTGGAGGAGTGTTGTAGGAAGACTATTGGGGCCTATGCTCTTTCCTACTTGAAGATTTTTTATAAGGTTATCAACCTCTTCTTTAGTTGTTGGTGAAATGAAGAAATTATTGGTATTAGGTTCAAGTAAATATTCTTTAAAATCCATTTTAGACTTTTTAATTTTATTTGAAAGCTTGTATGCTATGGAAGAGAAAAAATTATTAAAATGGTTGGCTATGTCCTTTTTGTTTGTTACAATGTTATCATTTATGTTAAGACTATTTATATTATTTTTAGTTTTAGATTTAATGTTTATGAGTTCTTTTATGCCCATCCAAGCCTGTTTTATATTGTTAATGTTGTTATTAAAAAAAGAAATGTAATGATTTTTTTTACTTGTTTTAAGGAGGTTGCTAATGTTATTTCTATATATTTTAAATTTTTTATAAAGATTATTTTTAGTTCTTATGTTACTAGCTTTGAGAAATTGTTTATGGATTTTATTTTTTATTTTAATAGATGTAGTCATGGTATTTTAATTGCCTTTTAGTTAGATTTTTATACGGAGCATATTTATCTAGAATAAGCTCAAATTGTTTTAAGAAAATAGCTACCGAGTCATTTACATCGTCAGTCTCCTTAATATGTAAATCCCAGTTCACACAGGAAATATCATTTACAAACTGATCTTTTTGAAACCTTTTAAAACAGCGTCGACTAATGTTTTTCTTTTTAGCTTGATTGTTCCTTTTAAAATTTTGTATAGTAATAAACTGAGGCAGATGATCAGAAATTGTAACATTTATATTGCCAGATGTGATATCTTCACTGTAGAAATTAAGGAAAATATTATCAATGAGAGTTTTTGAATGTAATGTAATGCGAGTTGGGTACAAGACAAAGGGGAAAAATGTGTTTGAAGTTAAAGTATCTAGAAAATTGGCTACAATGCTATTATTTTCATGTTGGAGAAGGTCAATGTTATAATCTCCCATTAACATAAACTGTTTGTTTTCTAAAGATATTTTTTCCAATAAGGGCACAAAGTAGTTTTTAGTAAAGTCAGATGCACACATTGTGGGATGACGATATACACAACCGATAACTAAATTAGTTCTACCAGGATACATTAGTTCAATGAAGCTGGATTCAAGTTCCTTGGGTTTATAAATGGTTAGGTCGTTGCGAAGTTTAAAATTTAACTCAGATTTAATATAGATGAGTGTTCCACCCTTTTTAGCCTCAGTTGGTGTGTGAGTGTAAGTGTAACCATTTATATTAATGTCAGTTATGGAATGATCATTATTTTGGAGCCTTGATTCAGAGATGGCAATGATTTCAGGTTTTATATGCAATGAATTTATTAAAATTTCAAGTTCAGTGAGATGATAAGATAAAGAAGCAATGTTGAGATGGAGAAATGTGGAAGAAGAGGGATTGGTGAGGTTATTGATTTCAGCAGTGTCAGCATATCTACAGTCAATAGGAGTGTCAAGATTGTTTATGCTGTTAAAGAGAGGGCAGTTGGGAAAATTGTTATTACTATTAAAAGAAATGTTGCAACCAGAGAGAGTGGATTTAAATTCAAGATCATTTATGTCACTGAAAGGAAAGATGCTTCTGGAGCAGTATATACAGTACCAAGGGTCGGTATTTTCAGCAAGTTTGTCATAGGTTTTTTTATCAATTCCGTTACATTTCATATGTATCTATTGATTGCAAGAATCGCATTGAAGAGCCCTGTGGTTTTTCCCTACAGTCTTTTTACAACCCTTGCATGGAAACTTTTTAATCATATTTAGAAAATAGAAAAATCAAATAGAAACACAAACAGAATTTGAAATGGTCTGTTAATGAAAATGTGTACTTCTAAAACCTCCAAAAAATGTGCAAATAACTATTTGTTAATTTTTGTTGTGAAACAAAATGTTTGAAATGGAAAAGAAATAAGATGGCAATTAAATCGTGAAATAGACTTATATAATAAATAAATTTATCAGCTGTCAGGTATCTTCTTTCTTTTAATTTCAATTGAGGAGTAGTCCTTGTACAAAACAAAGCTCCTGTCTGTATGTCCATATTTCACCATTAGCCGAGCAGGGAACCCGACATGGCCGCTAACTATCTGTCCTTCTTTTTTCAAATTTTTCCTTGCAAGAAGTGCTTGATCTCTCCTCCATGTTGTGTCGGGACCATATTTTTGATCTACAATCACCTGACTAAATTTGGCCATAGTATCTGATTGGCGTGATTTTTTAAGAATGTACTGGCATACGTCCCAGACATAAAACTCCGCAAAAATGTCTCTTCTTCCGGTCTTAAACTTATTTGGCTTTGATCGATGAGCCCTTTTGATCCACGTGCTCGTGTCAGCGAGATCATCACCACATATGCCAGCAAGCACTTCCCCAAGCAAGGTTCTGGTGTTTGACCAAGATTCATCATTTTCCTCCTTGATTCCCTTGAAAACAAGGGTGTTTCTGCAGGAGCGATTAACTTGGTCCTCTAACTTGAGATTTAGCGCCTCATTCTTTTTTTTTTCTAGGGATAGATCTTCTTCGAGCAAATCAATTTTGGAATTTTGTTCATTTCGCTCAATCTGCTGTCTCTCAAAAACATGTCTGATATTCAGTAGATCTTTTTTGTTTTTTGACGCTAGATCAAGTGCTTCACGTGCGGTCTTAAGTGCATCATCAGCCGTTTTTTTTATTAAAGAAATTATCTTTGATAGTTTATCAAACTTATCGTCAAACTTTCTCGACAGTTCTTCATTTCTGGAATCGAAATGCTCAGTAAGTTCCTTTTTTAAAGTATTAAGTAAGCCTTCAATATCAGCTTGCTTCATTGCCTTGGGGATTTTTAATAATGTAGCACAATTTTTGGAGAATATAGACTTGAGACCATCATTATAAAAGGTTTAATGAAAAATTATGTATGTAAGAAAAATGTAAAAAAAAAAATAAATTAAATGTGGGTACAAGTGTTGAGAAATGGCCTATGGCAGATACTTCTCCTACAAAGTACCACCTCGACCGCTTGCAGCGACCCTCGTGGGTATGTAGGTTTTTAAAACTGCTGTAGGGTGCAGATCTCAATTTATGACTCACAGAATATTGAAAAAATAATAATTTAGATAATTATAAAACTGAAAAAAGATGTTGAAGAAATGTTGATGTTATGGCACAAGTATTTTATGAAAGAGTTGATGAGTTGAACTTTTAATTAGATGCAATTATAGTGGAATAAGGTAGGTAGAAAATAATGAGTTACAGGAAGTTGAACTTTTGATTAGATGTAATTGAATGTAATTGAAGTGGGGAAAAATGGTTGGGAGAATGTAAAGAATGATCAACCAAAACACAATTTCTAATATATTTTTTACCAATTTTTCACCAGAAACAATAAAATTTATTTGCCAACAACCAATAAACCAACAGTGCAGTAAAACCAAAAAAGTAAACTCAAAGAATAAACCCAGATCAGCATAAAAACAACAACAATGTCAATATAATTTTGCAGCTTTTTAAACACACCCTTCTGTAAAAAGCCAATTAATGAAAGACCTGGTTATGTTATATAGGAAGGAGTTTTTAAACTTTTTTATCTGCAAATTAAATTCAAAGGAATTGAAATGAAATTTATTCAAGTAAATTGTCTTTCAGATTCCTGATAAGCCATTGGATAAGAAAACAATATTGACGAAAGAAGGAAACCAATATATTGTACGCCAAATAATCATTGAAGGAACAGTTGAGTTGATATTTTCAGTGTTTCCTAATATTCATCAAAGGAAACTGGATCATAAGAATTTCTGTGCACTTCAAATTCGTATTTTGTTTTTTGCTGTTAAGAAATGACAATTCACAAAATAGGATTTATATAAAAAAGGATATTCTTTATCCCAAATATTTGTTTCTTGTAACAATTATTTTTAGTTTCCAGCCAACTCTTTCCAGGTGTATTCACACAAAATATAATCTTTGGCAGTTTCTAGATTTCCCTTTACATAACCCCGAATGTAAGAAAACATATTGTATTTTGCAGAACACAACCGAAACAAAAATGGTGTATCCTTTATTATTGATGACAGGATTTGTAACAGAAGGTGAAATTATGTTCATGTGTTTCTGCTCATTTTGTATGTATTCAATTTCAGTTTTATACTCTTGTATATCAAATCAAGGAACATGAATTAACATAAACCTCCGGAAGTTGTTGCTAGCTACATGTTAATTTTCAACTTTCAGGTGCAAATATTATGTTAGAGAGGATTATGTGCTTGAAGCAAGAAGTACCGGAAAAGGCAGTTTTTGTGGGACTTGATGCGGACATAAATTTGGCAGTAATACGATATGTAAGCTAGCTGAAAATTGTTTAATTTGCTTTAAAACGTGAGTAAACTATCCGGTTATATATTATACAATAATGTTTTAAGGTTTAAACCAGAAAGTTGCAATAGTGGATTCTCTTTGTATCGACTCTTCGATTTCTTCTAAAACAATTGCCTGTATTCATTTTATACCTAGAAAATCTTCTTCATTTAGGAAAAACTCCCAGATTCCTCAATTATTGTTGAAGGCACTGCATTGCAGGTTTTGGGTGTACAAAGGGCTATCAAGTCATCAAAATGTCCGAGTATTTGGCAAACCTACTTTCTATCCAATGGGTAATAGTAGACACTAAATTCCTCTCTTCTCCTTTCTTTTGTCTCTCTATTCTTCTTCCTTTTGTCTCTCTATTTGTGATAACTATATTTGTATATCAGAGTTGACAAAAAAAAAGTCTCCTGAAATCCATCTTTCCTGTTTCTTGATAATATTTAAATACAAGAAAATATTACCTTTTTGCAGTCTTTTACTCCTTATTGATTTATTTATTTAATTTTTAATATTTATGAAATGAAACGAGCCCGCCTGTGTTAGTAGGTCTTAGTTTGAAAGGATGTTGATCATGAGCAGTTATACCTTCCCTTTAGTTTGATGACAAGCCGCACGATTATGGGTTCCCCGATACGCATGCAGTTAGTTAAACTTCCGAATAACGAAAATAATAATGGTAATTCAAACATGGAGCAATTTTTACATTGAATTCTTTAATTCAATGTTACAGTTGCAAATGAAAGGGATGAGATCATTGAATTAAACACAACAAACTTTATTCAATAAAATCTACAAATGATTAACTAATTAAATAATTAACAATTAAAAATTAAAAACCGACAGTCCCTTCTCTTGTGTGGGTGTTAAAATTAAAATAGACTAAATAATATCTGCTTCTACAGCATTCAATTTGAAATCTACATCAATTTCTGCATCTTTGCTTACTCTCCAAGGAGTTCTTGACCCTCGGACTGACAATATTGTTGACCTCAGAATTTCAAATGAGAGTCTGGTTCTAACCAATGAAATTATCGTAGCGTATTTCTCATTCTGCTTAACCGATAATTTTGTTGCTAGTTCTTTCACAAACAAACTGCATTCAGATCCCATGCCACCGTTTGTTCCAAGAACTAAAGGCGCGAAGGAGCCGTGCTCGACTTTCAATACTCTCTGGTTGTACGCCCTCTTCTCGGTTTTGTGCTGAAAGAAGATACTTTCGGTGTTGTGGTTTGAGTTGCTCGTGGAGTTCACATGCGTAATACGGACATCAAAGAATGCAGTTTGTCCATGGCGCCAAAAACCGTTTGCCTTTATATCTAGTCTCGCTTCGTCACTTTTGTTCACTGTCTTTAGATTGAATTGTTCATCGTTAAGCGGTAGGAGATGTGGTTCTGCTTGCACATTATGACATACTTTGTCTAACAGCGAAGTAAACAAATCACGCACATCATGCCGTTGTGAGACAAATCCGCCTTTCTTACATGATAGTGCATGATTAACAGTAAAGCAGTCTCCACATGTGCAAAAACTTGGAAGACTCTTTAGGGGTAAATTGTACCGGAGTCTAAGTGCATCTTTGAACTCCTCCTTATTTAGATGCATACCCTGCTCGTCGATAGGTAAGGCATTTAACCACGAGCTAGCACCTTTATCTCTTGCTTGTTCCACGTATGGTTTCAGATTTGATGATAGTTCCGAATCAATGCGTAATAACTTTGATTTATGAGCTTCTAACTTTGCATCATGATGTTGTTTTCGAAGTTCTTTGATGGTTTTAATTTCTTTATCTAATTGAAACAAAGTATTATTTTGATTAATAATTGACTCAACATGAGGTCTAGTTATTATCTTTGATCCCATGAGTTGCTGCGGTGCTTCGGTGGATATGGTAGAGATTCCAAGACCTCCTTCTCTTGGAGGCAACGAGAGAATGTCTTTAAAATGTTCTGGTAGTGGTTCTTCTTGCCCGAAGAGTGTGGGGATTAAGTTGTCATTTAAGATGTCATCGATTGGTTGGGTATACAGTTCGAAATCGGGTATAGTTCGCATAAAGTACGCAAACTTCGAACGATACCCTTTCGTATATGCAACGTAAGCAACATGTGGTTGTGAATTAGCTATTTTAGATAAAGCAGACAGTTCTTTCGACCATTGCCTGACTTTCTCTTGGCAGTATTCTTTTTGTAGTTCTGCGATCCGATTACCGCACCAAGATGCCTTTTTCCCTCTGTGGTTATGTTAACACTATTCCCAAAGGTTTGTTCTGCTTTAAAGGCTAACTTATCCGACTTCACTATTAACCAACTTTTCGATCCATTCACATGATATCGAGACTTTTTTCCTTCAGTGGTTAATCTATTGAACCAATTATACAGTACTCCTATCTTCCCGCCAGCTGCAGCGTCGTCAGCAAACCATACTTGTTTCGCACTTGGTTCAGAGTTACGCAGAACATCAATAATAGTCGTTGTATTAAGCGAATACCAGGGCATCGCTAACGGATCACCCTGAGTTGTCCCCTCTTGAGAAGCAATTTCGTGACCTCCAGAAATGAACAACCTAGAAAGTGCTCGGTATGTGTTGATTATATACAAAGCAACAACCGGACAAATGATTTGGATGTTGTGGAGAGCAACTGAACGATTCATGCAGTTAAATGCGTTTTGAGCGTCGATCAACAGAACCGCATCTGTAGCTTCGTTATCGAATACTTGACTCATCGCGTGTATTGCTGCCTCAGCCCCGGCACCATGACCTGCACATGTTTGCAAAGGTCCGGCCGCCTCTTTTATCTCATCATTAATCGACCACGAGATGACTTTGCCAACAATTCTTCTCAGCACTTCGCCTACCCCTATCGGTCGGATTCCCGGGTTTTTATCTAGAGGTATTAGTCTAGAAGCGATGTATGCCTCGAGTAAATTTGGGTGGTAACTACAAGTCAACATGTTTTTTTGTCAAAGTAGCAACTTCTTCTCTCAAGTCTTTGCCCACCGATCAAAAGTTTTTAGAACACAAGATGCGACGATATAAATCGTCGTCCATCCCGGACGGCCCGGCCGAACCTTTTGTTCTAAGCGCGGCTGTTAAGACGGATTGTTCGTTAATAGAGTCGAATGTATACGGCGCAATGTAATCGATGGGTCCAAACAGGAGCGAATTTTCTGTTATAGGTGCCGACTCAGGATGTTTTGCTTTTAACTCGGCAATGACTTCATCGGAGATAGCAAGAACCCCACTCGAGCTTTCGTTATCCAGGAACTTTAATGCTGCAGATAGTTTACCTTCCATAATTAGTTTACTAAAGATTCGCGAAGTGTCTTCTAGCGATTTAGTTCTTTTCGCAGAAACAAACTTTTTCTGAATTCCATTGACTTCTTTTAACAGAAGATGCAATTTACCGTTTTTCCACATTTCGAGTCTTCTTGATACGCAAGCTGTATGTTCCTTTGCTTTTGATTTAGCAGATGGTTTCTGGAGAATTAAAGCTGATAATATCATGAAAGATTTCATTGCGATCGAATTCAACATAGTGTTTCTTAGATTGAATTGCTTTAGCTAGAATGTCATTTCAACAATGAACGCTTTTCCGGCTTTACCGGATGGTATGTTAAACAAATTCCTGCGGAAATGTAGAACTTTATCATATGCTTTAGAAACGACATCAATCATTTCTGTGTATGACATCTTTCCATGGAATATTATATTTGATGGTTCTACGGGAAATATCTCTACTCTAGGCAAGTTGGAATAATCTCCTACTACTGAGTTGTTCGGTATGTCAGGCAATGTGCAAGGGGTTCTTTGGAGTGTTTGGTTGTGAGATATGATACGTAAAGGCGTTGATGGGTTTTCACACTCTTCGCTCAACATTGAAGCTACTGAGTTGCGATTCTTCTCGAATTCATCATTCAACGCGATAGGTCTCTTTTTACACGCAAGCAAATGCCGTTTAAGCCCGGAAGCACTTTTGTAATTTCCATTGCAAAATACACAGCTATGCACGGTCAGAACTTTGATATTTACCATAATACAGTGTTAATTGTAGTGTTAATTGCCGTGCCTGAAATTAGCAGCTCTTCTCCATCGGTATTATTGAATTAAGTAACAACTTCTGTCAAATGTTTTAATAACAAATATCAACTGATTTTAAAACAACTACAATCTCATGGAATATACAACACTTTTCGTTAATTCTTCTCCAGATGTAAGCTAGTCAATAGACAAAGCGAAATAACTAAAAAACATATATCCAGAGATAACAATTCTCCAATTCAACAATTCCGTTGGTTTTTAATTTAAATTTTGAACACCATGAGTGGAACGTCAATTTGTCAATACTCATTGAATCATTGAGATCATTGAATTTGCTTTTTAGAACAAAGACATGCTCTGCCGAAAAAGAAGTTACTTTGGCAAGAAGATATGAAGATGCATTCGCATTTTTTGGACCGAAAGGTACTACTTTAAAAATTTCCCTGCTACATATCAATTTTGTATCTATCAATTATTTCTGGTTCAGGAATGTCTTAAGTTAACTGTGAGAATTAAACTTCTACGAAAACAAGATAACAGATCTTAAAGTATAAATCATAGTTATGACATACACCTTTTTTATAAGCATATTCACCTTATAACATACACCTTTTTTATAAGCATATTGACGCTATAAACATATTGAAGGTCAAAATGTTCCAAAAAGTAAGCAAATTCTCCAAGCAAATTTCCTAAGCATAAAATTAAGGGCCTGTCTAGTACTGTTAGTCCATGAGATAGCTCTAATATGATGGACATTTTAGGGATCAAGCATATTATATATCAAATTAAAGATAATTTAATATATATAGATTAGGAAATGTATGTTACCAAGTATTATGCGGTCATGATCACGAAAAAAATCCACTCTTCCATAGCGTGGTAAATATTCCCTGAAAGTATGTACACGCTTTTTTTTAATAAGCATAGACTTGATTTGGCCAGGGTCAAGTATTCTTAATTTTTAACTCCAAATAAGGCTGAAATATTCTTAGCATATTCTTATTTTACTTAAAATAGGTTCTCTTAATATTTTTTGTTCCATAAAAATTTCTTAATGAAGTTTTTTCTTCTATACTGCGTACATGTTTTGATCGCGTGTGTATTTATAGAAGACATTGCATTGAATAAAAAAAGAAGAACACATTGCAGTGTGTTCTCCACCTTATCAGTGAACTATATTTATAACAGGTTGTTTACAACCAAATCTTGCGCTGTAAGTGCATGCAGTAGGAGAGTGATGTTTTTTAATGTAGAAGTAGCAAGCAGGTTGTAATTGAAGTAAGTTCTTTTGCACGTGAACATCATACAAAACAGCAACATGGTTCCTCCTCCAAAGAAAAAACAAAAAACGCTAGGCCATTTTTGTTTTACGAAGTCCGTCAAACATCGAGGAGTTATGTTAAAAGTTACAATTCATGACGAGCCATCTGAACGACCGACTGTGACATGCAAACACTGGGAAAAAAGCTTAAAAACCAACAAGGCTTAGGCACTCATTTGCTTACCCATGGAGTCAAAGCTTATAAGCATGATGATGATAAGAACTCTCTGGAAAAAATGGACGTAGATCTATCTCAAGATATAATCAAAGAGGTTGTCCAAGATTTGGTGAAGCAAGTAGAAAAGAATCTTAAGACTAACAAAGTTGGCAAAGTTGCGCGACGATCGTACAGTGCGTCACAAAAAGCTGATATCATTCACGAGTTAACTATCACTGAGTTGTCCCAAGTTCAGATTGGAGCAAAGTACAACATCGCTCAATTATTGCTATCGAAATGGCTCAAAAAGAAGGAGATAATTTTTCAAGATGCGGCGGGTTCGCATCGCAAGCTGTTCAACAAACAGCGTAAAGGTACAAAATACATACTTCTTCATCACAGATTATGGCAGGTATTTAATAATGCTCGATCAAAGGGCCATCGCGTTAATTTCCACTGGTTGCATTCAAAAGCAACAACCATTCAAAGCTTACTAACAATAAAGATGCAGAAATCGGAAAGCATGTGATCGTTTCTTTTTTGAGACGCAAAAATATCAGAATGCGAACGAAGCAACGCAGCTAAAGAAAAAACAAAGAAAAGAAAATCAAACCGCTGCAGCAATGGCATGCTACCTTCCGCGAAAGATGTTTACGTACAGGAACTGACCAAAGATATCATCCGAAATGGGGTCGGTTTTTACCAGAGGAAAGACTAAATGTTGATCAGTCACCACTGTCGTTTGTTATCGATTCGAAAAAGACGTATGAATACATCGAAGCTGGGAATGGTCATCAGCATAACACTTGGATTAGCCAGCCCGGTAAGTTACATTTGTAGTGTAGGTTAATGCCACAAAGAGAAATCTGAAACCACGAGCGGTCGATTTCATCATTGTATTACAAGTGAAGGGTAAACAACCACCTCTCGGGATAACATTTCGTGGTAAAGGTGTTCGAATATCAAAGGACGAAAAAAAGGCCTGGCATCCAAGCACAAAAATCTACTTCCAGCCAAACGCTTGGATGGACATCAATGTAGTTTCAAAGTTGGTGGATGAGACGCTGAAAAAATTTGTTAAGGATGAGGAGCTGGAAAGATTCGTTCTCCTGTTGGATAACCTATCAACACATACAGAAGAAAAATTTAAAAAGTCAGTGCGTGACTTAGATGGCTTGGTGTGGCCAGTTGATGCTGGTTATGCCCAGGTACTTAAAAGCTTGCTATCTAAAGAGCAGCAGAATTGCTTGGACATCGAGGAGAATGCAGATCGTTGGTTTGGGAATGAAAAATCATTTACTGCAAAGGAAAGACGTATCTTGATCTCTAACTGGGCTGGTGAGGCCTGGAACAAACTTTCAGGTGAAAAATATGATTCCTTGAGAGAAAACATTTGGATTAAAACAGGCTGCCTATTAGCCGCTGACGGCTCGGATGATGAAAAGGTTAAACCCGAGGGACTTCCAGATTACGCAGTTCCTCCCCCATTACTGATTGATCCAACAACACAATTACCAGTGACGAAAACCCCCGATACTACAATAGCTTTTTTCGGCGATGAAGTAAACGAAAACTTGGTCGATGATGAAGAAACAGATTTCGAGATAGAAGGACAACAAGACAGGCCTGGAATTTTTGACATTTTTCATTTACTTGTTTAAAAAAATATACTGAAGAACTTGTCAAAATTTATAAATACGTGTCTTATTTTCTTCTATCAACTTTTACAAATTCAGCTATATTTCGGCAAAATATTCCCCAACACAGTAGGATTCTCACCCTGGGCATATTTTTAGAATATTCTTTAAAAAATGCCGCCCATTTTCACCCTTCTATTCTTATAAAAAAGCGTGTAAGTGAAAGAAGTCCCTATTTTTAAAAAAATTGGTTACTTTAAGGGAAGAAACTTTCGCGGTACCTTTTCCACCGCGAATTTTTCCGATTTAACTTTCGCGTTTTTAGAAAATTTGAAGAATTCGCGGGAATAAACTTTCGCGATTTTTAAAATTTTGCAGATTTCGCGGGAATAAACTTTCGCTGATTACGATTTTAGAAATTAAAGTTCCAAACATTGTGTCGGATTGCAAGTTTTTCACTGCAGACAAAAAATACTCAATTTTGTTGACCTAAATAAACTGCCAGTATTTTGATGTTAATGCTATATTTTCGAACTTTTAAGAAAGTGTTTTACATGTTTACTCCTCGTCATCAATAAAGTCTTTGAAAATGTCAAACGCTTGTCCATCATCCTCGTTTACCCACTCGCCGTCATCGTTGTCCGACGACTGGCCTTCGCTTTCTTCAACTGGTGTGATAATTTGTAACATACCAATATCAGTGATTTCGTGTATATCACCAAGGTCATCCATTATCTTGCGGTATGAGAGCGTCCAGATCTTCAAATGGATCGATTGTAGGGAGACCCAATGTTCCCAATTTTATTGCGTCGGCTTTCCATCCACCTAAGATAATATTTTTTCTTTTTTCACTTGTCATTTCGTTGTAGAGCTCTACCAACCATTGAGCATGGAGTGGTTTTAACATTGATAATCGAAGAGGAACGTTGAGCTTCTTACTTTCTTGCATTTGGCACCCAATCTGTTTAGAGTACCATTCCGTAAACTTTATCTTCATAAAGCGCTTTGCATATCCATTTACGGTTAAATTGTGTGGTTGATAATATTGCGACAGGTATATCAACCTTGTAAAAGAACGTTAAACTGAGCCAAAAAACGAAGTGATTATGGGTTCCTTTTTGATGCGTGCTGTTCCAGAACCACTTGCTCTTGAAAGACCTCCGAAGAAAAAGCGAAAGACCGGGGCTACAAGAGTTGCTAGCAGAGATATTAGGGCAATGTTTTCTGCTAGCAACAAAAGTGGACAAAAGAGAAAAGACGGCGATAAGGTTATAGTTTTAGAGTGATTGTAATATTATGATATATATACAAAAGGAGGAATTAAAAATTAAAAGAAGACTTTTTTTCGCGGGAATTAACTTTCGCGTTTTTTTCTAATTTGGATATTTCGCGGGAATAAACTTTCGCGGTTTTAGTTTTTTACCTTGGTTTATGGAAGAAACTTTCGCGCAAATTGGGATAAAATTGCCGCGAAAGTTTTTTCCGCGAAAGTTTCTTCCCTTAAAGTAATGAGAATACACAAAACTTTCCACAAATTTAGGCACAGTATGACAATATACAAATCCTAAAAAAATCTTAAAACCTGATATTTTGATGACGTCTCATTTCTCACGTTTGTTTTTAGCCGAATATACTCATCTCGAAATGTAAAACATTTTATAAACATTTAAATGAATGGATGATCATGTGTTTTTTTTAATTAACAGTTTTTATATAAATAACCATATTATGGTTAATTTTCCAAGTTGGAACATTGTTACGTTGTTGTTGTTCTGTATATTAATATTGGAAAATGGTGGTGGGAAGTTAATTATTCTTACCGCGCCTCTCTGCGAACGGAAATACCATTAGCAGTACAAGATTTGATGCCTTTAAGGATTTTAAAGGGTGATGAAGCTGTTTCTGTTATCCTAATTTTTTTACAGAAACATTCATCAATCAGTTTTCCGGTCTTTCACTAGTGTCCGTATCAATAGGCTTCGAGGCTACAACAGATTTGCTAACTGCTCGACAAACTGATAAAAATGAAATGAATAAGTTCATGAATGAGCGATTAAATATTGGTTTAACAGACTTATTATTTTTGACTCAATAAAGTAAAAGAAACTGGCTACATTCAAAAGCTTAAACAAAGTCAAAACTTACAAAACGAAGGACGAGGTTATTCCCCTTACTGCTGAAAAAAATGTTTTTTGTACAATAGTGTTGATTTCACAGAAACGAAAGATTGACTTAAAAGATTGACTTTTTGGTTGTCCATTGGCATCAAGGGCATTAACATTAGCTGGAGCTGACGGCACGCTAATAGTTAGGTCTGTTAGCATAACAATAGTTCAAATGATGAAGAAAGCATGAAACTTGGTACAAATGTCTATCTTTTTTATTTATTTATTTTTTTATTATATTTTACTATTTTACTATATTTTAGTGATATATATAACAAATATAGGGTGGGAGACACACTCAAAAGTCACGTGATCGCTGACGTCAGCACTTTTTTGCTGGGAAATCAACTTTCTCAAATCTCAACATATTATATACCGTTGGAAAGGAAATTCGATGTAGATTCCAAAGAAGAATTACCTCATATTGTAAAAATCAAAAAGCTTAAAGTGCTTAAAGTTGCTTAAAGTGAGAAAAATTTTTGCTTGAAATCGTTTTTTCCAAACCTTATCATATATATACCGTTGGAAAGGAATTTTGATGTAGATTATGAAAAAGAATTATGTTTTAACCTGAGAATAAAGTGTTTGGAAAGTTATTTAAGCTCATATATATATATATATATCAACAACCACCACCGTCGAATTCAACGAGTCTTAAAACTTAACCGAAAGGTTTGGGTAATCTTGTCAAATTACTTGTCAAATCGCAAAAGCTTCCTTGTGGTGTTTGTAGAAAACGTGTTAACTCCATTATGTGTTCCTCTTGCAAACATTGGGTACATAAGACCTGTTCTGGTATCAATAGCAGGCTTAAAGAGGATCCAAACTTCAAATGTAAGATATGTCTTGGCATGATATCTGCTTCAGTCGCACATGTACTTGTTCAAGTAGAACTACATGGGGAACCTCTTGAAGTTGTTACATCGTTTGTTACCTTGGTGATGCAACCGGAGTGAGAGGTGGCTGTTATGAAGCAACCACAGCCAGAATACGATAAGCATGGAAGAAGTTTTGAGAGCTACTCCCTATCCTGACCTGTAAAGGCATTTCCCTTCATAATAGAGGCTAATCGAGTCAAGTGAAGGGAAGCCATCCGATCAAATCGACGACGCGTATTTTTTTTCCGTAGTCCGGCTAAGTATCCTAAGCGGTAAAAGTATTCCAAGTGGAAAAGTATCCTTAGCGGGAAAAGTATCCTAAAAATAAAAAACGGTAGTTTCAAGCCGAGGAGTATCCCAAGCGGCCTCAGTATCCTATGCGGTAAAAGTATCCAAAAAACGAAAGCTCAAAAATCCGTGCTAGCTGTTACACAAGACAACAACAAAAAGGAAGGAGAAAAGAGTTAAAATGGCGGAAAATCGCATGGTTCATGAATTGAGAAACGAGTTCAACTTTTTAGAAGACAGCTTTGAGCTCAAACAACGTGTTGCTGATATTGTTCCACTGCCGGGTTATAACTTAAAATATGTAAAAGGACGCCCTTTAACTTTTAAAACTTGTTTCGAATGCAACATTTTGGGTGAATCTGAAGGAATAAAAATGTTTGTCCAGAATTACATGAAAAGAAACACTGAAACCATAAGATTATCTACGGCAAAACCAAAATCTAAAGGTCCTTACAAGCTTGTGCATTACTACAGATGCCAACATAAAACACGGTAATTTTTCTGATATTCAATTACTTTATTGTCAGAAAATTTTGCGCAAAATTAAATTCCGCGAAAAAAGTTTGAATAATTAAAATTAAAAATTGTTATTTATTGTTAGCGCCTAGTGAGCACCAACCTTAAACGACTCTATTTCCTCTTATCAAACTATTTTTCTCTTATCAAATGTACTTTCGGCATAAAAATCATGCCGATGTGGCTTATAGTGTAAACGGAAGACCTATCCGATACGTTTTTATAACGGCATAAAAAACTATCCCCAATATAGTGGTAGTGGACATATTATTATTATTATTTACGAATATTTACAGAGGATAAAAACATTTCAGTAAAAATCATAAATTAATACAATATACTGTTATCAATATGTGTCCTCATTGATATAAATAAAAATACGGTGCAATACATGTAGTATTAGTGTAAAAAAATTTCTTTAGATGAAACAACATCATGAAAACAATAGCTAATAGAAAGGCGCGTTTTCTATCCATAAAGCCACATAATGAAAATGTGTCATAAATAAACAGAAATGACAAAATAATTGTGGAATTATCGATTGAAGAAAAGCACGTGTTTCATAATAAAATGTTAATTAATATAATAAGATCCATTGCTTTGTAAGTTGGTGATTGAAATACAAAAATATTAACTAAATATTTTTTGGATTTTAATTTCTAAAACAAATTATACCATTTTCTATTCTTCGGTGTCTTTCCCAGTAATTTCTTATTTCTCTAAACAATTAAAAATAAAATAAAAATATGTGTTAATCACAGCCTGTTTTTAACTAAAGTTCTAAAAAACACTAACCCATTATAGTCCACCCAAGACCTGTCACAAAACCTCTGATTGTCTGTATTTTGAAGTACTTTGAACATGGAATACAAATATTAACGCCAATTAAAAAACACTAAAACTTCTCTGTAATAATAATAAAAGCAAATAATACTCACAAAAGCTCTATGGCTGCAGAATCTAAGTTTTGAGGATGATCGGAAGACATTATAAAAATAAATAAAAACTTAGAATAAACTATAATATATTACTATTAATTAAACGGACTTGGTGTGGAACAATTATATATATTACATACTTTTTTGTTTACAAAAGCGCGGACCGAAAGCAACATATATAGAGCAGTGTACAATTTGACACGAAATAACTCTGAGGATACTAACTCCGCTTGGAATACTGAGACCGCTGGGAATTCCTCCTTCAAAATTTCAGGATACTTTTCCACTTGGGATACTTTTACCGCTTAGGATACTTAGCCGGACTACGGAAAAAAAATGCGCATCGACGACAGCAACGTCCAACCCTCGAACTCGGGGATCAAGCGTGCGTCAACATCTGTCTGCGGCGAGCGAGAAGCCCGGAGACCGGCTGGTGTTATAGTTTGTCGTGGTGAGCTCGTCGCCAACAGAGGTAGTTAGCGGCACATGCTCGTCTTTTTGACGGGCTGGCTTCTCCCGTTCCGTTTCTTTTTCAAGCAGTGTGATCGAACTGTTTGGGACTGTCGGCGAGGCAAGCGCACGCGATGTTCCCAGGTTGTTGGCGTCTTGAAACACGGGCCAAGGAGTATAACATGTGCGCGAGTCTTCGGGTGAGCGAAACTCTCGGGCGCGAGGTCCGCAAAGTGAAGGTCCGCAAGGCCCGAAGTGAGATCTTGTTCGTCGCCGAGCGAGCGCATCATTGACCGACCTGTTTTACTCCTAAAAAGGTTTGAGTAAGAGCACATCTGTTTGGATTCGAAAGATGGTGAACTATGCTATTAGCACTGTTGTTCAATTGAAGTGGGGCACAGAATGAGAGTTCTTAGTGGGTCATTTTTGGTAAGCAGAACTGGCGATGCGAGATGAACCGAACACCGAGTTAAGGAGCCTAAATCGACGCTCATGAGACCCCACAAAAGGTGTTTGTTGATCCAGACAGCAGGACGGTGGGCATGGAAGCCGGAACCCGCTACGAAGTGTGTAACAACACACCTGCCGAATCAACTAGCCATGAAAATGGATGGCGCTCAAGCGTCGTGCCAACTCAACACACGTGCTAATATCTTCAAACTTTGTTTCCTTATTTTAAAAAACAAATTTTTTCTACAATGCAAGGTATTCAATCGCCAAGGAAAATTTGCATCGAATAATCTTTGCTTTCCTAGAAAACAAATTACTGGTTTTAAGTAGAATTTGATGACGTCATTTTGCTCACTTTGAGCATAAATAACTCTTCATAGGTTGATTTTTACGATATGAGGTAATTCTTCTTTGGAATCTACATCGAATTTCCTTTCCAACGGTATATAATATGTTGAGATTTGAGAAAGTTGATTTCTCAGCAAAAAAGTGCTGACGTCAGCGATCACGTGACTTTTGGGCGTGTCTCCCACCCTAACTTTGTTTGGAATATCATGATAGACATTTGTATCAAGTTTCATGCTTTCTTCATCATTTGAACTATTGTTATGTTTTTTAATGCTAACAGCCCTCACTATAAAGAAAACACCAAAATCAGTATTTTTACATGAATTGAAAGGTTAAGTAGAATCAATAGACCGATTATATCCCGAATTCCAATTACGTTATTTTTTTAGTTGTTTCAATACGAGGCACCGTCAATGCCTCGTCAATACCGTGACAAAAACAAAATTGATAAGTTGTAAATATGGCAAGTATAAAGGATATAATCGACTCTGCTGAAATCTCTAAGGAAAAGCGTAAAGTGATGGTGCGGGATTTCTTCAAAAGTAATGTTTGCATTTTGCACTTGTCCTGCTGGTAATAGTGGATACTGTAACCATGTTTATGGCGTTGTTATTGGAGTTAGTTCACTACTCTTTTGTGCTTAATTGTAAGGGGGGGGGGTCGAATAAGCAGATGATATTTTTTAAAATGGACCAGGCATTCTATAGTCTGTCCATTCAAGATGTACGTAGAATTGTCTTCGAATTTGCAGAGAAGAATTGAAAGAGAAAAAAAGTTCTTCACAACTGCGTACATGAAAACAGCGACTATGGCTTGAGCGATTTCAGGTTTCCGGTGTACTGGTATTGTACCATTCAATCGCGATATTCTACCAGAATCTGAATTTCTCTTAGATCCAAGAGAAACCCCTTCTACTGTTGCTGACAGTACATCAGATACTCAGAGATAACTGTGACTATTACCATCTCATAATTTTATCATTGGATCCTGTATCGTCACTGCCCCTGCCACCATCAGCATCTTGTTTGTAAAACTTTATTAAGTGTCTCGTTTTGCCCCTTGCATTGACACACTTCTGTATTTTGCCTGTGACGTCATATTGCCAGTATAAAAGAAATAAAAAAAACGGTTTCATTGTGACCACTAAGCCCTACTAAACAAGTAGGAACTAAAAAAAAGGTGTTAAGTGCACAAATATTTGTTTTTATTTACTAAAATATCCTTAAGCGTCTCGTTTTGCCCCGCATTACGCTAGTTCTTTCAAAATGCAGCAATATAAAATCGCACCTGTAATTTATGACAGGCACAAATAAG
This sequence comes from Candelabrum cocksii, assembly GCA_963930725.1. Lineage (NCBI taxonomy): Eukaryota > Metazoa > Cnidaria > Hydrozoa > Anthoathecata > Candelabridae > Candelabrum > Candelabrum cocksii. The sequence goes on along the minus strand of OZ005671.1, from coordinate 9,433,993 downwards.
AATCATAGAGTTATTGACATCGATGTAGTACTTTAAGCTTTAAACTTTTTACAATTTTAAACATTCACGAAATTATTAGATTTGATTAGTGATAATGACTTCGTGGCGTGCAGTCATGCTCTTGCTGGTTTTGTTGTTTTTGGCTGGAGATGAAATTATAACTGACGCTGATGTGATTCAATTTGAAGAATTTTTTAAATCGAAGGGGTTGAAATTATTACACCAAAATGTACGTGGTTTATTTCCAAACTTTTCTGAAATTGAAACTTTGTTTTGCAAGCACAAAAGTATTGATATCTTTGGAGTCACAGAAACGCACATCAACAAAGATATTCCAAACGGTTTGTTTAATGTTGATAATTTTCAGTTTATTTCAAGACCCAGAACTTCTGGTATCGGTGGAGGAGTCAGGGTATATGTGAAAAACTCTGTGGAATGGCAAAGAAGAGACGATCTAGAAAGTGAATCGGCGGAATGTATTTGGCTTGAAATTTTTACACGCAACACTAAATCTCTTCTTGTAGCTATCTATTACAGACCTCCAAACACTTCAAAACATTTACCGAAAAACTTTAATCAAACATTTAATGGCTCTTTAACAACCGCTCAAAATGAACAAAAGAAAATCATTATTTTGGGTGATCTCAATGCTAATTATCTTTCTCGTACCGATAATAAAGAGCTAAAAGATATCATAAAGATTAATGGGTTCAAACAAGTAATCAATAAACCTACACGGACAACTGACTCGTCAAATACATTAATTGATGTCATCCTAACTAACAATATATCGAACATAAAAAATGTTATTGTTGCTCCACTTTCTATCGGTGATCATGATTTAATTGGCTGTGTGAGGAAGCTCAACCATCAAAAGTCACAATGGAAAACTATAAAATGTCGTAACTACAGAAATTACACCTTAAAAACAATCAACAAAAGAACTTCTCGACAAAGATTGGCTCCCAGTTTACAATACAACCTGCCCACTAAGAGCATGGTTAGTTATGAAATCATATTTAACAGACACACTAAATAATAATGCCCCCTTCATTGAGAAGATGGTGAAAGGGAGAACATGTCCATGGCTAAATGACAACATCAAACGCGAAATGAATGAAAGAGATAAACTTCTACGGATCGCTCGCAAATCAGACAGCAAAACAGATTGGTACGCGTACAAACGAAAACGAAACTTTGTAAAAAACGAACTTCATCGTACCAAAAGATCTTTTTTCAAAAACGAACTTAATGACAATGCTACCAATCCTTCAAAATTTTGGGGAACTATTAAGAAAATCTTTCCTGTCAAATCCAAATCGCCTGACTTGCCAAAATCATTCAAGATCGACAATAAATTGACCAACGATAAAATTCAAATCGCAAATGGCTTCTGTACTTTCTTCTCCACCGTTGCGTCATCTCTCAAACGAAAAACTTATTATTTGATGGAATTTGTATGGAGACCGAAATTTAGTGCAGTGAATTATTGTAAACATCAGTTCGAATTTAAAACGGTATCTGACAAAGAGGTCCTTAAACATCTTCAAGGACTTAAACGAAATTGTGCTGTTGGGTTGGACAATACCCCTGCTTCTTTCTTAAAGGATACAAAATACGCCATTTCAAAGCCACTCACTCACATTATAAACTGCTCACTGAAATCAGGTATCGTGCCCTCTGACTTCAAACAAGCAAGAGTTTCACCAATTTTCAAGTCTGGCGATCGAGCTAATATCGATAACCACAGACCAATTAGTATTCTCCCAGCGGCATCAAAAGTTCTGGAGAAATGCGTCCATCGTCAATTCATAGACCATTTTGAGACTTACCAATTGCTATCTCAATTCCAGTTCGGTTTTAGAAAACAACATTCTACTGAGCTGGCTACAGCATTTTTCACTGACCACATTCGAAAAGCAATGGACAAAGGCTTGCTCACTGGTGCTATTTATATCGACCTGAGCAAAGCCTTTGATACAGTCAGTCATTCTTCGATCATTGAAAAACTTCTTGACTTTGGTATTACAGGAATCCCACAACTTTGGATTGGAAGTTACTTATTCAATCGTTACCAGCAAGTTTTTATCGATGGGGTGCAATCCTCTCGGGAACCTTTGTTTTGCGGTGTTCCACAAGGATCAATCCTTGGACCTCTTCTTTTCCTCCTACACTTCAACGACTCAGCAAACGTCTTGTCGAAATGTAATATTACAAAGTATGCCGACGACACTGTTCTTTACTATTTGCATAAAGATATCAAAGAAATTGAAAATGTAATGTCTTTTGAATTCAACTTATTTTCAAATTGGTTGAAAGAAAATGAACTTATTTTAAATTGTAAAAAAGGAAAAACGGAAGCTATGGTATTTGGAACCAACCCACGACTAAAAAAATTGGATGACCCACCACTTCGTTTTCGACACCAATTCAAAGAAATTTGTTGTACTGACTCCTACAAGTATCTTGGTATATTGTTAAAATCAAATCTAAATCTGACTGATCACATCCAGCAATCGGTTTCTATAGCGTCATCACGAGTCTATCTCTTACGTAAAATTAGACCCATGATAGATGTGAAAACCAGCTGCAGAATTTTCAATGCAATGATCCTTCCGTTATTAACATACTGTCCATTTACAATCATTGGATTTGGATCGATACCCGAATATCTAAAATCCAGAATTCTGCATCTTGAAGCTCGTGCGCAGAAGGTTGTTGCCAATGAATACAAAATTGAAAACAGCTAAAGCGTTGCGTACGAAAACTGCAAAATATGTTCACCGTTGCTTGAGTAATGACGTTTGCATGAACTTCAAAAACTACTTTGAGCTATGTTCTGGTCGTAACACGCGAAACCAAGGAATCCTCATCAGACTTCCAAAGGCAAAATTGGAAGCAGCTCGTAAAGCATTTTATTTCCAAGGGGCGCTAATTTTTAATAACCTCCCAATTGAAATTAGAAAAGTGAAAGATTTTTCTTGTTTTTGTAGGCTTCTCAAGCAACTCTAATTTTAGTCAAATCTCTATCCTAAATCTTGTGAGTTTTTTCTTAATTTGTCGTTTTACTAAACCTTTTTAGTATCTATAATGTTTTTAATATATAATAAATGTTTTTAACTAATTTCAATATTATTTTTATGTTTTATATTTTTTATTTCAAACAGGACTTCCAGGATAACAGTATATCTATATATTTAATATATTTATTTTATAACTGAGGAACCATCCTGTAAAAATATTCGTTTTAATAATAATAATAATAAAGTTTATCCTCGCGAAATTTTCCAATATTTTGCATTCGCGAAAGTTTACCTTGTGAAACCACCAAAATAATAATAATAAAGTTTATCCTCGCGAAATTTTCCAATATTTTGCATTCGCGAAAGTTTACCTTGTGAAACCACCAAAAAAAAAATTCTTTATTGCTTATTCGTCGGCGATTAAACTGTTGTCCTATATTTTTAATCTTTTCAAACACTAATAAGAACCAAGTAGTAACTGAATTCAATACGAGTGATCTTTGTATTCCTAGCCATCATTTTTACAAAGGGTTAATACTCATGATCATAGGAACAAGAGCCCGATATAGCAACAACAACTCTTATTTCTGATAGATAAAAGTTTTATCGTGTCTTAGTCAATGCATAAGCATTTCCTTCGTCAAGTTTGATTCTTTTCGTCAGCATTTCTTTGCACCTTAGAGTAATACGGGGGAAAACGGGACACTTAAGGTTATTCTATTAAGTCGATCTGCTTTTTAAAAAATACAATTTTGAAAATAGCCTCAAATTAATTTATATCAAATACAATTTTAATGAAGCAATTAAAAAAAATAAATCTAAACTTAACTTTGGGACAGACACAAAACTTTTTGGTGGATTTGGTCTTCACCCAATGATTTTAGTTGCCCTGTTACTCTTCTATGAAGGGCATTTTTGGGGACATTGAATGAATCCGCAGCTTTTCGGAGACTAATATCTTTGCTTTTAACTGCACGTATCGCCTCTTTCATAGAATCTTCAGACCAAGTGCCTCTCTGTGTCTTTCTAATATAATTTCTAACCATTTTGAATCTAAAAATATAGATTAAATACAAAAATAAGTATCATGGACACATAAACAAAGGACTTTGTAACTGCCTTTTTTATAGAAAAATCTGTCCCATCTTGTCCCACTCAAGTTCGCTCAAATTTGCCAATTTTTTACTCCCCCCCTCCCCCCTCTTGTTCGTTTTGATTACACCCCCCCCCTGCGAACGTTTGTTTTCACCCATAACACCCTCCCTACTTTCTGGAATTTTCCACCCCCCTCCACTCCCGAACGTACTATTTGAATAAGCCCCAAGCCCCAATAAAGTCTAAATTTCTAAGCATCAATAACTAGTTAACACAAAAATACTCATGAGGCTATTAGAGTATGCCCTAGCCACTCGGTAATCATTTAAACAACTGGAAAAAACAGTATACAAGAAACGTCAAATCAAATTTCATAAAACAGAAAATATTTAACAACAATAAAAATTCTTGTAAAATTATACCCTCTCCAACAAAACCCCTCAAAACAAAACAAGTTTGAGTACTTACTGACTGTATTTGATGTTTTCTTGGAGCAAGGCTGCTGCTTCACATTTCCACCGGCTTTTTATCAATAGTATATTACGAAACGACGAAAAAGTAAGATAGATATTAATGTCCCATCTTACCTCCATGTCCCGTCTTGCCCCGAATTACTCTAATATTATTGTCAGCAACCAACATAAATAGTCAGGGCGCTGGTGAACTTTTTTTTTAATGGGGTGCAGACATTGTAAAACCTATTGAAATAGTACAAGGGCAATTACAGGAACCCGAAAATCTTTACTGGACATTCTAAAAATAGCAAATGACTAGTTCCAGGTCATTTTTCTATTTTGTGCCGTCACCTCACAGGACAAAAGATTTTTGTCAGAATTTGGTAAAAACTTTTATACCATTCAAAAGAGCATTAAAAAAGAAGGAAAAAATATATGAAAAGCTATGTCCCAAATTGATATTTTGGGAGATATGCGGTATTGAATATTATTAGTGACGGCATCATTTCACGCGATGAAAACTTTAAAAATCATGAAAATTGAAAATCTTTGATATTTTCCGAAAGGAAATTGTCTAAAGAGCAATAGATCGGATCCAAGGAAGCCACTATCTTTAAACCAAAATATATTATATTATAATCGTCTAAATGATGATATTGAATTTATTCATCGCCATCACTTTCATCGTCACTGTCACTTGATGTCTCTCCATCGTTGTTTTTCAAATTATCACAACTTTTAATGCATTGGCATAAGTCTGTGCATTTCAATCCATGAACAAAACACATGCATGCCCTCGTACTGCATTTCGATTTTTTGCAATTGCAAGAATTAAGCTGTAAAACTTCGTCGGAAGGCATGTCCAACCATGGTTTTCCTGTATTGGAGGGAAGTTTGTGATAGGTTGTAAACATGGCCTACTTAAATACACGGCCTGATATTCTGCATTTTGAAGAAAAAAATAGAAGGCCGGCGTACGACTTGGCATCATGTTTTAGTTTAAGAATAGCGTTTTTGACATTAACTTATCAATATTTAAAAATGTTTTATGGAGGTTTATTTTATGGGGATGGGGATATTGAAAAATTATTTATTCGTTATTTGGCTGTGAAGTGCAATCACTGATCATGATGTGTATTTAAAATTAAAATTTAGAAGCTAGAGATATTATATAATTAATTTTTAGCACCTATATATATATATATATATATATATTATTTGGTAAAAGGTACCTAGGTACTTATTTAATCTAACCAAACTTTTAATCTATATATTATCATTGTTATTCAGTTATATATAAACCATACACCTATGCATATATTGATAGTGCGACCTGTAAAAACGGTATTTGTAGCTAGTTTTATTGGAAAATAAAATAGTCATGAAAATGATGAAAAACTTCTTCTTTAAGAAATATGTTATGATCTAAATATATAGCTATTTAATATAATTCTTTATGAAATAATCAGCTAACTATATTCTAACTAATAATTATATATATATATATATATATATATATATATATATTACTATAATATAGCTAAATAATAAATGAAATGGTGAATAAATGTTGCGTTGTAAATTGTCGATCGAATTACTTGACAGAAGAGAAGTCAACTGCTGTATTTTTCTTCCCAACCGATGAAGATCTGAGGAATCGCTGGGTCAAATTTATAAACAGGAAGGATTGGCAACCTTCTTCATATTCAGTTGTTTGCGTCAATCATTTTGAAAGCAAGTATTTGAGTAAAGGCGATCAGCGTACCCGTTTAAATAAAAAGTTGAAACCTGTTCCAACAATTTACCATCATTATACAGCAGCAATACAATAGAAATCGATGCTAAACCATCATTAAATTCCACAATATCTTTGCCTCGAAAATCACCTATTAAACGACATTTCAGAAAAGATGGATTCGATGAGTTTAAATTAAGTGATGTTATCACGGATTTCACCTCTGTTGATCAATGTTTATGTCCAGTAGATTATGCTTGTACTAAATATAACGATCATGTTGTTTATTATAAAACTGTAACAAATGACATGTCGGTTCCTGAAATTACTGAATGTATCAGAGTTGACAAAAACTTGCATGTCAAGCTGTACTACAAAGGATCACAAATCCCTCTTCCGCAGTGGTACATAAAAGTATGCTTGAAAATTTCCCTGCGTATATACGATCACAAGCTGAAAATTATGCCTCATTATTTGAAGAGTTACGTGAATTGAGGTACAAAAAAAGACCTATATATTCCTCTAATGTTATACGTTATGCACTGTTGTTAAGATATACATCAGTTCAAGCTTATAAACTGCTTTTAAGTGAATTTCCGTTGCCGTCCTTATCATTATTAAAGAAAATTTCACAAGGTGGTATTGATACAATGAAATCTGCTCAACTTTTGCGAGAGAACGGAAATATATCGCGTGATGTTGTCCTGTTATTCGATGAGATGTATTTACAGAAATGTGAAGAATATTGTGGAGGAGAGTTAATTGGTGCAAACGAAAATGGAGAATTATTTAAAGGTATTGTTTCCTTTATGATAGTTGGTTTAAAGGAAAATATACCATATGTAGTGAAAGCTCTTCCTGAAAGAAAGATAGAAGGAGAATGGTTGAAAAATGAAATTCTCAAGTGGGCATAATTTGCATTCATATAGATTTAATGTGCGTGGTATTGTGTGTGATAATCATGCAACTAATGTTTCAGCATACAGTAAATTATTAGCTACCAGTCATGGTGAGGATGATTTCGTAACTCTCTTTGGAAATAAGAGTTATTTGTTTTACGACTCAGTTCACCTTATAAAGAATATTCGAAATAATTTGTTGAATAATAAGAGGTTCTTGTTTCCACCATTCCGATTTGATGGATTTTATGATGAAATTAATGTCAGTGGAGGTGAGATATCATGGAAATTATTGCATGATACTCATGAGAAAGATAAAAATCTTGATGGCAATTTACGAAAGGCACCAAAACTTTCTGCAAAGGTTTTATATCCTGGAAATTGCAAACAAAGCGTGTCAGTTGCACTTGCAATATTTCATGAAACAACTTCTACTGCCATCAAGTCATATTTTCCAGATCGTAGTGATGCAGCTGAATTTTTGAATTTAATTAATATTTGGTGGACCATATCAAACTCCAAGAACCAATTTTCCTCTAATAACCGATTGGGAAATGCTACTATACAAGGTGATAATAAGCCTAAATTCTTAAGGGCAATGGCAGATTGAATTGAACAGTGGCAGATTGAACGAATTTCACACCATGAAAAATTTACTTTAACACCGCAGACTAGTTCTGCATTTAAACGTACACTTCGATGGAAAGGAGGTTTGTTCAATATCGCCAAATGAGTGGTGGAAGATTTTTGGTTGCGTTGAAAGATGTGTATTGTTCAGAAAGAATACTGAAAATTAAAAGTTTGTTGATAAAAAGATATTAATATTGATGAAAATGTAAAAGTTGATATGACTAACAGTGAGCTACTTGAAAGACTTTCATTAAGTATACAAAGCGCAAATAACAGTACTGATAACATTTCATTATGTGAAGACAGCCGAGAAGTTGGTGTGCACATAGCAGGTTATGTTGCAAAAAAGCTAAATAAACATTTTCGTGACTGTTGCAGTATGATGTTAATAGGTAATTTATCTCCAGAATGTTCTGATAGCCACTACTTGCAATTATTATCAAGGGGTGGATTAACAATTCCTTCCCTCAGCCTAAGTAATTATGTGTGCAATGGTTTTGCAATTTTGGATTTTTTCGACGATATTATAAACAAGTCAGGTTTACCTGCACGTTTAGCTGCTGAACATATTTTAAATATAATTTTGAGTAATGGTTATTTTACATGTGTTGAACATCGAACCCTTGGTTGTAGAATTGCTAATCGAATTATAGCAGATATATTTCTTAATAATAAAAGAAAGCTTTCGACTGATGCTGTTATTGTTGATGGAGTAAAGACGTTTAAAAAGCGACAAAGGGAAAAAAGGAAACTTGATAAATAATTGAAAAATGTTATACCTGTTTACTGTATAAAAGAATTGTATTTCCTTTGTATTATTTATTTTAAAACAAACATTTCGCGTTAAAAACTGTTTTTATATTTTAAGTATCTAGCCAGCCCATCATTAAAAATTACATTATTTCTGAAAATCTTTATTTTTTCAATAACAAAAAAACAGGCCTTCTATTTTTTTCTTCAAAATGCAGAATATCAGGCCGTGTATTTAAGTAGGCCATGGTTGTAAAGACCTTTTTACCACTGCAGTCATATAAGAAACTCGCTTACAGTGGCAAAGAAGAGAATCACTCGTAGGCGGGAGTTTTTGGGGCTCGGGTGTTTTCTTGCTGCTGGTAAATTTCAAATAACGAGCTTTGTCGGAATTATTGCAATATCTCCGTCAGCTCGGTTGTTTGCAAGACTTCTAGATTCACCATAACTCTACTCTCGGTTTCAACGTACAATAATTCTATCAATTTATCAGATGGGTTTACGGCATAACCACCATCTTTTCGATTACTCGGTCGCGTGTAGTCCGTATAACATGATCGGAGATAAAATAATTCTAATGCTACAACAGCCATCTAGTCAGAAGAGGCAACGTTAGCATGCAGGCGATGATTATCGCATCTCTCCGAGGCATAAAGTATGAGCTTTTCCGCGGCTGTTTGTGTAACTCACTTCGTTAAGCTTTCATAACTTTTTTTGTGCCATTTCTTTTTATAGCAAATACAACATTCCATGTTTGCAACAATTCTTCCTGAACAAATATGAAATATATATGTCATGTAATACACGTAATATCTGGTAATTTAAAACAAGAATGAATTCCATTTAAATATTTTATTAGCGGACAGCACAATTAGCGGAAACCGCCGATAAACTGTATACTCAATTAAAGCCGTCCATTCAAGTTAAGATCCGCAAATATTTGAAAATCAATTACTTAGCCTCCCAATAGCGCACACATCATACCAATAGGTGTCCGCTTTTCAGTAAGATCACAATCATCATGTAGCAGATATAAATAGAAGCATATCATTTGAATACCTGATTTGTCCCTTTTTCGATTTGATGATCTTCTTTCAGCCGTTATTTCGTTAGTTGTAGTTGAATTATCTATTTCAGGCTGGCAAGTTTTATCCTCAGTGTTTTCATTTTCGATCTTCGTTAGAGACTTACAATGCGTATATAAATCATAGCATTTTTGATGAAATTTCAATTCGTTCGTGTCTCCCTCGAGGGTCTCCTGTATTGATTCGTCTTTTCGTAATATACCATTAAGGGAGTAAGATTAATTTTTTTGAAAAGAAACAAGAAGGTACAGGGAAGCAAATGTAAAATATTTCCGGATAAAATAAAATAAATATAACTATTCTTATCAAGCATTTTTTACTTTCTCTAAAGAATGTTCAGTAAAACCTCGTAACAGAAGATTCTGTCCATCATATTGGTGAAAATGTAGGATGCATTCAACACTACAAGATTTTCGATGTCGCTTTTCTGGAGCTTTTAGGCTTAATACCATTGAAAAAACATAAGTAATATTATAATATAAAACACAAATATAAAAATTAGAATTTGTCGTTTCCTTCGATTTTGATTGACTGAAATTCGAATACTTTTATGTAGAGCGCAAAACACGCTCGCCGTCGCAGCGAACTTTTATAAAGACGGGGGTATATCATTAAGAGAAAGAACCTAAAATTAAATTCAGATTAAATAAAAGCATTATATAAATGTTTTACATCATTCTATTTGCGAAATAAGATTATGTATACATTCGTTTACAAAACACCGACATTGTATTAAAGTTTAATATATTTTTAAAAGAGATCCCTTCCCCCTGACTCATCTTGTTGTGATTTTTTTATGAGTGTTGTAAAATGGCGTACGTTATAACATCGTGTTAGTTGATTTTTTGTTGTTGTTTTTTGTTAAGAAGATATTCTTAATTTGTTACAGAAAATCTGTCCAGTAATTAATTTTGAGTTTTTCTCAACGGTTCTGTCACTTCTAGTTACGTTTTGAAATGTCCCCTTCATATGTAAGTGGAACATCATTTTTTCATCATCAGCGCCCTGACTAAAATGTGTTACTTTATTGTCAGAAAATTTCGCGGGAATTTAATTTCGCGAATCAAGGAATATTATGTATTTCGCGGGAATTTAATTTCGCGAATCAAGGAATATTATGTATTTTGCGGGAATTTAATTTCGCGAATGGCCAAAATTGATATCTTTTTTTGTTCCTTTTTTGGAAAGACAATCAAAATTCAACATTATTTTAGTTTGTTTATTAACCAGATTTGTTCTTCACACTTTTAAAACATGTTGTATATAATACTAACATAACTCTAAAGAAATACCTACTATATTTTTCATGATATCTAATGTTCAATGTCTTCAAATATATCGAAAACGTTACGATCATCTTCCGGCGCATAAATATCTTCATCATTGTCGCTATCGCTTTCATAAAAATCAAATGCAGGGTTAACAAAAGCCTCTCTTTCTTCCTCATTGATTTCCGCCGTGTTGATGTTGTTCTCGTGCATGACGTTGCCATTCTAGTACGCTTGAAAACTTACAATGAACGCTATGTTTGGTGATCATAATATAAGGGAAAAATTGAAAATAATCGGAAAAAGTGCTAGAATTTAATTTCGCGAACGAAGAAAAGGTTTTTTTCGCGGGAATTTAATTTCGCGAATGAAGGGCCAATTCTTCAAACATTTTTTTCATTGGTCCATTCGCGAAATGAAAAAGTTTCGCGAATGCCTTGATTCGCGAAAGTTTCTCCCCTTAAGATACCAAAAAGCGTTAGTGAAAACCTCAACAAAATATATTGTGAGAAGGAAAGGTATTTGGATGCTTTACTCATCTTCCATTTTTTTACGGGGGGTGACACTACCAATGCATTCGCTGGTAGAAGTAAATTGAAACTCTTAATTTTCTGTAAAAAATCTGAATCATATAGAGATTTTTAATGAGCTTGGAATTTCCCTGATCGTTTGCGATGAGTTAATAAATAAATTGGTGAACTTTACTTGTGAAATATACGAGAAAAATATTATACCATTCGTGCATCCGTAAACGAAGTTAGATACGCCATATATTGCCAAAGAAGTGGAAAAATCTCAATCTCCGTATTGCCCGCTTGCTTTGATATGTTAAAATAGCATATACTTTAGGTGTAGAAACTTTCGCGGGAAGAGAAATGCGCGAAATTTTGTGCATTTCGCGTGGATAAACTTTCCCGGATGGACCCAACATGAAAATTTCGCGCGGATGGACTAAACTGGAAAATTCCGCGTTAATAAACTTTCACGAAAATTTTGCAAATGGAAGATGTTTTCTCTTTAATATCGCGGAAGGTTTAAAAATTAAAAGTCAACTATTTTTTAGTTCAGTAAACACTTATTTATATATTATAAAGACTAACGCAGGTAAATGTCAACGTAAATAAAATCAGTTCATAGAAGTTCATCTTCGAAGATGTCAAACGCGTTTTTTGATGATGGGGATACCCATTCACAATCATCGTCATCACTTTCATCAACGTCACTTCGAGATCTCAATATGGCCAGTTCCTCTTCTGTTAGACAATTCAATTCAATTTCAATTCAATTTATTTACCAAAATATCATTTACATAAAAAAAAACAACAACAACAAAACAACAACAACGAAGACCTTTATTAAAAAAGGAGATCTGGTTTGATATTTTGGTGGGAGTTACTCAATAGCCTAAGGCTGAACAAGTAGTAACCCCATAATAAAACAAAATAAAAAATATTCAGAATATAAGAAGAAAATACTTAATAATGTATATATATAAATTAATATATAACTATGAACAGTTAATACACCATTAAAGTTGTCCCTCGTTCGCGAGAGTCACCTTTACTAATTGAAGAAATTGTTTTCTGTTTAGATCAAAAATAGAATGATAATCTTTGTATTTAATTTGAAATAGTTTGATAATGCTTCCAATTGATTAGATAGACAAGCTGAATACATATAGCTGGAATCGGTAAGACAGTGCTTTTCAACGAGCTACATTGTTTTCTAAGTAAGAATATATCAAGAGAAAGACTTTGTTGAAGTTGGGGTTTATATTTTGAAGTAAATAAAACTGACGTAGCTATGTCCAAAATGCACTGAGAGAATTAACTTTTGCGGATCACAAAATTGACTTTTTCGCGTGGATCTTTCACGGATCATGAAATTGAAAAAGTCTCCACGCGGAAGTTTCTACACCTAAAGTATATATAAACAGAGTGAATTATGAAACATTAATTTGGAGAAAGTCATGTGATCAGTTTGTGGGATTTGATTCTACTGTCGACAATACTTAGTTCACTCATGTGAGGGAAAACCTGGCATTCGATGTATAATGTGCAATCGCGCCTCAGATGAAGTAAGTTAATTTTTTAACACTTGGATATAGAGGGCTTTAAGCAATAATATTTGGGCACACTAATATACCGTACATATTAATAGTTTAAGTATGTAGTATATATTCACATAGAGTACGCCTAAACCATTCACGTGATGTTTTTTTCGGTTATGGAACTACTGTCTTGCAGTTGTAAAATATGTGACGATAGATGCACATGCGTTCACAATGAGTTAATGTGTACACACGTATGCAAATGGCAGAGATTGTGAAAATGACGTTGAAGCAGAAGAAGAACAAGAAGAAAATTCTATCATTGATAGTGGCAGTTCCATCCCGACTTCGATAGATAGTTTATTTGGTTTATTCTCGTTGTAATATCACCAAGAACAATTTCTAATAATTATGTTGTATATGTTTTTAGGTTATTTCTTTCTGCCATGTTTCTTCTTCATTAGTTTTATTTTAAATTGAAACATAATTATAATTACTAATAATTGTCGCATTTTAAAGATTTCCATTTTAAAGGAATAACAAAAAAGATAATAACCTCTGGGAATGAAATACGATACAAGATTACAGACAGACATTGCAAATGTTTTACTCAAGCAGTTGCTGTCACATGTTGAGACAAAGCAGGAACTCACAATCTTCTTAGCAAAAAAGGCTAAACTCTTTCTTGAGGAGAAGGAAATCAACTATTCAGTAACGTATGATACCTTTAGTGAAAGTAATATCACAGGTCACAGAATAACAAGTCATGATCATGAGGAAGCTGGTACTCTGCTTATTCTTGAATCCATCAATGTTGCACAACTTGATCCATTGCGTGGTATATCCAATGCGTGGTATATTCTCCAGATACAGAGTGTTCCTTCTTACACCCAGCGGGCACACGAACGTATAAAAGACGTCTAAAAAACGTCCGTTTTTAGTCTTAAAATGGTACCATACGGGAACCGTTTCGGACGTCTTTTTCACGTCTGATAAAAACGTCTGTTTAGGACGTTTTTTTCAAGTCCGATAAAAACGTCTGTTTAGGACGTCTTTTCAGTTTTCATACAGTACCATTTTGAAACTTTGTCAACTGTTTTCCAATCGTTTTTTGAACGGCATAAAATCATTTATCATTCCAGTTTTTCTACGCTCACGCTAACACGGGAAAATTGAAAATCCAACCAATGAATACAGACAAAGAAAAAAACACATTTTAAAAACATATATTATGTATTCTCATTTAGAGTCCTTCCGCCCCCATCTTTTCGATCAGCAGCATGGAACGTATGACCTCGTCATTTGAGTATTTTGGAATGGCATCTAAAAGATATACAAAACAGACATTAAAAAACTAATCCCAACAAAAATTTTGAAAAGCATGTGACTGCAAAATTAAATAACCACACTGAATTTAATGTCCACATAACGCCAAAACACCATGATTTAGTTCAAACTTTTTGCGTGCAGTAAACAATATTTTTTGTGGAGCTGTGGCAGTGGTCTTATTTTAAACATCTGGTAATAAAAGAGTTCTTCTCACCAGTAATTATTTTGATTAGGTTGGTTTGATGGAATGGACACTTGTCGTTGTTCCCGTTAAAATTGAACTTGGTCATCAATCTGTTGCTCATCAGCCTAAATCGAAAATTTCCATAAAATTGGATATTTAGTATGCATGAATAAATAGATATACTCACAAGAGCGCATCTGGCATCATTTTCACCAAGTTCTTCATTAAATAGCTATCCAGACTATCTTTCTGGCTTAAGTCAAATCCATCGCAGCACCAAATAACATTCATCTCCACCAGCTTTTTCACTTCATCGCGAACCTTAGTCAGAAAGTGGATCACTTTGTATTAAAACTCTAAATTAGAAGTTAATCATTCGATGTGTAAGTTACTCACACTTCCTTGCCCAAAGATACAAGAAAACAACATATAACAAGGGTTAATTTTCGAATTAACCGCTATTGTACTATATTTGAAACGTAAAAAAGTATGTAAAAAAGTAATCATATTTCAGCATTGATCAATTCTAAAAGAGTTAACGCAAGTTTTTTATTTGCAACGACTTATATCCATATTACCATGCATGCAAATTTATGGCAAAATCTAGTATTGAAATCTTAAAACTATACCACATAAAAAATAGATTGATGGCTTATGGTAGATTAAAATTATACTACGGGGTGTATGTCAAATCAACGTGAAAATATTGAGCCATCTCAGATTTTGCACTTACTTGCTTCTGACAATGGAAATTGTGACTTCAACTGATTCATATCTAAAAATAACTTTTTAGCATCATAAAATACTTACTTTTTAGCATCATAAAATATATCTTTTCCACTTACATTGGCTTGATGATGCCATAGGTGAAGGTCTCCTTATACTTGTTCGAGTTAGTTGTTTAATTTCAGCCCCACACAAACCTATAAAAATAGAGGAATATCTATAAAAGATAATCTTATTTGAAAAGCATTTCAGCATTGATATTCCAAAAATCTTACTTTTTCAGCAATTTTTGACGGTGGACCTTCCAGCCAGTAGTGGTTGGGGGTAAAGTTTGGCAGTGGAATAGGATAGGAAACATCTGAAACAAAATTCAAAAGTAATTCATCATTTTTATCCCTAAAAAAGTCAACACATACCCAAAATGACTTAACAGCAATCAGATTTTGATGTTACATCACACAATGGATACGGAGGTGCAGGGATGCTTGGTTTTGCTGAAAAACCGACAAAATTTTATGAGAACTTTACATCACATTTACTAAAAGTCCTAGATTGTATATATTCATGATAGTTTGTGGCTCCTACTGTGGAAATCTAATGCAATCAAGACTAGCTGCCTGTGCTTTAAAGCATAGATGGACTCAATCCTCTGTCAATGAACCTCTTGTCTTGGTATTCTACAAGACATTGGAATCAATGACCTAATTAAAGACCCATGAACACAACTAAAAACTCCAAGAAGTGTGGAGATACAGAATAGATGTGAAGGGCAATATATCTATTTTAAGTATAATCAATGAAACTAATAGACAACACACTATAAATATACGATGGCTTACCTCTTTTCAAGTCCTCCAATATACATATATAAATATATCCTTCGCATGCATCTTAAACCTACTAAGCAATTGTAAATAACAAACCTTAAAAGTAGAAAAAGTGCGAATCAAAAACTTTAGTTATCAGATTATCAGCGAAAGTCTCTTGTTCAAAAAGATTTTGTCTTTTTGAATGCCAAATGTCAATTCCACTCCGTGGCAGTAAAATCAAACTATATTTCAGAACATTGCCGAAAAGTCTTACATTTTTATTTTCGTATTTTTATAAACTTTTCATGTCGGTACAAACAACGTTCACGGACGGACGGACCAAAAAAAGACGTCCAAAAAACGTTTTTATATCGTCGCGCGCCCGCTGGGCAGCATACTATTACGAATCTTTACCACAGGGGTACGCAATATTTTCTATGAAGCTTTGATTTGTTTTGAGTTCAAAAAATCTTATCTTATGTGTTGAAAAATTTATTTTAAGGTGACGTATTTTCGAACCGGAAAAGGTGAACGATTTCGCGATTTAGATATTGGCGCTATTTACGAGAAACTAAACCCAAAAAGATGTCGTCAAGCGATCCTTGGATTTCATACATTTACTGGCTGTGATCAAACCGGGAGATTCAATGGTAAATCCAAGTCAAAGCTGTTGGTCAGCTTTCTTAAATTCTCAAGAAAATGTTTTAGATGCATTTATAAGTCTTAGAAAGGGGTTGGAGCTACCGAGTTTGAATACACTGGAAGCATTGGAAAGTTTTGTTGTACTCTACGCACCTAATTTTCATCGTTCTAATTTTGGTAACCATGGTACTCAAAAGGTCTCACATGGCTGTGCAAAATCTGCCAACCCCGATTGGTTACAGATGGGAAAACAATGAAGGAGCACTTGTACCGATTTTCACGGATAACCTACCAGCTCCAGATGCGCTTATCGAAATGGTGTCGTGTGCTTGTAAGTCCAATTGTCAAAGCAATCGTTGTCAATGCAAGGAAAATGGATTCACTTGTACGGACATGTGTAAATGCAAAGACTGTGAAAATGATTAAGAAGACTCTTAAGAGGAGTACAATTTTGAAAATTACGATGAAGACGATGGCTTATTTTATATATAAATTTGAAATTTTGTGATGATGGCATCCCTTATAGGCTACCATTGTGAACAGTCTATTTCATAATGTTGCTTTTTTTACCACTAGCAATATATTAGCTAAATTTCTCGTCAATACTATTTATCGTTAGTTCGTAATTGCACTTAAAATACTTTTTGAGTTATAGACGGAGGAACAACGTTGATAAAATTAAACATAAGTCTGATATTTTCGTACGTTTTTGTCTATAATGTTTACCTTAGTGGTACTAATTTCCGCGGGTACTTATTTTCGCGGTATCGATTTTTATTCAAAAAATTGCTTTTCGCGGGTATTTATTTTTGCGGTTTGCTCATTTAAGGATTTTTCCGCGGGTATTAATTTTCGCGAAATGTCAAAATTAAGTAAATTTTAAAATCAATCTTTCAAAATAAAGGAAATAAGAACGATAAGAGGGGAGCACAAGTTGAAGTTAAGGTTTAAGTTCAAGGTGGACTTGAAGTACCATGCAGAATAAAAATCAAAATGGTTGGGAGTATCGTCAACCACCTCCTCCTAGTGCGATACGAGTCTCCCTTGAAAGAATTATACATCGAACCAAAAGATGAGGCATTAATCGCAACATTTCTTTCAATAAGAAACGAGCAAACGAATGAAGACGACGAAGAGATGGATATCGAGGTATTGCAAAGAGCCCGACCGACGAAAAAAACTAAAAACATCCAGAAAAAGAGGTGAAATCAAAAGACCTTCGCGATATGTTTGAAAACGCCCGTCGTGATTCACGAAAAGGAGATGATGTAATTAATAGAATAACTATTTCTAATGAAAAAAGAAAAATTAGCGTGTCTTTATTGAAGTAATTTAAATTTTTGTTATATAACCGCCTGTTTGTCACACGAGTGGAAAATCTTTTTTAAAAATCCAATTTTTTCGCGGGTACAAATTTTCGCGGTTTAGAGGGATAACCGCGAAAATAAGTACCCGCGAAATTTAGTACCACTAAGGTAATTTAAAATAGACCTTTGTAACATTAAATGAATATAAAGAAAAATGTGTATTGTTTTCATCACAAATTAATCAATTTCGAAGTATTTTATCCAAAAGAAAAAAAATTACCCCCTGGATTTCTGAAACTTCAAACCCCCGTATTTCTTGAAGTATTGATTTTTGACCCATAGTGTTCTTATGTTTTTTGTTTCTTATATAGATCTATGATTTAAGCTATATTTATTATTTTATATTTAAGATCTATGATTTAAGCTATATTTTAAGCCTTAGTTTTAACTTTCGTTTTAATCTGACTGGGAAACTACGACGTCACCCAGGGGCCACACCCATTTATAAAAAAATTGATATTCAGAATGCAACCTTCATTGGTTTTTGCTAGTAATACATTTTCCGATAATTTTTTGCTTTTTTATTCACACATGACCCCCGAATTTTACAAATTTATAACATTGAAGGTTGTATGGACTAACAGAAATCTGCAGAAATATATTTTCTTTATGTTTAAACTGTGCCATATAAGATTTTTATTTGTAAAATGGTTTTTCACATCGATAAAAGATGACCACAATGTAGAAGAGGTATTTTTTCGTGATTATGAGCCCGTTATACTTGCTAACATACATTTCCTAATCTATATTAAATTCTCTTTAATTTGATATATAATATGCTTGATCCACGATTTCATAAAAAAACCTTAAATCTCATGGTCTATGTTTCTAACAGCTTTAAGAACGCTTAGAGAGGCTAAAATTTAAAAGAACAAACATGCTTTCTTCAGTATAAAGATAGACCATCTATAGTATACACGCTTTTTTATAAGAATACGCTTTATAAGAATAGCAGGGTGAAAATGGGCATTTTGTGAAGAATATTCTAGGAATATGCCCAGGGTGAGAATTCTACTGTGTTGGAGAATATTTTGCTCAAATATAGCTGAATTTGCAAAAGTTGATAGAAGAAACTAAGATATGTATTTATAAATTGTGACAAGTTGTGCAATGTCAATACATACGCGATCAAAACATGTACGCACAGTATAGAAGAAAAAACTTCATTTTAAGAAATTTTTATGGAACAAAAAATAAGAATAAAACCTATTTTAAGTAGAACAAGAGGCGACATAGCCCGCACGGAAATGCAAAGATAAAGGTTGCTGGACCTAAAAATAATAATATAAAAAGCGTGGTTTGGTAGACAAAAGCCTTGATTAAATTCTTTAAAGTTACTTGCACATTATAAATGTTTACATTCTGAGCACCGTCGAAGAGCTCCTCCGTTGTGTTTGCGTAAAGTACCTAAAATCTGTTAGATGATAGAAAAGTTGCATTTCAAAATCCCTTGCGTATCCGCGGGCTAAAAAAAGCGTGGTTTGGTACACAAAAGCCTTGATGCTGATGATAACTTCATTCGGGATATCTTCCACACCAAGATTGCGGTTTAAGTTTAATGACTTATACAATGCATCACCAACAACTAACACCTCATTAAGGTCACTCGACTTCCAAAGTGAAACTTTTCTTAAAATAGACCAACAAATTGCAGTCAAAGAGTTACACAAACATTGTTGACCTGCGCTGTTGCCAAACATTGAATTAGCCTGATTAAAAGAACCTTGAACTACTTTTTGCAACTGGTATAAAAGCATTTCTTCTTGCAATTTAAAGGTATAGATCAAGTATTGATAAAGTATATAAAGCTAGCGAGGTTGATAACTATTGCAGATTTGATATCGAAGTTTTTGAAATTGTATATAGCTAGCAGCATTGATATATTTTAAGTTTAAAAAGTAATAATGCCAGTGATGGCACTTAATAATGAATACAATGCAGCTATATGATGGCGTTTAAACCCGTGCCAGCATGGAAAATAGACGTTAAATGTATAGAGAGAGAGACAGCCAGTGATGACAATTTTTTGGAAATATGCCAGTGATGGAAATTTTTTGGAAATATGCCAGTGATGGCGTCAGTGATGACAATTTTATGAAAATATGCCAGTGATGGCGTCGGTGGTGACTATAATATCAGGTCAGAATCAGCCAGTTGCGGTGCCTGTAGCTAAAGCTTTAAAAACACTACACACAGCAAATAAAAAACAGTAACAAAATACAACACAAACAAACAACAGATCAGACGGCTATATAAAAGCTACTACAGCGAATAAGCAAACACTTTTTTTAGCTTCTTACCACTCTCTTTAAAACTCCCTTGTCGTAATGGAGATAAAATTCTGGAAAGTTTAATCTGCCTTTTCACGCCCCCCTATCACACGTCTCAAAACAAAAATATAAATTAATACTGTCAAAATGCTTGGAATTGTTAGGCCACGCTTTGCACACAAAAAAAACAAACGTGCGTGTCCCGTACGGAAGTGAAAATCTGTTAGATGATAGAAAAGTTGCATTTCAAAAGCCCTTGCGTATCCGCGGGCTAATAAATAGGAATATGCTAAGAATATTTCAGCCTGATTTGGAGTTAAAAGTTAAGAATACTTGACCCTGGCCGAATCAAGTCTATGCTTATAAAAAAGCGTGTATATCATACATAAGCTTCGCTACGAATGTAATGAGGTGGAGGTGTAATTATAATTGAGAAAGTAAATTCGAGAATAATGGAGCCTGGAAGGAAAGTTACAGTTGTAGAGAGAAACAGTAAATAAACATTGAAATAGATATGAAGTTCATAAACTTAAAGAAACGTACATAACTGAATGTTCTATATATAATCTCAAATAATAGAATAAAAGCAAGCATATCATAAGCATATTTTAAGGTTCAGATTACAGAAATATTAAGTATAATTGAGGCTTATCCATTTTACCTGATGCTTATATAAAAAAGGTGTATGACAGGTGTATTGTTTTGGTTCATAGATTTTGCTCGATTGTAGGAGGAAATTATCCGCTCCCACGAGACTTATATCAATAAGAAACCCGAAATACAAGCTCTACTGAAAGATTTCTGTCAGTTCGTTTTGCAAAGGAAACCTGATGATGTGTGCTCGTTTGCAGCCAATTACTTTCAATCGTTTTCGTGCCGAGTTAACCGATTAGGTGCAAACAGTCGCGAACTCTGCATGTGATTATGTAATGTAAATAACTCAAGCTTTTCTTGTTCCTTGGTAAACGTTGTATTCCTGAAAAGATTAGATATTTTCCAGTAGATTGTATATATATAACTATCAAAGGTTCAACCATTTCATTGTACAGTATAATATAAATATAGGCAATGGAATTATTTTTCGTCAATATACTTGTTTGTAAATATAAAATAACCCAGATGAAGGCAGTAAATGTTTCACAATCGTCTTGAAGATGCTTATAATCTATATTTGTTGGGGAATTATGCATCGTCAAAAAGCTACTGTGTGGTACATTCGTGTGAATTATTGAGAAAAGCACATAACAGTTGATGAACGTATTGGTAATTCTACAACGAAGTACATTAAGTGCAAAAAATTTCGGACAAAATATTTTCGGGCGTTTTGCGACCTTATTTTCGGACAAAAAGAAATTATTATTATTAAAATTATTATTTACACAGGATATACACTTCAACTTTTGATGAAAAATTCCTATCAATGTGGGTCCTGCCTTATAAGTTAAAATTAAGTTAAAAACTATAATACATAAAATACTTACACTTTTGTTTATATAAAAATAAAGGTTAAAATTCCTTTGTCAATAAGGTCTTAAATTGAACAAAGTTTTCTGCTGTTCGAATTTCTAGTGGCAAAGCATTATACCACTTAGCTCCCATAAAATAAAAACCACGTTTTCCAAATTCAAGCTTCACTTTTGGGAGAACTAGGGAGCAGTTGTTATTTCTGGTTAATCGGTAATTTCTTCTCAATTTGAAATATCCACAAAAATTTGAACAAATCCATCATCAATGCATTTTCTAACAGTTAAACATGCTGCTTTGTAAATCGCCGACTCGATTGATGGTAAAGACACACCATCACGCGCCCGTGCAGTTTTAAACACGATTGCTTTTGCTCGTAACAATCGCTTCTGCGTCTCTGTGATCATCAGGTTTATCACAGCATTGTATGTGAGAAGCGGTAATATCATCGCAGTGTAGATCTTGAGTGTTGCAGAGGTGGTGAGGAATGGGCACATCTTTTTGAGGAGTCTTAATCTACTTGTGGCTTTTTTACGACCACTTTCGAAAAGGCTCCTCATGGAAAGTGTTGAATCAAAGTTCAACCGAGATAGGTGTAGTTGTTGGTGGTTTGAACTCGCTCCTTGCCATACATCAGTTCCATTTGTCGTTTGTTCGCTAACCGTTTTGATGAGCCAAAGAGCATGCATTCGGTTTTGCCCTTTTTAAGATTTACAATTAGTTCGTTAGTTTCGAAATACTTCGCTATGCGGGAAAGTTCGTCTTGTAATGCGTTTTCGATAACGTTTAAACAGCTGTCCGCAAAATAGACGACCGTGTCGTCTGCGTATTCAATGTGACTGCATTGAAGCAGGCATTCGCCAAAGTCAATGAAGAAAATAATAAATAACAATGGGCCCAAAATTGACCCCTGTGGGACGCCACTCAGCAGTTTAAAACGTTCGGATTTCTCACCATTTACAGCTGCAATCTGATCTCTGTTAAATAGGTAATCAGAAAACCAATTGATCTCATCTGCTCGCACACCATATGTTGATAGCTTCGTTAACAACAAGGCATGCGATATCGTGTCGAACGCCTTGCTAAGGTCGACGAAGATGGCACCAGTCATTTTTCCCGCGTCCGCGTTTTTTCGAATTTCGTTTAACAGTAGCGTGGAGGCTAGCTGAGTCGACCTCTTTACGCGATACCCAAACTGCCGATCGCTTAGCAGATTGTTACTCTCTAAATGCGCTAGCAGCTGCGTCTGCACTGCTCTTTCCAGTATTTTGGAGAGTGCAGGAAGCACCGATATCGGTCTATAGTTATTTGGTGTATTGCTAGGACCAGACTTGTATACGGGCACCACTTTCGCAGACTTCCAAGATGAAGGGACAGTCCTTAAGTTAAGACAGTTTTTAAAGGCAAGTTAATGATGTGGGTAACTTGCCTGGAAATCGTTTCAGCACAGTCCCTTAGAATCCCTGGCGGTAGTTCGTCTAGACCAGGAGACTTTTTGCTCTTCAGTGACTTCAGCTGTTTCTTGACAAATACGTTCGAATCGTAGGTGAACTTGAAACGTCTAACGGTGCGTATCGCGCGTCGCGGTTGGTGTTTCCACGCAAAGTCTATTAAGGGGAACGCTTTCTCCCTGAGCTTCTGTACTGCACTGCTGAAGAACGCCGCAAAAACGTTCGCCGCTGAGGTTTTCGTTTTGTCGCTCGATTTTAACGTTATATCGACGCGCTGTTTTGAGGGGAACACTGTTTTCACCGTTTTCCAGAAATCTGACGACTTGGCTGAGTTCTCTTCTATCAGATTTCGATGATTCACAGTCTTAGATTTTCGGAGCTGTATGTTGGTTTTATTTCGCAATTCTTTGTATCGTGCAAAGTAGACATCACTCTTAGTTTTTCTGTATTTTCGCAGCGCTTTGTCGCGATCATTCATGGGTTCTTTTAGTTGACGATCTAGCCAATCACATTGCCTTCCTTTCACCTTTTTCTCAATACACGGGGCATGTGTATTAAAAATCGCGAGCAAAGTTTTGGTAAATTCATTCAATGCACTGTTTACATCACGTGCTGTGAACACTCCATCCCAGTTTGTCTGCAAAATTTCTCTATTCATGATGTCCTTGTTGTAGCGCGAATAATTTCGACATTTTATTGTTTTTGAGTCGAACCTCATGTTGTTGATCTTTCTTATCGCGAAAACTAAGTCATGATCGCTGATACTTGTCGGCAAAACACCACTACTGACGATGTTTTTTGGTGAATTTGTGGCTATAATGTCGATTATAGTGGCTGAATTTCCGTCTATTCGTGTAGGTTGTTGTATAAGCTGATGCAAGCCATTTAACTTCACAATGTTTTTAAACTCAAAAACTCAAATTCAAAAGAGAGTTTTTTGTGATGAGCAGTTTATTTTTAAAAAATGGTTATACAATGTTCTTAAAAGGGTCTCCTTCTTTGATTTGAAAATCAACGTTCAGGGCTTCCGTAATAGAGGCACTTCGGAACGATTGTAAAATCATTTCCTCCGAATTTCTTAACTTGTCATATAAACTTATGATCCAACTAGCATGTGTGGGCTTCATTCTTGTCAGCTGTATGTCAACATCGAATTATAAACTTTTTTGCCAGTGTTCAGTTGTCTGGTAACCTGCGTCGAATGCCATTCCTGAAAGCGCGATTTTAAAAAACCTTTAGCAAAGGCATTGACATTAAGATCAAGTGGCTGGAATTTATGTGTTAAATTGGGTGGACAAAAACATGTATGAGATTTTCTTCTAAAATCTCCAAATACTTTTTTGTTGTTTGACCTTGTTGTTTACACATCGAAAATAAGGAGACATTTTTGATCTTCTGCCAATACCAAATCTTCTCGTTGCTTTTGTACGTATGGAATAATAACCTTTTCAATATGTCTTATGGTCAATTGCTCCAGTGGTTTTCTGAATGTGTAATATCAAATCCAGAAGGAAAGTTCACACCTTTGAGGTGGCAACGTTCAGTTTTTTTGGATCAGGAGGATGTGATCTGAAGCAGTAGCAGTGAACGTATCCGTTATTTGTTTTCCTTTGCCCATTAAAGGGACTGAACTTGCCCCAGAAAACTCAAGAGTGGTATTACTGTAATATAAGAAAGTGGCGTCTGGTCGAAATTAATTACAAGCTATTTGGTATGTCATGCCATTTTACTACCTTAAGTGGATTAATTTTCGCGAGTCGAAAAAAATCGTATTTCGCGAGGACTTATTTTCGCGAATCAGAGGTTTTCAAATTCTTCGCGAGGATTTCCTTTCGCGAGTCAGAAAAAATGAAAGATTTTGTAAACTCAGAGGCCTATCATACTAAGGGAAATAAACATTAAAACTTTAAAAGTAGGGCATTTTTTATGCTTATAAAAGTTTTTCTTGTCATATACCATAACTTTATACCTAGTTTACAAATTAAAGGTTTTCTTCGTCATCAAAAGTTTCAAATATGATTCTGTTGTACTCTTCATTTTCCTCAACCCACTCATCGTTTTCGCTCTCATTTCCATTTTCATCTACGTACTTAGATCCTTCTTCGTGCGTATCAATCATCTCACGAGATGCATTTTTTCCTAACATAGGATCAATATCTTCAATTGGGTCGAAGCAGGGTAATTTAAATAAACCTTTTTCCACCACGTCCTTGATGCCTGCTACTTGCCATCCTTTCAGGCATATCTTTCTCTCCTCAGTTGACGTCATCTCATTAAACATTTCAATGATCCATTTCGCGTGCAAAGGTGCCGGGAAGCATCAAAGGCCACTTTCTCCTTCAAAGGTACGAACAAATGGTGGACGCATTATTTTGCCAACCCCAAAAAGTCATAATGGGGTGTTTTGTTGAAAGAAATGACGAACGGAACGAGCCACCTAAATCAAAGAAGAAAAAGGCAGACGTTCCAAAGAAGCCAAAAGAGTGCAAAGACATTCGTATTTTTTTTGGGCGTCAGAAGAACAATAACAATAAATAATAACAGATATTAATAATATTTTTATTATTTGTAGAAAAAAAGGTTTGAAATTTTGTTTTATTTTCGCGAATGCTAATTTTGCATTTTTGAAAAAATTTTGCGAGGACTAATTTTCGCGAATCGGGTTTTTTCAAATATTTCGCGAGGACTAATTTTCGCGAGTCAGCTGTCTTCAAAATTTTCGCGAGGACTTAATTTCGCGAATTTGGGCAAAATTTGCGAAAATCGCCAAAATTAATCCTTGCGAAAATTAATCCACTTAAGGTAGGTCTCGTATTTTTTGCTGGAAAGTCAACTGTTCTTCTTTAAGCAGTCCTGGGGCAATTCGTACTTTAGATGTTGTTGCAACTCTCCGAACCATTTTCTTTTCATTCCGAGTAACGTCGTTCAATATATTACGAGCACATTGGTCCTCCGTTTTCGATAAGCAATGTTCTATCATTTGATTTAACAACACCTTTAGCAATCGCATTGACAACAGCATAGGGAACTGGCGCTCCTTTGAAACGCAAGGCTTCAATGAACTGAATAGTTTTTTTCATTATTTCGTCTGGTAGAAGGTTAGGGCGACCTCGCTTTTTAGGTTACAATATTGAAACTTCTTTCTTCGTCAACTTTTTTTTTTTTTAAGTAACCTTTTTTTTTGAATTCGAAAACTGTTTGCCTCTTTAGATTTGGAAAACTTGCTTGAAAATGCTTAACTGCGGTTGCGATGCTTGTATTGGCAGCGTAACGACCAATCTCTGCCCGTTGTTCAGGCGAATACTTGTGGTACTTCGCTCTTCGTGCTAAAAAAAAGAGATAAAAACAATATTGTACTTTTTATAAAGGTTAACGATTCTGAAGAGCTCAATAATATTAAATAATGCGCTCACAAAATGGATGTCAAAGTATCTCCGGAAACTAGGATATCTCTGAAAACTAAATCAGATTACTCCTTCGGGTACTTATGTAACAATAGCAAATTTGCAAACAATTTAGAAATAGATAAATTACCAATAAAAACTTACTAGATTTTATTTTGGCAACTTGTAACTCTTCCGCGACAGATTCCTTTTCAACTCGAGTTAAACTGTTTTCTTCATTCGTAGCTTCCTTCATATATTCAGAAATTGGTTTGTTAACTTTTTTAAGGTACTTACTTACTACTTACTTACTGCACGGTTTAACGTCTTCTGTTCCCAGCTGCTGGGGTCCGACGAAAGGTAGGTAAAATGTGACATCTTTATTCGCTACGCTCGTCGTGGTGAGAAACTAATTGCACATAAAGAAGACAATGATGTGACACTTAAGATCGACCCTTACTCTATCGCATGGAAATTTGGCTTTGTTGGACATGTGCCAAGAGAACCTTCTAGGTTCATATGGTTTGTATTTTTATTATGGTGGTAAATTAGAAGCAACTGTATTGTCTCCGCGATATAAACCTTCTCCAATACCTTCTGGGGGACTTTATTCTTAAAGCGAAGTTCACCATCACTGAGGAAAAGTCAAATATTATAAAGCACCTCCAAAAAATCGTTAGTGAGAATTATGATCCTCCGAATATAGATGAGCAGGCGGAAAATGATAACGTGGAAGAAATTGGAGAACCATACGTTGAAGAAGAAAATCTCGAACATGAGATAGTGTTTATTGATGATGATGAGGAGGATGAGGATGACAATGAACATGGGACTGGTTAAAATAGAGTTGTAATTTTAGACTTATTTTTATAGAAAAATGTTTTTTAAGAAAAAATGGTGTTTTAAAAATTTCGGACGTTAAAATTTTCGGACAAGCGTCGTGTCCGAAAATATTTTTGGCTGAAATTTTTTGCACTTAATGTACCTTATTTGTACAAATTTTCGTGCGTACTAATTTTCGCGCATTCGCGCAAAAATCTGAAAAATGCGCGAAAGTTAGTACAGTTATTACGCGCAAAGAGACTATGCGCAAAAATTAATACGCGCGAAACTTAAATTTTTTTATATATATTTGTCACTGTAATTATTATTGTACTAGTGTATTAAAGGGCAAATAGAATAATAATAAAAAATTTTACTTTATTTATTCTAATGAATCAAAACTACACTATGTACATTCTCTGCTTCAGGCTCTGCTTTTACTGCGTTTTACGTGCAATTTTCTTGAACATGGCCCGAATATCCTTTGATTTATTTTTCGCTACTATAGTAGCAGAGGTGTTGGATTGAACTTCGGTTGTAGTGAGGCAGCATACCAAACCTATTGTGCATTTTTTGATAAAAGCACCAAAATTGGTACACATGTAGAATAATACCTAAAGAACCTTTTTGGATATGGAGGCGGTCGTAAATGTACCCACGATAGCCATGGCAACAGTTTTAAAATGGCCGCCATGTTAACCTGTTTAACCATGTAAGCATTAACAATGCAGCCTCAAATAATTATCATGCATTTCAGAGCCTCCAGTTAAAAGTTTATGGTAACACATAAGCATTATTAACATGGTTAATATTTTACAAAATGACCTTATAGAGCACTTTTTATCAATGTTAATCATATAAAATTATTTCAGGGGTAGTTAATTAGTTATTCAGTTTGCTGGACACTCTCCTTCACACTTGCAGAGAGCCGTGCATTGGAGTTCGGCCTTCTTGCACTTGCAGCGGGCCTAGTAGTCCTGTAGAATTTTGAGTGAACCAAGAAAAAATTAACATAGAGACGAATTATATACTGAAAGCTTAGAGTCTCAGGATTCAGAAAATCAACAGGGACAATTTTGCAAGGCTGGGGAAAATATTTTACAGACCAGAATAGCCACGCCCTAAAAATCACTAAATTGGTATTAACTTATCAACTATGGACGATAATTCTTTCAAACTTTGACTCAGAAAAGGTATTTACACTACACGTCAACCCAAGAAATATTTTTTGGATCACGTGACATGTGTGTAATTTACAGACCAAATAGTTATTTTTAGATTCTGGTCTGTAAATTTGCTGTTGAAAGTCTAAAATAGTGGAAATTGCGGAATTATTTAGACTTTATTAACAGCAAATTTGTAAGAAAGTTTCAATTGAAATAATTGAAATAATAATAGTTCAATATTTATTACCCCATTTTAGTAATTTACAGACCAGATTTTTCAAATCTTTAAATAATACAAGTTGTGAAAGTATTTACATGTATAACTGGTTAAAAAATAGCTTTGCAAAAATATGTATTACATGCCCAATCGACTTTTTCAAAGAACTTTGTAAGAGAAGAAGTATTTTGATTATGGCAAGTAAAGCTAGGTTTTTAAATTGAACCAGAATACTTATATACCAATATTCTACAGTTGTGACAATGTATATTAGAGAAAACCTGTTCAAACAAAAAGTCAACAAGTGAAACATAGGAAAATGAATTATTTAGATATATAATCAAACATAGTTCAACATTACTCTTTTCA
This sequence comes from Candelabrum cocksii, assembly GCA_963930725.1. Lineage (NCBI taxonomy): Eukaryota > Metazoa > Cnidaria > Hydrozoa > Anthoathecata > Candelabridae > Candelabrum > Candelabrum cocksii. The sequence goes on along the minus strand of OZ005671.1, from coordinate 9,404,804 downwards.
ATCAAAAAATGTCTAGAAAATGTCTTTCAAAAGAGTCATTTTCATTTTCTACATCAGGCTCAGCTACAGCATTTCCACAAAATGCCCCAAGGCATTCACGACACGAGATCGAACACTTTAGACCAGCTTTTTTACAAGAACATCTTTTGTCACACGAGTCTTTGCAGCTACAACTTATCATCTTTACCAAATCTTGAGGGCCAGGTTCGTTGTCGGTCATGATTGGTGAAAATAATCCATCCTTCATTTCCCAACCCCAATCCAATGGATTACAATCAGTGTCCATCAGTCTCAACCATACTTGGAGCTGATGGTAAACTCTGAGCCCATGGAAGAATGCAGCTCTCGGTGAAGGTGGCAGAATAGAAGGGTCGATGTTTGCTCTACTTGTCATCAACATGTCCTCGTACTTCTTTTTGCGGATTTCAGCCAGTGACGAAATTGGCGAATGCAAAGATTCAAAACAACTTATTGATGCAGTACCAATTTGCTCAGGAGATTGCCCAGGTTTATTGAATATGTCTGCTATACCTCGAAGTTGCTTTGAATGCTGAAGCTTTGTGACAATTGAATTTTTACCAAATCTATGGATTGCAGAGGTAGAATCGCATCCTGTGAAAGCATGAGCAAACAGGAGATATGTTAAAATCACTTGATTCCGATCTTGCAGTTGATCAGTATCATCAGATATCGTGTAGCAGTGACGCTGTTGATCCTTTTTCCTTGTCATGTTGATGATGTTAACTCTTTGTAAATTTTGTGTGTTATGACAGTGGTGTAGGAGCAGACATCTGTATCTTCAGAGTAAACATTTGCTGGTGTTTCCTTTGCAGTCTCAATTGCAACTTTTACGATTGTTGTATCAGCATCGCTGGGACATTCTATCACTTGAAGTCCAAGAATTCTCAATTTTCTAGCCAAGAATTTCACGAACTTTTCCTTGTTCTTGTAGTTGGAGAGGAAAGAGTTTCTATCAGACGGACACGGATTGATTTCTTTGATCTCAACAGTGGAGCTCACATTGCCAGAGCGCTTCTTCCGTGTCTTGTAACTAACGTAAATGCATCTCCATATTTCTGCGTAAGTTTGCTTTGTGTCATTCTAACTGAGTAAACAGAATCCTCATTTTCATTACTGATCTTGAGCATAAGCTTATGAAACTCAGAAACAGTATAGAGTTCTAAATCATTCTCGATTACGGCACAAGATTGCTCAAAAATTTTCTTTTTGCCACTTTCAATCGGTCTGCCTGATGTTTTATGTAATGGTAAAGGATGTTCAAAGTTCAATCTACATGTAACATGGTACCTAACTTCAGCTGCTACCAGATCACTAATAGTTTGTAAACGACTTTCAATCTTTCTGGCTGAATCGTCGGTTCTATTCTTACAAATCTCCAATGCTCTTTTGTAGATACCAGTATCTTTTGTCCTTACTTCTTCAAACTTATTCCTGTCGGGATGTTTACGATCGATGGCAGATGCACGATCACAATAAAAACATTGACTTTTAAAATCGAAATTCTCATATTCAAGCCTCAGAGACTGTCTTTTGTTTGAAGAATTGTCAGGGGGCCTCTTACGTCGAGAAAGATTTCTGAGCTCAGTTCTACATTTGTTGTGAATAAACGTTGGTTTTCCACTTTCCTGATTAGACTTCAAAGTTTCAACCAAAGCAGTCAGGTTTGATTTGGTTGCGTAATATATCAATGTAAAAAGAGGGTGTTTCTTTCGACTAGCTTCGTTCCACATAGTCCCTACTTGATCAAGCTGGTCACAAGATTGTCTATCACCACATTTCACGCATACTTTATCTTCGAGATCTTCCATTTCTATATCACTCATTTTTTATACTCTTAACTATAAAAACAAAAAACTGATCATCCAAATACGTTTCAATAAAATTGAAATAAAGCATGCAAGTATTAATCTTAACTAAAATGTTTCAACCGTTTTACTGCAAACCTACTGATTATTCAAAAAGCAGCTACTAATTTGAACTTCGAAATTAGAAAAGTAAATAAATAAGTAAATAAAACGCGATGAGAACCAATTATATACTAGGCGAAATAGAATGAAGGATGAATAAACACGAAAGAAAAACATATAGGTTCAAAATATTCTGGTCTGTAAATTACTAAAATGGGGTAATAAATATTGAACTACTCGATTATTTCAATTGAAACTTTCTTACAAATTTGCTGTTAATAAAGTCTAAATAATTCCGCAATTTCCACTATTTTAGACTTTCAACAGCAAATTTACAGACCAGAATCTAAAAATAACTATTTGGTCTGTAAATTACACACATGTCACGTGATCCGAAATATATTTCTTGGGTCGACGTGTAATATAAATACCTTTTCTGAGTCAAAGTTTGAAAGAATTATCGTCCATAGTTGATAAGTTATTATCAATTTAGTGATTTTTAGGGCGTGGCTATTCTGGTCTGTAAAGTATTTTCCCCAGCTTTTTTCTAGGTTGATTCTAATTTCGGCGAAATTCTACAGGACTATAGGCATTGACCGATTGTGCACGGAATTTTCTGAAAAGTTGCTGCGTAAAATGCGAAAAATTGCTGTTTAAAATGCGAAAATTTGCTAAAGAGTTGCAAAAAATACAAAAATTTGCTACGTAAACTTCAAGTGTTGCACCTAATTCTCGCCCAAATTTCACGATATTTTCACGCATACTTAATTAAAAGTTTCTATGTTTTAAAATAATATTGCAAAATAATATCTATAATGTTGAGATATCATATCTATTACGTCCTATTATTTAATGTTATATTTGTTTTATATTTTATAGACACAAATAACATTCTTAACTGATAAATAAACAGCTTAAGAATAACATACCTGTTCATGTTATTTGGTATCAACTGATTATCTGAAGATATGCCTTCAATTGCCTGCCCAATTGCTGACTGTGAATACACAACCGGTGATGTAGATCCAGTCGTCGCGGCTGCCCTCCTGACTGTTCATAACAACATCCATATTGGAGCCGCAGCCCCTCATCATCCTGCCAAGCAGAAGGCCCCCAAGCTATCGAGACCATCAATCTCATCTGGATCGACTGAAGAGACGTGGAACGCATTTCAAGCTCGCTGGGATCTCTTTAAAAGTGGGACCCAGCTGACTCCACAAGAAGTCACCCAACAACTGTTCCAATGTTGTGATGAAACTCTCGGTAACAATCTCTTACGTGGTGATCCAAGCATTGTTTCCAGAACTGAAGACGAACTTGTAACAGCCATCAAGCGGTTAGCAGTCATCCCTGTTGCCATCAGCGTTCGTCGCTCAGATCTCTTAGCTATACGACAGTGTGATGGGGAGAGTGTCCGATCATTCTTTGCAAGAATAAAAGGAAAGGCAGCCACGTGCCAATACAATGTTGACTGTCCTGGAGACAATTGTAACCGGTCTGTAGACTTCACAGATATTATAGCAAAGGACGTATTGATATCTGGCCTGGCTGAGGACGAAGTGAAACGTGAAGTCCTGGGTTGGCCAGGTCTAGACATAAGTACAATTGAAGAAACAGTGTCATTTATCGAAACGAAAGAAATGGCAAGAGACGCTCTAAATAGGCATACATCGAACAATGCCATTTCTGCTCACCGCTCTAAGAACAAACTTGGAGGAAAGGACAACCAACGTAGCAACTGTCGATCGTGCAATGTTGGTATGGAAAAATTCTTTTGGAGCAGACGACAAAAGAAGATGATCGAACACAAATTGTGCACTACATGCTGGCGTAAGAACAGTACAAGAAATCCTAAAGACGAAACCCAGCGCCAGCAGCCAACCAACATTAGTGATGGTGATGATGCAGGTGCCATAGCACTGTGTATTGGCGGTGTTACTGATGAACCTCGACTTAAGCACATGATATTTCATCAAAACTTGGGTTGGAAACGACTTGAATCGATGGGACACCCAACCCTAGAATTATCAATTGACGTTGATCCAGAGGACTATATTAGATTGGGTCGTGCAGCCCCAAAAGTCCAACCATCAAGTATCGAAGTTGTCACAGACACAGGTGCCCAATTGTGCTTATGGGGCTTGTCTGGGTTTCTTCGTTGTGGCTTCAATATGAGCGACATCATTCCTGTCAAGCACAAGTTGTACGCTGCTAACAAGGAGAAGATAGAGGTGTCAGGGGCAGTTCTGCTTCGCTTAAAAGGAAAAAACTCTGACGGCCATGTACGTACTGCTGCTGTAATGACTTACGTCAGCCCAAGCACCCGTCGCTTCTACCTGTCAAGAGAGGCACTTATCCAACTTGGAGTGATTGACAAGGACTTCCCTCATATTGGTTCTGTCGATGAAGAATGTGCAATTGAGGAAAAGACAGCTCCATGCGGCTGTCCTCTGAGAACCTCACCACCAGATTGCCCAGAAACACTTCCATTCCCTTGTACAACTGAGGACGTGCCTCGGATGCAAGAGTGGTTGATTCAAAGGTACTCATCGTCAACGTTCAATCAATGCAAGCATCAACCTCTCCCAGGTTTGTCAGGGCCACCCATCAGTCTATATGTGGACCCTCAAGCAAAGCCACACGCTGTTCACACACCCATCCCTGTGCCTATCCATTGGCAAGATGCTGTAAAGGAGCAACTCGATGCTGACGTTGAAATGGGTGTTCTTGAGAGAGTCCCCATCGGCTAATCTTCAGCCTGGTGTCATCGAATGGTGCTGGCTCGCAAAAGTGACGGATCTCCGAGACGCACTGTGGACCTCTCGCCGTTGAACGCACACTGTCTTCGAGAAACGCATCACGTCAAGCCACCATTTCAGCAAGCCAAGGCAGTTCCACCTGACACTTGGAAATCTGTGACAGACGCCTGGAATGGATTCCACTCTGTACCCCTGAGACCTGAGGACAAACACTATACCACGTTCATCACTCCTTGGGGACGCTACCGTTACAGAGCTGCGCCACAAGGGTTCCTGGCAAGCGGGGACGGATATGCCAGAAGATACGATGAACTGATTGCTGACGTCCTATGTAAGTCAAAATGCGTTGATGATACCATTATGTGGGACTATCTAATGGAAGGTCATTGGTGGCGTATGATTGACTTCCTTATTCTCGTTGGTGAAGGTGGTGTCATTTTGAACAAGGATTAGTTCCAATTTTGCCAGAAGGAGGTGTCATTTGCAGGATTTAGCATAACAGATTCCAAAATCAAACCATTGGAGAAGTTTATAAATGCGATTAGAGAGTTTCCTGTACCGCGAAATATAACCGATGTGAGGTCTTGGTTTGGTTTGATTAATCAAGTCGGACACTACAATCGTCTTTGTAATGTAATGGTGCCGTTCATGCCACTCCTCAGTCCGAAGCAGAAGTTCACATGGACGGAGGAACTCGACATTGCATTTCAACGCTTCAAACAGATCATTGTCGATGCAATCGTCGAAGGTGTTACCATTTTTGACCTTGAACGTCGAACGTGTCTCCGCCCAGATTGGTCAAAGATCGGCATCGGATTCTTCCTATCGCAGAAGCATGCCAGGATGCTGCAGAGATGGATGGAAGATTACCCTTGCAGGTTCCAGATTCCTGAAACCGGAGGAAACACGCTACGCACCAGTCGAAGGAGAGGCACTTGCCATTGCATGGTCGCTTGAGCAAACGAGATACTTTACCCAAGGCTGCGACAATCTTCTTGTAGTTACCGACCACAAGCCGCTGACAGCATTGTTTGGCGACAGGACACTTGACGAAGTCACAAATCCTCGACTCCGCAGCATGAAACAAAGAACCCTGCTTTGGCGCTTTGTCGTACAACACAAACCAGGTAAAGATAATTGCTTCTCCGATGCCGCGTCGCGTCACCCAGTGGACACACCAGACGATGACGATTCATTCTTCATGGCAAGTATTGCTATTCATGAAGACAAGCACGACGAGATGGAAACAGAGCTCGCTGCATTAGCCGCCAAAGAGATACGCGCAGTTACCTGGGAAGTTGTTCGCAAGGAGAGTGCCCAAGATAAAACTATTCAAAACCTGTCACACACGATAATTTCCGGATTTCCATCGTCTAAAGACAGCCTTCCTGCCGACGTGCAACCGTTCTGGAAGTTCCGACATGACCTCTACATCATCGACGGAGTTGTCCTGGTGAAGCGTCGCACCGTCATCCCATGTTCCCTTCGTCCTGAAGTCCTACAATCCTTGCACTCAGCTCATCAAGGTGTCACGTCCATGAACGAGAGAGCAAAGGTTGAAGTGTACTGGCCAGATATAACTCGTGATATACAGAATCTACGAAACAGCTGTTTTGAGTGTAACCGAATCGCACCCTCGCAAGCTCGCCTGCCACCAGTTGAGTCTACACTACCTACGACGCCCTTTGAAGCGGTAGCATGTGACTACTTCTTTTACAAGGGGTGGAATTACCTAATTGCTGCAGACTGTCTGTCTAGCTGGACTGAGATCTTTCGTATTGTTCAAGGATCCTCCTCCACATCTGGCTCAAAAGGATTGTGTACGATATTAAGGAAACTGATTTCCACATTTGGCGTCCCAGTCGAAATCTCAAGTGATGGGGGACCAGAGTTCATCGCACAATCAACCCAATCCTTCTTTCGACAATGGGGCATCCGCCATCGAAATTCATCAAGCTATCTTCCTTCCTCAAATGGACGTGCAGAGGTTGCAGTCAAGACAGCCAAACGTCTTCTGATGAACAACATTTCTGCCGACGGCACCCTTGACACAGACAACATGGTCCGCGCCCTGCTGACTCTTCGTAACACGCCTGATCCGAGCTGCAAACTGTGCCCAGCTGAAGTACTCTTTGGCCGACGTCTGAGAGACACCTTGCCGTCTATCTCTAAAGATATCTCTGCGTTCGACAACCCGGAAATCGCCGAACGGTGGAAAGATGCGTGGGACCTAAAGGAGCGCTCGTTGAAGGAATGCTACGTACGCACTGTGGAATCGCTGAACCAACACACACGTCCGTTGGTACCTTTACAAGTCGGTGATAAGGTGTTTATCCAGAACCAAACTAGTAACAACCCAAAGCGATGGGACAGAAGCGGCATCGTGATGGAGAGGAAGGACTTTGATCAGTACGTCATTAGGGTGTCCGGCTCAGGTAGATTAACTCTGAGGAACAGGCAATTCGTCCAAAGGTATACACCACATGACCTTCACTCGAAGCCCTCAACAACGACATTGTCATCTGCTGCTCAGACTCAGCTCCTACCATCAATACCCATGGAACCTTGACCTTCGTCAAGGCTTCCGCAGATTGTCAATCGAACAGTTCAGCGCCCTTCACCTGAAGATTCGCTTCCTCCTACACTTGACGACGCTAAGTGTCACACCCCCTCTGCTGGAGCAACTCGTGAAAGCTTCAGCACTACTCAATGTGAGCCGTCTACACTTCAAGAAGATCGGACAGATTTGGATGTACCCGCCTCTCAAGGCCCTCAACCTGCATCACCTGTCGTTAGACGTTCAGCTCGAGAACGTATGCCAAGGAAATTTTACGAACCGGAGACTGGCCGTTACGTTGTGAAAGATTAGCCATAGACTTGTGCATGCTCCATTTGTTTGGTATGCGTACTAAAACGTTGCGTTGATTACTTCATTGGACTTTGTGCTATATTATCGCTCCCAGCAAGCCGTGCTGTGATCTTGGGGGAGATGTTGAGATATCATATCTATTACGTCCTATTATTTAATGTTATATTTATTTTATAGACACAAATAACATTCTTAACTGATAAATAAACAGCTTAAGAATAACATACCTGTTCATATAAAGATAAATTTCTTGAAATTTGAACAAATGTATAAAAATATTTTAATAAATTTTTCGCATTAGCGTATATTTACAAAACGTTTATTAGAAACCAATAAAATGAAAAGTTTGAAACAAAACTTCTGGAGTTCTGGTTGTTCATTGGACTTTAACTTGCTGGCATACTGTTTCCAGATTAGTACAATACAACAGAACTAATTCTACAGATTGTTATACGCGTATTTTTTTATAAGAAACTGAGCAAAGGCTAAGTAGTTCCAGTTTCTTAATTTTGGGGAGGTTAAGTATCAAAAGTTTCTTGAATGGTTTCATAAAATTTTGGTTGGTTGGTTGGTCTTGCCTGTTGATCTAGGGTTCAATCTCCACATCTTTGTGTGATAAGTCAGCCATGGCATAAAATTAGCAATTTAAATTACTAAAACTGAAATGACAGGACGCCATTTTGTTTTTATTGTTAAACACATGCACAGGCAACCCTAGTAAGCAACACGACATTCGATATTAAACACTGCCAGTGTTGCACTGAGCATATAAGTATAGTGCTGTAGTGCATACATGTAATGCATGACACTGGTCACTGGGACAACATGGTGGGTTCGTGCAAAAAATAATCAAGAACTATAAACATGAAAACATCGTTTTTATTATCAAAAATTCTAATTATGGCTTATCTAATTGTCCATTTTTGCTAAAATTTGCTAAAAAGTTACCCTGAAAGGCAAATATTGCTCGAGGTTGCTACAAATGCTAAAAAGTTGCCGAGCACAATCGGTAAATGCCTAAGCGGGCCCGGTGTAACCGTGAATTAAGACTTCCGGGAATTAGGACTCGAGATTCCTAAATCACTAGTGAATTTAGACTAGTCTAGTCCTAATACCCTAGTGAATTAAGAGTGGACTAGGGAATTAAGACTAGAAGCTTAACAATTAAAAGTCTTATATTTCTAGTGAAATAAGATTTTTACATTCGAATTTCGATTATAAATACTAGTTATATAATACTAGTTCGAATTTCCGATTTTTTGTTTGTTGTTTAAAAAGTACAAAGTACTTAATAAAGCAAACATGATGATGATGATGATGATGTTGTTTGTTTGTTGTTGTTGTTTGATTTTTTGTTTGTAAATTGTAAGACGTGTGTCGGTGAATTTGAAGATGAGTGGTGAAGCGAAGAAAAGAAACCACTTCAGTTTAGAAGATATCGAAGTATTTGTGCGTTTTCAAACATATCCCAAAGACATCATTAAATGTGGAGACAGATCAAACTTTAGAAGGGCAAGCAAGAAGTTTTCCATTGAAGCTGGGCAATTTTTATACGAAGAAAAACGTCTTGTAATTATTGAAAGACAAAAACAGCGAGAAATAGTGAGAGATATACATGAAGGCATAGGTCAAAGTGAGCATTCAAAAGCCCTTTCCTCGCACTACGGAAGAGATTCTACGTACGCAAAAATTGCCAAACGATTTTTTTGGTATTCAATTTCTAAAGATGTTGTACGAGCTACTGTGTCGGCATGGTTGTTTCTCGATACAAATAAACGACCAAGGGAGAGAGTTCGTAAATGAAATAACAAATGAACTTCATCGCCTAACTGGTGTCGAACAACGCATCACGAATGCGTATCATCCCCAAGCAAATGGCCTCGTCGAAAGACAAAATAGAACGATCAAAAACTCTCTTACTCTCTTATTAAGGTTTTGGATGAGAATCCAAAACAATAGCCGTACATCATAGAGGGTGTACTTTTTGCTCATCGCGTAAGCAAACATGCTTCCACAAAATATTCCCCTTTTAAACTCCTCTACAATCGAGATCCCGTTTTGCCTATCGACGTCAAGCACAATTTACCAAATGCTGAAAATCGACTCCGATGATTCTTTCAACATGGAAATGTTTGATTCTGTTTTGGCCTCTGCAATCACTATCCGAGAAGAGATCCATGAAAAAGCTTCAGAAAATATTGAAAAAGCGCAGAAAAAGCAGAAAACAAACTACGATAATCGTCATCAATCTTTCTCTATAGATATTTGCGTTGGCGACAAAGTGTTGCTGAGAAACAATAAACGAAATGATCGTAAAGGTGGAAAGTTTTGCTTTAAGTGGTTAGGGCCATATCTCGTGTCAGATATGACAAAAGCAGGGCTTGTAACACTACAAAATAAAAATTGGCATTTTCTTAAGAAGAAATACAACAAAATGCTTCTGAAACCATACAACACAGACTACAACTTTTTTTGTGGTGCAGAAGAAGCTGAAGTAGGGGATAAAGATAGTTTGAGCGATATACCTGACTGTGAAATTGATGAAGAGATGCCGTCTGACTGTGAAATTGATGAAGAGATGCTGTCCAAACATATCAAACCAAAACATGGTGCTGCTGATGAAAAGCCTACTGAGAACCACAACCAATGGGAGAGCGGAGAGGTATCAAAGTATCATATGTATTCGCGTTAATTTTCGTCTTCTTAATTTTCATGTTAATTTTGTTAATTGTTAATTTTGTGCCTCTTTAATTTCCTGGAATAACTTACATTGATTGATTACAATTGATTGGAACCCCTCCCATTTTGGGAATTTTCAAAAATGCCCACTATGTATATACTCACTTGCTACTTAATTACTAGGTTACCTGACGAGATTGTGGAAAAGATACTTTTGCATTCAGTGTAGACCTCCGATGATGCATGCAAAACCTTTTACAGTATTGTCCATACCTGTTCCTTCCACGAATTCACGGCTCTATCAACGGGAAATGCGAAACTAATGAGTATTCAAATACAAGCTTGAGTAAGTCGAGTACTTTTGGTTAAAGAACGAACTGTACAACTTGAAAGTGGAAGACAAAAATATTTTGATTTCAGAGAATGCTTGGCTAAACGATGAACTTGCAGCACAAGTTCTAGTTTGTAAAGCTCTTGGAGTAAAAGGCTACCAGTCCGTTCTAAACTGTCAAAAGCAAGTTAAATACCCCTACAGGGCCGTTGAGAACGAGCACGTTCAATTACTACACGATGGAAACAATCACTGGCTGTTAACATTTTGTTCAAGTGGCCGCGTTCACGTTTGCGATAGTTTAAAAACTAATCTCTCGCGTGTCACACGGAAGAGTATCAATTCAATTTATCGAAATTGTGTTGATAACTCCGGAAAGATACCAATAACATTTCTCCAAGTTCAAAAACAAAATGACGTGTACAATTGTGGTTTATTCACAATTGCTTTTGCTGCAGAGCTCCTGAATGGCACATCGCCAATGAATGCTTCCTTCGATGTTCGTAAAATGCGATCACATTTGATCAATTGTTTGGAAAGCAAGACATTAAAACCGTTTTCAAAGGCTTCACACTAACACATAAACATTTTATTTTTATAAAAACTGATTGGTATTACGTTTATTTCGTATTGTACTGATTGATTGGTATTACGTTTGTAGAGGAGATTCAAAACTCCTTATTTCCACTCTTGTTATTATCTCCTCATTCTAATTTCATAATAGTCCTAATTCACTGAACCACTCTTAATTTCCTAGGAAAATAAGACTAGAGGTCCTAATTTCCTAGAGAATTAAGACTCTAGAGTCTTAAATCCCCGAGTCCTAATTTCCTGTGACACTGGCATCCCTTCTTGCAGCCACAAGAGATCAGCTCATAGCAAGTCTTTGACGCTTCTTGAAGTGTTGTCCAATGCGGTTCGTACAATCCACCATCTGTCTTGGCCCAACCCAACTGGTTGGAGAAGGGGAAGCACGTGGTGTGGAGTAAGTGCTTTACCCCAGACATGACCACCTTGGTAGGCAGCTCGTTTAACATGCTGCTTCAGAGCATGAGATATGGTGGAATCCTCTTTACGGAAGACGTCTTTGCAAAGAGCTTCTTCCTAGCTTTGTTCACATCAGATTAGTAGGTGCATGTGCTAATTCTAGCAGTGCATCGTAAGCTCTGGGAATGAATTGTTCCATGTAGCCCATGCTGATTTCTTTCCATGTCCAACAAATGCTGACACAGTGTCACACCCAGTCAGTGCATGAAATACAGGAAGGGCAAGTGACTTTGCTGATCCCAGACAAGCTGCCATTTGGTGGGCTGCTAAATATCGAAGATGTTTTCCAGCTCCAAATGCTATCCAAACTTCATTGCTGGCTGGTAGTGTTTCAGCTACCATTACAGCCAACACCACAACAACAGTGTCAACAGTACGTATTAGTATGTGGTGATGGTCATGCTTTGCAGCATGTGCTACATGCAGCATCATTCCACTGTCAGCCTCTTCGTGAATGCACGGGGCAAGTAAGTGAGTTTCCTGTTATTGAACCTGATCCCCATCTGTAACCACCAGTTTTTTTTTCCTGCTTGAATGATCGAACAAGTGCCTTCGAGAGGAAACTGAAAAGTTCTTGCTTATTGATATTATTAGTCATCATCATTTTTACCTATAGGAGAACTCAGTTCTCATCAGGTGCTCCCACTTTCTTAGATGACATGAGAAAGCAGTTGCTAGAATCTTTTCTTATCAAGCATGGTGCATCTAAGCTGAGTTTCATCGACACCTATGATTTTTGATAATTTACTCCAACGATTAGATGGATTGTCGGAGTTACAGAGTAATAGCTGTTTTTGTAAACTCTCATTATCAAGCCGAGTGACGTGTGCAATATATTTTAGGTCCTGTATTTGACAAAAGTGTTTAATTTCAGTTGTTTTTGTAATTTCCCGGATTTTTACATTATTTGATTTGAACGACCGATCAATTTCTTCCGCAGGGATTGAGATGTCTTTTTTGTTATTTGGTGCGTTCTTTCTTTTAAATCCACCTTTGACTATGCGCCGTAAAAAGCCATGCCATGCCATGCCACAAATCAATTAGAGACATTAGATATATTTTTGATGTAAAATATAAAAACATGCATGTGTTAAATTCTATTTTTGATTTAAACAGTAAACAATTTTCTAATTTAGTCAAACTTAGCATTAGGGGTAAACCTTGTTTAGCTTAGTGTAATTAAACAAATATATGTTTTGCTTGGTGGTTTGTATTTTCACCGGTGTCGAAGTTAATCACGGGGACTATCCCGTTTTAATCAGGTGATTAATACGGGATGCTTCCAACAAAAGCATCTGTTTGAACATGTTGCGCAGCGCTTTTTCTGATTAATCATGGTATAGGCCAATGAAAACAATCGGACAAATGTTATTTGGTTGTTTATACCGAAGTAAGCCCGCGCATTAGCATTCATTTAATAATCATGGAAGCTAGGAAATTTTCAGACGCTCAAGTTCAGGTTTTAGAAATTGAATTTATCTCCGGGCCCAGTGGTATAACCTAACGGTCGTCCGACGGTACGGGACGACCAAATTTTGTCGCGGACGAGTGAAACTTTTAAATCATTGCCTTGCAAGTGTCCGATGGGACGATTAGTTATTATTCCCAAATAAATTTATTTTTGTTTTAAATATTAAAATTGTTTCTATGAAAACCTCTGTGCCAGGCTTTCTCATAAGAAAAATTTAGGTGTGTGGTGCTTCGCACGCCTAACCGAAGTTAAAAACATTTCAGGCGTGCGATATCCACTCGCCTGGATTTGTCTAGACGTGTGATGATGCGCGATAAATTATTAATCTCATTTTTTAATTCTGAAACATGTTGTTTAAAACATGCGCGGTCTTTACTTCTAAAACATAGCATGTTTCTTGTTTGGTTTTAAATCTGAAAATACATTGACTTGGTCGTTTATGTCATAATTACATATTGTGCTGTGAATATCTATTTTATGATTTACGTACACGATGTTTAACGCAGAACATTTTATCACTTAATAAAATATTCCTCTTTCCGCGACTATATTGAAAAGTTGTTGTATATTTATGATTTAAATTTAAAAAAACAACAAAGCGTCTGACATTCGGCTACAACTATCTATTTTACTATTGTTTTCCGTATATATTACTGATGACCTCTAAGTAGAATGAAACGCTTTTAACAAAAATGTTTATCTTTTAAAAGTAAACAAGTGGGGGACGTTCATGCTCGTGAACCCCAAACACGAGGGCTAAGCGTCAAGTACAAGTCTGACTCTCAAAGCCTTAACTTCCTTGTTTACATTGCCTTCTTCTATATTAAAACTTGTGGACGGAAGCGTTAACCTTTTTAGTTCATGTTAGTGAATCATTTTAAGTTAAACTGAAATACAAAAATATATTTAAAACCCGAAACCTCTTTTAAAAACATGCAGCTCTGGTATATAAAAAACAAAGCATGGTTTTGTGATTTGAATTCTTCTGAACAATCAATCAGTTAAAGCACATATTCTGTTTGTGTTTTTAAAAATCTTTTTCAGCATATTTATCCTATATTTTCTTTAGTTCTTCTAATCATACGATTAGTAACCATACACACACACACACTTCTGTCTGTCGTCATTGATGTTTTTAAATCTGTAACAATTTTTTTTAAAACAAGGCTTTTTGTCAATAAGTTTTACTTATTTAGCTGAATGTATTACAGGTCCTTCAACTCAAAGACAAACTAATGCAGAAAAACATCTCTGTAACACAATAGAAAATCAAAATATAAAACATGTTGACAATAAGTCAACAAATGAAACTTGAACATTTTGCGCATCTTTCGACGTAACAACTTAGACATACAGAAGGAGCATAACTAATGTTGTACAAACTACGTCACTAAACAACAATCTTCACGTGTTTTAAGTGGTCATTTTTAAGTGAATGAGAATGTAAATTCGTTTAAGTTTTTGCTTAATTTAATAACTTTTGATATTTTCGGAACGTTTAGTGTTCAGTACGAAATAAGTTGAAAATTAAACAAAACAAACGTGATATGTTTGAGGCGTGCGAATAGTCACCCGATCCTAAGTCTAACTTTTGATCTCATCGAAAATGATTTGTCATATGTATTCCGATGTCATCTACCGTGTAATTTACACCAATTACACGTGGAAAATTAAATATCGATCACATCGATATGATTTATAATTTTACAAAATTACTGCGCACGCGCACATCTAGTGGATCAAAATGGTAGCCTGGTTACGATTTGTAACAAAAAGAGAAGAAACAAAATTTTAAAATATTTTTGGCAGCAATATATTCATCCTCGCCACAAGGATTTATTATTTGGTAACTGACTGCTCGCTGAACCAACCACACTGATTGATAAACACGAAATAATCTATAACAGGGACAGTATATAACGAAATTGTGCTAAATTATAAGTAGTTGACTGTAACTAAATGTTATAAAAGAAGCTGCCTACCTACTACTTTTTGTGGGCAACGCGTGTATAATTCAGACTCCTCAGTTTGATATATACTTATGTATATATATAATATATAGACTATATATATAAGCATATATAAGCACTCTTGCGGATTCGATTGAACCATCTATCATATTAAAGAGTGCAAATCATTCTTCAAAATGTGGAAATTATATATATAACCAAACAAAGTGCTGTTATTTTCTGCAAGTATCTATAATAAATTTGACCATTAAGATTTTCTGAATAATGAAGATATATATAGTTATGAAACTAAAGCTTTCAAAACTAAGGATAAAGCAAAAAGTTCATCAGCACCACCTCTGAATTTCCCAAAAAGCTTTTCGTTTTTTTATGGCTTGATCTCCTGGTTTTGAATTAGAGTTATCTATATATATATACATAAAATTTTCTTTCTGGCAGTATATATGTTCCGTACAGATGCATAATCGTTCCGGTTGATCAACGGGATTTTCAAGCCGTATGGCTTGACTAACTATTGTGGCGGTCTGGTTGAACAACCACTAGTCAGTAGCAGTTAAATTTAAAGTGGCCAACAAGTGAATTAATGATTACAAACAGATAATAAACGTTATTCCATGGTTAAAAATCGGTCCCCCAAAATGTTTTGAAACTCATTTTTTTGCCCACTAGCTCCCTGACTATAAAGGCTAGACAGGGCTGGTTAAAACATGTACTCCAGTACATATAATGCAGTCAACTACACTGCGTAGGTACGTACCTGCTTCTCTTGATTCAGCTTCACCACTAGCGCGTCCCTAATCCCCATTGAAGGAAGATCAAGGAGCTGAAAGCAGCTCTTCTTGACGAAATGGCAAAAGGCTTTGTTGCCATGTTCTAAGCCTTTCAGATGGTTGACTATTCTCTTTGCCAGGGCCTTTCTGATCACAGCACTTCTACTTTTTTTTGCGTCGGGAGGAAATGTAGATTTGAGGTAGCAAAGAAAGCAGACCTCAGAAAGTCAGACCTCTCTGAAAGTTGGTCAGTCAGAAAATCTCTGAAAGTCAGACCTCTCTGGCTTTGCCATCACACGTTTAAAAATTCAAACGTCATGTATGTACGTTGCGCATGCGTATGTATTTTGTTTTATCATGTACCAGTTGATCAACCGGACGTCGGTTACGCATCCGTACGGAACATATATACTGTATAACATGCCTAGGTTTACTCTACAATAGTTAATTGCAATTATTTCATAGGTTATGGCCCCATGATGAGAGGAAACAAGTATAACCCTTCGGAAATGGTTCTGACATGAATTTTGTTGCCGAGGAATTTTTTGGGGGGAAGTGACATTTTCAAGTAATCAACTGAAATTTTTCAAATTTGTGATCAAAAGAGGTCCTAAGTAAGTATATGAAAAGGAATGATGTGACCCAACTTAAATCTGTTTTTAAAAATGTCAGATTTATTGAAAAATATCCTTCTTTCATCCTACCTATCTCCACTCGGAAGAGATTAAGCTCTAGTTTTTTTTGTTCCTGGTCAAAAGCAAAGGTAAAGTCTAATCTGAACCTTTGTAGAATTTGAAAAATGGTTTCTTTTGTTGATGAACTTTTTGCTTTCTCCTACTAACATGATACAGATAGTTAGAAAATAGTTTAAATTTATGGCATCAATTTGAGACATGACAAGAAATGTGAACAAAATGAAGAATATGTTGTAGTTGAATTCATTCAGGTGTTTTTAATTACTTGGCTTCAAGTTGTAGTAATTTAAAAATGGAATCCAAGAAGTATACCAAAATTACAAAAGATCAAGAAGACATTTTAAAAAAGAACTTTGACGCTGGAATGACAAGTAATTCAAAAACAACTATCACTCTGCGAGAAGCAGCTGTGTTGGAAAGTGGGTTGCCCTTGAATACTCTAGAGGTGATATAAGATTTTAATTATTATATTTCTATGTCTTTATTCTGGTCAGAGATTCTTGATGGACTTTGAGTTGTATTATTTCCCGCGGAAAAAATATACTCTAGATTAATCAAAGATCGAAAGTAATTGAGTCTTTTCCAGTAGCTTTTAAATTGTAATTGTAACATTTCTATTGTTTTAAAATGATTTTGTTGATTTTTTTACATTTATTTCAATGTTCAGAATTGAATTTCTCGCCAAAAGACGAAGATCAAAAGACAAGTGAATGTTGGAGATGAAAATCAACCACCCTGCAAAAAAGCTTCACTCAAGCAACAGAAACTTCGTGGATATGATTTGTGGAGGCAAAGTGATTTGCTATCTGAAGGTATGACTAATTACACATCATTACAATTATTTCTTTTTAACTAGCTCTGATTTTTGGAATATATAGATCAAACAAGATTTTCAAGGTAAGGTATGATATATCCAAAGGCGGTCTATTTTGATAAATATTTATTTTCCAAGGTTAACTAACTTAATTAACTTTTTTAAATTTAAATTTTAACTCCAAAAAGGTTTATTGTGTCAACCTAAATGTTTCAGGAAATATAGTGATGAGAGAAGGGGTAAATTTAAGGAATTGGGGAAAAGATGGTCAGGATTGTGTAATGATGAAAAAAACATGTGGAATGACAAAGCAAAAGAAAAGAATGAAAACCCTGACCATTTAACCGAAGAAGAAAAATCACATAAGACAAAGAAAGTTTGGCAACATTTAATTAAAACTGTAAGTTTCAATTGTGAGCTTTATTTAATCTACAAATAAGCAGTATGTTACTCTCAATTTTTAGATAATCTTATTGAAATTCAATTACCTGACCTGTACCACCACTTACTTGTAAAATTTACCTTTCTTAAAATTAAGTTGAATTAAGTCAAATGATTTTTTTAAAAAATAAATTAGTCATTACGTCAATAACTATATGTTTGTTCTTTTACATATGACTGACTTTAGCTGACTTTAATTATGTTTTTAATAATAATTATTATCTTTAATTTTTAGGTTAATGAATTAGCTTCACTGGATAATAATTTTGTTGTGGTTATGTGTCCGGCTGTAGGTGGTCGCCCGCTTGTGACTGGATCACCAGCGGGAATCGAATTTTTGAGTACAGAAGGAATGAAAGACTTTCAGATCAACTTTTCAAAATTCGTCTCAGGTAACTTAAAGTCTACTTATTTGATGTAGTTAAAGTCTTTTAAGTTAACACAACCTCACTTAGCACTTCACTTTTATTTGGGATCACCGGTCAAAAAAAGATTGAATGGTATCCTATAAAGATGAAATTCTCCTAGAGGGGCATTTTTATCAAAACATTTTATGTTTTTTAGGAAGTTCAAAATTCACAGTTCTTTAAAAGACGAAAATTGAAAGTTATTGTACACGGGTTACAGATATATTGAACAAAAAATATTAGTCATTTTAATTACCTTCAATATAAAATACATATAAAAATCACAGTACATCCTTAGTTATTTTCATCAAAAGTATCAACTATTTTTTAAAAAGTAGGGAGAGTTGTATTATTTTATGAATAAAATAAAACAATTAGTTTTCTGTAATATTTATAATTAATAAAAAAGGTTTAATTTAATTATACAATCATTTTACGTTGTCAGCTATATAGCTTTTTTCCTATATTGTTTTTACACTTTATCATTTTTTTCTCATAGAAAAAGCCCGTCTTTCACTTCCCAGTATATTCCAAACTAAGTTTTGGCCCAATCATACACCATATAAACAACATGTACCACACCTCATCTCCTGCAATGGTTTATCAGGGAACGAAACATTAAAATATCCGTCATCGATGTCAACCTCTCTACAACAGTTCATTGTTAATAACGAAGAAGATATATAAGTTGTCATAGACTACAACGGTGATTTTTTCTCATATTTTAACTTTTTTATCCCCAGTTTACTTTCACTTTGTTCTTTATAGTATGCAGCCCTATTTCAAATCAAAACAAAGAAAAAATCTAAAATAAAGATTAAAATTTAATTTTCTTTTGTTGAAAAAACACTCAAGAAATTTGTTATGATTTTTAAGTTAAACAATAACCTTTTTTCTTATTTGGGATATTATTTATTTAGCTTACCCACAGAAAGTTTTATATTCTGATATTTGTGCTTTCATTACAAATAAAATTTGACATGGTTTTGTATTTTTAGGTATAATCAGCAACACTCACTCAGATATCTCACCTGTACCTACACACACTTCTACACATTCAGCAGGTTTGCATGCTTTATTATTCACTATTCTTAATTGTTTTTATCATCATTTTAGATATTAAGAGTTTATTGCGAAGAAATTAAAATCAGTCAAAATATTATAATAATTCACAATATGTATTTAAAAGTTAGAAACTGTTTCGTGTTTTTTATTTGGACCCCATGTGCTATTTTAGATCATAAAGAAAGTCGGCATACTGAACCACTGACCAGACCAGAAGCACCTTCGCAAGGTTTATTGAAAATTATTGTACAATAAAACATATTGGAATTTTGTGCTTTCAGTTAGGTACTTAATTATGGTTTATCTTAATTTTGTTTTCGATCCAGGCGAATCTATATTGACTGGAAATGTTCCGATATAGCCGTCATCTTCAGCCTCATCAGGTAAAGAAATCTATCGAACGATTTTGTTTTGATTTTGATTTTGTTCAATATGTTTCTATAAAAATAATGAAGATATCTAAATCTTGGGAGAATTCTAATTTGATTGTATTATTTTGCAGGTTCCCCTAAACAATTCAATTTCAATGATTTGCCTACACATATAGAGGAATTTCGCTATAAATGCTAAAATGGTGAAATTTTTCTTATTTTTTAGTCGAATTTCTAAACAAACTGAAATCTCTCTAAAAAGGTAACTTGAATAATATTTGTATTTACTTTGACATGAAAAAGTTCTTATTAATTATTTATTGATTGAGTGTGTGTTTTCTTTGTTTTAGGATTCAACGTAACATATTTGTAATTATAAAAAGAGATTGGATTAAAAAGAAAGATTGCTTTTACAATTGTTGTTATTCGTGTTCTTAACAGAATGTTAAAATAATACCGTATTACACGGAAAGTGTGCCCTTCCTGGAATATTATATTTTAATAATATAGTGAATAATCAAGATAATCACTTCAAATTTTAAAGGAAGATGGAAAATAATAATATCTATCGGAATTATTTAATTATCAATCTTAAATATTGAGAGCACCATTTAAAATTCAAATGAACGAAAATCACGATATGAAATATTCTACAAATTTTGTTTACTACTCGAAAATGTATCTTGACACTCTCCGAAACACACATAAAATCGAGCGATTCCGAGCCATTCAAAATGCTGGATTCCGTTTGTTCAACGAAATCGACAAAACGGTAATGGAGGTGGCATTGCTATGTACATTTCAGAAGATAGAGCAATGGAAAAGAAGAATAGATCTCAAAAAGAATGAGATAGAATGTATTTGGATTAAAACAGAGTTTCTTAGGCAAAGGCAAAAACTTTGTTGTAGGAAGTGTGTGCAACACCAATATTGAGGAAAACACAAACACTAATCGATGTGAATTTAACAAATATCCCTCCCTTGTACAATGTACTGAAGTGGCGTCATTAAGTATAAGTGAACATGATTGTGATATTTGCATAAGAAAGATCAACTATCACAAAATACTACATCGAACAATATCCTGTAGAGATTATTCAAAGTATAACCATTAGGGTTAGGGTGTACTTTTCTTAGTACTTTTTTTCAAAATAATTATACTATAAGCTAAAGCCATCATATAAGCATCATTTTCCATAAGGGATTACAGCTACATCATAATGTCTTAACGAAATATGGGCGAAATGGTACTGCGCATGCGGGTGCGATACCTGACAGTGATGTGAAAATTAATTTGGTCTTTTTGTCGATGAAATATTATGTTGATGTTACATTTAAAAAATGAAGTGATTCCATTCCGACCAGTGGTTAAGGAGATATAAGAAGCTCGACACTTGGAAGCTTTTTGGATTTTTTTGAGTATAAGGAATGCTGCCAACCCTAGTTTATTAGCAATGTCTCGGTAAATAACGAAGATTATCACTCCAAATTTTGAATGGTGATCAAAAACAGTCATATCTATCAGAATAATCTGGTTACAGTTCTTAAGACCCAGCGTAAACACTTGCGCATGCGTAAATTTAAATCGTCCATACATCGTTCTACTTAAGGTGGCACTTCCCTATTAATTTTGATAAAAAAAAAAATTTTCATGATTTTTTTATTTTCATTGATTTTACTCAATTTGGGTATGGGGAATCCAAATCTAGTCTCAGAAATTCCATATTCTAAGCAGAAAGTTAGAATTTTGTCATAAACAAACTAGTCGTTGTAAAATATCTCCCTTAGTAACGCCCTAGCAACGCATTTTGGGCAATATTTCTGCCCCCATATGTGGTTTTACTCCCCCATATCTTTCAAATATAGCCGGTTTTCATTGGGGCAATTATTGGTCATAATTTGAAGCAACAAACATCGTGTTCACAGAAAATAATGGTACCCCAAAGTGGTGGAGAATTTTGCGTAGGGGAGACATCCTCCCACCCCCGTGGTATCAGACCTGCATTTTAGCGATTGAAAATAAACGTGAGTAATTTTGGTTAGCCATTTTTCAATTGTTTTTTGTATCTAGCTAGCTAAAACTAAACAAAAATTATTTTCTTGAATTGAATAATAATACATAGATAACATTGTTGGAAGAAACATATTTGGCCTCTCATTTCCAGTCGTATTATATATTATTTAAAGTGTTATTGTGAAATACTCGCATGTTTGGTCTTAATGATGTCGAGTAGCGCAGTGGTGTTCAACAAGTATATATATGGCTACACAATAACAAGAATTATATAATGCTACAATAATGAATTGAATAAAGATTGAATGAAAAGTGTTGTTGGTAATTAATTTTTATTGGTTGACATGAATTTGTTTCAGAGGAATTATTCTGTTGAAAGAATTTACATTGAATGTGCCTACC
Organism: Candelabrum cocksii; assembly: GCA_963930725.1. Lineage (NCBI taxonomy): Eukaryota > Metazoa > Cnidaria > Hydrozoa > Anthoathecata > Candelabridae > Candelabrum > Candelabrum cocksii. The sequence goes on along the minus strand of OZ005671.1, from coordinate 9,382,771 downwards.
TTATCTGACCCTCACAATTCAAGTTGTCCAAGTTAATATTCTAAACTGCTAACAGTTGTCAGTGAAAATGGTATGCTGAAGTGTATAATAACAAAATATGTGAAATTATTATGACTGTTTTATTTTCAGAAAATCTCCAACATGTCTGTGTCTCCTTTTGTAACTGTTTTGACGAGCTTTCAACATTGGTAAAAATGTATTTATGGCCAGCAACTCCTAAAAGACCAAGTGCTGCTTTTTCTAAAAAAATATTTCACATGTTTGTGTCACTACAGTTTGAAGGAAAGATTTCCCTTATGTCTTTCTGTGATGCTTTGTGCTGGAAGAATGGATATTTAGATAGAGATCTAGTAAGTTTAAGTTTTTAAAATTCTTAAATTTGATTAATTTAAATGTATATATACAGTTCAAGGCGTTTATATATTTATTAATATTGCTATATGTTATATCATAAAACTTGTGTAGTTTTTCCTTGGTTTTTTCCATTATATTTATATATATAATAAATATTTTCAAACTAAGTCATGCAATATATAACTTCTTGCTCTATAGTCTCTCGTTACTTAACTGTTTAATTTATTTTACTCAACACCCATATATTTGTTGTTATTTTAATTTAGAAACTGTGCTTTAACAGATTTCTTAAAACTGATTCAATTGACCAGTTCAGAATGTTTCGTCGATGGCTAATAAACTAACAAACTGTTTGTCCTACATATAAAGGATTTGATGAATGTATTGCATGTCCAAAGGTATTTGATTTGTATAACAATGTATATAATATAAATTCAAAAAAGCATCTAACTACAACATCTATTTGTTTTCAACACAAAATTCTACATCGTGTTTATTTTTCAGGTGAAGAATCAAATTTGACTTTTGGTAGAACGATTCGTTGCAAGTAGGATAGTGACACAATGTTCGAGCTTCAATGCTGTTGAAATCTTTTACAACTACTTTGTGGACACCAAATGCATGTCTTTTCATGTTGTCTTTTCTTGTAAATTGTAGACCACATAGATCACATAAAAAATTGCTAAAGAAGAAAAAAAAACACTCAATGTAAATAGCCATGCTGAGTTGTTCTTTGAAATTCTAATTTTGACATTACAAACTACCTATATAGGAACTAATACCGTTTTTCGAAAAGGAAAAATAGAATATTCTGATGAGAAGCAAGAAAGTCTATAAGACATTACAGAAAGTCCGTTGGTGCAAAAAATTGAATTTCAATAATAATTAATTAATTTGATTTTGGCGGTTCTCATAAAAGATTAATTCAAGTGGGAAAAAATATTGGCGGAATATTATCCAGTACATATTATACAGTAATTATACATTATCTCAAATAATTTTAACAAATAATTTTCAGCAATTTTAACAAAAATAAGAGCTCAAAAGTTTTGTATGATAAGGCCTTTTCAAAAGAGATAACCAAGAAAAAGAAAATACCATCCAAGATACAGGACGTATATGAAAAGCAGTTTTCACTTTTGTTGTAAATAACTGATTATATATACCTATCCTGTATAAATATTGTTATAATAATAAAAATTTGCATGAAATGCCTCGTTATCTATTTCTGCTTTATTAGCCTTATTGTTTTTGTCTTCTTCGCTGCTGCTAATTCTGTCAATAACGTTAGACATTATAAAATAATTATTTATACCTTGCTTGCACTAACTTTCGCGCAATGGGCCTTGCGTGTAATTTCGCGCTTATTTATTTTCGCGCATCATGAATTTAGTATAATTTTGCGCGTATTAATTTTCGCGCAAGGCCATTTTACAAGAAATTTTTTTCTAAACTACGGTGGCCGAGCAGGTGAAATGCACATGTGAATGTGAATTTTCGAAAAATGACACCGGCAAATATCGCAGGTACAAACTGCGGGACAAAAATGAGTTTCGGAGGATGTCTCCCCTACGCGCAATTCAGTGGTGGACTATTTTCTGAGTTGTGTTTTCAGTTTTCTTGATGTAATTTTGTCTAAGACTCAATTTGTCTTATCTAAAATGTTATTTTCTTCATATTTTACTGCTTTTCTTTTAGCTAGCAAGTATATAAAACAACATGGGTAATAAACAAAACCAATCACACAGAAAGAAGTCTAAATTTCAGGGTAATCGCTACTCCAAAAAAGCAACAAAAATAAAGCAACATCCGGATGGACATTTACCAAAACCAAAAAGATTAAGAGTTGAAGAGGATAATTTTGTGGCTAAAGAGTGTCAATCAGCTCTATACTTAAAAATGAATATTGACGAGAAGAAAGGATTTGCATTGAAAATTTATATTTTATGCACTGAATGTAGTTTTACTGATGTATTTTACACCTCACCACAAGCTGAGGATTCAAAATCTCCTGGCTGTAATCAGTTTGAAGTAAACATTCGCTCAGTAATAGCATTCCGGGAAATTGGACGTGGACATAATGCAATGGCGACATTTTCAACAATGATGAATATGCCTCCGCCAATGACAGAAAGAATATACAATGAGACAAATAACAAATTGTTACCAGTGTACTCAAAATGTGCTGAAGAAAACCAAAAACAAGCTGCTGAAGAGGTGCACCAGATCTCAGTTGACGGCACTTGGCAAAAACTTGCTGTTCATTCAGCTGTTATTAATTTTAATTCAGGACTCTGTGGGTTTGAAGACATTTTTCATGAATTGGGAGTAGAACCAGGTGTACATTTTTATAAATATGCTGCAAAGAAAGATGAGAGACGCTTGCAGCATTCGTGTACCAAGAACACAGAGGAGGTAAAAAAAAGAAGAAAGAACCTTAGAGCCAAGAAAAAGGGACATTTAGACCAGGAAAGAGACACAGAGGGGGGTAAAACATATCACAGTGGTAATTTTTCATAGTTTTTTAGTATTTATTTTGTCTTGTTAAATATTTTTTCACTTTACTCAGATTTACGTTTTGATGAGTTTTCGACCGGCTTGAAAGACAATAACATTTGATGTACTTAATATTTTTCAATGAAATTTTCAGGTTACTTTCTTCATAATCATACCTATCATATATACTAGAATAATCATTGTTTAGAAAGTATTTTTCTCTAAATCTCTTCAAACATAACTGTTAAACCGGAATTTCTTCGGTCATTTTATGGTCCTTGCCGCCATTTTGGAAGGAAATTTTATTTTTCATTTATTCTAGTATATATGATTTATGTTTATATAACTAACATTCACACAAAATTTCAATCGTTTTTGACAAGTTCTAAGTGTCTTATAGTGTTTCAAATAAATCATACTTTTTTGATTATTTTTTGCTGACTCAGCACAAAAAAATTGATTTTTTTTTCAGATTTTTGTATATTTTGACACGACACACCTTAATGTTTATAATAAGTGGAAAAACTATGAAATTACATACATTTTTCTTACTTCCAGTCCTAATAGGGAAGTGCCACCTTAAGGTTATTTAAAACGAATTTTTGTGTCAGTACAGCTATGCTATTGTGACACAGACCCATGGAAAAAAATTCGAAAAAACAACGGAACCCGGTCAAAATATTCAAAACCAATATTTAAATGGCTATGACTTCGAGAATTTTTATTTTTTTCGGGGTTTTCCACTGTATTACTCATTTTGGCTCGGAACCACGATGATCCCATTAAAAAAAAAAAAACTTTCAAAAAAGTGACAAATTGCAAAGGCGAATAACTTCCGTAATTTTGACCATTAAAACTTCGTAAATTTTTAAGTGAGAGAAGAGGCATTCCTTGGCAAGATATAAGATACCGGAATTCTAATTCGTAATAATTACAGGGTTATTGCCCCATACATAAAGCCCACTTTTTATATATAACCGTCACTACGCCCGACCCCATACCCTAAATCCGAAAACTATTAGCACTTGTGAGGTCTTCTATAATGTAGTTAAAAGCCATATAAAAATCGACCTGATATCTTTAAAAATGTTAGAATTTTTTTTACTTATGCAGACCTAACCCCCAAAATAAAAAATATTTTTAAAATGTCTTTACAGTTCCACATTTGGCTTAATCTAAGGTATCTTGAATATGAAAATTGTTTTTAAGGGATTAGGAATGACGGAGTTATCAAGTCATGACTATTTACAACCAAAACTTGACTTAAAAGTCACGTGGTACGCTAACCACAAGATTTTTTTTGATTTTTTAAACGCTATTTATATAGTCCCCTAACTATGCCCAAAATTTTAACGCGATACGACCATTTTGAAAAAAAATTTTTTTGAGAGTACATTCGGTATCCATTCGAGGGTAATCTATATTGAGTTTTGCCCCTGACTTAGGTTTCGACCTCATAAATGCATAACTCGATGAATAAACAAGATATTGAGTTGAAATTTTCAACGAAGATTGGAAATAATAGTATCAATCTGAAATATATGACAATTATCTTTAAAATTTGGATATAGTGGTTTGCGCATGCGTAAACGTAAATTCAATATAGAGAGCCCTACCGAAGGTTACATGAAATGAGACTTTGCATGTAAATGGCCAAATGATGACGCTAAATGGATGGAGAAAAAAATTCGAAAAAAGTTACGGCAACCGAAAAAAAAATCAAAAAGTGTAATACGCATGCGCTTAATTCCCAGAGTTCCCCACTTTTTTTGAATGTAATTCCACTATAAGCTAAAGCGATCACATAAGCAGCAATTTCCACAAAGGTTTACAGGTATCATATTGTCTTAACGAAATATGCGCGAAATGGTTCTGCGCATGCGTGTGCCATATCTGACAGTGATGTGAAAATTCTTTTACAATATTTGTCTATGAAATAATATGCTGATTTTATATTTAAAATATGAAGTGATTCCGACAAGTAGTTAAGGAGATATAAGAAGCTCGACACTAACCCTAACCCTAACCCATTTTTTTGAGTATGAGGAAAGCTGCTAACCCTAGTATATTAGCAATATCTCGATAAATAATGAAGATTATCACTCCAAATTTTGAATGCTGATTGAAAACGATAATATCTATCAGAATAATCCGGTTACAAATCTCAAAACCCAGCGTAAGCACTTGTCCATGCGTAACCTTAAATCGGCCATAGATCGTTCTACTTCAGGTTATTTAAAACAAATTTTTGTGTCAATACAGCTATGCTATAGTGTCATCGGCCCATGAAAAGAAACTTTGAAAATGCTTCGGTAACTAAGGGAAATGACACGTAACTAAGGAAAAACACGTCCTTTATGCATATAACTTCCACATTTTTAACTTCTTTCAAAATTTTATTCCAGAATACCTTACCAAAATTGACAATGCTTCTTTGTACAAAATTTCAGATTTCCATCATAAGTATCTCCTTAATTCGGTTTTGCGCATGCGCAGCTAAAAAAAATCTCTTTTTTTGACAATGAATTTTTGTCCTAAAGTTATAGCCAAAATTTGAAGTGATTCCAACCAGTAGTTAAGGAGATATAAAAACTCGACACTTACCCTAACCCTTATCAATATCCCAGTATATTGGACTTTGGGCTAAAATGTGAATAATCAAGATATTGAGTTGAAATCTTTAATGGCGATTGAAAATAATAGTATTAATCAGAAATATGTGATAATTATTTTCAAAATTTGAATATAGTGGTATGCGCATGCGTAAATTCAATACATAGATCCCTACCTAAGGTTATATCAAACGAAACTTTGCATGTGAATAGCCGAATGATTGGATTAACTAGATGAATCTATATCACATCAACCACAATATACCACAATGCAACGATAACTTATTGGAATAATGCATGTTTAATCATTGTATTTATTTGCACCAGCTAAATGAACATTAGAGATTTTCTTAGAGGACGTTTTATGTTTGCATTATGAGAGACGAAATTTATAGTTTTTTTGTTTGTTTTTTCTTGTTTGTTTACCAATACACACTTAAAACGTTAAAATCGTCATGATTTTTGTACCGGATAACCATCAAGACGCAACGCTCTCGAAAGTGATACGTTATTGTATCGGATAGCTTTTAAGACGCAACGATGAAATTGATGAAAAGAATTTAATGCATTTAGAATTTTATGAAAGATGTCGTCTACAGGTATTATGAATAAAATAGTCGCATTACAGCATTTATGGAATAGTTCATTGGTTGCGTATCAACGAATTCTATTTGGTATGCTTGTAAATCGGGGAAAGAAACGAAAATTTATGAAAACAATTTTTAAAACTGAAAAGAAATAAACCTCAAAGCTCAAAGTATGTCTATCCGGTATAATGTGAACGCCTTGAAAACGAAACATCGTCGTAGGCCTTTGCTTTTTACAGAAGGGTGTGTTTAAAAAGCTGCAAAATTATATTGACATTGTTGTTGTTTTTATGCTGATCTGGATTTATTCTTTGAGTTTATTTCTTTGGTTTTACTGCACTGTTGGTTTATTGGTTGTTGGCAAATAAATTTTATTGTTTCTGGTGAAAAATTAGTGAAAAATATATTAGAAATTGTGTTTTGGTTGATCATTCTTTACATTCTCCCAACCATTTTTCCCCGCTTCAATTACATTCAATTACATCTAATCAAAAGTTCAACTTCCTGTAACTCATTATTTTCTACCTACCTTATTCCACTATAATTGCATCTAATTAAAAGTTCAACTCATCAAGTCTTTCATAAAATACTTGTGCCATAACATCAACATTTCTTCAACATCTGTTTTCAGTTTTATAATTATCTAAATTATTATTTTTTCAATATTCTGTGAGTCATAAATTGAGATCTGCACCATACAGCAGCTTTAAAAACCTACATACCCACGAGGGTTGCTGCAAGCGGTCGAGGTGGTACTTTGTAGGAGAAGTATCTGCCATAGGCCATTTCTCAACACTTTGTACTCACATTTAATTTTATTTATATTTTTCTTATATACATAATTTTTCATTAAACCTTTTATAATGATGGTCTAAAGTCTATATTCTTCAAAAATTGTGCGACATTATTGAAAATCCTCAAGGCAATGAAACAAGCTGATATTGAAGGCTTACTTAATACTTTAAAAAAGGAACTTACTGAGCATTTCGATTCCAGAAATGAAGAACTGTCGAGAAAGTTTGACGATAAGTTTGATAAACTATCAAAGAAAATTTCTTTAATAAAAAAAACGGCTGATGATGCACTTAAGACCGCACGTGAAGCACTCGATCTAGCGTCAAAAAACAAAAAAGATCTACTGAATATCAGACATGTTTTTGAGAGACAGCAGATTGAGCGAAATGAACAAAATTCCAAAATTGATTTGCTCGAAGAAGATCTATCCCTAGAAAAAGAGAAGAATGAGGCGCTAAATCTCAAGTTAGAGGACCAAGTTAATCGCTCCTGCAGAAACACCCTTGTTTTCAAGGGAATCAAGGAGAAAAACGATGAATCTTGGTCAAACACCAGAACCTTGCTTGGGGAAGTGCTTGCTGGCATATGTGGTGATGATCTCGCTGACACGAGCACGTGGATCAAAAGGGCTCATCGATCAAAGCCAAATAAGTTTAAGACCGGAAGAAGAGACATTTTTGCGGAGTTTTATGTCTGGGACGTATGCCAGTACATTCTTAAAAAATCCCGCCAATCAGATACTATGGCCAAATTTAGTCAGGTGATCGTAGATCAAAAATATGGTCTCGACACAACGTGGAGGAGAGATCAAGCACTTCTTGCAAGGAAAAATTTGAAAAAAGAAGGACAGATAGTTAGCGGTCATGTCGCATTCCCTGCTTGGCTAATGGTGAAATATGGACATACAGACAGGAGCTTTGTTTTGTTTAGTTTAGGACTACTCCTCAATTGAAATAAAAAGAAAGAAGATACCTGACAGCTGATAAATTTATTTATTAAGTCTATTGCCATCTTACTTCTTTTCCATTTCAAACATTTTGTTTCGCAACAAAAATTAACAAATAGTTATTTGCACATTTTTTGGAGGTTTTAGAAGTACACATTTTCATTAACAGACTATTTCAAATTCTGTTTGTGTTTCTATTTGATTTTTCTATTTTCTAAATATGATTAAAAAGTTTCCATGCAAGGGTTGTAAAAAGACTGTAGCGAAAAACCACAGGGCTCTTCAATGCGATTCTTGCAGTCAATGGATACATATGAAATGTAACGGAATTGATAAAAAAACCTATGACAAACTTGCTGAAAATACCGACCCTTGGTACTGTATATACCGCTCCAGAAGCATCTTTCCTTTCAGTGACATAAATGATCTTGAATTTAAATCCACTCTCTCTGGTTGCAACATTTCTTTTAATAGTAATAACAATTTTCCCAACTGCCATCTCTTTAACAGCATAAACAATCTTGACACTCCTATTGACTGTAGATATGCTGACACTACTGAAATCAATAACCTCACCAATCCCTCTTCTTCCACATTTCTCCATCTCAATATTGCTTCTTTATCTTATCATTTCACTGAACTTGAAATTTTAATCAATTCATTGCATATAAAACCTGAAATCATTGCCATCTCTGAATCAAGGCTCCAAAATAATGATCATTCCATAACTGACATTAATATAACTGGTTACACTTACACTCACACACCAACTGAGGCTAAAAAGGGTGGAACACTCATCTATATTAAATCTGAGTTAAATTTTAAACTTCGCAACGACCTAACCATTTATAAACCCAAGGAACTTGAATCCAGCTTCATTGAACTAATGTATCCTGGTAGAACTAATTTAGTTATCGGTTGTGTATATCGTCATCCCACAATGTGTGCATCTGACTTTACTAAAAACTACTTTGTGCCCTTATTGGAAAAAATATCTTTAGAAAACAAACAGTTTATGTTAATGGGAGATTATAACATTGACCTTCTCCAACATGAAAATAATAGCATTGTAGCCAATTTCCTAGATACTTTAACTTCAAACACATTTTTCCCCTTTGTCTTGTACCCAACTCGCATCACATCCCATTCAAAAACTCTCATTGATAATATTTTCCTTAATTTCTACAGTGAATATGTCACATATGGCAATATAAATGTTACAATTTCTGATCATCTGCCTCAGTTTATTACTATACAAAATTTTAAAAGGAACAATCAAGCTAAAAAGAAAAACATTAGTCAACGCTGTTTCAAAAGGTTTCAAAAAGATCAGTTTGTAAATGATATTTCCTGTGTGAAATGGGATTTACATATTAAGGAGACTGACGATGTAAATGACTCGGTAGCTATTTTCTTTAAACAATTTGAGAGTATTCTAGATAAACATGCTCCGTATAAAAATCTAACTAAAAGACAATTAAAATACCATGACAAACCGTGGGTGAGTAAAGGCATCTCAACATCTATTAAAATAAAAAATAAAATCCATAAACAATTTCTCAAAGCTAGTAACATAAGAACTAAAAATAATCTTTATAAAAAATTTAAAATATATAGAAATAACATTAGCAACCTCCTTAAAACAAGTAAAAAAAATCATTACATTTCCTTTTTTAATAACAACATTATCAATATAAAACAGACTTGGATGGGCATAAAAGAACTCATAAACATTAAATCTAAAACTAAAAATAATATAAATAGTCTTAACATAAATGATAACATTGTAACAAAAAAAAAAGACATAGCCAACCATTTTAATAATTTTTTCTCTTCCATAGCATACAAGCTTTCAAATAAAATTAAAAAGTCTAAAATGGATTTTAAAGAATATTTACTTGAACCTAATACCAATAATTTTTTCATTTCACCAACAACTAAAGAAGAGGTTGATAACCTTATAAAAAATCTTCAAGTAGGAAAGAGCATTGGCCCCAATAGTCTTCCCACAACACTCCTCCAACTAGTTTCTAAATCTATATGCAATCCCCTCAGCACCATTATCAATAATTCCTTCCAAAAAGGCATCTTCCCTGACTTGTTTAAAACTGCTAAAGTCATCCCTGTTTTTAAAAAAGGATCCAAACTTGACTGCTGTAATTACAGGCCTATATCACTTTTATCTAATATCAGCAAGATCTTTGAACGACTTATGCACACAAGGCTTTATTCATTTTTATCCAGATACAATTGTCTGTACAAGTATCAGTTTGGTTTTAGGAATAAACATTCAACAACACATGCCCTAATTGAAATTACCGAATCTATCAGACTTGCTCTTAATAAGGGACACTATGCATGTGGTGTCTTTTTGGACTTGCAAAAGGTTTTCGATACAGTGAACCATGACATATTAATCTCCAAATTGTACTACTATGGTATCCGAGGTATACCTTCCAAATGGTTTGCCTCCTATCTTTCTAACCGTCAACAATTTGTATCCATTGATAGCCATTTCTCTGACACTCACATTGTTAAAGCTGGAGTCCCCCAGGGTTCTATACTTGGACCTTTGCTCTTCCTCATTTACTTAAACGATCTAAACAAATCTATATCACATTCAACTTGCTATCATTTTGCAGACTTATTATTATTGCAGACTAACTTATTGATAATAAATAAATCTCTTAAAAAAGTTAACAAATATATTAATCATGACCTATCAACTCTCTTACAATGGCTTCGAGCCAATAAAATATCTCTAAATGTTAGCAAAACTGAATTAATTATCTTTAGATCCCTTAAAACTCTCCTAAATAAAAAAAATAATATTAATATCCCTAAACATCTAAATTTCAGGCTAAGCGGAGAGAAAATTAATTTATCTAACAAAATTAAATATCTTGGTATCCATATAGATGAGAATTTGAACTTCAAAAATCATATTCATAATATCTCATTAAAACTCTCTCGCTCTAACGGAATGTTGGCTAAGGTCAGGCACTATGTATCTTTCGATACACTATTAAACATCTATCATGCCATCTTTAATTCACATCTCAGATATGCTTGCCAGGTTTGGGGTCATTCACATAAAACTTCTCTTCACAGAATCTCTTCTCTCCAACGAAAAGCTCTCTGTTTAATCTTCTTTCAACCTCCTCAATGTAGCACTGACATCTTGTTTACTCTCTCTAACATACTCCCTTTTCATGATCTAGTTCACAGTCTAAATTGTTTATTAGTATGGGAGCATCAACATTCTAGACTACCCCCTGTGTTTGATGACTTATTTATGAAAAGAACTGGAGACCATCATAATCTACGGTCAGTTGCAAACAACAACCTTTTGGTACCTCATAAAAATACATTTACATATGTTATCAATTCCATTACATATCAATGTATCCGTGATTGGAATACCCTGCCTAAAGAACTTCAAATGGACCAAAACCGGTCCCAATCTAAAAGTAAATTTTCGAAAGTCCTTCTTAATTACTTTAGAGACAAAAATTCATAATACATTTTTTTTTTATTTTATATAATGAAGTAGTTTATCTCTGGTGTATATATATACAATTTTTTGTTTGCTGTCTTTTCTGTTCTTTTTCTTCTTTTTTTTTTACTTTTTCATTCCAATTTTTTCTCACCTAATCCAACCACTCAAGCATTTTTGCCATGAGAACATTTGGCAATTTAGGTTTTTATCGTACTTTGCAGTTTTACTTTTACTTTTGAGTTATATAAATTATCAATATGAGGTCGTTGTGTATTTTGTAGTGTTTCACTATTTGCAACGTTCCTGTGCTATTTGTATTTGTGCACAGATATTTACCCAAATTTGATAAGCACGAAATACATTGATTTGATTATTTGATTTGATTTGATTCATGAAACGATTCTGTCACATTATATCGGATAGCTTTTTGTGTCGTTGTGAGAAGCTATCCGGAATAGTATGAACATACTATAGTGTATTTAATTGCTCCCATTTGTGCTGCGGTTATTTTTGATGAAATACGGCGTTTTACGTCAAGTTAATTTTTTACTCAACAAGGCTGTTCTACAGTAAAGTCTATATCCAGATTATCGTCGTCGTCGGAGCTCAAATAAGTTGCCTCAAAAGTGTGTTCATTTTCGTCGCTGCTTTTAATAAATTTATAGAACATGCCTGAAAGTTTATTTGTTGTTTCTTTGAATTGCTGTACAGTTTTCTTCAGTATAGCTCTCCAACCCATTTCAACGATATCTTCACCAAGTGCAGCTAAACTATTTTCGTACAACAGCGTGTTGTCTTCATAAAACGACAACACATTTGCCATTTCACTCTTAACTAACGCTAACTCTTCTATTGAACGCAGATTTAGTTGATGTAGTTCAATGCATTTTCTCCTAACAATTGCAGGTATTTTCGAATCTGAGGGTCCTTGTTCTAAACTTTTCCAGAACACGCTGTCAAAATCAACTGCACTTGTCCATTCTAACTCGTTAGGCATCAACTGACTCTGGTACATGCGTTGTAGCGTTGAATGACGGTTTTTATTAACTTGTTGTTGCTAGACATTTGCTTGATCAATTTGATAGCGATCTTTTGGCCATCTAAAGTTAGATTAGATATTCTGTAAAAATCTTGAAGTAGAATACTTAAATCTATAGCATAAACACATTTATCGTAATGGTATGTCATAGTAAAACGCACTATTTCAATATACACAAGTATTGTTAATCTCAAACAAAATTGATATGTTTTAAAGTTTCTTATTATTATTTTTATAACAACAATCACCACCACCTACCCTATCGATGTAAAACTCGAATGTGTATCCTTTCATAATTACAAATAAACATTGAATGAAAAAAAGTATAATATGAAGGTTTACCAGCGTATCTTTTCTTTAGGTTACTGAGCAACAACTTATTAAACACAAATCCTTGAAGTTGTGCTAGTAGATGATTTCTTTTTCTTTCATTGACCGTCGACAAAATAGACTTAAAGTGCAAAGAATCAGTATCGCATCGCTGTGCAATCCCAAGCCTTTTCTCCATTTTTCGTAGGTCGCTTTCAGTTCTATAGATTATAAAAAGAATAATGGTCCAGGGAAGGACACGAAGGAATATATATATACATAATCATTCATTCATAAGATATATATAATAAAGTATAGTATAATTATTTATTTAATCTACAAATACCTCTTAAGTTCTTCTTCTTCATTGCTATGTAAGTCAAGTGCCCCCTGTCTGAAAAACAAATGAATATCTGTTTCACGATGATCTGAGATCTTTGACGATAAAATTATCACAATCTGTCAGCATTCTCAGCATTCAAATAAAGTTTACGGTATCCAACTTTACAGAAGTTTGTTTATAACCAATAAAAATTGTGTACAAATTTCGGTTTGCTGTAATACATCTAAACATTTACACCTGCTGAAAACATTTACACTTCAGTTACAAATAAAACAGCAGCCTCAGGTAAGAGGTTGACGCACCCTGCTAAGTAGAGATTTGATCTCAAGCCTCACACTACGTCGTTAAAAAAACATTTCGCTGTTAATTCTCTAAACTTCCTTAAAGATATCTTTATATAAAGATATCTTTATTTATTAGACAGGCAACAAATTTGGCTGAAAATTCACTAAGACTCCCTTTAGGTGACTCCGATTCAAATCAATCTACTTTTTAAATTTGAAACTTGATTTAAAACTGTTCATTTGTAAATTGTTCTATTGATTAAGTAAATAATATATTTTAAAATAAACAAAATATAGCATACCTTAGCTTAGTCAACCTTTCTAGCAATAACACGTAACCTTCATAGGGACAAAATAAATCATAAATACTACGATTCAAGAACAACAAGCAAAATTTGAAGCAAGGTAATTTTACTTGCATTATAATAAGAAAATTAAACTTCAACATGATGAATTATTTTATTCCTTTTTTATACAAGCACAGGCATTCACATAGTATGAGGGCGAAACATATTCCACAACATATGACCATTTTATCATGAACAAACAGCAGTCTAATTGGCTCTAAACAGTGGCTCTTTGGTTTACCAGTTAAATGTACTATCTAATTGTGTAAAAATAAAAACATAAAAATAAAAGTCAATTTTCTTTCAATCAATTTAGTTTTCTCACTAGTGACATTCTTTTGGGAACATTCAAAACTTCTTTCTTCTTCTATCCATCTATCAAGAAGAGTCTTATCTGTAACTAAAACAAAATAACTAAGATTAGATCTTTATTTGATATGACTACATGACATGACTACATCTTATCAAACAACATGGTGTAGTATGCAATACGTCTTGATCAAATCCATTATATACCCGTGTTATGAGCACCAGGAAACTATAAAGATAACAAAGCCAATAAGTTTAGTTCCACCTATTAACTATTTTCCATTATACTAGTTAACATAACATAAATGGCAATTGACAATGAGTTTTGTAAAACAATAATAATTACCCCTCTCCATACTTGAGGTTAAAAAACCTTTTTGGTACTTCGTGGCGACATGCACAACCAAATATGCCTGTCTCATCTAGCTTTTTGTTCACCTTTTTTGAACGTAGAGTGCTTACAGCTTTGAAATCACTACACGCCTAAAAAGTATAAATAAGATAAGGTTAAATAATAAATAAGAAAACTTTAATGAAGAGCTGTGAATGGCTGGATAAAAATAGCCGTCACATAATTTTTTAAGACTGCAGCATTTCAAGGTCAGAAATGGTTAGGGGAAAATTCTTTATTTTGGTTAAAAGTCAGGGAAAAGTGATTTTAATCATCCATTTACCATTTACATATACTATACCTGGGACCAATTATAGGTGATCTAGGCTATTAAAACTTGACAGGCTTCAAAACACTGTTAACTTTACATAGAAATACTTTATCTATGATTGTTAATTATAGTGTTAAAACCCATCATATAATATTACCTGCAGCTCAGATGATGAAAGTTTCGAATTATATGTTCGGACAAATTCGTCAACAGCATTTTGGTCCATGAAATATTCATCTTTCAGAACAGGGTCATATGGACTGATTCCTGAAGAGTTCTTCCGAACTAACCCAAAAAGTGCATCAAATGAAAGTATCATTGTTCCAGAATTCTACAAAAAATGAACATTTCTATCGCAAATACTTTTGTTTACAAACGTAGAATTTTAAAATACTATACGATACTTAGTATCATTTTGCAAGTAATGACACTGTTGGTTGTGTCCAGTGAATATACACCATATACATGTAAGAAGCTGAGAAAGTACTCAATTGTTAATAAAGAACAAACCTTTGGGCAAGCAGGACAAACCGTACCATTTGGAAAACCAGAAAATCTTGGTTTAAATGTTGTTATGTTATGTTTGTATAACATATAACTTAAAAAACATTCATCAGTGAGCAACTTATAAACAGTGTTAACCTACAGAAACAAAAAAATTAACATGAATTTCTACCAAAATAATATTCAGTTTATATATCTTAATAAAATGGTAAACTTATTTCAATTTTCATGGAAGAATTAAATTCTAAAATTTTTATACAAATTGTTTCTTACTAAAAAATGTCATTGATAAGGCAGATAAGTGAAAGAAAGGACTTTGAAACTCTGTTTTAAATTTTCGTTGAAGTACTGTATGTCTACCTGAACATATTTCTCATGATAGCTTGTTTTGGAGAAAAGAGCCTTGCAAAAGGATTTTACCGCCACATTCCCATTCAAAAATAGTGCTTCAAGTAAGTCCATGAGCTCGAAACTAAATGCAATTACTGGTTTTACTGGAGAGCTTGGCCAATATTGGTGAGCGAGTAGCACATCCACTAGATTGGGCAAACATTGACACTCGCTTACAAATGCATTGTGCTGACGACCTAAAGTATGTTTTAAAACCATTAACCATTAAGAACCATTAAGATGACACATATTTGATGGAATAATAGATAGGCCTTTATAAACATTTAGTGCTTCTGTGTCAAATCTATTTTCTAAAGATGTATTCACATGATCAAGAAATGGGATGGTTAAACCTCTTTTGAAATATTCAGAAATGGTCTCAGAAGGAACATTAGTTCGGTTTGTTTGTCTTCCACATGTTCTGCTTTTCGTTACTGGGATATTTAGGACTGCCTCCAAGTACCATGAACCATGGCTACTATCAATATTATTTCTTATTTCACTAATTGTTGTTTTCAGTGAATTAATCAAATGCATTCCTTCCAAAATATCTAAGGACCTTCCTTGAAGAAGACGTGTAACTGGTAAAGTTAATTCTAACACACGAGTAACAACAACTAGTGGAAAGAGAAAAGAAAGGTTTCCAATGCAATGTGTAAAATTAACAACCTTTACTTTGGTGTCCCTGTTACATGCTTTACTAGACTGCATTTCATCGAAAGATTTTAAAATAGCTGAAAAATTGTTTAAAAATATAGAAAGGCCATCAATCTTAGAAATACAACTCGTCCTACAAACATTTTTCAATTTAGTTGCATTATAATTATTATTATTATATGTGTAAGGTTTACAATCATAAATATTGTAATAGGCATATATTTGCCTGTCAACCTAAAGGTATAAACTATATTATCAAAAATCAAAAACGGTTAAAAAGGTTATAAGAAATGTGCACGTTAGTTGCAATACAAACAGAATTGTTGAGTCGGTAACTATTATATAACTATTATCGATTGTACATTGTTGATAATGAAATTACTTGAGCTTAGTTTGTATGTTATCGTTTGTAACAAGCAATGGAAATATAAGTTATAGATTATAGATTCTCCACTAGCCGAGTCTATCCGATTTGAATAAATTCGTAAACAGAATGATAGAATGAAGACTAGTTGATTGACATATATGTAGTTGATCGCATTGGGTCCTGATTGTTCGCGAACAGATTCGGCAGATTCAGACTTGTTGCACATACAATTTCGTTTGGAAGACTGTTCCATTTATTTACAACTCTATTTGTAAAAAAGTGCTTGCGAATTTCTAGTCTCGTGAACTGTTTTTTAAGTTTGTACTGGTGCCCGCGGGTGAATGTTCTATTGACAGAAAATATTGCTTTGCACTTGTAGTACGAGTGAAGCCATTTATAAACTTCAATGAGAAAACCCCTCACCCGGTTTAAACGGGCTAGACGTTCGTTGTACGATAATTTGTTAATACCAGGGATCATTTTCGAGGCTCTACGTAGTACAATTTCAACCGTTCTTTTATCTTTAGCTAGTCTTGGGTTAACAATTTTGAAATTAAGCAATTGCGTTGGCGTAAAAACTTGGAAATACTCTCTTACATTTCAGATCAAATTTCATACACGCCCAGTTTCTATAATTTTTTAGTTTTTAAAAGAACGATTTTCGTTCCATTTTAAAAAGTGTGAATTTTTTTGTTTTAAAAAGATAACATAACTTCCATAAATTACGATGACAAGCGCATAAGCTGATTCTGAGGTCAAGCAAAGAATTCAATATCTATATTATAAGCATAAATTAACTCTAGTCTTTTTTTATGTCATTGTCAGATGGTGATTGTCTTTTTAGTTCACTGTCATTGGTGGGTAACAATAGCTTTGTTTCTTTGTTAAAGGTATTGACATTTCTGGAATTGTTTCACAATGCAATTTATTACTGTAAACATCCAATATTTCAAGAGTTAGTAAGTAAGAACCATTTTAACAATTTGTCGAATGTTCTGTGTTTTTCAGTTTCATGTACATCAATTGATTCCAATTCAAAATCTGAAGAGCTTGTTAAAGCTGAGGCCACACATATTTTGACTCAATCTAAATGGTGTGGCTTTCTTTCTATGCTTTCCCTTTCTTCTGTCCTTGGTTTGAAAATTTATTGTCATTATCCAGATTCTGGATTAGAAAAGTACAAATGTTTATTTAATTCTGTCATTTTTCCTCGAGGGCCCTTATTGTCTAGTTTTTCCATTCATATTTTATTTTACTTTTCTGGATTTTCTCCTGTAATTCCTTTGAAACCTAATCATTTTGCCCCTGTAATTTTTAAGAAACATGCATCTTTTATTGACACACAAAGTCCTCCTCCTAAGAAAAAATGCATAGTTTCATCTAAACAGATTCCAATCAAACCTAAATCTATTCTTACATATTTTCATAAAAGTGTCAATGAATTACGATCTTTATCTTCTACTTCTCTAACCACTTCTCTAATTCTTCCACCATTATCTACTACTTCTAGTAGAATGTCTCCAACAGTATGTTTGCCTTCTTCAACTTTTTCACTATCTATTCCTGGTGTAAGTCCTATAACGGCATATTCTAATGCTGCAAATACTCCACTTGATTCTGAACAGAATTCTGTAAATTCTCTACCTATAACTTCACCTTCAGTAATTATCAGTAATAATAGGGATATATATAGGTTTGTTACAAAACATTTCTGTTCTATCTGATGCTGAAATTTACAAATTAATTAAAAACATTTTTACCCCTCCTGATGAGTTTGTGAATCCTTTAGTCAAAGATAGACATTTCCAAAAATCTTGGCTAAATAAGTTTTCATAATTACGCTACTCAAAAGAAAAAGATGGTGCCTATTGCATTTCATGTGTCCCATTTGCTCAGAGATTTCCTAAGTAATCTAAAATGAAAAGATTATTATCTGAACCATTTCAAAATCGGAGAACTGCTTTAAGAGAATTTAGGCTCCATGAAGAAACTAAAAATGGTCTTCATGAATTTACTTTCCCTATTTCCCTATATCACGCCAACGAATCTAGAAGAAAGACGTGTTTTTGTGTGTTGAACTTTTGAACTTTTTATATAGCCGTAGAAGGTGAAATTATTGTGGATTACTTAGTGGTGTTTTTTTTCCCTCTTACTTGGGTTGGCGTTAGGAAGGGCATCCAGCTGTAAAAACATATGCTTCAATAAACCATCAGATGAATAAACCTACACAATTGTGGGGAATATCATCTTTTGAAAACGTGCAACCCACTCTGAGTGGAAAAAGTCACGTAAAAACGGATGATGATGATGACTTAGTGGTAGTTGTGGAATTTGTCTGGTTTGACTTTATGGTTCTTTTGGAAATGTTTTTAGATGATTTTTGGTGAAAATTGTTGAAACGAACATTTCTTTTTCCTGATTATAATTTAAAATCTCCTAACTTACTCTTAGAACGACTTCAAATACTTCCTCTCTTACTAAATAGCAATTATATATTAATGATCTCATTTAACATAAATTCTCCTTCGCAGTGCTTACTTTTCATATTAATATTTAGATTTTAGAAATTGGAGATTTTGCACCCTGTTGCAGATAATTAAAACCTAAATACTCACGTGGGTCTTTGTGGATCGAGGTGGTTCTGTTTAGGAGAAGTCTGTCTACTGCAGGACATTCCCCAATACTCTAATAAACTGACTAATTACCTTTTGAACATATTCACGAACATAACATAACATAATATAATAGAATATAACATAGCAGAATAAAACATAACATAACTTCATGACAAGAAAGCAAGAAATGAAGGATCACTTTATAAGGTTGGAAACGCAACTTTCAGTTATTTCTACGCAAGTCGAAAAAATCGATAAAATCGACGATATTAGCAAAAGAGGAGATGAGATAAATGAAAGCATAATTTTATGCATATAAAAGACACAGTAATAAAAAATCTTCTAAAAGAAAATGCGCTTTTACGTAATAGGGTTGAAGTATTGGAAGGTTCTGTGATAGACTTTGAAAAGGATCTTTATTCACTCGAAAATTATAATCGCAGGAATAATGTTGTAATTGACGGTATTCCTGACACCATTAAAGATAGCGAGCTTGAGCATAAAGTGACGCAGATATTTGATACCATGGATGCAACAATTGACGAAAGAGATATAGAAGCATGCCATAGGGTTGGAAGGAAAAGTCCGAAAAAAACTATAATTCGGTTTATAAATAGAAAAGTTTGTCACTCCGCCTTTCAAAACAAAAAAAAACTTCGTTTTTTGGATTGCCGTTCTCTCGGTTTTAAAAATGGCACAAAGATATTTTTAAGAGAGAATCTGAGTAATTTTCATGAGAACATAATGTATCATTGCCGCAAATTAAAAAGAGGAAACATGATAGCAGAATGCTTTTCCAGCTATAGGAAAGTGTATATAAAGAGAACCATAAACGAGAAGAAAAAATGCATCAAGCATCTGAGCGATCTCATAGAATTATACCCGAATTTCAATTTTTAACGAAACGGTCACTATGTCTATTGGATATATCTATTTTATTAATGTTCAATTGGTGTTCAAGTTTGAAAAAAACTAATTTTAATTCGCAATGGTGAAGCACAGTTGTAAAAAATGTGGGTACTGCCTTTTAAGTGTAAAAAAAATCACAAGGTTATTGAATGTGGTATATGTAAGAAATTTTTTCATAAACTCTGCACAAAACTAAACTCAAAGGAATTTAACAAAATCACTGTAGAAAATTCTTTTTACTGTCAAAATTGTTTAAACGATGCTTTACCTTTTATGAGTTTAAATTTTAATGAAGGCTTCCAAAATGAAAAAGATTATAATAATATTGCATTATCTCCTGCTCATTTAGATATTTTTGAAACTGTAAATTCACAGTATTACAATATAATTGATTATAATCAATTAAAAGCTGAAATATCCTTCACCTGTTTTCATGTCAATTTGGCATCCCTTCGCAAACACATTGATGAACTGTGTAACACTATTTCATTACTAAATATTAAACCAAATATCATTGGGATATGCGAATATAGATTGAAAGAGGACTCAAGATTTATAGCTTCTCTGCCTGGATTTACTTTTACCTATGACTCCAGTTCTAGTTCTCATGGAGGAACTGGTCTATTCATATCCAATTCTCTATCATATGTTTCGAGAAAAGACTTAACTATTGAAAAACCTAAAAAACTTGAATCAACCTTCATTAAAATCAATAACCTTAAAAAGAAAATTGTTATTGGATGTATCTACAAACATCCACACATGGTCATCTGTGAGTTTGTTGAGGGATATTTGACACCTCTATTGAATAAAATCAATAAAAAAGCGATGTGCATTTTAATGGGTGATTTTAATATAGATCTCTTGAATCGCTCTTGTACAACAGTTGATGATTTTTTAAATACTATGTGTTCAAACTACTTTTCACCCTATGTTCTTCAACCAACACGAATCTCAAAATCCTCGCAAACCCTTATAGACAACCTTTTCATTAATACACTTGAATTTGAACATTTTGCTGGAAATTTAACAATCCAAATCAGGGGCGGATCTAGAGATTGTTTTTACTGGTGTACTAAACAGCTGTATATACTATCTAAGGAACCGTCACCATAGTTGGGCTAAAAATTTTTGAAAATTAGATTGGCTGAAAAGGGCCCTAAATTACTCTTCGATTAGTCAGAAAAGTACAACAAAACATAGAAATTTAACTACTTTCAGTGCAGAGAAGAATATGCACGAGTTATGAGTTATTGGTTAAAACATTTTTCTTTCATCATCTAAAATGTTCATCGTTTTCAATCTTTTCGGGTACTTCAATGCAAGCATATCAATCAATCGGCCGTAACCAAAGGTCTTCTCTCTGTGAACGTTCAGCAAAACGAGTCCATTGAATCGGTCCTGAACACAAAATAAAAATTGATTTGATTAATCTTATTTTCAAACTTTGAAAATTGCATCCGAATGTCTTCATGCAAAGGAAAGCTACGTTAATAATCATTGCTATAAAGTTAACAAACATGCAGTCATTAAATTTAAAATTGCATGCACTACAGTTTACCTGAGTCATGGAATTCCGGAGATAGGTTTTTACGCGACGTAGTGTTGAAATTGAACGTTCGCAAGTGCATGTCGTCACAGGTAAAACAGCCAGGATTCTCAGCACGCGATAAATGTTTGGAACACACCTCTGAACATTACCGTCAATGTTTCCGGGATGGTCTCAGGTAGGGGTGCCTTCTGGTGTAGACTTTTTAACCAGAGATTCTCCCACAGGTCTATCTCGGTATCGATGGTTTCGAAGCTCGGCATGTCACGAGAATATTTTCTGACAAACACCTTCAAACGTGCTTTCCAGTCAGGGTGTGCTGCCATTACTGACGGAATACAGTAAAATCCATTTACCACTTTCAATGAATCGGAGTCGAAGCGAGAGCGGAGCTCTTCGAGTACCTATGGAACATAAAATGAAACTCCTGTCAGTTGAGATGGATAAATAAGTCAGTGTGATAAAAAAAAACAAAGTCTAATGTCAAATGCATTATGTATACCGTTACATTCCAATTAAAAAAATATATGTATTGAACGCAAATGATTAACCTCATCAAGACATGTGACTGTCAAATTCCTTCGAAAGTATGCCTCTTCGTCTTCGGCCTGTGTGTTAGATCGGTGCAGCTGCCGTTGTGTTATCCTTGGGATCTTCGGATTGATCCCAACTTCTTTTGCCAGATCCACAGCCGCTTGGTACCACTTTCGATGGTAGTAGTCAATGTTTTGCTTCACAGTATTGAGGGTTTCGATCACGTTGGGAAACTGAACGGTAAGCTTGTACAATGCTCCGCGTGGAATCTTTTGAAAATATATAAATAATTATTTGTACTGTAATATTAATTTTGAAAAATTGGCTGTTTAAAAACACTGAAATGACTTTACAGGAAAGGAAACTAAGTAAAAACTTTTACCTTGTAGTCCAACAGTGATCGATGAGACGTATGCAAATATTTCTTTCACGATGACGAGGGGCACAATGAAAGTAAAAGTCTCTATTTTGGTTCGAAATCCATTTGCCATTACCCTCGCGTTCGTATCCCAAAGAGAATTTTCCCAATGGTCATCAGGATCAGAGGGCTTGGATTTGGCGATCTTACGAACCTGCTTTCCACGTCGAGACGTATAATTGGACGAGCCGGTTCAACCCTTCAATTCTCTCGATCCATCTAGTAGAAGAAGTTTAAATCAGTGACTAAAGCTAACTGCTATAACTCCGCAAAGGAAAAAACTTCTCCATTACCCCTCTGTTTACAAGATTATATAAAAATTATCATTGAAATAATATCAATCTAATAATCTTACCTAGTTCTACAAATGTTGATAAGTTTTTTCTTCAGTTCTTCAGGCAGCAAAGACTCGTCCATCACAGATTTGAAAAATCGAAATCGTCGGGGTGAGGCACCAAAATAGTCCGATATACATCGACAATGCTCAAACATATCTCGGTCAGAAGCAATCTTTGTGACCTTGATCACACAAAGATTCAATTTGTGCGAGAAGCAGTGGATGTATAGAGCCAACGGATACTCGCAAGTTATGCGTGCTGCAACGCCTCTTTCACTTCCGGCCATTGCCCCAGCAACATCATATCCTTGGCCTCAAACATTTTCAAACTGCAAACCTGAACAAAAAGGTTAAAATGTATGACTAAAAATAGTGAAAAATATTTATCACATTTCTGTGATTTGAAAAAGACATGATAATGATCTGGAAAGATTTTTTGTTTTAACTGATATAAAAATATTCAATTTATACCCATGTCCTCCACACTTCTTCTGATGGATTTGGCAATAGCCTCCCCAGATGTTCCATTTTCACAGTGAATGAAGGACACAAGCTTCTCCTTGATTACTTGATGTTGGTCGATGTAACGCAGAACAAGTGACATTTGTGTGAGGTTGCTAACATCTGTTGCTTCGTCAGCCAACACACTGAAGAAGTCATTGCTTTTGATCTCAGCAACAATATCTTTAATGATGTAGTCACCTGAAATGAATGTTTTTAAAAATGGGTTTGTTACAATTACAAAAAACGACATTGAAATAAGAAAATTAAAAGTCATAAAATAACAAAATAACAACTATAGACAGAATGTATCTTTGTTTAAAGTGGATATAGTACTTTATATGATATATTACTTAAGTAAGTAAAGTGTTTAAAGTGGATATAGTAAGAATGAATTACCAAACACATCAATGATTTGGTTTTGAATTGTTTTTGATCGGTAGGTAGCGTTTTCGGGAGCACCTCAAATCAAGGAAACCAGTTATTTTGGAGCAAACTGAAGCACCAACTCCAAAACGTTTTGGAAGTTATCGCAGTGGTTCCCTAAAAACATGAACATAACACACATGTAAAAATCTTTTTACACAAAAGATACTGAATAGCTAAATGTATTATTAACACATTACTGTTCTATTCCAACATATTGATGATGGAAGCTAATGTTAATGCCTATATGATACTCAGATTGTGATACTAACAAAAGGAGTTGCCTTTTTTAATTTAAATAAAAACTTACCATCGTCTTCACTAAGATAATACTTGGAATCATCTCTTTTCCCTCTCAAGGCAATGTTGTTCTTCCCAAGGAACTCGATGCAGGCGACCATCGGTTTTATCAGAGTCCTGTTCTTTTTGATAACATCTGACATCATCCTGTTCATCATTCCATCAACAGAATTGGATGAATCAAGAACTGCAGCAGACAATGACTGAAACTCCTTGTGTTTCCTCTTGTTATGCTTCTTCAGTTTTGAGGTTGCAGAGTGCCTAAATTAAAGACCAGAAGTAATTAAAGGGGAAGAAAACAAATTTTTGAGAATTATTTGTAAGTAAATTTTAGAACACAAAAAAGATATAAACGTAATTAAAACGCCAAATTATTAATTTTTTTTCAAATATTTGAGGTTTTACATCTTTCATATTTCTTTTACCTTGCGTGTTTATAAAAGACTGAACCCGAACTAAAAGATTGACGTCATTGAGTTCAATAAAAAAAAACAACACCGTTCATTGTAACACGAAACCATGCCAAACTGTTGTGCCTTTGGTTGTACCAACCGGTCAAACCAACAACCTGAGTTAAGTTTTCATAGAATTCCGAAGGAACCTACGCTTAGAAGAAAATGGTTAGATAGCATTCGAAGAGAAAGTGATCTCCCAAAGGATGCTTTCTTGTGCTCGACTCATTTCGAAGATAGCTGTTTTGAACGTGATTTAAAAGTAGGTATTATTTCTTTGTGTTATCAAAGGGAAAGGAATGGAAATGCTGCGGGGTCAGAATTGACCCTAATTTTAGAGATCATGGAAGTTTTTTCGATATGATGAAATTACTATTCATTTCATCTTAGAGTGAATTGATGGGTTACAAAACCAAGCGAAAATTGATAGACAGTGCGTTTCCAACAAAATTTTCTTTTACATCAGTAAAAAAGAAACGGATATCTTCAGAAAAACGAAGAGAAGAACGCAATAAGAGACAAGTATGAGTTTTAATAGATATTTAATATATACTACAGCTGAACAATTGTCTTTGTTTTTATTATTATTATTTTTATGAAGAGTTTCAGATAATTATTGATTTGTTTTTATATTGTTCTAAGTGTAAAAATTCAGATAAGTGTAATTCATTTTTTACCAACTCTGTAAGAGCAAGGATGGAAACAAGTATATAATGTGTATATCAAAATAGATCTACTCTTGAAAAACACACTGCCTTTGTTTTAGCTCCTCGATGATGCCATGTCTTCATTTTCATTTCTTTATTATACTTTAGTATATTTTTTACTGCAATGGTTGTGTAATTTTTGATGTAACATGTATCATTTCTTTTGTAATATCTTTTTTTGAGAATATCAACCTAAGACCTTACTCGTGGGAATGTATTATTCTGTCTCCTCTCAAGTTGTTCAAAGCAGATAATGTTGTCTCAAGAACTGATTTATGTAAACACACCACTTTGAAGTTATCTGTCTCTGTTACACAGCAACAATCTAAATAAAATAAAATAACATTAAAATGCCAAACAATCCATAAAAGGTATAGATACCGGAATGTGTATATTTTATCTAGGTAAAAAATGTTATATAAATGTATGTTATTAATACATTTGTTTCTAAGCTATAATATGAGTTATATATATGATGTGTAATATTTATATTTATGAATCTTTGTTGCTACCTTCAAAGTGTTCATCGCTGATTTCGTTAGTGTCTCAACAGCATAGGCTCTCTGTGTATGTTTGCATTGGTTTGCAGTGACCACATTGACACCAATCTGTATTTCCAATACGACATATTTCTTCTGCTTCACTATCAGTGCCTGTACTATCGTTCTCTGTGAGGTGTTTGTCTTGAGAGAGTTCCTGGATTGTAGGTTCAAATTGATAAGGCTTCAATATGGAAGGCAGATTCTCTTCAAACATTTCAACGCTTTCATCATTCGAAGAATAACTGTTTTGGCTTAAATTTTCCATTTTCAACGTTCGCTCACTTCCAAAACTTGCTTGAAGATATTTTTTTGAACTCAATTGCGTCATAAGAATTTTTAGAGCCCAGTCTTGTTTAAAGAAAAATCTTCTTTGAATGTAAACAAAGTTCACCGAACTTTGAGGTGCAAAAATATACTTTTACAACATAGATTTGAAATTTTATTCGATATTTTCTCATTCAGTAAACTATTTTCAGTGGAATGTGCCATATTTAAAAAAAATGTTTTCTTCCCCTTTAAAGCTTCTTTGCCTGTTTTTCTGACCAACAAACAACAATGCAGAATATAGCATCAAGGAATGGTGAATAAACGAGCCACTCATACTTCTGCAACCAAGACATTTTGCAGCAGTCACTTTTTTTTTCGTGCTCCTTGTGGGAATACAAATCCTTTAGGTGGTCTCCATATGGTATTGTAGAGTGTCATCTTCTCTGCTGATGTCAGATTCTCCATTTTGCCGAGGTGTGTTGCAACATTCGGAAAGTTGACCTTCAATTCAATTCAAGTAAATATTTTCTTTTTCATAAACTACATTTTCTTCTTAATATTAGTATGTATCACAAATAATATTATTAAATAATAATAATATTAATATTGATACGTGTTTGATTTCAAATAAAAGAAAAGTTCAGTTAATGAAAAAGTGGAATCTCGTAGAAGGTCACCTTTGGATCACGGTTCATGGGCTCAGATGGTATATCATGGGGGTGGTCCTCTGTTGGATTGACCTGAGGCAGAGGCTTGTGAAAAAAAAGGTTATTTTGATTACCTGTATGCCTGGGCAATTTAATATAAAACTATTGAAAGAAGCTCATTATTTTCATTTGATTAAATGGATATTTGGGATGATTCACTAATCGAAAATCGACTTATTTTAACTATATGGTAGTTCAGTTTTTAGAACCAAACTATTTAGTGACACCAACCATATATTTTATACTGTTGGTTGTTGTTTCTTATTATTTTATATTTTGGTAAATAAATGTTTCTATTCTATTCTATAGATGTACACTCAGCACCATCCTTGAGAAGTTCACGTAGAAGTTCATCAACGCCAGAAGCACGGTCTCTTATTCTTTATTATTATCATTATCAAAAATATTTACAAGGTTAAAAACTTCAGTTAAATAAAATAAATTTTTATAACTGCTATCAATGTTACACCTCTCTTACTAATCACGCTAAAACATAAAAAAATATATACCAAATACTATATTTAAACTAACCTTGGCATCGGTTTTTGGTTGTTCTGGCAACATCTTTGGAAACAAATCCAAAATCGTTCTTTGATTTGATGGTTTTGGGCCTTTTGCTTGAAAAAAAATGTGAATTCTAATGATACAGTCACGCCAACTAATTTTGAATATCAGTTAACAGCAGTTTAAAAAAAGCAACATGTGCCCTATGTATCCTTACCTAATGAGTATAAACAAATGTATGTTGTATCGTCATGGTCATAGTCTCATTATGTCATAATCTCATAGTCATATTTTATCTCATTCATCAGTGCCGTTGATCTGTCCTGTGTGTAGAGATGTAAAATAAAGTTTAAGTTATCAATAGAAAATAGTAGACACAATAAAAAGAAATAATAAAAACATTAGACTTATCCAGATTATAAAATTTCAATTTCACGGTGATATAGTGGAAGATAAACTAAAGGTAGTTGATTCAAAGTTGAAGGAATCTTCTTCAAACGCTACTATATCAACTATTGAATCTAAGTTGACTGAGCTTGAAGACCGTTCAAGACGGAATAATTTAAGAGTGAATGGTGTAGAGGAAGAGGAAGGTGAATCATGGGCAGACTCCGAGGAGAAGTTGAGGAAAATTTTTAAAGGAAACCTTGGTATAAGATCAGTTATACCTATTGAACGAGCGCACAGATGTGGTCCTTTTTTCCATAATGGAGAACGCAGAAAAAAAGGACTATAATCGTAAAATTTTTAAGTTTTAAAGATAAACAATTAGTCCTGAACAAATTTCGAGAGAAAAAACTCTGGGAAAATGGAATTTTCATAAATGAAGATTTCTCTGATGCTACAATGAATCATCGGAAACGACTTTTTCAAGAAGAAAAATTACTTAGAGAAAAAGGCAGTTACGCTAAAGTCGTATATAATAAATTACTTACCAATAAATCAATCAATTTTAATATGATACCAAAGTAGATATGTGTGTTGTGTTTTTGTATAATTTTCAATTCTTTCAATAATCATACTTAATTTCGAAAACTTAATATTTCGCCCTTTTTCTTCCATCAATTTAATCAATAAAAACATTGATCCTGATGCTAATTATCTTCATGAATTTAATATTCACGCTCAATATTTTTCACCGTATGAAATTTCGAAATTTTCTAACAAAGTTGATATAAAAAAATACTTTTCAATCATTCATCTGAATATTCGTAGTATTTCTAGAAATTTTAATAATTTCAAGCATTTGTTAAACAATTTTCCAAAGTTTTTTAGTGTAATTTGTTTGACTGAAACATGGTCAAATGGTGACAAGAACTCTTCTTTAGAACTTGAAAATTATGACAAAGTTGAGTCGCACAGGGGTGGAAGGGGTGGTGGTGTTTGTGTCTTTTTGCACAAAACCTTATCTTTTGTGATTAGACCAGATCTTACAGTAAACAATAAACATCACGAATCCTTAACTGTTGAAATAATCAACAAAGATTCCAAAAATATTTTAATTACTTGTTCGTATCGGCCACCTGTTAACTCTACAAAAGAATTTGAGTTATGGCTCAGTGAATATCAAGAAATTATAATGAATGAAAAGAAGGAAATATACATGTTAGGCGATTATAACATAAACGTGTTAAATTTTAACACAAACAATAACGTGAAAAATGTTATAAATATTTTTATGCAAAACAGTTTTTATCCCATAATCAATAGACCTACTCGTGTTACTAAGGACACTGCAACTGCCATTGATAACATCTTTATTAATTCATTTGATTTGAAACTTGAAACAGGTATTATAAAAACTGATATCACCGATCATTTCCCTATATTTGTTATAAAACCATTAAATTGTAAATCTGAATTAAATTCTACAAAGTTTATTTTAAAACGAATATTTACTTCGAATAAAATTTTAAAGTTTAAAGAAGACTTAAAGTTTACTGGGACATGTTTGATATCAAAGATCCCAATGTTGCTTATAACCAATTTTTAACACTTTTTCTATCAAAATATAATTTTCATTTCCCAAAAACTAAAATTAAAATGAAAACAAAAACCTTAAATAATCCTTGGATGACTAAAGGTTTAATAAAATCTTCCAAATTTAAACAAAAATTATATAATAAATTCCTTAAAAAACGTACAATAGATAAAGAAAACTCATATAAGAAATATAAAAATTTATTTGAAAAGATCAAACGTAAATCGAAGATTAATTATTACCATAACTTACTTAAATTAAACCAGGGAAATTCTAAGAAAACATGGAACATAATTAGGGGGGTTTTGGGTAAGCGAAATACCTCGCCATCCTTTCCTAAAAGAATATCTATTGAAAATAAGGACTGTTTTGATGAAGACAAGATTGCAGAATATTTTAATGAATACTTTGTTAACGTGGGAAGCAAGCTTGCTGATAAAATTCCAATTGTAGGCAAACACTTTTCGGATTATCTAAATACCTCGACTTGTTCCATGACTAACATTGAAATTACTACTAATGAATTAAATGATGTTGTTAACCAAATAGATATTAATAAATCTCCTGGTTATGACGAAATAACACCAAATATTGTAAAAATTGCCTTTCCTGAAATTTGTAATCCATTAAAACATATTTTTAATCAATCACTTACCTCAGGAATATTTCCAGATAAAATGAAAATTGCTAAAATCATCCCTTTATTTAAATCAGATGATGGTTCGTTAGTCAATAATTATAGACCAATATCAATCTTACCGATTTTCTCTAAATTATTTGAGCGCATTTTATATAACCGTCTAAATAAATATATATCTGAGAATAAGTTATTGTACCAGAGACAATATGGATTTCAAAAAAATCACTCAACTGACCACGCGATCATAGATATTGTTGATGAAATCGCAGAGAAATTTGAAAATAATGAATTTGTTTTAGGTGTATTTATAGATTTTTCTAAAGCATTTGATACCGTAAATCATGATATTTTATTGGGAAAATTAAACCATTATGGTGTTATTGGTAACAACCTTAATTTACTTAAAAGTTATCTATCTAACAGAAAACAATTCATAAGCTACAATAACAAACAAACAACCCTACTTAATATAACTATAGGAGTTCCTCAGGGTTCAATACTGGGTCCTCTCCTATTCTTATTATACATTAACGACTTAGCCTCTGTTTGTCCGAAGCTCTCTACAATATTATTTGCTGATGATACAAATATATTTAACTCCCATAAAAATTTAAATCAGTTATTCCGGATAATGAATAATGAACTATCATGTTTAAACCAATGGTTCTCTAGTAATAAATTATCAGTCAATACAAAAAAAACTAAATATACTTTGTTCCATCCGTTTCGTAGAAAACAATTAATACCGCTTGATCTTCCTTTACTGTCTTTAAATTCGGTTGCAATAAGTCGAGAAACTTCAATTAAATTCTTAGGTGTATATTTAGATGAAAACTTAACTTGGAAAAATCATATTTCCATGATTGAAAATAAAATTGCCAAAAGTATAGGGATTTTATATAGAGCTAGGTTTTATTTAGATAAACGTTGTTTAAAGGACATGTATTTTTCTTTTGTTCATAGTCATTTAAGTTATGCAAATATTGCATGGGCAAGCACGCATAAATCAAAATTAATGTATTTGTATCGTCAGCAAAAACGAGCATCGAGAATAATTTTTAATCGTGAAAGGTTTGCACATGCCAAACCATTACTAAGCCAACTTAATGCTTTAAATATCTTTCAACTCAATATTTACCATAATTTAATATTTGTCTTCAAACTAAGTAAAGGTTTGGTGCCAGAAGTCTTTACAAACAAATGTAACTTACGGGATTTCCATTACAACTTGCGCTCATCAAAAAGCTTGTTATATAGTACAAGTCTAAAGAAGAGTAAACTTGGCTTATTTTCCTTTTCATACAGAGCTCCCTTTCTATGGAATAATTTTATTTCTTTAAAAGTGAGGGAAATCACTACCTTATTGCAATTTAAGAAGACTATAAAGTCTCTTCTTCTTGAACATGATAATGAACAAGAATTTTTTTAACTTTTTTTTGTTTTTCTCATTCTCCTTTTCTTTTTGCTTTTTGTTTTTACTGTTATATATCATACAACGCTGAGATTATATCAGAAAATGTAAATAATATTTGCGTTTAAACTTTTGAAATTGTTGTAGTACATACATACACATATATAATTTTCGTAAATTTTTGCATAACTTGAAATAAGGTACTTTATGATAAAACTTCTTAAAGTTTTCTTTGAGTTTCCTGCCGACTTAATACATTCAAAAAAACATTAAATAAATGTGTATATATTTGTTGTATATGTATATATTTGGATAAATTTCCATTGTAACTTTTGTTGTTTTGGCGAAATGATTAAATAAATAAATAAATAAATAAAATTTCTTTGAAATAACTGAACAAATAAATTCTCTTACCGCCAGTAAATTCGTCCTTTATTAACATCCTTTTCTTTGTTGGTGGTGAAATGTTGGGTGTTGGAGATGAATCAGAAGATTGCATTGCAGATTGAAAATTGGTAAGAAGTGATTTGGTTGAAATAATGATTTACCAAGTGTCTCAAAGTTGCTTGTTCGAGACCACATCAAACATAGAAACTTGTGGTGGTGGCTATTTGCTTCATGAGTACGAGGGTGAATCCGACCATTGTTCATTCGGCAGTGAACATCCTCGATATTATGAGGATAAATAGTTTGAATTTCCCTTCCAATGACAAATGACAAAGCCAACATGTTCATCAGACAACCAAACCTACGAGCATCAAGGTTCTTCATAGCTTCAAACTGTATACATTGAGCTTCTGTCATATCAAAATCAGAGGTGAATTTTGTAGCAACATCGTCTGGAAAGGCTGATGAATTCCTCTCTGGTTGCGGTCCACAATGTCATCATACTTTTCTTTTAAGTATGGGTGTTCAGCATAAAAATAGGAATAAAGAAAAAGTTCTAGGGAAACTGCAGCACAGAAAATTTCATGAAGTGTCTCATCTCCAACAACAAGTATCGAAGCTGCATTATAGAGGCAGTTGCCATTTCCAGTAGATCTATACGAGAACATAACATAAAATAAAAACAAACAAACAGCCATACTGTAATATGTAAAATATACTAAAATATTTTGAGCTTTGGGCTTCAAGAGCTTTACGTACCTGAGAACTTTGCAAGTTAAACCATCTTGTATTTTTTCACGATGAGCATCGAAAAGTGACTTTCCAATAGGATCAACCTTATGATTTTTCAATTTATATTATAGGTTTGGGTTTGGTACAGCACTACGAATGCTATCAGAAACTTTATCTTTCAAAACCTCAAGATGATCAATTAAAGCTGAACTGACACTTCCACTTTGAATCAAGTTTGTAACTTTTGAGAGATTCATAATTTATTTCGGCAACGGCAAACCAGTCAAATACACTATTTGATGTACACCACTTGATTGATCTACAATATTTTAGCTTGAATCCATATGGCTGATACACCAATCAAGCTAGTGTAAACAGTAAAACCGGCGACGAGAAAAATGTAAACATTAATATTCCGCACTTTTTTCCCGGAAAAACAACCGGAAAGACTGCTGGATAAAAGGGAAGATAGCCCACGCCCCTTAGCGAAAATGGTATGGGCGGTGTTATTAAACTGTTGGCGGGCGCAAAAGCCGTGTCGTCGCGCGAATCATATAAAACAATAAAAAACTTTGCGCAAAATATGAATCTTGCAGAAAGAGGGAAGACAAATTATTTGATTGACAAGAGTAATATAATACATCATTGATATTATACAATATTTCCCTAGTGTATGTACACCAGTACACCACTGCTAAATCCGCCCCTGCCAAATAGCAGATCATCATAGCAGTTTGTTATTCTTAACAATATTTTTGAAAAATTGAAACAATCTACCCAAGGGCGGGGGGGGAGGCTAAGGGGGCTCTAGCCCCACCCGTTAATATATAAAAAATAATAATAATTTGTCAGGTAAGTAAAATTTTTTATCCTTTACATTTATATTTTCGCTCCGTGCAATTTGGCTGCGCGCGCCTGGCGGTCCGCGCTGAAGACGCGTTAATAATAGGTTTTCAAGCCCCACCAAAATATCTACCATCTTAGTAGGGCTCGGCAAGATCAAACATTTGAGCCAGAGCAACCAGCAATTTGAGCCATAGCAACGCTAGAACGACGGAACCGAGAGATAAATAGTACATTATTGTTGTTTACTTTAGGATATGAATTTTTTTCTGTCACGGTCTCGTTTTCACTAATCAAATGGAAATCTACCAGATTTCAGATTAGATAGCTCTGTCTCCTTTCTGGCTAGCTAAGACATCCTTCTTAAAAGTGTTCGAGATTTTTCGAGAAGAGATTGTTTGGTAATGAGTTTTTATCTAAACACAAATTGTTTGAAAAAGTTGATTCAGGACTGTTAAAAGGAGAAATTTTCTTGCTGAAGCCTCTTTGCCAAAGTTTTTTTCTTCTTCAAAGAAGATCACTACCTTAGTATGCAATTTTGTTAAATAAAACAAACTTATATTATTATATATATCATGTAATGTTTTAAGCATCATCAATATGATGTATTTCCTTTTTGTAAATAATCGGACTGACTGATGTGTAACTTTTAGAACTAGGCCATTCGCTAGGTTTCTTATAAAAAAAACGTGTATGATATCTATGATAGAGAGGCCAGTATAGTAACATTTTTTGTGGCATATTCAAAATAATAACAAACGGAGAATACAAAATATAGGTTATTACTAGGTAATAGCTAATAATTATATATATAAAACATTAAAAATGGTTTTATTTCTGGTTGTATATATAGGTAAAGTATATACTAAATTATGATGGATATGGTTGTTATTTTTATTTATTTATTTTAGATCTGAAACAATTGGAGACCGCCTTTACAGTTCTTCTTCTCTTGCCCTTTTCAGAGACAACAGGTTTACTGATGAATTGAGAACGATGAGATCTTGAATCTTATCAATATTGTAAACTTAGTTTGCCAGTCAAAGTCTTCGAACATTCCAAACATACTATCTGTGATTCAAGAATGCAGAGCCGAAGTTTCTGCGTTGAAGAATTTGTGTGATGTTGACAGGATAACTCACGATTTTAAAGTGATAAAGGAGCAGTATTCAGTAGAAAGGAGACCAACGAGACAGAGATCAATTCCTCAATCCTTTGATGGATTTATCGTCAATGCTCCCATAGAAACCCGTTCAAATACAGGTACGGAGGGTGAGTGTGAAGAGAGTGTTATTCAAGAACTACGTCGTGTTATTGTTGGACTGTCAGATTGTTTCGAAAGTGAAATGAACACTCGATTCACAACTGATAGCACAAGCCTTTGGTCGGCCATGGAGGTACTCTCATTCATACATGCAGACTTCCTCAATCCATCTCTCCTTCAACTTCTCTTCGATTACATGTGTACTATTCCAGTAATCAGTGAGCAATTGCGTTCCTTAAGTACTGATGATTTTGAAGCATTCAAATCAGAATGTCACGTATTCAAAAACCTTATTGTTCGCAAATTTGAAGCTACCGAAGATGTTGACATAAGGCATGTATATGTTTTCTTGTTGAAAACCTATGCAGAGGCAGCACCAGTTCTTACTTCAATGTATAAACTCAGCATAACAGGTGGATATGCTTCTGCCCGAGTAGAATGCCTCTTTTCTGCTATGTCCTACGTTGACGCACCAAGACGCCAACGTAGAAACGTAGAACGGCAATGCGCATGACTCACCTTTACTTTGAAAAAGAGACAGTGAAAGATATTACTTTTAAAGAATTCGCTGATGAATTGTTGAAGAAACCACGGAGCTTATTTTTTTAAGTGCTTTTATTTATTTCAAACTGTTATAGTTATATTATAACATGTAAATGCACTTGTTTTCTCGTTTTACTTATGTTTTGATCATATAATACATTGTTTTACTTTTACACACTTAAACAACACGAGTCTAAAACATGTGCAGAACATTAACCATTTTAAACACATTTGTAGGGTAGGGTCCATTCAATTCTCAGAACACTTCATATTCCGTTCCCATGTTTTAAAAAAGTGAATATATTTTCTGCCTGCCCTATGAATTTCTGGAAGGTGTAATAGCCTTCCCTCTGTTGAGCGCCAGTGACGTGGCTGGTAGCAGGGTCGTAGGTAGGTTTTGTTAACTAGGAGGGCTCAAGACTAGCGCGTACTTATACAGCCAGGTGGTGGGGGCTTGGGGGCATTTTTAGGGTGATGCTAAAAACGTAAAATTCAAACAAATTTTTGTTTTCATTAATGACGTCATAATTAACACATTTTTCGAAAAAGTGCTTTATTTAATTTCAGTTTATAACTAAGTGGTTGAATTAACCCTAATGTTGGTAACGGGCGTAAACAAGGGTGTCTACTCCCTTTTCGTTAGCGCAAGACGTTAGGTGTAACTGTTGAGGCGGGCGCCACTTCTACCACCAACACCCGTACTTTATCGCATCGAAATGCTACTCATTCGCTGAGTTGGCGAGGCCGTAAGGATTTGAACTGGCAACCTCAGAAATCCGAAAAGCGCTTTAACAATTGAGCTACCCGACCTTTATTTCAGTCTATAGTAACAATGAAAAGTAAATCTAAAGTTTAAAAACAATAAAACGTCTGAAAATGCGTTTTGAAGAAATTGCTCAAAAGTATTCAGATACGTGGTCCAGGTGAACGGGGTTTTGGGGACCTAGGATTTGAGGTGTAAAAATTAAAAACAACAATATGCTTGAAGTTTTATTTTTTTCAAAAAAGGAAGGTATTTGTTTTTAAGACAGCCCATGTAAATGGCACTGTACTTAAATTAAGCATGTGAACCACGACAAGGTTCCTTCCATCTCACATGAAAAAGTATTGTTTGTAGGGTTGAGTAGTCAACAATTAATGTTATATATGTCCAGTCCATGTCTAAATTCAATTCTACACAAACAACGTAAAAAGTTCATATACATTCTACACTCGATTCTACCTCATGAATCTACAAAACTCTACTGTAAGTAACAGAGAAATTAATTTTCCCTGAACAGAACTTAAGCTGTTTGGGATTTGGGAATGTTAATTTTAGGTTTTTGCTTAATGTAATTATAGATTGTTGAAGATTTTGAAATAGGATTTCCTGTAGAAGACTTAGTTGTTGTTGTTTTATGTTGAAATGTAGTAGCAGATGCAGATGATGTAGAAATTGCATAAAAGGTATATAACGCTGAGATTAAATTTTCTTTTTTTAGGAGAATGTTCAATATTTTCCTCAAATGAGAATTTAGGGCATTCATCGGGGGCATATGATTCAATAAAGTCTGTCACTACAATCGGGACAAAATAATTAGCCAGATAATTTGAGTAGACCAGGTCTAAAAACAAAATATTAAATAATTCCAAGTCATTTAAGGAAGATCGAGGGAAAATTAAGCTATTAAACAAAGGTTTTAGCTTATCTGCCCCAGATCTGGATATAGCAACTGTATTTTCCGACCAATTACACTTCACAACCCCATTACACACAAAAAAGATGAAAAAGTGTTCCCCGAACAGTTATGGAGGGCTTCAAATTGAACCAAACTTTCAGGGGAAAGATGAGCATTATTAAGATTTATTTGAAAGTGAAAAGATAGTAGTTATGGATGGAAATTGTTTTCTTGTAGGCAGTAAAATTTGGCGTTCAGGTGGTTCAATACATACCATCATCTGAGTTCTTGAATCTTATCAATATTGTAAACTTAGTTTGCCGTTTCAGACAGAAACTTGTCCAGAAGTATGAAGGATGGCTGTGTAATCTGCGTGAGCAATCCCCGTGCAAGAACACGATGATCGTTTTTAACATTACCAGACAAACAGCAAGTCGACAAACAGTTAATGATCTCCTTGATTTCTCGGTTAATCGCTAGAACGCATTCTTGGTGACCTGACCACCTTGTTTCCAATAATCGCTTCAGTTTTACACCATCGTAATGTTCTTTCACTCACATCGGCAAGTTTCATGCAATTGTAAAGGCTGCGTACTAACGAGTAATGCTCGCTAATGAACATAACCTTTTCGATTATGTCTATGGCAGAGACAATGAACGTAAATTATATTTCACATTTATCCGAGAGTAGTTTCTGAAGGCCACCTCTGTGACCACTCATCACACTCGCGCCATCGTAAAATTGGGAAACCGTTCCATCCAGCGAGATTTCCATATCGTTGAGGCATTTGGTCATCAACGCTATTAGCCCTTGTGCAGACCTATCTTTAGCTTCTTCCACACCGATAGCATATTCCTCAATCTTATCTTCATTGTTGAGATATCGAACGACGATCCCTTTGATATCCCTCCAATTCTTGTTGCTACTCCCATCCATCATCAAGGTGTATATTTTCGACTGGATAACTTTCTGACGCAATTTTGATTTTGGAACTTTCTGCAGAACAACAATGACTTCATTTTGTATCACCCCACTCGTATATTTTGCGTTGTTGGGAAGTTTCTTTGCAATTTCTCTCAGACTTTCGTCGAATGGAAAGAGTAAATCGCCAAGTGTGTTTAGATACAGCCCACCACCAAACTCTTCTGACAAGAAATCAGTATTTTCTTCGTCACCACGCAATGGAAGACCATTCACCGCAAGAAACCGAACAACCAGGAAGACTTCCTCTACCCATCTCCAATGTTCGGGTATCCGCTGCATAACCATGGTGCTGACGGGTTGAACAGTTATTTCCCGCATTTTGTGTTCTTTTCACGATTTGATTGCTGATTTATGATATGAATGACACTCTTGGAATGTTTATCAAACGAATTGGTGGCATTTTTCCAGTTCTTGAAACCATCTTTTACAAAGGGGTGTCGGTAGTCGGAGCGTACACTCGGGCATGGATAACAGAAGCACGCATCAATCTCCACAATGTACTCTAGCCATTCCCTTTGAATATACCACTGCGTTGAGAAACTTCTAAGAAACTTCTCATTGCCAAATTTTGTCTTCGGATATGAAACAAGCTCTGGATTGATGGGTTTCTGTTTATTGAGTTTTGAGATGATTGATGATAAAGCTGGTGCGGATTCGGATACGGAATCAGAAGGACAAATTGTAGGTCGTTTTAACTGGCTGAGTCCTGGATATTCCGGTGTTGATGTGCGTTTTGTTGTTGCTGGGTTTGAAGAAAAGAGATCATCGTTTTTGTTTTCTTGTGCAGTATTATTGTGACGAGTTGTACATATAAAAATCTGTCGATACTCATATCTGCATTATATAACGCATATCACGTTCAATTTCTTCAACGCATTTGTTCTACTTTTTTTTTCAAAGCATAAAATCAGAAGAGTTTCAAAAAATCTGGACACCATGCTCACCTGTGTTCTCCTTCGTTGAGAATGTTAATAAGATCAAAGTGAAACACAAGACACAATGCAAATGATTCTTTTGACGGAGTGTTTTTGATTGTTTACGTCAAC
Source organism: Candelabrum cocksii (assembly GCA_963930725.1). Lineage (NCBI taxonomy): Eukaryota > Metazoa > Cnidaria > Hydrozoa > Anthoathecata > Candelabridae > Candelabrum > Candelabrum cocksii. The sequence goes on along the minus strand of OZ005671.1, from coordinate 9,344,013 downwards.
GGTACCTTTAACATATACATATTTGCATCATGATATAATATGTTTACCGTTTGGGAAAATCAACGCAATTATCGTGTTGTAAATAGAGCTAAAAATATGTTCTAAAGCTTTTTTTCATTATACATAGAAATATAAAGTTCAGTTTAGATCACATTTTTTTTATAAATTGACAGCAGAGTGCAGACCTCGATCTCAAAACAAAAGGTTTCCGCATAGAAACTATCCTCTAATTGTATGACGTAGTATTTTGAAAGTTTTTCAAAATATTAGAATTTATATTTTCTGAAAATATTTTTCGGTGGAAAATTCCCCAGGGCAGGCGGACAACTGGAACAAGGGCTCTCAGGGCAGGCTGTGCCCGACCTCGCCTGCCCTCAGTTACGTGTTTGCAATCTACTGAACAAACTTTTGTAAGAAATTTTAAATTTTTTCATGTTGAAGAATTTAGGGAGGATCTACTGGCTATTGATTGGAACAACATGCTTAATAACAAAAATGCAAACAATTCTTTTATTGAATTTTTACAAAACTTTGGAAATCATTCTGAATGAGCATGCTCCTTTCAGGAGATTAACAAAACGTGAAGTCACCTTAAGCCAAAAACCTTGGATTTCACTTAAAATAATAAAAAAAAAAATGATTCAACGCGATAAGTTATTAAAATGTGCTTGTTCATCAAAAGATGACGAAACAAAAACAATATGGCATCAAAAGTATAAGACACTTAGAAATCAAATTGTCCATGAAACCAATAAATCAAAAAAGCAATATTATAATAGTTTTTTCCAAAATAACATAAAAAATAGCAAACGGATTTGGGAAGGTATAAACTGTTTGACTTCATTGAAAAAAACAAATTGTACTACTCCAAATTTATTAATTCACCAGAATAATAAAATTTCCTCTCACAAAAATATGGCAGAAATATTCAATGAGTTTTTTTGTTAATGTTGGACCACAAAAAGGATCTCTTCAAAATATTCAAAAATAGTATTTCCCGAAATTACTCAAGTAAATACAATTTTTATTAAACCTGTTGAACCTTCTGAAATTGAGAATATTCTTATTTATCTTAATAAAAATAAATCCACAGGGCCTTTCAGCTTTCCAATCAAAATACTCAAACAAAATGCTCCTCTTCTTTCTGTACCACTTTCAATAATAATTAACAAATCTCTTTAAGAAGGTGCTTTCCCAGACTTAAAATTCTCTAAGGTTATCCCTATCTTTAAGAAAGGAGAAAGATCCCATTGTTCTAACTATCGCCCAATTTCCTTGTTATCAGTTTTCAGTAAAGTTTTTGAAAAGTGTATGTTCAATAGGTTATATCTTTTCCTTGAAAAGTATAAAATTATATATAACTTACAATTCGGTTTTCGACGAAAAATTCCTACTGAACATATTATTATTAGCCTAATTGAAACAATAAAAAGAAATCTTGACTGTGGTAAATTTGCTTGTGGGGTGTTTATTGATCTGGAAAAGGCATTTGATACCGTAGACCATGAATTACTCATTAAGAAACTATTTAATATGGGTATCAGGGGACGCGCAAATAGTTGGATCGAGTCTTTTCTGTCGAACAGAAGGTAATCAGTCTGTATAAATAATGCAAATTCTTCCATCTTGAATATTAAATGCGGTGTACCACAAGGTTCAACATTGTGGCCATTACTGTTTTTAATTTTTATCAATGATCTTCATTTAATTTTTACGAAATCTGTTGTACATCATTTTGCTGATGATACTAATCTTCTATACTGTAATAACAATATAAAAACAATAGAAACAGTAATGAATCATGAATTGAAACTACTTGTCAATTGGTTGAATCAAAACAAATTATCTTTGAATTCTTCCAAAAGTGAAGTAATTTTATTGAAACCTGCAAAAATGCTTACAAAAACAAAATTGAAAATAAAGTTAAAAGGAAAATCACTCGATCTAAGCCCCTCTGTTACCTATCTTCGACTAAAAATTGATGAGAATCTAAACTGGAATATCCATGCCAATAAACTTTGTCAAAAGCTTTCTCAATCCTGTGGGATATTATCAAAACTACGCTATTTTACCACAATCCAGAATTGCTTGCTAGTCTACTATAGTATATTTTATTCCTATATTATATATGGATGTGGTAGCTGGCAATTCACCTCCAAAAAAAATATTGAGAAACTGTTTAAAGTACAAAAAAAAAACTATGCGTGTTTTAAATTTTTCAAATTTTGATTCACCAACTACACCTATTTTGAATAAATTGAAAGTACTTAAATTAAAGGATGTATTTAAACAGTCAGTTCTCAGTATCATGTATTCCTACACCAAAAATAGTTTACCTAATTGTATAAACGGTATCTTTCAATTTTCCAGGTCAACACATACCCACAACACTAGGATTAATGATAAATTGTCCATCCCCAAAGTTAAATCTAGCAAATACGGCATTTCATCACTTTCCTATAATGGACCAGTTACATGGAATTCCTTCATTAGGCATAATAATTCAACAAATTTCACCTCACTAAAATCTCTTCAAAGCCATCTTAAAAGGCAGACCCTAAATGATTATGAATGTGCTTCTCTTTGATTATGATTTACGTGTGTGTATATGCCTATAAAATATAATATATATTATTAAATTGTGTTATTTAAAAGTTAAATTTATTCTCTTCTGATTTCACTGCAACCAAAATCTTGCTGATTTGTGACAATACGGTGGTAACCTTTTTAATTACTTTTTAGTATTAGGTTTTGTCTCCTCTCCTTTTCTTACAAACCATATATATAATAGGATATTTATTTGTTGTTGTTTGTTTGTTGTGTTGTTTTTTTATTGAATTTATTAGTGGTGCATTAAGGTTTTACAACAAGTTATATATTTATATTCTACTGTATGGTTTGATGATTGAGAAATAAATATTAATCATTATCATTAATCATCATCATTTATGTTAATCTCTGTAGCCAAATTAATGGTAAAACAAAACCCATTGATTTGATGATTAATGAACAACTTTCTGCTAGAGTTAAGAAGAACAGACTTATTCATAGGTCAATTGTTCATACAGTTATACATTGTGCTCATACAAACTGCTCATTTCGTGGTCATAGAGATGATTTTAAGTACCTTCCACAACCGGGTGAGTAGTGGGCCAATAATAATATAGGTGTTTTTAATCAAACTTTGAATTTTGCTATTAGAAATGGTAACACAGTTCTTCAGGACCACCTAAACAACTGTGCTAAAAATGCAACATACATTTCAAAATCCACTCAAAATTATTTAATAAAATGTTGTGGTGAGGAAATTTCTGACACAATTTTATCCAGAGTTAAGGGTGCAAAGTTCTTTGCTGTTATTGCTGATGAAGCGTGTGATATTTCCGTGAAAGAGCAAAAATGGCTCTTGTTTTGCGTTATGTGGATTCAGATTGCTATATTAGAGAGGACTTCATGAGATTTATTCCTTGTTCAGAAGGTCTTTCTGGAAAAGGTCTGAGTGTTAAATTTTCAGGCAGATTTGAACATAGATATTATATATTGTAGAGGGCAAGGGTATGATGGTGCAGGCTCAGTGTCAGGACATATTAACGGGCTTTCTGCCCATTTGCTAAGGATTAATCCCAAAACGTTGTACATTCATTGCCACAGTCATCGTCTTAATCTGACTATTTGTGATTCATGTTAAATTCTTGAATTTTCTGATGTGTTTGACAAAGTAAGAGAAGTTTCTGATTTTTTTAACTCTTCAGTAACACGACTTAGATTTATAGAATCCAATATCTTAGAGAACAGTTACACATCAAACAATACCGGCCCACCTCTCAAACTGGAAATAGTGAAAGAAAAACGCAAAGTAAAATGGGTCAAGTTTTGATCAAAGCGACCAAAAATAAAAAATAAGTTCAAGACAATATATACAAATGCAGACTCGCTGTTAAATAAACGTAATGAATTACTAATCGCAATCGAAAAATATAAACCTGATCTCGTATGTCTCTCAGAAACACTACCAAAAAACAAAAGATTGGAAGTTCTTGACTCTGAGCTATCTATTGATAACTACCAGCTATTCTCCAACCACAACTCACTTCTATGTCATAGAAGAGTCATTTTATATATTCACAACCCAATAAATGCTACTGAAGTATACAACTGTATAGATGCAAAGGAAGCAGTATGTTGTAAATTTAATGACAGTTGTTTAGTAAATGTCATTTATAGATCACCTAACAGTTCAGAAGAAAACGATCAGAAACTTCATAATAGCATAATAAATATGAGCAAAATCTGCTCAAAGTTGCTTGTCCTATGAGATTTCAATTATCCCAATATAGACTGGACTAATCCAAAAGACCCATCTCCTCTAAATACGAAATCGAAAATTTTCATCGAATCTCTTAGAGACTCTTTCCTTGTCCAACACGTATTCAAACCTACACATCATCGCGTTCTTCAAAACCCTACAACAATCGATCTGATATTTAGTTCAGAAGAAAATATGATCACAAGTGTTTCTCACCTAGCACCTATTGGAAAGAGCCATCACCAAGTTCTTCTTTTCGACCTACATACTGAAAGTAACATAAAATCAACTTCAAACTCCCCACATTTCTTATTCTCTCGTGGTAATTACGATGCAATTAGAGAGTCTATCAAGTCCACAGACCTAACGAATTTACATAACTTAAACTCGCAGGAAACATGGACTGTCTTACAACACAAGCTGAAAAACATGGTGAACATGCACACACCTAAATCAAACAGGAGAAGAAAACGCGCTATGTGGATAAATACAGAAACTATAAAGAAAATCCAAGAAAAACAAGATCGTTACCGAAATTACCTAGAAGACAAAAACAATGTTACCTACACCGCATATGCCAAAGCAAGAAATCAAGCGAAACAATCATGCAAAACAGCCATCCGAAAATTCCAAAAATCAATTGCAACAAACATTTACCCTAAAGCGTTCTTCGCATATGTTAAATCGAAAACAAAAATAAAAATCTGTTTCCAGACATAAAGTACAACAACGAACTTGCTGTAACAGACTACGATAAATCTCACCTGTTTAACAAATTCTTCTCCAGTGTGTTTACCAAAGAAGATATCACGAATATACCAACATTCTCACTAAATCGACCAGTTCCACTATTACTAGAAAAAATAGACTTTAGTTCTGAGCGAATAGAAGAGTTTCTCGATCAACTCAAACCTAACAAATCACAAGGGCCTGATAAGATTCACCCAAGGGTTATGAAGGAAGCAAAACACGAACTTTTAGTGCCCTTGTCTATTATGTTTGAGAAAATTTACGGAACCGGTAAAATTCCATCTATCTGGAAACTTGCTGAAATTACTCCTCTTTTTAAAAAGGGCGATAGAACATTGGCTAAAAACTATAGACCAGTCAGCCTAACATGTATAAGAAACAAAGTTTTTGAAAAATTTCTGCACAAACACCTATTAACTCACTTATTACAACACGATCTTCTGAGTTCATACCAACATGGGTTCAGACCTGGCCACTCTTGTGCCACAAATCTATTAACTGTTATTGACTCGTGGACTCACGCCTTGGAAGAAGGGACAGCTGTTGACACTATCTACCTAGACTTCGCTAAAGCATTAACAAAGTCCTACATAAAAGATTACTTGTCAAACTAAAAGCTTATGGAGTACACGGAAAATTTTTAAAAGTTGTAGAAAATTTTCTGAAAGATCGAAAACAAAGAATAACCGTCAATGGAGTTAGCTCTGAATGGACTAATGTTGAAAGTGGAGTACCCCAAGAAACTGTATTCGCTGCTCTTTTGTTTCTTGTGTATTCAAATGATCTTCCGACTGTAGTTTCCTTAATTGCAGCTATGTTTGCAGACGATACCAAAGTATATCAACTCATGAAAAATACACAAATTAAAAAATTTTCGGCATCCGCCAAATTAAATTCCCGCCAATTTTAAATAATTTCCGCATCCGCCAAATTAAATTCCCGCCAAATTAATTTTTTTCCCTTTCGTTTTGACTTATTTTTTATTTGTTTACATCTTTTTTTATCCGCTTAATCTGCACACACCTAAACACAGTCAAAAAGATGAAAATTTGCCAAACTTTCGAAGTAAAATAAATAAAGCAAAATAGGAATATTTGTTACTCGGAGAATGTAAGGATACAAACTGAGAAGAAATATTATGAAATATAAAGTAATGCAATCGTTATTTTTCCTTTTATGCTTTGTTCAAATTACATAAGAATAATTAATCCACTATTATGATTGTCTCGTTTATCTGTTCCTCTTCGTATGTTGGTTCAGGTTGGTTACTACTTGTTTCACCTTGATTAAAAAACTGTCGAATATCCTTTGTTTGCACTTCAATCGTTTTTTTTTGGGGGGGGGGCACGCACATTCCTTGGTGCTACATTTATCGAGGCGTCTTCAATAGTCTCAGCCTGCAAGAAAGAGTCCAAAATCTCTTTGTTCTTAGGTTCTGTATATAATTCCTCTACAAGTTGTGCGTACTTCTCCATGATCAAAAGATTAATTACTGTCCCCGAAATCTTTGCTGTTACTTTGCAGGGAATCTCAATACCGCCTTGAATTAATGGATATCTCCTGTACTGATTACCAATGAACTTTAAAGTAACGTCTGCGCTTCGGTCAATAAAAAATTTAGTTGGCCTTGAAATTTCCATTGGAGGATGACCGACTGGTGTTTCACTTCCCATTTGACACGTCTTTATGGCAAATCTATCAAATGCATTATTTTTTTCGTGAAAACAACTTTAAAGGATTTCTTCAGGTTCAGGATTCCAGTATTTTTGATAATGATGATAGCCACAAACAGCTGCAGTGAACTCAAAATACATTTTTACATGCATCAAAATAAGGCACACGAGTCGATTAATTGCTTTCGACAGTGTCGAAGCCACAGTGTGTATGCAAATTGTGAATAAAAAATTGCGCACTGTGGGTGAGTGATGGGGTGATTTTCACACAGTGCGTACTTTATTCCTTTGTTTAGTTCATTTTATTATACGAAAATGAACTCTTTTGCTCGAAAAAAAAATATATATTTGACTTTTTATCCATCCGCCAAATTAAATTCCCGTCAAATTTAAAAATTTTCGGCATCCGCCAAATTTAATTCCCGCCAAATTTAAAAATATTTCCCATCCGCCAAATTAAATTCCCGCCAATTCCGCCAAATTTTGTTTCCACCAAAATGTCTTCCCCGAAGGTAGTCTCACATTACCAACTTCAGAAAGATATTGACGATTTAGTGACTTGGAGCCAAAAATGGAACATGTTGTTTAACTCAGACAAGTGTTTTGTTCTTCATCTGGGACATAACAATAGTTCACATAATTACCCCATGTATGATGACATTCAGCAAAATCGAGTTTACTTAAAGGAAACAATATACAAACGTGACCTAGGTGTACATCTGGACAAAGATTTAAAATTTTCACATCATATTAAAACAAAAGTCAATAAAGCCAAACAACTGCTGGGCATGATAAGACGCTCGTATACCTTTCTCGATACTCACCTGTACCTGTACCTGAGAATTCCTCCATTAGCTTCTTTAAAGCGACGGAGACAAGTTAGTTTGTTGCCAAATCAACTTGGCAAACTCGTGTTTTGACTGTGTTAACTTCCTCGCTTGGTCCATAGAAACTCCCAAAATTTTCGTGGTTTTGATCCAAGGGTCCCTGTAATCTCTTGGTTGGTGTTGCGAATAAAAGCTTCTTTGTTAGTGCTGTGTTTTCCATACGGCATATGTGGCCAATGTATCTGAGGTGTTGTGCATTGATGAAATTGCGTAGTGAAACAGTTTTTATGATATTTTCGAGGTCTGTATTGGAGTAGACGAACTGGAATTCTCCTTCATCCCGATTTTGACGTCTCCATCCTCCTCTCACCATGTTTCTCAAACACTGAAACCATCATACCTCCAGTTTTTTCATCTCGAATTCCTTAGGGAGCCAAGCTTGCACACTATACGATAGACGTGATCTGACACATGCTTCCAGCAGTTTTCTCCTCGTTGCCATATTGACATTGTGGTCCATTAGGACTGAACTAAGTTCATTGAATTTAGCTGTTGCTTTGTAGGTTTGTTGTTCTGTTGTTACCTCTTTATTGTTGTTTTATATTACTTTACCCAGGTAAACAAACTCTTGCACATTGTCAATGATGTTACCATCTACACTGAAGAGTGTTTCTTTCTTTCCCAGTTCTTTATTGTTGAATACCTGAGTTTTTGTCTTCTTGAACGAAATTGAAAGACCAAATCACTTGCAGGTGTTATTGAAGATATTTAGTAATTTCTCTGATTGATTTGATTCCGCAATTGATTTGCAGAACAGTACAACGTCATTAGCATACAGTATCCAACGGATAATATCGATACCACGTAATTTACCAAGACTTCTTTGTTCTCTGTTGGAACATAGGTGTGGGATATTGTAATCAAACTCTATACCCCAACCGTTAGGAAATTCTTCATCAATTGCATTTGCAGTTACTTTCAGGACATAATCAAAGTAAAAATTAAATATACAAGGAGATTCCTGTCCACCTTGTCTGCATCCAATCAGGACATCAAATTTTGCCTTCATTCCAACTATTGATGCTGTTGTGCCTTCATACATCTTTTGTAATATTGCTATTAAATGTTTTTCTCCAGTTCTTAGGTTCAATACCCTAAACAAGAAGTCTCTGGGGACATGATCATACGCTGCAGCGAGGTCTATATACACTGTAACTAGTGTATCTCCATATTTTTTTATGATGGACTTAACCACAAAGATAGCATCATTGGTTGACCGGTTTTGCCGGAATCCGTACTGAGCTTCGCTAATATGCTTTTCATACGCTTTCTGCAACCGGTTGATGATGATTTTGGCCAGAATTCTGCTCATGTTGGCTCCTATTGATAAGCCTCTGTAATTTGTTACAATCTTTCTTGCCCCTTTTTTGTACAAGCATGTGAAGCTAAAATGTAACCATGCAGTTGGTATTTGAATTGTAGTCCATATCAGTGTTAATAACATCATGATAGCAGTCGTCAGATTCTTGCTGTTGTTGTATTTGAAACCTTCTGTTTTGAGTTTATCTGTCCCTGCACTTTTATTATTCTTGAAACTTTTCAGGACATCCTCAATCTCCTTTTCCTTTGGAACACTCTCATCGATGTATATCACTTCATCATCTGGGATAGCGAACTCTTGTGGTCTTTCAAGTTCTGGTGGAGTCTGTATTTTTCGTGCAGCAAAATGGCTTGTAAAATGAGTTTTCAGCTTGTCATTTGATATGGCTAGTTTGTTGTTCTTCTTAAAGGTAGTAAATTTTTTAGCCATCGCAAATTTTTTTTCTGCATCACGTGCTTCAGCAGCTGTGTTGATGTTATCAGCTAATTCCTTGTAGTAATTGTTCTTCAATTTCTTTCTTTGGTTTTTGATGGTTTTCTGTAACTCCTTTCTAGATCTTTTGTCAGAACATTTGTGCAACTTCATCATGAGCTGGTTTAGTGTTTCATCTTCCCAGGGTTCCTTCTTCTTGGTGACTTTAACTGTAGGACATATGTTTTCTACACTTCTCTTTACTGTTCACTCATCGGTTGTCCTATAAACCCTTCTAATTCTTTATCTAATTCTTCTGTTAGCTGTTGTTGTATATTTTTCTTATCTCTAAGCGCACTGTACTCTGTTCTTGGCATTGGGTTTTGTGGTTTTATTGTGCTGAGTTGTTGGCGTAGTATTTTCTTTGATGATGGGAAACTGATATTCATTACTAGCAATCTGTGGTTTGTGTCAAATAATGATGATGGGCCAGAATATGCTTGACACTGGGGTACATATCTGGATACCCATGGTGTAGTTGTGATGTAGTCTAAACGTTTCCATTTTCTAGTTGCAGCATGTAACCACGTTCCACAATGTGTTCTCTTTCATCTAACTATTGAATTGATTATTTTCAATTAATTTTGCAGACACCAGGTCAAAAATCGTTCTCCGTTATCATTTGTGTCAACTCGGTCAGAGTTGTTATGACCTAACACTGTATCCCATGTATGAGATTCTTTGCTCTGTGATGATATTGTAGCGTTCATGTCACCAAGCATAATCATTTTGTATTTAGAGCAGGTGTCATCAAGTTCCTTTTTTGCTTTGTTCAGGCTTCTGTAGAATGTAATTTTTGATGTCGCTGGTGATGTGCTTGTTGGAGCATATGAATTTAATATTGATAACTGCATCTCCTTAACTTTGATAGTCGCGGAAACTATTCTTGCTTTCAGATGTTCATGCTAGTCATCCAAATCCACATAGGGTGCAAGCAGTATTCCCACACCGTGTTCCTTTTTTGTTCATGTCCACTCCAGATAAGTTGCCAACCTTTGATTGATTCGTCATCAAACACTATATGTCCGTGTCCAACACGTCTTACTTCTTGTAACGCTAATACATCAATACCAAGTGATATTGTTATTTTTACTATTGTTGCCAGTTCCATGTCATCTTGGAGAGTTCTGACATTAATAGTAGCAATCCTGATGTTAACACAACTCGTCATTGAGTTTTTGTGACCAGATAGATTGGAGGACGGGGACAAACCGTCACAGCTGCTTATATCACTTGTTCGTCCTTGCCTTGAGTACTGTGGTGTGATATGCAACCCAAGACTAGCTAAAGATAAAAGAATGGTTGAAAATGTACTATGTGGAGCCTCGAAAATGATTCCTGGTATTAACCAATTATCGTACAACAAACGTCTAGCCCGTATAAACATACCGGGTGAGGGGTTTTCTCATTGAAGTTTATAAATGGCTTCACTCGTACTACAAGTGCAAAGCAATATTTTCTGTCAATAATAGAACATTCACCCGCGGGCACCAGTACAAACTTAAAAAACAGTTTACGAGACTAGAAATTCGCAAGCACTTTTTTACAAATAGAGTTGGAAATAAATGGAACAGTCTTCCAAACGAAATTGTATGTGCAACAAGTCTGAATCAATTTAAGAACAAGCTTGATGACTTTCTAAAAAACGAAATTTATTTATAAATATAGATATTGTAAACCTAAATCTCGTTCTCCACTTGCCGAATCTGTTCGCAAACAATCAGGACCCAATGCGATCAAGTACATATATATCAATCAACTAGTCTTCATTCTATCATTCTGTTTACGAATTTATTCAAATCGGATAGACTCGGCTAGTGGAGAATCTATAATCTATAATTTATATTTCCATTGCTTGTTACAAACGATAACATACGAACTAAGCTCAAGTAATTTCATTATCAACAATGTACAATCGATAATAGTTATATAATAGTTACCGACTCAACAATTCTGTTTGTATTGCAACTAACGTGCACATTTAGGTTGACAGGCAAATATATGCCTAATACAATATTTATGATTGTAAACCTTACACATATAATAATAATAATAATGCAACTAAATTGAAAAATGTTTGTAGGACGAGATGGATTGCTAAGATTGATGGCCTTTCTATATTTTAAAACAATTTTTCAGCTATTTTAAAATCTTTTTTTTTATTGTAGTTGCTCAGAACAAGGTCCTAAAGGCCACTTGTGTGTAAAGAGCTAGAAAAGTTGCAGGGAAAGTTAAGCAGTTTTCAGATATCGATGAACGTTTGATTTGAACAGTTGAAGGTTATAGACCGATGGAAAGCATGTAGAAGGAAGGGAGTTACAAAGTTCGGATGTTCGCGGAAAAAACTGTTCTTATAGAAATCCCTGTGACAGTTTGGAATGCAAACAGTCCATTGATGAGAAGATGACGAAAACCTAGTTGTACGGTGAAACATTCTGGGAGAAGGTGTAAGAGATGATAGTTCGTTTAAACAACGTCCATAAAAAAACTTGTAGAAAAGACAAAGAGAAGTTACGTTTTGCCGGTGTGATAGGGAGTCCAGTTTCGAAGATAAGTTTGCACCGATTACGTTGCAAACACGCCGTTGAACACGGTCTAACAAGTTCAAGCAATTTGCAGGAGCACCTGCCCAAATGTGGCAGCTGTATTCCATGCAAGGACGTATTGACGATTTGTACAGGTAAAGGATACACTCAGGGGTGAGGTAACTAATTTCTCGTAAAAGAGAACCAACCTTCATGGCAGCTGATTTTGCAATGGTTTCAATGTATGAACGCCATGACAGATCGCTTGTAAATATGAGACCAAGAAGGCGAAATGAATTGTTTTCAGGCAAATGAGAACCATTCATCAAAATTGGAGGTAAATATGCTTGCTTGAAATGATTAATGGAAAGAAGACTAGTTTTAGATGGATTGAAATTAACCAGCCAATTCTTATCCTATTCAACTACCGAATTGAGATCTTTATTGAAAACAGAGGCCAAATTAACCTTATCACAATCATCTGATTTATCAAGACAGGAATACAATGTGGAATCGTCAGCGTAAATAATGGTTTTGGATGATAAATTGTCTGGGGGATCGTTTATGTAGAGTAGGAACAGGGTTGGTCCGAGAACTGATCCTTGTGGAACACCAGCATTGATGGAAAAAGTTGAAGATGAATGACCACTAAGGACAACCTTGAGCCTACGGTTGGAAAGAAAGGAAGAAATAATTTTGAAAAAGGAACCTTTTAAACCATATGCTTTGAGTTTATGCAATAGACCCAGATGCCAGACTTTATCAAATGCCTTGGAAATGTCAAGAGCAACTGCTCGCGCTTCACCGGAAACATCAAGGGCACGATAAAAACGTTCAATTATAACTGTCAAAACATCAGCAGTGGAACGACCAAAACGAAACCCGTACTGGGAATCGTAAGACAAATTATTTTTTTCAATAAATTCCACTAAGGTCTGGTTAATTAAAGTCTCAAAAACTTTGCTTAAAACGGAAATGAGACTAATCGGTCTATAATTTCTAGGATTAGAACGGTCACCACAATTTTTAAAAATTGGAATAACGGAGGCAAATTTCCAGGATGAAGGAAAACAAGATTGATTCATCCAAACACTTTTGGTAAACAGCACACAAAACAGGAGATAACTCGGTAGAACATCTCTGAAGAACAATTACAGGAATTCCATCAGGTCCTGTAGCTTTAGTGGAATCCATTTTGGAAATTATCTTGGAAATGTTATCCGGAGATATAAAGCAATCCTGTAAAGTCTAGTCAGTTTTGGAGGTGAAATATGGGAGATCGTGTCCAGAATCATCAAGGGTAGAATGAGAACTGAAGAGTTTAGCAAATAGTTCAACTTTATCCTTAGATAAATTAATGACTTCAGGACCATTGAATAGTGGAGGCACAGATGATTTAGAATTGCCCCGGACATTTTTAATGATACGCCAACATTTACATGAACCTATTTTTTTTAAATTGATATGATCTTTAGTTCTTTCAGCAAAAATAGTTTTTGCTTTACGAACAACATATTTACAGTTATTGCGAGAGACAATAAACAATTTTCTGTTAAGATCAGTCGGATGACGTCGGTAGCAATGAAAGAAATGATTACGATGGGCTATGACTGCAGCACATGCTGGTGAAAACCAAGACGAAAAATGAGGTTTTATCAGATATTTCCTTGAAGGAACGAATAATTTTATTGCTTCAGATATTATTGAAGTAGTTTCATTACAAAATCATCAGCTGAGTTGGAAAGAATTTCCTTCCAAGGGACAGACTGAATGTGTGCTTGAAATTTTTTCCAATCCGTAAGATCATATCTAAAATAGGTTCTATGTATGGGATGTTCATGAGAAACTTGTCTATTGAAGTGAACTTTGACCGATATAACAACATGGTCAGAACGACCTAAAGGAGCGCCATGAGATAATTTACAGATGTCCGGGTTAGAGGTTAAAAATAAATCCAACAAGGAGAGCAATTGACTGGATTGATCAGGAATGCGGGTTGGAAAATCAACTAATTGCGAGAGAGACTGAGATACTGCAAAGTTATAGGTTTCACCACCAGAGCTACTTGTTCCGTTAGAGAATTTTAACCATTGTTTATGGTGAATGTTAAAGTCACCAAATACAAAGATGTTGTTTGAGCCATGTTTAAGAATAGCTGAATCAGCGGACTTTGAGACTGATTTGATAACAGAACAGTCTTGGGAAGATGGAGAGCGATAAAGGAAAACTAGAAAACTAGTTGAATGTAGAAGAGACAAACGAAAACACATGAAAGGTTGGTCGGAGTCTTCCAGGTCAATTTCTTTAGATATTGGTAACGTTTCCTTAACATAAACTGCTAGACCATGCATATGAATGGAGGAATCCATTCTAAACAAAGGAAGATATTCAGGAACAAGGAAATCATTAGAAGATATACCAGCATTTAGATTAGATTCACAAAGCGCTAATACATCCGGTTTATTTTCGAACAAAAAAGCTTCACCATCTGTAAAATTTGTTCGTAAACCTCGAATGTTACAAAATGCTAAAGAGAAAGGAGGATGAGAATTCCTTAGTTTTCTGGCTTTGTTATTCCAAGATTTTATTTTGAAGAGGGCTTTTTTCTTATTTGTTTCAAAAACAGATCCCACGGTGGTCCTCTTACTCTGTAGACCCATTCCCCCAGACTATCTTCTGCCTCCCTCTGTTTAGCTTCAACTCGAAGTTTATTAAAAAGATCTCTTTCTTCTTTGCTCCTGTCCTGATTAATATAGATATTTTCATCTACTTCTTTTAAAGTCCTTTTATGTTTTAAAATGGAGATTTTTGTGCCGTAATCACAAAGAGTAACTCTTAAAGGTCCAGTTTTACCGGATTGAAAAGGCCCAAATCTTTCACAACTTTTAATATCGTCTATGCAAATATTTAGTCTTAGCTGGCTTTTTAAGAGATCCAATACTTGCACAGAGTTGTTTACAGAATCAGTCTCTTTCAGACCGTAAACAATTAAATTATTTTTGCGCCTGTTGTGCTCCTCAATATTTTTAACAATTTTTTTACTCAGAGTACGTTCAGAGTCTATACATTCATTATTAAAATTATTTTTTAAATTGGAAATTTGCTTATTCAATTTTAAATTATCGTCCACTAATTTCTGAATTAAAGAGGAGTTTGTCTCAAGGCTGTTTTGGATGTTGATCATTGAAGAATGGTTCAAAGAATGAGACGCTTCAACAGAAACAAGGCGAGATTCAATTTTTTCAAAGTAGACGCTGCATCTAGATTCGATATCTTTTTCCAAGAAAATTGCATTTAGAGCAGGTTTAGTGCAGTCCGGACAGAACCAAAAGTTATCAACTTTCACATTGAGAAGCTCAATGATGTTTTTACTAAAGTCACAACACTCACTGTAATAGTATTTGGAACAACGTGTGCAGTGCCTAAAATATATAATGCTGTCCTCACTGGTGCAATTTTCGTTGAAACAATGGGCACTCAGATTGGACCGATTTTTATTGAATCTGTCAGGTTTTTTCAAAATTCGACCAAAGGATGACTTGTTAGATGACATGATCAATGAAATATAATATAGAATGACAAATGCAGAAAGGATTACGACACTCAAACTAAAAAACTGTTTCTTCGGAATATGAGGCAGTCCCCTGAGATTACAACCCAAGCTCCCTAAAGTCCCCAACAATCCGGAAGATGTAGCAGTAAAAGTAGAAATGAGCAAAAGAAGGTGACCTGAGAACAATATTCTTCACCTAGAAAGAACCACCTCAACCGTCCAACGATCCTCGTGGGAATCTGGGATTTACTAATTGCCAACAGGGTGCACACTTCAGTTAAAGGAGAAAGTTAAAATATTAAACAGTTTATTTATATATATATACAATTAAGAAGTTAAAAGATAAAATGATTAGAAATAAAGAAAAAGGAATGGTGCTTAATTTAAAACAAAGATAATTTTTTTTATATATTCAGTTGTTTTTTTTAAAAAAGTTAAATTAAAAACAAAAAAGTAAGCAATTTATTTGGCTGAATAGGCGTGAAGCGATAAGAATTTGTAACGATCAGTTAATTGTTTTGTATTAAGGATTGTTAGGGTAAGTAAGAAATGTAATTATGCTGCAAATGGAGCAATTAAGATTATTGGTTTTCTGTATTAGATACAGGAACTAAAAGTACTTATGACTTGAGAACAGTTGGGAGAATGTCAATCTTGATTGGCAAAGTCAGCAAATATCAGCTGTTTTTATCCAAATTTCAAAGAACTTTACCAGAAAACACCACCATAACTACACCAAACTGACTCCACAATAATATAATGAGTAAACTCCAATAAAAACAAAAATTCAATCCAAAAATAACAAAGAACTGCAAAATTTTGAAGAGTTCCTCAAAACACAACTTCTGTTAACCAAATTTTTTTATACGGTCTGCGTAAGCAGACCACAGAAAAATAATCTAAATACTCATGTTATCGACCCTCCCCACGGAAATCTTTAGTAAAAGGCGAAAGATTTGTTCGTGTGATGAGGAGAGCCAAGAGTTTTATCATCAAAATCTTTCGATGAAATGCAGTCTAGTAAAGCATGTAACAGGGACACCAAAATAAAGGTTGTTAATTTTACACATTGTATTGGAAACCTTTCTTTTCTCTTTCCACTAGTTGTTGTTACTCGTGTGTTAGAATTAACTTTACCAGTTACACGTCTTCTTCAAGGAAGGTCCTTAGATATTTTGGAAGGAATGCATTTGATTAATTCACTGAAAACAACAATTAGTGAAATAAGAAATAATATTGATAGTAGCCATGGTACAAAAAGGCAGTCGCAATTGCAGAGTCACTAAATATCCCAGTAATAAAAAGCAGAACATGTAGAAGACAAACAAACCGAACTAATGTTCCTTCTGAGACCACTTCTGAATATTTCAAAAGAGGTCTAACCATCCCATTTCTTGATCATGTGAATACATCTTTAGAAAATAGATTTGACACAGAAGCACTAAATGTTTATAAAGGCCTATCTATTATTTCATCAAATATGTGTCATCTTAATGGTTCTGAGGAATTGTCATAGAAGGACCAATAAATGTTTTGAAAGTTTCCATCAAAATGATTTTCCAAACTATTTCCCCTTAGCGATAGTGAGCTTCATTTGTGGGAAAAATATTGGTTGACCTTCAGTGGCAAACTCCCTGACAATATCCCTAACACCCTAAAATCTATTTCTTTCCCTAGTTTTGAAAATATAAAAGTTGCACTTACGATATTAGGGACAATCCCAGTAACCTCATGTGAATGTGAGCGGTCATTTTCTGCTTTAAGAAGGCTGAAAGATTATACCAGAAGCACAATGACTAGTGACAGATTGAATGGCCTTGCACTTATGTACATCCATCGAGACATTGTACCTAATGTTGAGAAAGTCATTGACAGATTTTCTCTTACTAATGGATGCCAGGATACCAGGATACCATGGAGTTGTCAAGTATAGCTGAGTCATGTTAGCTGGCACCAACACAATGTGAACATTATGCAGTTCCAGTGCCAAAAAAGAAAAAGAAAGCTACAGTGGACACAAAACGATCACCAAGATATAGGATAACTATTTTCCAGCGGGTGCTAATCAAAAGGCAAACAAGGATAAGAAAGAAGGACAACAACGGAGTGTTATAACTATTGATTAGTTTAATTTTATAATCATTATTTATATTTTGCATATTTCTTTTGTAATATTGGCTAAAAAAAAGTGTGTACGTAAACAAAAAGTTGAATTTCTCATGGTTTTAATTGGACGATAGAAGAAATATTTTAAATTTAGCGCGTATTTAATTTGGCGATGGAAGAAAAAAAAATTTGGCGTGGACTTAATTTGGCGATTTCGTTATGATGAAATGCATGAGAAATTTATATTATTTTTAGGTCTACAGAGGTTATAGAACTATGAAACGTTTCAGTTAAAAAATGATAAAATTAACGTCGCTTTGGAGGTTTCAGTTAAAGAAAAATTTTCTTTGTCGCCCAACTGACATTTTTTTACACTGCTTTAAAAAATATTTCTTTTCAGCAGGGGTAAACTTTACACCCTGTATCCGCCCCTGCAGATCGATATGAGATTAAAATACATCAACATTAAAAACATCAAAATTAGTTTTAGTAATTCCTCAATTGTTTTAGATTGATATGTATATTTATGGTGGCCGAGAAGGGCCGTCGAGAAAAAAATATTCAAATCGAGTAAAAAATATTCAAATCGGGAAAAAAATATTGTTGATTATTTTACGGACTAATGTTTTTTATGTTTATATCCGGATTAATTCCGCACATTGTTTGTCTGTGTATAATTTTATTTATGGGAATAAAAATGGCTGCCTACTGCCGAAAATGTGGAGAGAAGTTGGAAGTTGATGACAAATTTTGTTTTAAATGTGGTGAAAAGAATAACAATGGTACTGCAACTACAACAATTTCTTTGAATGAATTCAAAAATGCAAAAACCAAAGAGAGAACTTCGAACTTCAGAACATCAATAAAAGCGTCTTTGTCTGCTTCATCGTCATCGTGGCGGTGGACCCCATTTGAAACACATGGTAACTGTTTTGTCGGGATTATGTCCAGATATTCTCATGGAATGTTGAAACCAGTACCTGGCAGTAAACTACCAATTAAAATAGAAACTGATACAGTTTATCAGAGCTTAAAATCGCAAAGTATTGATAAACATGCTAATCACAACCAATTGTTTTGTACAAAAGAGAGCTATGTTTTACTTTATCAGGATGGCAAAGAAGCACTTTTCCTTCCTGGATCTAATACCCCATTCCAACTTGATGCATACAAAGAAGAACTGGGAAAGCCTTATTCACAAATAAATTTGTTTTTATGTACAATATATAACTTTCAGACTTTGAAAGAGAACGAAGTTCTAAAAAATGCCTTTGATTTCTTTGAAGAATAAATTTAGATAGAACTTTTACGTAAATTATATCGTACGAAATATTCCCCTAAACTCTGCCCACCGCGAAATTCACATATATTACCTCATCCACGAAAATAAATTCCGCGAAATTTCTTCCCTTAAGGTAATTCTTTGTAGTGGCCCAGTTAAAAACCTCAATTTTTGCCTGGGAAATACACAGACAAAAGGTTGGGACGGAAGGGGTTGAGCTATTTTTAAATTTGATACGTTTTCAGGTTCTGCAAACAACTGGGGGTTACTGAAAATATGAAAACCGGATTTTTAAAGACAATTTTCTTCTGGAATGAACATAAAAATAATTTCCATTATATGTTAAGGTTCTTGATGGTTCAGAAAGAAAACTGAACTATCCGTCCTGAAGATGTATCACGAAGAAGCAGCTTTGGAACTGTCCAAACGAGAAAAGAAAACTGAACTATCTGATATTTTGACTTTGTTTACAACCATTAATTATTCTGATGATGCTGAAAAAAAGAAAAAAGAGGAAGACATCATGTTCAATTTAATCAACTTCATTGAATCAATATTTAACAAAGAAAACGAAGCTGTTGAAGTGATCAATATTTTTTCAGACGAGAGTGACAAAAGCGAAAAAAAGCTGTACTGGGTTGAAATATCAATCTTCAATCTTCAGAAATGTGGCTCGATCAATTTTCTTCATTTTGGGGTTGAAAATAGTACTCGAGTATTGGTGAATACATGTGCTATAACACTTACTTTTCCTGTGAATACCTGCAATTTAATCGATGATATATATTCATCTCCTGGATTCGGTAAGGGGTAAAAATGTAGCAGAAAAGTTTATATCATATTATACATACATCTTATATATAAAGTTTTTTTTGTTCACTTCTTTAATTAACTTTTTGCTTAATGTTGGGTTGTACCTTAAAGCGAATAACCTTGCGAGAAGTTAATCGCGCAGATAACCTAATCATTTATTTCAGGGGATTTAATTCACGGCCCTAAAGAATTGTTAAATTTCGTGGGAATTTAATTTCGCAGATGGCTGTTTAAGGAAATAACAATTTTGAAAAATAAACGCTTTTTGGCTAACATATGGCGTTTTCCGTGGAAGCTCCATTTAGAAAATTTGGCAAGAATTTAATTTCGCAAATATCCCAATTCAATATCGCGGATTTTGGCATAAACCGCTAGTTCGCGAAATTTGATTTCCGCGAAATCTTATTCCCTTAAGGTCATCGAAAAAATTTCTCTAACCGAATGTGACCTAATATTTGACCCGTTGAGTTTTGTTTATGAACACTGAATGTTTAACTATTGTTTCCGTTCTGTTCTGATTTGTCATGAAGGTTTTTGTTTCGTATATATTAATGTACATTGGTTATGGAATGAAATAAAAGCACCATATCACGTGAATAAATATTGTATATTTATTGCGTTGCTATTTAAATAATTATATGATAAATTTCCCTCCCATATTCCCATAATCTCAAGTTCTCGCTTTGAACCACGTAATCAAAGTATTCTGTAAGTTCTTGATCAACCGCATTGGCTATGTTATATCCATCTTCAAAAAGATTATCTTCCTCTCTGTATGCCTCCTCGATATCATCCACAGAAATTTCTACTCCTTGATCTGTAAAGCCTGAATTTTGAGACAGGTGAAACAGTTCATCTGGTCTGCCAGGAACTGTGTCATGCCTTGTGCGTCTAATATAATAAGTATTCCATTCGATTCGAACCCGATTCAGTTCTTTTTGTATCAAAGGTGAAAATATATACCAATGATCTCATATCTGTTATAATCGAGTTAAAAACTTAAAAGTACATAAGTCATAATAGAAAGGTTGATCTCTCTCAGTGCCGGAGACAAACATTTACATTTTATGTAAGAAGAGAATTTTGGGAAAAGACCTACAATTACGCCGATACAGATATAAGAAGCTCGATAATTTTTTTTAGTATAAAGAATGCTGCCAACGCTAATATATTAGCAATATCTCGGTAAATAATGAAGATTATCACTCCAAATTTTGAATGGTGATTGAAAATGAACATATCTATCAGAATAACCTAGCTACAAATCTCAAACCCAACGTGAGCCCTTGCGCATGCGTAAAATTAAATCGTACATAGATCGCTCTACTGAAGGTTATTTAAAACGAATGTTTGTGTATGTACAGCTATGCTATTGTGTCACCGGCCCATGAAAAAAAAATCCGAAAATGCTACGGTAACTAATCGAAATAACACGTAACTAAGGAAAAACAGGTCGCCCATGCGTATAACTTCCACATTTTTAACTTTTTTCGAAATTTTATTCCAGAATATTTTACCAAAATTGACAATACTTCTTCTTACAAAATTTCAGATTCCGATCATAAATATCTCGCGAATTCGTTTTTTTTTTCTTTTTTGACAATGAATTTTTGTCCTTAAGTTATAGGAAAAATATAAAGCGCAATCAAAACGATGCGATGGAGCTCATAGAAAGCTTCTTTCAATCTTGACAAGTAGGATTCGAGCTCGAGAAGTGTGTTGGGGGCATTCAGCTTTTTGTTTCCTACCAAGCATGTATTTGAAGGTGGCAATTTCGCACTGAAGATTTTCAGTCTCAGCTTTAAAGAGCTTGCCAAACGTGACAAACGTTTCTGGGTCTAAAAAGCTTGTCGATGTAGGGCACAAAGCAGTTATGCCCTTCATCATAGATACATTTATCTGGTTGAACCTTCTTGAGAGCTCTGCATTCACCTAGTCTGTCAGTTCATAGACATCCTGTAAATAAATTTTAAACCAATTTTCTTTCTGACGTAAGGGGGCTTCTACAATGTACTCTTGTATAGCTGCAGGTAGCTGTCTATGTCTTGCCGATAACATTCTTCCCTGAATCTCAGGTTTGAGCTTGTTTATGAGTTCTTGTGGTGTATACCAAAACTCTTGGCATCTATCTCTGGTGCGGTATGCATCCATCTCAGCTTTCAAAGTGTCAATCAGGTCAACTGCTGCTGTCAGATCATTTGTTTCTCTTTGCAACATATCAGACGCAAACTTCACCTTCTATAGAATATGTCTTACGGCATAAAAATAACGCACAAATTTGTCATCAATTTGCAGCTTAAACCCACTCGCTGCAATTCTACGGTCGGCATCCTTGTCGTTGGCTGTAATGTCTTTGAGAACCTCGATGATAACATCCAAGCGATTCCATATAACAATAAACTGCTTAGCTTGGCAAGGCCATCAGAAACTTTTCAAATCTCCATAAGCTCAAGGCTATTGTCCTTTTGGATCTATACCACCTTTTGTGAACAGTGCTGCTACAAAGGAATGAATGAAGCTGTTTAAAAAGAGAGATCATGTCCCCCACACATTTGACCGATTTAACTACATCAACTACAACCAGATTGAGCTGATGGCAAAAACCATGCACATAATATGCAATGTCAGCATTTGTCTTTTCGCGTAGTTTTGCTTGAACTCCATTCAGATGGCCTGAGACCACTGACACACTATCATAGCCCTGTCCAACACAGTTTCCCATAGATAACCTATTCTTCGAAGACATTTGATTATCGTTTCTGAAGGCCTTCTGCATCCAATGCATTAGCTTCTGCAATACCTAAAAACTCTTCATGGATTGCATTTTTGTAGCAATATCGAACTGCAACAACTACTTGCTCTTTTTTACTGGTATCTTTCGATTCATCAGCCAACACAGTAAACAACTTCGCCTCGGGTACTTCCTCTTTTATTTGTTCCACAACCATTTCTTTCATTATGTTCAAAAGCGAATTTTGTACACTATGATGAGTATATTTGGCGTTTCTTGGCCAAGCACGTACAAGCACTTACAGCATTACAAGCACTTGCATCTACATATTTTAATGCCCCTTCCAAGTACATTTTTAAATACAATGGCTTCAGATTGAATCGGAGAGACTACTCTAACGTCCATAGTGACCTTTGTCACTATAAAAAAAATTGTTAACGCGATCCGACGAAAATATTGCTTTGCTTCCGAAATTTGCTTCAAATGTCTGTGGTTCGAATCGTGCAACATTTCATTGCGCCTTCTGTATATGTGTAGATAGATAAAGAGAAAGTAGCGAATGAGCTTAATTTGAATTTTATATCATAATGAGATCACATATTGCTGCGTAAGTGTTCGAAGACACCATAAGTAGAAATTTTAGATAAAAAGAGGTTTGTTTGTTTTCATATTGTTGCATTCCAATTACAAGAGGTTTTCAAAAAATATGTATGCGTACATAAATTCTCATCTCTTTTTTTCCACCATTCCCCTTGAAAACGTTCTCGTTTCGGATATACTTTTCTGTTTTTATCACCTAAAGAGATGCAATAATTAAAAGTTTTATAT
This sequence comes from Candelabrum cocksii, assembly GCA_963930725.1. Classification (NCBI taxonomy): domain Eukaryota; kingdom Metazoa; phylum Cnidaria; class Hydrozoa; order Anthoathecata; family Candelabridae; genus Candelabrum; species Candelabrum cocksii. The sequence goes on along the minus strand of OZ005671.1, from coordinate 9,320,767 downwards.
TTGAGAAAAACGTGTCAGGGCAAACTAACCGAAAAAATGAATTTTATCGTCAATCGAGGCACTCGTTGGAAGCGTTTCCAGACCAGTACTGCTTGCTAAAAAAAATGAATCATTATTACATCTTCTTTATTTGCTAAGAAATCAGCAAAAAGTACGATTTATATACCTGAAAATGAAATGAACCCCATATTCTCTTTAAGAAGCTCCAACTCTCTTTTCGAACACTTTGATGGAGGTTTGAATGTAGTGCCAATCGGTAGTCCATGAACTTGGTAGAAGCCATCTTTGATTTTTTTTATAACTCACCACGGAATAAACACCGTTTGTCGCTTTGTCTAAAGGTTCCAAGTTTACATTTCAAACATAATATTTCTACAGAAAATTAACAACAAACTGTTAAAAGTTCAGATTCATAATGAAAAAGTATATATGTTATGATATCTAAACAATTTTGGACCATCATTTTATGAGACATACAAAAAATACTATTTAACGATTCTGTGACGCCTTTTCGAAGATCTGCCACCTGCAATTTTTCTTTTTGTTCTGAACCAACTAAATCAAATAGGTGTAAATATGAACAAACCTTATTAAATTGTACTTGACAACAGAACAATGATTTGAATTGATTAAATACCTGGGGAACAAAAACATGCAAACTCCCATTCATGGTCTCCTCTATCTCTCATAAAATCAACTCCATTGGAACTTCCATACACTTCAACCCGATTCTTTGTCCTCTTCCAATCAACTTGCATAACAGTGGTCTCTACACCAAATGTTTCCAGCTTTGCACACTGTAGAAAAGATATTGAAAAACAAGGAGTTAAAAAAAGGAATGGTGAAGAATGGCTTTAATTTTTTTGTCTCCATTTAAATATTTTACTCCAGGCTTGGTCAAAATCATTAGGAACAGATATAATAAATGCACTGACCAGCGTTTCGATATGCTTTCTTGTCTCTCGAACTATTTTCATCCGACCTTCCGCAGAAAGTTGGTCAAAAGAAGGAAGAACCTTCTCACAAGCAATCTTCTTGAACTTTTGCCTTTCACCTTCTGAAAGTCCTGACCAAGCATTGTTCAGGTCTTTAAAAGATGAATCTGTATAATAATATAAATAAGAATGATCGGGTCACACATTAGCACAATATAAAAAGCTTTATTGACTGATGAACAAAAGGTTATCTGCTGAAAATTCTTAATGAAGAAAATTTGCAAAACTTAAAAAAAACAACGTTATCCTTCGTTTAACATTCGTGGTTCAAGGTTGAAGTAATTTTTAAAATATATAAAAAATACTAGGTGTTTTAAACCCATTTAATTTCAATGACTGCAACATTTAACAAAGGGTATCAATATGGAAACAGTCGAGATAAGTTAGCAGCAAATAGATTATTATAAAATAATAATTTCATACTCGAAGATTGCAAATAATCAGCTCTAAACACATCATATCCCCGTGGCTTTCGAATGTTCACTTTTTCAGTGGGTCGACAATTTCCCTTTGTCCTTTTTTTGTTATCAATCCAATTCTAAAATACATAAATAAAACTTACTGCAAAAAATTGAATACCTTAGGGGAAGAAATTTTGGCGGGAAGAAATTTTGGTGGAAACAAAATTTGGCGGAATTGGCGGGAATTTAATTTGGCGGATGGGAAATATTTTTAAATTTGGCGGATGCCGAAAATTTTTAAATTTGACGGGAATTTAATTTTGCGGATGGATAAAAAGTCAAATATAATTTTTTTTATCGAGCAAAAGAGTTCATTTTCGTATAATAAAATGAACTAAACAAAAGAATAAAGTACGCACCCACAGTGCGCAATTTTTATGCACAATTTGCATACACACTGTGGCTTCGACACTGTCGAAAGCAATTAATCGACTCGTGTGCCTTATTTTGATGCATGTAAAAAAGTATTGTAGTTTTTATAAATCTTTTTGCATAGAAGAGCACAGTAAATCATATAATTTTGCACATATTTAGTAATGGCATACGTTAAGATATTTGAGTTCACTGCAGCTGTTCGTGGCTATCATCATTACCGAAAATACTGGAATCCTGAACCTGAAGAAATCCTTTAAAGTTGTTTTCACGAAAAAGATAATGCATTTGATAGATTTGCCATAAAAACGTGTCAAATGGGAAGTGAAACACCAGTCGGTCATCTTCCAATGGAAATTTCAAGGGCAACTAAATTTTTTATTGACCGAGGCGCAGACGTTACTTTACAGTTAATTGGTAATCAGTACAGGAGATATCCATTAATTCAAGGCGGTATTGAGATTCCCTGCAAAGTAACAGCAAAGATTTCGGGGACAGTAATTAATCTTTTGATCATGGAGAAGTACGCACAACTTGTAAAGGAATTGTATACAGAACCTAAGAACAAAGAGATTTTGGACTCTCTTTCTTGCAGGCTGAGACTATTGAAGACGCCTCGATAAATGTAGCACCAAGGAATGTGCGACAGTTTTTTAATCAAGGTGAAACAAGTAATCAATTAAAATCAATTAAAATTAATCAATTAAAATCTTTTGTAGCGCAACATCCGTTCACAATTTTGTTTAATTTTCTAAATTGCATATCGTCACTGCAATTATCAATTATTAGATTAGATTGGTTTGCGTCCTATTTATCAAATCGTCAACAGTTTGTTTCGATTAATGGTTTCAATTCGTCTCTGATCAAAATAACGTGCGGTGTGCCTCAAGGTTCTGTGTTGGGACCTCTTTTATTTTTGATATATATCAACGACTTAGTAAACTGTATTAATTATTCAACGGTGCATCATTTCGCCGATGAAACAAACTTATTATACATTAACAGGTCAATTAAACAATTATGTAAAAAAAATAATTTTGATTTGAAAGGATTGAATGATTGGTTAAACGCAAACCTTATTGCCTTGAACACAGAAAAAACTGAATTTATGATTTTTAGGAGACCAAAAAAGACATTTGTTGATGAAATTAAAATTGTGTTAAATGGCAAACGTTTGTATCAAACGCATTATATAAAATATTTGGGGGAATTAATTGATGAACACCTGTCATGGAAAATTCACATCAATGAAATTTGTATGAAACTGAACAGAGCAAAGAGTATGCTCGCTAAAGTTAGATTTTTTGTTAATAAATCAATTCTAAAAGATTTGTATTTTGCAATATTTTCTTCTCACTTGTGTTACTGTTGTCTGATTTGGGGTCAAAGAGGAAGTATTGAATTTAATACATTATTGTCATCTCAACGCTCTGCGGTTAGAATAATAAATTTTCAACCTTTTCGCGCTGATACTTCTGATGCTATGAAAAAATTTAACATTCGACCTTTTCAACTTTATATCAAAATTTCAAATTTATTATTTACTTTCGATTCACTAAAACAATATGTTCCTTCTTCAATTAGTCATTTTTTCTCTAAAACTATTAATTCCCACCAACACGGAACACGTAATGCTCCTAATGGTAAACTGTTTTACCTCCTTTTAAAACTTCATCATATGGCAAATATTCCATAAAACACCAGTGCATTACTGATTGGAACAAATCAATTGGAAGCATTATCGAACTATTTCAAATTAAATACAAAGATTATCATTCTATTTTTGATCTAAACAGAAAACAATTTCTTCAATTAGTAAAGGTGACTCTCGCGAACGAGGGACAACTTTAATGGTGTATTAACTGTTCATAGTTATATATTAATTTATATATATACATTATTAAGTATTTTCTTCTTATATTCTGAATATTATTTATTTTGTTTTATTATGGGGTTACTACTTGTTCAGCCTTAGGCTATTGAGTAACTCCCACCAAAATATCAAACCAGATCTCCTTTTGTAATAAAGGTCTTCGTTGTTGTTGTTTTGTTGTTGTTGTTTTTTTATGTAAATGATATTTTGGTAAATAAATTGAATTGAATTGAATTTAATTATCGGACTGGTTTCCATTCGGAAAATCTATTGATTTTACTATTTTCCTGTATATAATTATCCTCGTGTAATAAATTGCGTGTTTATCAGGATATTTCGAACCTAGCTTTTAATTTAAAACTTTGAACTTGCCTGCATATATTGTAATTTTAAACCTTTATTTTTATTACAACTAACTTATCTTTTTACTACTACCTCGTTTACAACTTCTTTTTACCTCGCGGCTTTTAAATACCGGATTGACGTCCGGTGGGAAAAAAAACCATGAGCCTCTTCAGCCTTGACTGGAAACTTTCCTAACGATGATGTCAATACATCGATAGAATACACTAGTTGGTGGAAATTATAAAACACCAGGGAGGTGGACCTCGTTAGCTCTGGTCAGCAGTCCGCCTAGGAGAAGGAAAACTCTGATTTCAAACCATTACGGAGGTGGACCTCGTTAGCTTTAGTCAGCAATTCGCCTAGGAGAAGGAAAACTCTGATTTCAAACCAATGGGGAGGTGGACCTTGTTAGCTTTAGTCAGCAATTCGCCTAGGAGAAGGAAAACTCTGATTTCAAACCAATGGGGAGGTGGACCTCGTTAGCTTTGGTCAGCAGTTCGCATAGGAGAAGGAAAACTCTGATTTCAAACCCTGACCTTAGGCCTGGCGCACCATTGTTCAGAAACCAGCCACTGAAAGACATAATCACAATTTCAAATCCATTCCATATCGCTCGTCGCGTGGTTCACCTATGAGCGCGTTCTGCTGCTGTTACGACTCTGGCACAGCTTTCGAAAAATCAGCTTCAGAGTCAAAATCAAAATCCACCAAGACAAAAACTTTTGGCTTGCAAAAAACAAATTTTAATTTCAACCTTCAATATTCGCACACTCATTACAGTCAATCAACTCCCTGAACTTGTATTATCTGCAATTGTACAAAAAAATGATGTTATATGTGTTCAAGAACATAGGTTGTTCCATCCTGATATCAATCTCAAATTCCATGATGTTAGAAAAGGTTGGACTTTTGTGTCAGCTTCAGCATGCAAAAACACTATAAATGCAACCATAGTTGGAGTAGGCAGGCTACTCAGTCCACAAGCTCTTAAAGCTCTCAATAATATAGAAGAAATAGAGTCTAGAACTGTTATAGCCAACTTCAATGAAAACCATACCACCACAATTATATCACGTTACTCTCCAACCAACGTCAGTTGTCTTATCGCAGCAGTAGTTTGTCCCTTCAGCATAAGATGTGCGAACCTTCATGGAAGGTTTTTTTCTTCATTAAAGTGATGTCGATCTTCCTTCATTTTCTTTTGGATCGTCCTTCCTTCATTCATTAGCGCATTGAAATCTCCGATTTCCCATTTATTCAATCTACGCACAAGACATTCTGTATGAATCTTCGATTTCGATTTGAAACTTGGTTTTTGCAGCAATAACGAGGGCATTATCATCAAAAATTTCATGGAAATATCCCCAAAATCTTTACTATTGTTATTAAAATAGTCGATTATCTTGGCTGATTCTCTGACATACCTTTTCCCAGCAGCTCCTGACGGGACAAGAAAAAGATTTTTCCTCCAATGAACAACCTCTTCGTATATTGCTCCAACAACTTGCCTTAGATCTTCCCGTGTCAGCGATCCCCATATTGGTATTGCTGTCACGATTCGCTTCGGCGCTTCTTCAGTGACATCTTGTTGCGCGTTGTTATTCGACGTCAGTATATCTGGTAAGGCATCAGGCATTCTTTCAAAATCTGACGTCACAAATTTGACGGTTGGTGTCTGCAATGTGATGGCTTCTTTATTTTTACAACTTCTATGATGGTTTGTTCTTCCACTTTTTGTTTTAAATTTTCGTTCGCACTTTTCGCAAGTAAATGGTTTCATTTTTTTTTGCAACTTTGAAAGAGTCCTTTAAAAGGCTTTGTTCGATGTGTCATACGCATCCACCATCACTTTTGATCTTTATAAATTGGAGAAAGATTCACCCTTCGCCAAGGTTTTTCTGTGCGATGGGAATGCTATAAACTCATGGTTTCGTTTTTTTGTGGCCCCTCGGTTGTCTCTGTTGCCTTCAAGATTGAAGCTCATGTTGGCATCGGAGTCCGTAGCTCCTCCTGAGCGTTGGTAATTTTCCTTGTTCATCCTCCTCAAAGAATAACCCGAGGTAAAGAAAAGCAACTAGCTTGGGCCGGAGCACTTCAGAAAATAGGCAAGTCCCTCGGGGTTGGTTAACCGAGCTTCTATAGTTTCTCGATTTAGATAGATGATCAGGCCAGTGATTTTCAACAGGAATATGGAGAACAGTATCGATGATACGTAATAAGATTGCGAGATATATGCGTTAATGAGAGAATATGGCAAAATGAACAAAAAGAAAGTTGGTACGGAAGATAATTACTGTGATAATCCCTTTGCGGTCAGCTTTTTCTTCTTTCACTTTCGATTTTTAATTTTTGTTTATAACCCAGTTCCGCTTCACATCCGCCATCTTCAACTTCTTCTTCGGAAGTCATTGCATTTCAATGTAACATTAACATTAATGTTAAAACATTAACATTAATTTTAATGACAATGTACATTTTTTTTAAAACCGGGTGCAGTCCCGTACGCCAAATACATATTCTACATAAAATAAAACAAACTACTAACAATACGATGTCTCTTGGTTCTTAATTTTTTCAGTTACCGGATATCAACGATTTCGTTTTGCTGGTCTCCGGGTCAGGATCAACTACTGACTTTGTTAAATCAGTGTTGTTCTTATGGAATGAGGAACGACTGCCTCGCAAGCAGATCCCAATTGAGTTCAATAAAGAAAAAGACAATTTCCTTCTTAGCCACGTGATGGTCTTGGCGTAATTGAGTTTACGTTTTTCAGCAATGATCTCTGCGAGATGACAGTAAAACTTTGACGCCTCTCGTCCAATGCCTCCTGTTGCCGAGAAAATTAGGGGCGTGAACGTTCCGTGTTCTACACGCATCACCTGCTCATTGTACACACGCTTCTTCTCTCTCTCATTGATGTCATAAGCCTTGTCAAGGTTCTGGTTTGCATACCGCTTAGCCATTGGGTTAAAAACCCTTACGTCAAAAAATGCTAATTGGCCTGCTTGCCAGAAACCTCTCGCTTTGATGTCCAGTCTCGCCTCTTGAGATATCGAAGTTGATGAGTGTTGGAAGGTTTCGCCATTCAACTCGTCCAGTTGTGGTTCAATGGATACGTCCTTACATGCTACATTTAGAAGCGAGCTGGTGATGTTACGTAGATGGTTATGTCTAAGAGACACAAAACCACCTTTCTTACATGAGAGCGCATGTTGGAGGTTGAATTTTTCGCTACACTCACAACGATCCGGAAGACGCTTGAGATTCCAACCATATCGCATCCTGATGAGGTCCCAGAAGAGGTTCTTCTGGATCTTGTAGCCCTCTTCCGATATAGGAATTGTTGTTAGCCAGATTGAAGCACCTTTTTTCGCGGTTGAGTTCATTCAGCCTCAGTTTCTCATCAGTAAAGTGTTTCTTCAGATCGCTCAGTACTGCTTCTTCAATTTTGCGTCTGGTGGCTCTCATTTCATTCTTCAATATCAGGTTATTGTTGGATCCTTCAAGCATTCGGTGTTGGTTTCGGATGTCTGATGATAGTTTCTCGGTCAACTTTACCGAGTTGTTGTACTCTCTATCGGGTATTTAAGCAAAAATTGGGATGCCCAAACCCCCCATTCTCACAGGTAACGCAAAGAGCTGTCTCTCAAGATCAGAACATCGTATGCCATATGTTAACGCTGGTATGAATTCATTTGCAATGACACTATCCAACAGACGTAGGTGTTCTTTGATGTCGGGAATTGTGCGCATCAAGTACGATGGTTTGTGCTTGAAACCAGTGACAAAACAGGCATAGGCGGCTTGGGGTTCACAATGGGCTATTTTTGATAGAACTTGTATTTGTTTTTTCAGATCGTTTATTTTGTTTACGACACCAACTGTTGCTCCGAGGTGACGTTTTCCTTCTGTCGTTAATTTAATGTCCGATCCATCAAAGGCGGTTTTGGCTTCGGCTTCAAACGGATGCTTTACAATGAGCCATAATTTCGTTGCTTCGGGAAGATATCCAAATGCAGCGCCGACGGAGCATCATCTGTCCCACCATTTACGCAGTTTTCTCACTTTCCCTGAAGCTGTGATATCGTCAGCATATCCCGCAGTTATTGTGTGCTCATTTGAAGATACTGTAGCTTCTACAAGCATTAGAATTAGCGGTATGATAGCGACGGCATTGATGGCCATGGCAACTGGGCCGCCTTGTGTCGTTCCTTCTGTTGAAGTTAATTCAACTCCACCAGTCACGAACAAGCGTAGGTGTGCACTGTAGCAATTCTTCACAAAAGTTGCTAGAGGGGGACATATGATGGTGATGTTATGCATGAATACTTGACGGTTGATGGTGTTGAAGGCATTTTTAGCGTCCACGAGTATAACTGTTTCGGTGTTTTCTTCTTCAAACATCGAACGCATTGCATGGATTACGGATTCACAGCCAGATTCATGTCCTGCGCATGTTTGAAGTGGTCCTACTGATGCGACAATGTCGTCTCCGATTGCTCTTGTGACGACCTTTCCTGCTATTCTTCGCAAGATTTCTCCAACTCCAATGGGTCGTAAACCTGGATCTTTGTCTAAAGGTATCAGTCTTGAGGCAAGGAGAGCTTCCAGGAATTCGGGGTTTGTTTTCTGCGTGCAAAGTTTCTTTATGATTTCCGCAAAGGCTCGGCATAAATCATTTGAACTCGATCCATAGCTGTTAGATGTGAGGATCTAACACCATCCATTTGCGTCGAGACCCGATGGTCCTGCTCCACCTTTCGTATTGAGCGCAGCACGCCTGACCATTTCAGCATCGATGATCTCGAACTTCACAGGGTGAACGCGGCTAGTCTCGTCAGATAGTAATGCTATTGGGTTGGATCTCATTCCTGTCGGATGTTTTTGACGCAGTTTTTTTAGTGTATTTTCATTTATAAGCAGTACACCTTTCTCCATGTTGTTTGTTAGTAGTTTGATGGCTCCGTTAACGTTTCCTTTTTGCATTTCTTTCAGAAATCTTTTGGAGAGATCAGAAATATCCTGCGGGCGATTTATTGCCTTCAAACTTTGCTGTATCGTGATCGCTTCATCCATCAAGGACAGAAATTTGCCTGCTTCCCAAAGGACGAGTCGTCTTTCTAGGGCCTGTGTATGATCTTTTGCTTTTGAGGACTTGGACGGTTTCTGTAGGAGCAATTGCGGCATAATCATTATCATTTTAAACGCTATGTTGCTAATGGGTGAATCATGTACCCATTCGTTCAAGAGGTGGGTCGTAAGTTTAACATTAATTTTAATTGCGACCACGGAGCATTTTTATTTCAAGTATATATATACGAGATTTGTAAATTTTTTTATATTCTGATGGTGACTAGAACATAGCCGATACACGTTAACGAAAATAAAAAATTCTTTAATTTCTTACAAATCATATTACAATTTGGGCAACAAAGATAATTCACCACATTTACTTTTGAAAATGACTGCGAGAAGATGTACTCGAAAGTGTCGAAACTTCCTCCATTACGGTGTGAATGTTAACTCAATATGTTTAATCGTGGAAGTATAAAAGGGTTTTATAGGAGTTTTACATAAGTCTCCCCCTTCCACTCAAGGGATGTCTAAAATGCATGGCGCCTACGTTCCTTAACTTTAGATTTTTGAGCCTACCCCTGTCACAGATTGATTTTTAAAACGGTTAAAGACAAAATAATTTTTCTCAGCATTTCGTTAACAATTGGATACGTATATAATTAAAAAGGAAATTAAGTACATAATGTACTGATAATACAATACCCATTAACTCTAGTATAATCAAATTAATAACATAAGGAAATAACAATTGGTTTATAATATGAAATAATAATTGAACTGTAAACTCACTGCATATAAAGTTACTTATAAATCCATGTCAAAACATAGAATGAGATGTTATATCTGTATAAAGCTCTCATAAGAAAGATGCACTTTATGCTTTCCAACTTGCGTCTTCATTTTAAACAATAGGAAACAAATCCAGATGGGAACGATTACTGCGAACCAACGAAAGCAGGGTTGGAGAACTGTTGCTTAGGTTGTTGGTAAATAGGATTATCGTCCTATAACAGAAATTAATAAATGCAGTTCTCAAATTAAAGACTCTTTTGGGACAGTATTTCAAATGTATCATTTTAATATAAAAAGCAATTTGGAATCGATAGAATGATATATTTGATTGTTCACTATACTTGTACGCAAGCGCTCTCTTTGGCTGCTCTCGGTACTTGAGATTGATAATAAAATATTTCCCATAAATATTAGCTAAAAAGTTGTTACTTCACAAACGACCTTTTTAGAAGCTGTTGCAAAGATCAAAGAAGCACAGTAAGCTACACCTTATTGATATGAGATGACTAGAAAAATTACCTCCTCCCACTGGCTAGCCGCTTGTCCAGTCTTTAACTTCTCAAATTCTCTACGATCCTGAATAGCAAGAACATATTCATAGATTGCATCAAAACATCTTTATTTAGCTGTTCATTTAGCTGTAAATTCATACTTCAACACAAGAAAAGTATATGTATCAAGAATTTAAAAAGATAACATTCAAAAAGAATTTATTAAAAGAAAAAACATTGTGACTGTTGAGAATTAATTCAATACATGCAAGGTAACCAGTAATTTCCATAGCAACAACAGCAAAATGCCAATCAACAGAATTCCTCCAATGATACCAAGAACAATAGCAAGGATGTTGATATCATCTCCGACTAATGGCGCCACACAGACTTGAAAAGGCAAGAATAACATTTAAAAACCATGGTAATAACAACATATTCAAATTATTATTTTTTATTATTATGTGTTAAAGGTTTACAAGAAAAGAACTTCCATATTAAAACTTGTTTAATAAATGATATATTAAATTAAAAAGTTGATATTATCCACGCACCCGGCAGGGTCTCCACTTCAGCGGAATCTTTGTTCTCTTTGTCAATCTTCACTTCATAAAAAATCCTACATGTGTCGTTCAACCAAATAAAACATTGATGTTGTGTTTTGTTTAGAAGAGTCACAGGGTATTCATCTGGGCATGAAGTGCAGTTGGTATGATTGTGATCGAAATATGTACAGAGGATGCACTCGCGCTGTCTGGTGATGTTGCAAATCTCTGGGCAGCTCTGCAAAAAGATCACAAGATAGATACAAGACGATTGAAAGGAAGCCAATTTCCTACCACACATTGATCGCAGTACTTTCCACTGTACCCCTGATCGCAGCTGCAAGCTTGTAACTGGCAATCGCAACTTCCGTGCCCGTTGCACACTTTCTACAGGTGAAATTATTTCTCGCAAGTTGAACCTTTTGCAATACAATAACACGGGCGAAATATTAAGCCTTTTAAAAAATAGTACTAAATCTCCATTTCAAAAACGTGCTTAACCAAAGAGCATTAATTACCCCATCCTTAGAGCACTTGGTTTTAAGATTGATGGCACAATCGATTTCAGCGCAATTGCTTCCAAGATATCCAGATTTGCAATTGCATTTTTCGCATACACATTCACCTCTGTTAGCTCCACCACATTCTTTTCCTTCGAACTGTTTGCAACCGAAGTTTTTACATTCACAAAACTTTCCTGATATCAAAGCTGGAGGCTAGAGGGAAAACCTGGTAAAGTTGGAAATAGAAATAACATGGCATAAATTATGTTACATAATTATAAAACAAAAACCTTTTTCTAAATCGACAATATCGGGTAAACAAATTTTAAAATATGAAAGCTTTTCAGATGCAAGTTATTTGCAAGCTTACATTATAAAATTCTTAATATAAATGAATCAACCGAAATGAGATTGTAAAAGTGTCCTTTTACCACCCAAACCAATCACTACGCCAAGTTAATTAAGCTTCATTTACCTCATATATTTAGTTAGAAACCAAAAAGAAGATTTATTGATCGACAAATTTATTATTATTTGAAATAATCTAGTATTAATGTTGGATTGTTTTATATGCATTCTAGCATGGCTATAGGTGATTTCAACGATAATCCAACATCATTTGAAGATTAGTTGAAACTAAAACAGTATTTTAATAAATGAAATGCACGCGACTAGTAAAAGGAACATTTTTATCTCATTTCATTATTCAATACTATTCATCAATCTTCTACACACAACAAATAATTTAAAAACAATTCTAAACAATATATTTGCAACATTGTTTCACATGACATAGTTCCTTCCATTTCTAAACATCTACTTTACATAATTTCTAATTATTTTCCATTAACAAAACCTACACCCTAAAATGCATAAAATATACAGACGAACAAAGTTATTTTTTCAAATGAGTTTTATAACATGCATTGGAAAGATATTTATTAGTACTACCAATAGCTTTGCACTTTGAGCTTTACAAAATATTAGATACGCACTCTTGAACTTGGTCTCTTTTGTGAAACAACAGGAATCATAACAGTCACCAACTACGACCGACAACAAATGGATAATTTTTACCGATGATTGGACACGGTATGCAACTGTGACTGTGCTTCGGCACGTTGTGTCAAATCATATTCCAAAGATATGATCAAGTCATAGCAAGTTATAGCTGGTTTATCAAATGCGTCAGAACAAAGCGCTATCCGAGGAATCATCCTTTCCGACACTCAAATTTTTAACAGAATGCCTGCTGTTATTGGAGTCCACAGCTAAAGCGACTTCACAAGTTCAATCACCAACTACGGCTGACAACGTTATCCATCAAGTTCCATTATTAGAGATCGAAAACAGGCAAAAGCATCCTGTCGAGAACACCATTAACTAAAAGTGGAGTTCACGGAAACGGGGAATGAAATCTGTGAGGACGTAACCAATCCAAGTGCAGAAGGTGTGGTCGAGCGTGACACTAGAATAGGCGGGCGTAAACAATGCCGTTTTACTCGTTAAAAACACGTTTTGCGTGTGACGTCTCGCCGTGCAGAAAGTACAAGTTTGTTACAGAAAGAAAAACGGTTTAATAAAGAAATAGGCCATGTCAAAATTGACAAAAGTATCACTTTTCTCTAGACTTTAGTGCACCTATATAAAAATGTTGCTGTATGTATCAGCTTCCAGGAATGGGATGGTAAACGGCCACTATCGTAATGTAAGGGGTTGTTTCAAGGGGTAAAACAGAGGGTATTGCCAATTTGTTTACAATTTCATTGATTGACATGCTTTTGACAATATGAGAAGAATTTAGTGGTATTCTTGGCTAAATTGTCACTGTGGGGTTGTCAGATGACCCATTAAATTTTTTTGAGGGATATCAGGGGGTAAACTTAGTTATAAATTACAAAAGTTAGGCAGATTTATCTACTGAAAAACAATTACAAAAGTATTGCGGTTCTCAAAACTTTAGTGCACCCATAAGAAAATGTTAATATCCATCTCAGCTTACAGGAGTGGGCTAGTAAATGACCTCTATTGGTTATGTAAGTGGCATTTTAGGGGGTGAAACTTAGGGTACTGTATACCTGCAGATATTCTAAATTTCCATTGATTTCGAGTATTTCTCAATTTCAAATTATAAATCTTCTTTTCTTGGCTGAATTAAGATTGAGAGCTGAAATTCTTTTGAGATTTTCATAGTTTCAACTTTGAAATGTTAGTTAATTAAGGCATATCAGTAATAGGATTGCAAAAAGCAGGGGTGACGCCAGGGTTTTTCCGACGAGGGGGCTTAGAGTGCCGAAGGGGGGGGGGGGCTAATTGCTTGACTCTAAGTTTGACATAAAACTGATTGATGATCAAATCTATTACAAATTTGGCAACTCTAAATTTAAACATAACCTGCCACGAAACTTGATATCATGATAATTGTATTAATCACAAGAAAGACCTAACGTTAAAAAATGTCAGTAGGGGGGGGGGGGGGGGGGGGCTGAGTAGTTCCGACAGGTCACCCTTGGCAAAAAGGAAAGATTTTCATTTTAAAGGGTGACTTTTAGCTCAGCAGGTTGTAAATTATATGAAATTTTGAAAAATTCGGGGGAAATATTCTAAGAGTACGGACTAAAATTTTCTCTTGATGGTGTGCCAGTGTAAATTTTTCTATTTTTGAATCTTCTTCAAATCCTAAATAGGTTTAAAATTATGAATTTTACAACAAACTAGAGGGGGCAGATTCTAACCTGAGATAGTAAAGCTGTCTAAGTGATATAAAAAACTTATTCAAAAGCATCGTGATATAATGTTCAGTATCTCTTTACTCGGTATCATTTTCATTATCACTTATCGTATCAACACCGTATTCCTCATCACCACAGTCGTCATCATCATCGAGGAGAATTTCCTCAACACTCAATCAATCAACGTCATACGCCACTGGCGCCTTGGCGACTATGACTGCGCAACATCATTGAAGATTTTGCCGGCTGTTTCTTTTGTAGGATGGGCGAGCGGGCTGTCGCCTCGTCAACCAGAGTGACTGCTGTGAAGCCCGTCCAGCAGCGTAGGCCATCTACCCAGCGAAGCCGTGGCCTCCCTGGGGTGCGTTGTGAACCGGTTGGCTGTCCGTTGACTAGAGTTGTATGGTTGCTTACAAGGTGCCTCAACGTTCTCTGTTGAAGAAATAGTTAGGCGATGACATTTTCCCTCTGATGACAGGAATACTTCAGGGGATCTCAGTTGGTTCAGCACTTTGCTTTTGTTTGTTTCAATCACAAGGAAGATCAACTCGATCATTCCATTCTTGTTGTAACCGTCTGAAAGGAAACCATGGAACCGTCGGAAGTAAAGCAATATTAACACAATATTGACATTTTTTAACGTTAGGTCCTTTTTGTGATTAATACAATTATCATGATATCAAGTTTCGTGGCAGGTTATGTTGAAATTTAGAGCTGCCAAATCCGTAATAGATTTGATCATCAATCAGTTTTATGTCAAACTTAGAGTCAAGCAATTAGCCCCCCCCCGTCGGCACTCTAAGCCCCCTCGTCGGAAAAACCCTGGCGCCACCCCTGCTTTTTGCAATGCTATTACTGATATGCCTTAATTAACTAACAATTCAAAGTTCAAACTATGCTATTGCAGCGGTGATTACAAGTGTAGTTGTTAATTAGGGAGGAAACATGCCAAATTTGTCTCAAATATTACAATATTTAATAAATGTTACCCCCTGATTTTGTCACAAATCTCAAAAGAATTTCAGCTCTCAACCTTAGAGTCTTAATTCAGCCAAAAAAATAAGATTTACAATTGAGAAATACTCGAAATCAATGGAAATTTAGAATATCTGCAGATGTACAGTACCCTAAGTTTTACCTCCTAAAATGCCCCTTACATACTAATAGAGGTCATTTACCAGCCCATTTCTGAAAGCTGAGATGGATATTAACATTTTCTTATGGGTGCACTAAAGTTTTGAGAACAGCAATACTTTTGTAATTGTTTTTCAGTAGATACATGTGCCTAACTTTTGTAATTTATAACCAAATTTACCCTCTGATATCCCTAAAAAAAAATTAAAATGTTTAATGGGTCATCTGACAACCCCACAGTGACAATTTAGCCAAGAATACCACTAAATTCTTCTCATATTGTCAAAAACATGTCAATCAATGAAATTTCGGAAATTGTAAAAAAATTGGCAATACCCCCTATTTTACCCCTTGAAACAACCCCTTACATTACGATAGAGGCCGTTTACCATCCCATTCCTGGAAGCTGATACATACAGCAACATTTTTATATAGGTGCACTAAAGTCTAGAGAAAAGTGATACTTCAATTTTGACATGGCCTAAAAGATGTGTTTTTAAAAATAATTCTAAAAGTAAAAAAAAAGTATGGCTGAATCCAGCAGCTCTTCAGACGAAAATGAATTTTTGGATAACATCCCTGATATAAATAGACTAAAACCTTTTGATTTGGAACCAATAAGAAATGTAGGAAATGTTAGTAGTAGCAGCGAGGGGGGAGAGGAAGAAAACAAAAATGATGAAATAGAGCAGCAAACGATACTAATAGGAAATATAAATTGGTGTGTTTGTGGAAAAAATTGTAGGCCCATGGATACAGAAAATATATGCTGTAGAGATACTAATAAAATCCCGGACAACTTATTTGATGGTGAAAAAAATTTTCCGAAATAGGAAGTTGCATACTTTAGAAAAGATGAAAAAAATAACGATTACGTCTTTTTATTCAGGTAAAACGTGTATTGCCATTACAGAAGCCTTTCAGTTGATATGTTTGTCAAAACCTGTTTAGGAAACACCGGGGCGTACCGTGGGGGTGGGGTCCCCCCCTTCAAAACTATGTGCCCTTTTTGACAAAAATATATTAATAGCATAATTTACGATCGACAAAAACAAGAGGTAATTTCAGATGCAGTACTCCTGACATCAAAAGCTCCACCATAGACGTACTAGGGAGAGTCGTATATCTATGGTTACATAACAACTGGTTTCACTTTCCCGCGAGAAAAGATAATATTCCATTGAACGATTGATTAAAAAAAAAGATAAAAACGGTCGCCGTGCAATAACAGTCGCCGTTTTAGTTCTTTTGTCGCTATTGTTTTAACCAATTTGTAAAAGCAATATTTACGGTGAATTAAAATTACATTGTACATTAAATAAAACAGGCTTCACTGGGGGCTTTGCATCATCGTCGGAGCCCAAATTAGTAAAAGTTTAAAAAAAATTGCGCCCTTTTCATTCTTAAGTCCGACACCTCCTTTAATTTTCACGGTACGTCCTTGAAACAGCACTGAGTGCATTGAACAACCTACGAGGAGATCGCATGGTCATAAGCAATAAGTGAGCAAGTTTGTTTTAGGTTGTCGTCAAGTTTTATTTTTAAGGAATGGCTTCAAAACTGAAATATTATATTTTTTAAGTTGTTAATTTTTTTAATACTATTTATTTTCTTAGAACACTGAGATTCGCAGCCTATAAACAGTAACTTGGTAAAGGTGTACGAAAAGTCATTCCATCATGTGCTTTATGGGCAAGAGAAACCTTCCCAGAAAAATTGTGCCGTTTATGGAAAGCCGAAAATATTTACATTTAAACTATTTACATTAAAAATCATGTACGTTTGTTTTGTATTGCTTCCTCTTTATTTGGTTTTTCTTTTGAAGATAAAAATCAGGGTGCGAACTCAGGGAGTCTTGGAAGGTCGTAAAAAATCGTTTTCAACTTTGCACTTTATTGTTTCGTTCATGAGCTCAACTAAACAAATTTTATCCTTTTTTTCGGAATTAATTTTGATAAAGCAAGATTGTATCACTTTAGAGAAGCTATGCTTAAAACAAGGTTGGTTGTCTTTAGTCGTGGCTTGCTTGCAGTGCAGTCCACTGTTGTAATCCATGACAGCAAGTTGACTTCGTGCTGCCGTTCCAGCTAAAATGAAGTCGTTTGGGGCAAAACTTGTTGTACAAAGAATGATAGACTCCGATATTGTCGGTATGGTTAAAATCAGTGAGATTGGCCAGATACCCAAGAAGATACTTATCATTTACAACACTTTCTAAGGCTACATATACTGGTGACCTTCCGTTAGCCATAATTTCTCTCGTTGATCTCGCTTTGAAAGTTGAGGGTGTGCACAGTTTGTGTATTTGGTAGCATCTTCCCAGATATGTTGATTTATAATATGGTAAAGCAAACTCAACCATTTTTCTTTAAGAAGAACTGGGTCACCTTTGCAACAGGCACAACACCACCAAAAATGGTTGATAATAGAGCTTATCCAGCTACTCAAAATCCTACAACAGCTTTTTTGCTTGCAAGTTTTGCATTAGTGCTCATGTCCATGACAGTGTACTGTATGTGCCATATTTGGCATTGTAGCCAGGTGAGTCGTATCTCCCATCTCCCATCTCCTACTAAATGAAATCCATCTTTATAACTGTTGTTACTGAGTTGTCTTCTGCGGTAAGAAGAATATAATTGACAAACTGACGAACTCTGGTAATGATAGCTGGAGCTTTACAACGAAAACAAATGTTTAGTAACTCGAGAAGAGGTCCAAAATACTAAATAAATTGACTGATTATCGGGCAAATTTTTTGTATCGAGTTTATTGTCGTTTTCATCGCTCTCTTCTGATTGGCTAAGGTGGAAAGATGTATCATGATTGTTAGTGCTTTCAATGTCACTACACGCTTTTCTTTTTATAAGAATGGTGCTTTTTCGTTTCATGATGGATATTCTTAACTTTTTAGTCGAAATCATCCTACTATATTCTTAAGTACATTCTTAAGGCTATAACAAGTAAGTCTAAGTCTTCTTTTTCGTAACTTTTGTGTTTTCTTTTTGCGGATCTCCATCGCGATGAATGTTTCTCCAAGGAAGTTGAAAAGAAAAAGAAAGCTGTAAAAAACGGTGATGATGAAAAAATGATGGAGAGCCACGAGAGAAAAATGTTTGCATTTATGACAGAAAATGGCACCTACATGATAAAAGAAAAGTTTTCCAATTGCACGTGCTTTTTTCTTACAAAAAATTTTTATAATGTAAATTGGAAATATTCTTAGGACATTCTTAACTTTTTGGCCAAATTCATCCTGGACATTCTTATAAAGCGTATTCTTATAAAAAAAGCGTGTATCAATGTTTTCTGGGACCTTTGGAGTGACTTCATCGATGTTAAAAGTTGAATCAGTGTTGACACCAACTTCTTTGCTTCTAGCCTTCGTTCTAAATGATATCTTCACTTCAAGTTTTTCCATTCTCATGTAATCACTCATTTCAAGTGCATCGTCTCCATCATACTGGGTACCTTTGTTTACCATTATTTTTGTTTTACTCCCTCTCCAGTGTCTTGTGTTTGTGTACTGACATGTTTGACCAATTCTTCTACTTTTACTTCTTCGTCAATCGTATCAAATGACAAGGTCTCGATTAGAGCTTCATCCAGTAACTAAGTAATAGACAATAAAAAGATGACGTAATTTCATATACCATATATAACTGAGAAATATTTGGGAAACCTTGCAATTTTTCTTATAATTCTTATCCGAGCCTACAAAAAAACTCGCTGAGGGCGATTATTCTACAACGAAAATAGTAATACATGATTACAATCTCAGTTTCGATAATGCAGAGCGAAACTGACAAGCTAAAATCGTGTATTGCTTGTTTAACCCTTCCGTCTTTAAGAGGCAAAAAGTGGACTTCTGCCGCTATGTATTACATTTAGCATCCGTTTTTTATTTGATTCTGCTTTGTTTTTCGTCTGCTGTAAGCCTCTTGTTGTATTTGGACTTAACCTTCTTTTTTGGTTCCTTTCATTTCTTGCGATCGAGGACTTTCCTTTGGGAGCCAGTTTATTGAACACGAATATTGTTGGTACTACACCATCTCTTATTTTTTTAGCCCCTTCCTTTTTATGGAGAAGCTCTTCCTACACAAGAAAAGGAAAATAAAATGTAGTAGTGCGTTATAACATCTACAATTATGAAGAATTTTCACTACAACATGCAATGGTCCTCTAGAGTTGGCGCATATCTTTAAAAAACACTGAATGCAAATATCCAAAAGCTTGGGTAAAGAAAGTCAAAACAAAAGTAGAAAAAATAAGAGAAAATCTTACCTTCAAATCTCTTTCAAAACAGCTTTCATCAAAATGTTGAGAACAAATATAATATCCTGAATCTTTTGGTAATATTATTTTAACAATCTTAATTATGATTTTATTTAATAAAGGCCTATCTGTTTTAATTTTGTCCATTTCTTACGAAGATTGTTTCTTTTTACTTGGAATTCGGTGAAATGTAAAAGAACAATTTGTTGATCGATAGCTGAGCAACTTGGCATATATTTAAAACAAAAATAACAATGTTTACTGACAGAGTTTTCTCTATTAAGTGAAGTTTCACTGATAAACTTCTTTTATAAAATGTTGTCCTGTACTATGTGACGTCGGTTTCACATTCGGGATGAATATGTTTCAAACTGTTCTGTGAGTGAAAATTACTTTTGTTTTTAACAGTAAATATAATTAATAACTTTTGAACGAAAAACGATTTCTTCAAAATTCAAAAAGCGTTTTGCTTAATTTTTAAGACTTAATAAATTAAATAAGAATAAAAAAAAAATTAAAATCAACAAATTAGTCCGAAATTCCCCTTTAAACAATTGAACTGCATCATAATACACATATTAAGTCATAATTTGAAAGCATCTTGTCTGTATACTTTGGAAACAGAGAGAAGCCTTGACGAATTGTCAACAGTTTGACAACTGTTCAAACGTACCTCAAACAAATCTGTTCTATCAAGTCTAGACCTACTAGCAACCAGAGTTCAGAAACAATTTGGTATCTTGCAAGGCTAATCATGTCAAATCAAACTAATCTGGCATATTACGGCTTTTAAAACAAAGAAACTAGCATGAAGATGTGCAAATTAAGATTCCCCCTCTTCATATTTCAAAATCAATCAAAATTATTGTTACTATATATCATTTCAACCCTGACTAACATCCTTTAAATGCATATTACTGCATGTCAATATAAACAGGAATCTCTTGGTTGTGCTGTTTACTACCACTATAGCAAAAAATCATACTGGTCTTACAGTATTCAGCATATATATTGAATTGAGAATACTTCAACCCTGTTGACAGTAAGATTTTATCAAAACTAAGACACTATAATGTTAAAGATGTTCCATTGATTAATTTACATCCATCAGTGGGTTCAAGTAAAAAACTAAAAATGCAGAGTACGTAGTCTAAGTACTAATCCTAACAAGCAAAAATACGAAGAACATATGAAGAAAATGTGGCTTTTCAGGAGCATAAATACCAGACAACAACAAATTTTTGTTTAACTGTTATTGTTTGTACAGATAAATCACCAGCATGGATATTATACAGGATATATACTTTTATACAAACTAACGGTAAGGTAATCTAACATGCTTTCTCTATTAAAAATTGACGATTCTCAATTCAATTTATATAGATATTAATATGTAAAAACATATTTACATTTAAATTTACAAACAATTTTAAGTGAAGAAATAACCTTACCGGTCTTTTTTCACAAACACACTGTCCACACACACAACTGCCAAATCCACTACATAATGTGGAAGTATCGTTCGGATTACTAAGGCAGCTTTCAGTTCCATTAAATTGGGAAAATGTGGCATCACATTGACAA
The DNA here is from genome assembly GCA_963930725.1 of Candelabrum cocksii. Taxonomy (NCBI): domain Eukaryota; kingdom Metazoa; phylum Cnidaria; class Hydrozoa; order Anthoathecata; family Candelabridae; genus Candelabrum; species Candelabrum cocksii. The sequence continues at coordinate 9,299,591 of OZ005671.1, read as the reverse complement.
TTACTACCAAAATGCTCAGCATTGCACTTACAAATTCCGCATTCAAATTGCCCTACTAAATTACATTTGGCACTGTTTTTTACAGCAGCTTTGGCACAATCACATTCACATAGATAGTTCAATTTTATTGCCACATCACCAAAACCAGCAATTCGTATAGAAAACCTTCAGTAAATGAAAAAATACATAAACTCTTAATTAAATGTGTGTTAATCACATAAAGATAACTACACAGATATAAACTTGTAGTCTGGCTGAATTAAGATTTGACCTAGAATAAATTAATATATTAGCATATTTGGTACCGTTAGAACCGAAATTTTATGTAGATTAACATACTAAGAGCCTCACAATAGGGCTCTTGGTCAAAAAAAAATACAGACTAAAACCTTAGGGACACTTTTTCCGTAAAAATTGAAAAATATTGCGATAATGTTCATGTTAATGTTTACTTGACTCACAAGACAAACATGGCATGGATTATTTTCTTTTTTAGGATGAAGCTCTTGCATTGCAAAGTTTTGTCACACATCTACACAAGAGTCGCTTCTCACTCAGTACCATGTTTTGAAAAGTGTGATAATTTTTGTTTGACTATTTTACGATAACAATAATAATGATAATATCTCTCTCTCTCTCTCTTAGATTAGTATAATAAAAATGAATTAATATCTATCAACATCAACAGTAACTATCACGCGTACGTTGTAGATTACCAAAAGTGCCCAACTTGATAACCACTGGTTTATCGTGCTGATAAAGGTTGGTACCCAGCTATGTCAATATTATTGAAAACAAATTGACGTTTTTTGAGCGATTATTAATTTGAGTTTCTTTCTCCAAAAGAAGTGTGAAGTGTTAAGAAGCATTTATAATTCTTATTCATATTTTAGCATCCTGTGTAATCCGTATGTTTACTAGATACCTGGGAGGACTGAATACATTTCTTTTTTTAAGATGGAAGAAAGAAGTGGTGGTTGTGTGGTATGTGAAAAACAAACCGATGAGCCTCTCCGTTCTTGTATGTCTGGTATTCCTAAATTAATCGAATACGCAACAGTTTTGGGCAATAACATATTAGCAACAGATTTAAGGGAGAAAAAGGACAACAATACGGAAGTAAAAGTTCATCCTAGCTGCCAGAAAAGTATTGGGAATGTTATCAGGAAAAGAAAAACATCAAATCAAGGCTCAAAAGATGGTCCCAGTAAAATTGCAAAGATGGAAACTCGAAATTCTTTGGAACCATTCAACTGGAAACAGCACTGTTTTTTCTGTGGTGAAGAGTGCTTTGAAGATAAAAAAACATCCCGAAAGAAGACCAGTTCACAATGTCACCTTTATACACTACCATGACAATATACTATCATATTGTAACTCAAAAAAAAGATGCTTGGTCAGAAACAGTCAAAAGACGAGTGCTTGGTTGTATTGATTTAGTCCAAGCTGAAGCCAAATATCATAATTGCCGCGTTCTTTTCACTGGAAATGATACTGGTCCTGAGAAAAAATCTGGAAGACCTCTCAGCTAAGAATAGCAAAAAAATTTCGATGCTTTATGTGAGTGGCTGGAAACGGAAGGTGAGTTGCACTCCCTTGTTGAATTACATGAAAAAGTGAAGGAGTTTACCATGTCAGAAGATTTACTCACGTAAATGGCTCAAAGAGAAGCTACATGCAGGGGCGGATACAGGATTTTTTTCTCCTTAGGCGAAAATATTACTCACCCCTACCCTTCTAATTAAATTATCGAGTTTTTAAGCAGGGCGTCGTTTAATATAAGGGGGCGTTTAAAAGTCCATTTACGGTATGCGAACAGCGGCGGTTTCAGGATGCGCGGGCCCTTGGGTAATTTCAATCTGTAAGGAAAATTTAGTACAAACCCATTTCTATCATTTTCTAGTGACATGAAATAAGACAGATTCTTAATGAGAAAGAGTGAATCGTTTTCGTGAGTCCTGTAATTGAAATAGAAGAGAATGGATAAAATTTATTGATGATATTTTTCAAATGTGCTAACAAATAACAACACTAACAAATAACTACTTATGTTAAAAATCTTTTCATCGGTCTTTATCTTTGACAAATCTGTCTATTATTTCCCCCAAAATCTATACTTCGCTTCACTATTGCAGCATATTCTCAATAGAAAGAAGTGCCAACAATGAAACTGTTTATGTACCAATGCGCTTTTGCAGTTGGTGACGAATATACACAAATAGATAGGAAACATAATGCCCATATTTGGAAATGCTTCAATGAGATTATTTCCGCTTATCTGTTAGTACATGAAAATTTGGAAAGGATCAATGATCCCTGCATCAACAAGTCCTTTTATTAAGTGAGAAAAGTGTGCAAGTTCCGGTTCGAGTTCACTGTCCAAATCCTCTGGATAAATGTTGACACGTTTTTGTGGCGTCGCGTATTATGTATTCCTTGAAACTTGCAATATTGGACAAAAAACAAACTGCTCTCCCAGCCTATTGTAAGCATCCATTCAACCATATGAAGTGCTGTACAAAGATGGTCAACGATGGGCATATAAGTGATGACTCAAAATCTGACTCGTGATCGAACTTCCCAAACGTCGACCCAAACGCTTCCTCTTTCTTTCCCTCTGATGATCTGAATATATAAGATCCTTTCTACAACCATTATCTACATTTTTGTGTCATTTGGGTACACAAATGAGACAACAGTATATAATATAAATATTAACTGAATAAAAGCAGAATAAATAGGTGAAAATTTGTGTGTGTCTTGGATTAAAAATGTATATTGATCCAAAACATAAATAAGTACACGCTTTTTTTTATAAGAATACGCTTTATAAGAATAGCAGGGTGAAAATGGGCATTTTGTGAAGAATATTCTAGGAATATGCCCAGGGTGAGAATTCTACTGTAATATTTTGCTGAAATATAGCTGAATTTGCAAAAGTTGATAGAAGAAAATAAGATATGTATTTATAAATTGTGACAAGTTGTGCAATGTCAATACATACGCGATCAAAACATGTACGCACAGTATATATAGAAGAAAAAACTTCATTTTAAGAAATTTTTAAGGAACAAAAAATAAGAATAAAACCTATTTTAAGTAGAATAAATAGGAATATGCTAAGAATATTTCAGCCTGGTTTGGAGCTAAAAGTTAAGAATACTTGACCCTGGCCGAATCAAGTCTATGCTTATAAAAAAAGCGTGTATACAAGACAGATATCTTATAATTTTTCAATGGAAAATCTCCACCAAACAAAAGGCATAGCAAGCAAAAACCACCATCAAGTTTCTTTGAATAACACAGCCAAGGAAACTGACTCTGACACTTCAAAAAAAACTTTCAGTCGTTCTTGCCTGCTGGGAATTTGAATTACTGTCACAAACAAAAACATTTTTTTATGAAATGAAAAACTCTTTAGCGAGAATGGGTCAATATCAAGGGTCAATTCTTTCTTTCAGTTGCTCTTGGAAACACACAATGTTTAACTCAGACATTGCATCTTTTAATTTCACTGTTTTGAGAAATGTGACATCTTAACCAATATTGCGAAAAAACTGCGAACTAGTTGGGTTTGATTAGGCGAAAGTTTTTTTCGCCTAATGTTTTCTACCTAGTCCCAGTACTTTAAAGAAATATATTAGTCGTATTGGGTTAAAGGGCTAGAGACGAGGTAGAAAACATTAGGCGAAATTTTTTTTTTTTAACCTAATACGATTATTGTCTTGCGTTAAAGTACTGGGACTAGGTAGTGTCCGTTATGCGAAAAAAAAAATAGTAGCTGTAAGGCAAGATTTTTTGGCATGTCGATTCCGTCCCAACTCCTTTACTAAAAACAATGAGTATTTCGAAAGTAACCTGTACACAAGTTGGAAAAACTACGGCGAAAATAAATTTGAGATGTGAAATCGGGCGTAACAGTTAAATGACACAAAACATGCGGGCGTATTTGACGATACGCCCTAAGATTTTTTTATTTCTCCTTCGGCGGCTGACTTATTTGCCGTACTATGAATCCGCCACTGACATGAAAAGTATGGCGAATCCCTTAAACGTTTTTTGCAACGGTGGATGGTAGAGTAGACGTAGTTTGCTTCAGAGATGCAAGGAAATATCTTATAACTGACAAATGGTATCAGAATAGACGCATAGTAGAGCATAGTTGGCATATGGCAAAGTCATCAGCAACCCTGAAACTCAGTGAAGACGCCAAAGTAACATGCAACAGGGAATTGTTTTTAGCGAATTCAACCAACAAAGATCAACTCATAAAGCTTCTTTGCAGAGAATTCGAAAAAGTAGGCTTCAAAACGAAACAAAGCGAGAAAGATGCAGATGTTTTGATCGTCGAAACTTGTATAGAATATGCTGAAGCTGGTAGAGGTGTTGTGGTGTCAGCTGATGATACAGACATCTTCATCTTGATGATGCATCACTGAAGGATTGGGAGAAATGTTCTTTAGCACTTACATGGCCGACAACAAGCGAAAGAAACCAACGAAAAAATTCTGGAAATTAAGCGAGATGTCTTCAATCTGCAAACATCCGGATTTGCTTCTCTTTGCACATGCGTGGTGTGGATGCGACACAACTTCAGCAATTCATCAAAAAGGTAAGAATCTTTTATGAACAAGCCAATAAACAGCTTGATAGATAATTTTAAAATTCAAAGACTCGGGTAATTTTCAAAACATCCCAAATTTCCTTCCAAATAAAAAAACTTCTTATATCACTTTACCAACCTACTGACTATACTCTTTTTAACATTTAGGAAGGGCAAAGATTCTGAACAGCTTCAAATCGGAAGTATTTCGTAATTTGGCATCACGCTTTGGGGATCTTACAACGGACCAAGATTCTATTGGAAATTATGATATTCAATTAATGATTCAAAGGTATATACTTATATATATGTTTCATCTATTTCCTTTATAATCATTGTTCAGAAAATAGCTTTTGTTGCTTTTCTTGACACCTTTTTTGTTACTCTTTTTATCAAAAGAAAATTAATTTCTATTTTAGTTTTGGCGGAAAAAGTAGATACATTGTCTGGAATGCGTCACAAAAAGTACATAGAAACAAAGAAATTTGATGGAACCTATCAAAACCAATTTGGAACCTGCACCAGAATGGCTTATTAAAGTGATTCGTTGTAACTGCAAACAAACCACTCGCAAACCTTGTGGCTCTCAATTGTGTTCGTGCCGTAAAAATGGGCTTCATTGTGTTCCTGCCTATGCAGAGTGCCATGGTGAGGGATGTGAAAATTCTGAACTTCCTACAGAAGACACAATCTCAACTGAACATCAAAGTGACTTGATAGAAGACAAAAGAAATATCTTTGACATATTTGAAGAATTTTTTTGATTCAAACTTTTTTCTTTCTGTTAAATTGATAATCTATTTAGTTCTAGCATGTACAAACTTTATTTCTAAAAGCATTTCAAAAATTTTGTAACTTTTTTTTATTTCTGAGCCGGTAAAATACGAAAAAGTTTTATCTGAAGTTTTAATATTTTGCAATTTTAACGGAAAAAGTGCCCCTAAGGTTTTAGTCTGTAATATTTTTTGCCCAAGAGCCGTATTGTGAGGCTCTTAGTATGTTAATCTACATAAAATTTCGATTCTAACGGTACCAAATATGCTAATGTATTAATTTATTCTAGGTTACCCCCCCTTTTTTGCCTAATTCAGCCAGACTAATGATGTATCATAAATAGAAACTGGCATTATATTCTTCTAACAAAAACACCAGTCGTATTAAAACTTAACGCAAAATTACAAAATTACCTATTCGGAGCTTTAGTTATATCTTTGGGGCATGTTTTAGCAGTCACATTGACATTGAAATCAACAAACTGTTCCAAAGAAACTGTAGAGCATACATTATCCGAACCAGATGGACAGGTGGCCTTATTAATAGAGTAATCCACCTGAATGTTTTCAACTGAATCGTCAGTAAGTCGAACAGTAGATGAGATTTTCTATAAGTCAAAAAGCAAATTTAAATTACTATGTGGTAACACCACTAATAGAGGGGAACTAATTTTAAACATTGATGAAGAACCTCAATACATGCAAAGATCTCTCTTTTGGATCAACTAAAACAATTATTTTACTGTCCTTACGAATATCAAATTAAAAAACCAATAATTACATAATTACATACATTATAATTGTCCCTGACAAGATCAACAATATTTGATGAATCAGCATTAAGTTCACCAACCACTGTTCCAAGATCCTTCCAAACATCAGCAATTATCTACGAAATGACTCATTATTGCCTATTTACCCATTTTACATAAAAAAATGAATAATAGTTTGAACAAATAAATTTCAAAATGACATACGGTATTACTTTATATAATTAGTAAATTCCCCTTGAACAAATTTCATTCTAAGGTGAAAAAGCACTTCTCGCTGTTCTTTTCCAGTGATGATTACAGTCAATACATTGAACTTACTTTTGTTTAAAATTGGTTAACACAAGCTTGAAATTTCACACATTTCCACATCCTGGAGTGAAATTACTAACAAGACCTTTGACAATTTAATGCAATCCCATGCTCTTGCCTTTGTAAATTTGAAAATAAGCTTATTACTTGGCGAAAGAAAGGCAAGAAGTGTGTGCCGGGAAAGACAATGATAGAGAATTAACTTATACTTCTCATTGACAACAGTCTGCAATTTGAAATCTCGGATTAAGATATGATTGATGGTATACTCAATGTAATTGATGAAGACAAGATTAACGACATTGAAGCTTCAACATTAACTGTTCTTTGTTGTATAGAAAATATTTGTCTGTAAAACTTGACTTTTTAAAATGCCCTTACAGCAATACTGTAGTACAAGTATTGACCAGCACAGCAAAACTGAAGAATATGTTACATGGTTGAAATAATATATTAAAGGTAATTACCTCATACAAAGACTTTACATTCCTAGTGACAGCTAAAATCGGCACAATCTCATTCTCCTTCATTTTATTCTTTAACTGATAAATTGATGGGTAATCCTAGACCAAAATACCATATTGAATACTTACTCACTGTTATTATGAATAACTCACTTGAAACAAGATAAACATGTTTGGAAATTCATAACTGTTATATGTACAAAAAATATTTTATTAAGTGAAAGATTATTTCTGACTAATAATAGTGCAACAATTAAAATTAAGTAAATTAGGCACAAAGATAGTCTTGATGTGATTTTACAACACTGTACCATGTGCTCTCCTGTGTAGTATTTGAGGATGTTGAATGAATTGTTTGCAGAAGACTTCATGTGACATCTACCATCGTTTGGTTGCATTAAACCAGCCAACTAAAACAAATCCATTATGAAAAACACAATATTACCAAAAGGTACATAACTGGATGATCAATGGATGGACAGATTCTTTGAGTAAAAAATATAACTTCATAAATATTCTTTGTGAAATTATATTGGGGGAAACCTGGAACACAATTGAACCATTTTCTAAATTTGAGTGAGTCTTGTAACTCATTGAAATGTTAAGAAAAGTTGCAGATCGTGATTTAAGCCAGACTTGAATCTGAATATTTTACTACCATAAAAAAGTTAACAAATGGATTGTCACTAACTCCATTACTTGACATTTTGGTTGTAGAGGAAAATTGATCGAAACTGTTTTCTTTTCATTCTCTAAAAGCATTTTATTTGCTCCTAGACTGAAAGTTAAGGGAATACCTTTCCATCTCCTGAAATCTTGGGATAAGCATCAGTAACGAAAATAACAATACGTCTGGCTACATTCTTATTCTGCCACCCAAGCTCCTTTCACAAAAAAAGAAAAACATTGATTTAAAAATGTTAAGCAATGAACATAAACAATATGATTAATGAATTATTTGATCATAAGATATTTCTTCAACGAAATTCCCATGCAAATAACTTTTGCATAAAGTTAAAAATAATGTTTGCAACTAAAAACAAAAAATAAAATCATGAAACGAATTAAATGTCACCATTTCACAGACAGCTGCTTGCATAAGTCCTTCAAATCCACCTTCTGGTTTATCCAAATCTCCTGAAATACGTTGGCCAGACACAATTGCCTAAAACATTGTAAACTGTAACCTTAAATAGCATTAATTTGGAAATAAGAATCTGTTTATAACAGATTTGTGAAAGTTGTCTGTTACTACATGACATTAAATGATACGTTGAAATACCTCAAAACCAGAACTATCTTTACTGAAGTCCAAAAAATGATTGAAGGTGAAAGGATTCCTGCAGTTTGAGATTGATTTGTAATGATTACATGGAAAATCTCTAAAAAAATAATATTAGAAAAGGTTTATTAATTGACCACAAAACACAAATAACCTAGAATATCTGTTCTCCTTCTACATACTTCTGTAAGGACGGAATACATATATGTATATACATATATACAATGTCAATAATTTGTAAATGAAGTCCTACACCAGTGGATCAATTTGAATAAAACTTGCCATAAAGATACTGCCTAGGTGTCCGGGAGTGAACTAATTTTTTAAAATTTTTTAGATTTTTCAAATTAACACTAATGTGACTTCAGTTTTATACAACTTTGGAGGGAATGGTCACACATCCGCTACACAAATACTGTTATCAACATATTATTATTGATTTTTCTGTGAAGACTTTGAAAACTATTCTATGATAATTTGAGAGAGTACTTTAGATTAATTGAAATAATTAGCAATTAATTTTCACTTCAGTTTTGTTAATTTAGTGTAAACAGCAAACAAGTTTCAACAACTTATTTTAGATATTTTATTACCAGTCATGCATGACTTTAGAGAATAAGAACAGTTATTATTATATTGTTTAATACAGAAAAAATATAGAGGATAACAAGATAATAAGGTTTGACTTTGCAGTAGGGCACACCATGGAGTTTAAACTTAGCTGTTTGCATCAATATTGCGAGAATGCAATTAATTTGTTAAGTACATTGTTATTATTACAAGTTGAAAAGATAGAATCAATATCATTTCATTTTAAATCCTGAAATACATGTTCCCTGGAAACCAAATAATCATTGTAAACTAAGGAACTTGCTACATCACGCCATTGTACATTTCTTATGATCTCTAATTTTACAGAACTTTACAAACTGTGACAGAGTTCACCTTACAGACATTTTTTACTAGCATAGATAGCAGAATATCACTTTAATTCCTTGAATATTGGTGTTTTATTTTTGAACGCTATTGTAGCAATTTTGTTGTCTAAGGTGGTTGCACATATGCAGAAGGACTGGCAGTGACTATTGAGTAGTCTTGTAGATTTTAATCTGGTAGAATTTCAGTGACAAGAGTAGTCATAACTTGCCTCTTATTTTCTTGTATATAGGATGGAAATTTGGAATTTGTATCAATATATAAACCAAAAATCAAACCACACCTACAAGTAAAAACTGTATTCAAATACTTTATAGACGTCAAAAAGATGTGCATTATTGATGAGAATTTAAAAAAAAACTTTCATTCTTAGATGTTAGTTCTTTACATACTAATCTTTGCTACTAGACAATTTTAAAGTTTAAGGGTGTGTCTAACATGTGATATGTTTCATCATTCCAAATTACTACTTCATACATTCTTTCTTTTTTCAAATCTTGATAAATATATTTAACTGTTTATCCTGTGTCAATATCCATGAATAAATAGTTAGTTTTGAAAACAAAGGCCAAATAACATTATTATAGAGGTTATTCAATCCTTTAAAAACTAAATGTACATTCCTAGCTAACCAGAAACAAATTAAATTTCAATAAAGTCTTCAACTATATAAGCAAACCAGAACTCACTTTATATAATGAAATAAAAATTACAAAATGCAATCCCTCTGATTTCTTGATTTATTTGATTTGCAGACAATAAAATAAAAACTGATATAGACAATTCAAGGGAAATTTCTAAAAACTTACGGGAACTCTGGTTGAATAAATGGTGGTAGGTTTTTGTCAACAAATGACCCAAATCCCAATCGAAAGTTCTCTGTTATGTTTCCCATTTCATTTGCTGGAAGGAAAGTAGTACATAAGTTGAGATTAACTTCTGAGTGAATTTTGAATGATATACCTAATTTACTTCCTAGAGTTTGCAAATTTTTCAAGTCATCCAACATAGAACCAGAGACATCCATAAGAAAGTAAAGGTCAACAGGGAAGTTCGGAGCGGGCTGAATACTGATATTAAACTGAGCAGGCTGACCTGTAAAAATAAAATTTTACATTGATCTAATTGTATATGGTATTTAATCTTCTGCTTTGTATTTTTGTGTTACCTTTATCCAATAGGTATGGATGCGCATGAAAATCAGTTAAAAGCGTTGCAAATATAAAGAAAGAATCCCAAATGTCAAGTGAACAACTACAGATAATAGATATAAAATATAGTGAACTAATCTATACCTGGTCTCAGTTCAAGCTCAATTTCTTGAGGCCGTACTTGTACAACGGTATTAAAACCTTCATTTTTTGTCACCTATGCAAAAACTTGTAAACTGTAACTGCTCTTTAAATAACATATACATGAATACACATTTATTTAGTTAACCCTAACCCCACTCATTTTTATTAACCCTGGTTGCAAAACGTGGCCAAAGCGTGGCCACAGGGAGACCTTGGGTTCCAGAAATAGGTTCTAAAGTGTGTTGATTTATTTAAGAATGAAAGCTCACTTACCACAGACGTTTGAAATCCGTATTAATGGGAAATGCGCCCTGTTTTCAACACCAAATATCGGGAATTTTGTGAAAAGTAGCCCTTACACTTTTCATTGTTTTAAGAAAAATACTAAACATATTTACTTGTTCTAAAATGTTCCTAATGTTAATGTTAATAAATTATCTTTTCAACAAATATAAATATAATATTCACATACAGGGCCTGAAATAAATATTATAAGCTCATCGGTCACGTTGACCGCCGTACTCATAAATCTTATCGGTCATCGAAGTTCGCCGTCGGTCAAAACTGACCGACATAAATAACGTTTCTATCGGTCAACTTAACACCATGCATTAGCATTACAAACAATAATCTCTCTTTAACACCATGGAGACATGACTACTTAGTCAGAAAACTTTGAGAAAAGACAGAGGGAATTAACTAATTATCGAGGTTGAACGAAATAAATAGCAACATCAACGAAAACACAAATCAAAAGAAGCTAGTATCAGTCTTCTCATTATTAAAATTGTTACGTACGCAAATAAGTACGATTTTTACTGTTTCGCGATGTGCATTAATTAAGTTAATTCATTGTCCATTGCCGCATTTTTATGTCTCCTTGCAATGTGTTTGTTAATCACTACTTAAGCTGTTGCCGGCTCTCTCTCCACATGCTAACATTCAATGCCCTGACGTATAAAATGTGACCGATCGATTTGGCGGTAACCTGAATGTCTCCATGGACCAGAGTTACCACTCTACTATTACAGTGGAGAAGGCCAGCCCAGAGGCTAAACCAAACCGCGGAAAACATCTATACTGCGGGTGAATGCGCACCAACGCTGGGTCAGATAAATCTGCAGCTCATTGGAGGGTTCAAGCACTCTACTTTCAGGCGAGCTCGAGTAGTGAAATACAGAAACAAAATGAGAAAAATGATGTTTTGTAATCTTCAATAACTTCGATCAATCATGCTGTTTCAATGCAATTGAGATTATTCCCTCCGTAGGCATGATTTATCCAGTTTCTTTCTTGAATATTTTGTTCGCGTGTGGCAAATCGCACGTCATAAATATATTTTAATAGCCATGGCGTGCAATTTTTCAAAATAAAAATTGAGGGTTGTCATTTGATTTTAAAGTGTTGTATAATTTACCGAAATTAAATTAAATCCGCGCGAAATAACACAAATTTGGTCATCCGCGATATTAAATCCGCGCGAAATAACACAAACTTTGGTCGTCCGCGATATTAAATCCGCGCGAAAACAGCGAAAACTACGTCCGCAAAAATTAATCCGCTTATGCTGCAATTGATGGAAGAAAAAATCAAAACACAAAACATTCAGTTTTGTTTACAATATTCAATGAAAAGAGGCTTTAAAATGCAGAATAACTATGCTGCATTCGTTTCGAGAAAAAAGATCAAAACACAAAGAATATATATCTGTGAATTCAATTGTTTTCTGGTAAGCGAACCTCAAAAAATCTCTACCTGTAAAAAAAGTTATCAAATAAAGATTAGTTATTGGTGAGGTGGAAATCTTGTAGATAGGCGACGTAGGTTTTCGTAGTTTTCGCGCGGATTTAATATCGCGGACGACCAAAGTTTGTGTTATTTCACGCGGATTTAATTTAATTTTGGTAAATTATGGTCGTAAAAGAGGGAGCTCAACCATAGCTACTAACACTGCCGTCACAAACACAACAAAAAACGCGAAGTAAAATTGAGAGACATTCAAGAGCTCTTTAAACGAGGCAATAAAGGTGCTCAAAAGAAAGGAGAAAAGAGATTGAAGTTATAAATCTGGATTAGTTGTATCGTAGCTTTTTTTTATTCTGATCAAAAAAGACATAAAAAGACAATTCAAACTGCCGTCTTTTCCTATTAATGTTTAAATTTTTTTTGGGTGGAGGGGGATTTAATTCCAGGCATCGCCAAAATTTAGATTTTTCGCGCATATTTAATTTCGCGGACGGCGTATTATCGTGGTTTTCGCGCGGATTTAATTTCGCGGAAAATGCCTAAATCCGCAAAAATTAATCCGCTTAAGGTAGTTCTTCTGCGTTTTAAAGTGTCTTTTCATTCTTTTTTGTATATAAACAAAACTGATTGTTTCTTTGTGTATTGATCTTTTTTTTCTTCCATCGAATGCAGTATAGTTCTTCTACATTTATCTGTCTAAGTTGAATGAAACTTTTAAACAACTTGTAGAATAGTTCCAAATGGTTACTGCGATATGACGGCTTCTTTGACACGCCAGGTCATTAGGGAGTTAGGATGTAGACACAGCATGCTCAGATTTTCATAACTAAAAACATGTTTTTCTTTTTTTCTTAAATGCGTACGTCATAGAAATACGTTACGCTTGGCATACGGAAAATACCAATTCAGGTACGTCATCGTACATTTTGCAAACTTAGCAGCAAAGTATCAGGCGTACCTACCGGTGAGCTGGTTTGTGAAAACGTACGCAAAAATGAGAAGACTGTAGTATATACTATCTTTATGTTGTAGACTGAAAAAATGAGTTTAAATGATAACAAATCCATTAATTATAAACATTAATTCAAGGTTTGATAGATCACGTCGGTCAATTTTTTGAATTTTAGTTCAAATAAAAAGTTTGCAAAAAAGTCATCGGTCAACTTGACCGTTGATATGCGCATATACGTCGGTCAACGGCCGTATTTCATCGGACATTGACCGATGACCGACAGCTATTTCAGGGCATGACATAACTTGTTTTCATAGATATTTCTTAGCGTTGCTCAAAATTGCTAAGTTGGAAAAAAAATGTAATGGGTTAGCTGACGTTTGCGTTTGGGTGTATCGATGGGTATCGATGGAAGTTAGGTAGAATAAAATCGAAAACAATTTTTTATGAATTTACGGCATTAACTAAAATTTGAGTTAAGGTGAAACCGATTCCAGTTTTACACCAGTCAGTTGCAAGACACGTCTCTTTACCAGTTTGGAAGGTTTTTACACCGCTACTGATTCTCGCAATGATTTCGTCCTTGGAGTCCAGGAAGAGTGTATCTAACGATTCATCCTAATAAAATTTTGAGTTGTGTTGAAGAAGTTCTCAGAATGGTTCCATCAGTGGTGCTTGGGCAAAGACGTAGACAACTTGATTAATAAGTCCAAACCATGACCGTATCGATGTTAGATTCGTTGGGGTTGGAAATGTTTCAATTGCGTCTAGGAGTTTCCTCGGTGGATTGTATCCGTTGAGTGTTAACTCAAAACCAGCAAACTCTACATTATCACTGGCAAATGTAAACTTTGAGGGGTTAAAAACTATGCCATTACCACCGCATAGCTTTATGTAGGTAACTATATGCCAGAATGCCGACGCGATATCATTGTCCCATAAAAGTGAATCATCTGTAGCGCGTACTACTCGCGGGAAACCTTGTGTAATATTGTCGAACCTCTTCGTATATCCATCTCCTGAGGCTATAAATCCTTGAGGCGCTCTCTTGTACCTGTAACACCCCCATTCAGTGATGAAAGTTGTTGCCTCGTGTACTTTGGGAGATAGCGGCACGCTGTGGTATCCGTTCCATGCATCTAAAACAGTTTTATTTTTACCACGCGGTACCATGTTGATAAGATTAAAAGGTGATGGCGTATGATGAGTCTCCCGTTTTGTAGATGAGTTTAAGTTTTGCAGATCAACTGTCCGTCTTGATGATCCATCTTTTTTTGATACGGTAACCATTCGAGAACACCATGTTGTTGGTGCTCCGGTCAGTACCAGTTCGATAATGTCAAGAGCCACGTCCGCATCCAATTGAGATTTGACAGTTTGCTTCCAATGATGGGGTACCGAGATGGGCTTATGGATTGCAATCAGCTTGGCATCGAGTTTGAAAGTGATATCGAGCGGTTTACCAGACATGCATTGAAGCTTCTGATGTTCACAAACGTTGAACGCACTGTATTTGAAGTATTCTACTATCCAGTCCTGGAGGTTCTGGCGGTGCTCTGCCGTTGCGGAGTACGGAATTTCTGATGGAGGTTCAGGGCATGGCAATCGAAGCGGGCACCCGCATAGAGCAGTGACGATCTTGTTCGGCGGTTCCTGGGTTTCTGAGGCGAACACATTGCTAAACAATTCGCCAGGGAATGTCGGGGGGATGATATCGAGGATTTCCACCCGGTCTGGGATAGGTACAAACCTTTAACATAATTGCATATGTATACGATCTCGGTAGAATGGTGGTTATTGTAAGTCAGATCGACGACTATGGCCCCAAGTATCGAAAGGTTGTTATTGTTTACAGCGCGCAGACGGTGTCGTGTGTGTACCAGTGCCAGGCAGGTAGCACCAACATCAGTTAGTAAGTCTAGTCCGGCTGTGCAGGTTTGGGCACCGGTATCAGTGACGACGGAGATGTACGCTGATTTGATATCAGGTTGTTTACGGAGGTTTGTCAGCTTGCTCTTCTGGTATTTGAATTTAACAGGACATACGTTCGAGGTGGGTTGAAAGTGTGATGCGGCTTGAGCGGTCGCTTCCAAAATTCGTTCCACGAGCTGAGGGAGGGTTATTAGGGAATTTACCTCGCTCAGGACTATGGATTGGTGTGATTGGTTGTAGAATCCTGCTATCAATTGTGATGTAATCATATTAGCTGAATAGGAAGTCTCACATTGCCCATTGTCAAATCTTTGGGTAAAGTCACAAAGCATTGCCTGGGATTTGAGTCTCGAGACGAAATGGGTAATCGATTCGCCGTCACTTTGCTTCAGGCAAAAGAATTGCTGGCGGTACACTTCGGGGTGCACTGCTGTGACCGCAACGGATCGTATGAGTCAAGAGTTCCTCCTCTGTGGACCGATTTAACTGATCGGTATTGACGAAATTAAAGAGCAACTCATTCACAGCAGTGGAACATGAGGAACGAAGTTCGTTTCTGATCTCGGTAGCATCATTCAACCGTGCCATTTGTTTATAACGGGCCCAAGCATCCTTAAAGATGACCCATTTATTATCTGTACAATCTGCTTCAATGGTGGACGGGTTGGTTTACAACGTTGTGTCAGTGGAGCAGCGTGACATGCGGGGCTATGGGGTGCGGAATTCAGGTGGCTGATGAGCTGGGTAATCTGCTGTTGCATGGCAAATTGTTGTTGTTGCATCCGCAACATCATTGATAATGTCTGGCTTGAATCATTTTTGTTGGCGGCGGTGTCGGGTGATGGGGTGCGACTGTCCGTAGTGGATGTTTCCGTCATTTTTGGCGAAGTGTACTGTACGGTATACAATATAGATGTGTTATCAAAGATTAGTGTGACCACGGATCGTTTCGATATTTAGTTATATTCTTGCTGTCGAAGAGTCGTGCCAGAGTTCGTACTTGTAGATGATGATTCGTTGTGAATATCCTACTCGCAGCGCCATGTAGAGTCAGTTGCTAGTTGACGAAAGAAGACACAAACTGGACGCCATTTACAACACGTCAACAACTCTCTTCTCAATAAATCAAATCACTCTAATTGCGAGAGTGTTCTGGGAATAATTACAATAGAGGCAAATGCGATACTATACAGTAACCACTCACTATTTGCAGTAAAATGACAAGATTACCACTCCAATGTTTACTAATCATGTTGATTCCTCACCATGGGACAACACCTTGCTCTACAGGAACAGCCGTAGGGGTGATCAGTAGACATATATAACAGTTATTTCAAAAAGGATAGCTTGATGAAATAAAATAAATGAAGAGATCGAAAAAATTCTGCTTTTTGACATGTTATAAACATATTTTAGTCATGCTTTTATTTCAAGATTTTGTATGTCGATCATGTAACAAGTAATGAGAAACGCAGAAAAAAACCTTATTAGTGCAATAAATAAATAATATGCAAATTAAAATTTTAAGTAATGGAGAAAAATAGAATGCTTAGTTCTGAAGGGTTGTATGCCAGACAAAGTGTAGGTCAGACATACATTTCAATAACCATTTAACGATAGACCGAGAATTGAAAAAACATATGTAAATTTCATTCTTTAAATTAATTCTCCTTTTTAATGTGTAACAACCTGTCTTAAATATTGAACCTTTGAAATTCTAATCAATATACTAGAATAAAATACAATGTTGGCAGAATTAACATTTTCAGCATCACTAATAACATTCTATGACATAACCATGACTATTTATAGTATGAAAGGAAGAATTTATTTACCTTATGAGATGAAGACGGTGAAGAAATGTTCTGGCAAGATGCCTTCTTTAACTCGAATTCATAATTACATCTGGCTAAGCGAGCATCAGAAACCGTGAATGTCTAATGTAACATAAAGATTTTTCATTGAAATATAGAAAACATAAGTGCATTTAAGATCAACTAGAAAATGAATGTAGTAGCATTTCTGGTAACTACAGTATAGGTACATCTATGTATGAATATGATAAAATTAATCAGGAAAAAAAGAAAGTATATATTACCTGATCAATACACCAACTGCAGGCTCCGCCTACAGCAAGACATGCTCCACAATCTGTTGCAGCAATGCATGCATTTGCTACTAGAGGTTCAGCTTACAAAAAGAAACAAATTAGTCTATCACACAGTACAAGCAATACACTTGATTTGTGTATAAGTTAAATTATTGTAACAAAATTACTGTTAATGAAAAGAAGGATTTTTAAATTTCAAGCTTAAGTAGTAATAATAATAATAAAAAAGGATCCATTTAATGTTATATTCACTTCCTTTAAATCAACACTGTCATCATATGTCATCAATTGACATAACCATAGCAACACCATATCAATGCATTGGATTAAACAATTGGATTATATAACTTCACACCCAGTCAGCGATTAAGTGATTGCATAATAATGTACATAATAACACAGAAACATTTATAAAAGATAAAACATTTGAAAGGATAAACTGAAAATGATTTTAGCTATCAGATAATTATATATAGAAATGAACTTTTAATAGGTAATTAAAATGCATAACCATCATGCATCAGTGCAATCATTTCTACAAATTTTTATTCAAAATATTCAATTCAATATACAATTTTTATGAATAAAACAAGAATTGCCAAAATTTTAACTGCAACAAATCTATTGCCATATGCACGACAACAATGTAATTTCAAGCATAGAAATAAACAACATGTTAAATTATGTGAACTTATTACCTTGCTGGCATATTACAATTGGCAATAACCATAGAAAATCTAAAGATAAATAATAACTTTATACAGGAAAGTCTTTCATAGCTTTGAAAAGGTAACAAATAATATATTATATTGTAAAGTATATTAAATAAAGTATAGCACCCTGATTAAGTATATAATTCACACTCACCTATAACCCAATTCATTTTTAAAGATTTTACTGAAAAAATTTTCCTAAACACTTCATTTGACACACAACTCTGTATTGCGTAACAAAGAAAACTAAACAATTTGAATTTAATGTCCCTAGCAAAAGGATGATATTGCATTGCAACATTGAGAACAATTACCAAAGGAAGTCGTTACTTACAGTGTAATGGTTTTTCCTTGGTTTATTTTTAATTGAGTGACTATTGAATCAATATACAATTATGACGCTTTTAGACTTAAATACAGTACAAGTATTTACTTAAAGTATATAATTACACTAAAAATACTTAACAACATAATTTCAATACTACAACTCAAACTTTCCCAGTTCTCTACTATTTACAAAATCATATTCATTCAATTCTTGATTAATGTTCAAGGATATCAGCAAAATCAATGCTGTCACCATTATTAAATAACTCGCAGTATGGAAAGTTTGAACAAGGCAATAACCATGGGTACACAGGCATTTCAAACTCTGAAGACCATGGGTTTTTATTCTGTCGATCTAGTATGTGGCTTGTTATTCTCTCAGATACATCTTGGTAGGTCTTTTCCAGGATTGCTATGTCTGAAATGTCCATTACTTGCAATAAATCAAGAACAATTGGTTGCTTCAAAATCTTTAAAGTTCTCTCCTCTATAAAAACAACATTTTTGTTCCGTTTGGAGTTTTAAATGATCAAAGTTTATTTAAATATATTACAATTTCTATAAAAAATAAAATTACAGCAAAAATAAAATTATGGCATACCTAGATATGAATATACAATTTGAAAACGGCCACGGAATGTCACGACAGCAGGTTTATGAATGTTACAATATCCAAAGGAAATTGTTTTAACATAGGAACATGACAGATTATTGGATGAAGATTTCAACACATTGCTTATCAGCTCCTTTTTAGTGAACAATACTGGGCATTTCTTTTTGTTTAACATCAACAACAGACTTGAAGATTGGTGTCCTATAGGTAGCAAATTAGCTGCATCGAGGATTGTATCATAAACATCTGTAACTTCCGCAATTTCATGCACAGTTGTTGTTGGATGTTGTGATGTGGCCTTCAAGTAAAATGGAACCCTGAGACATCTCCATGCAATTCTCTGTGACACTGCCAAACATTAGCAATTAATGTTAACATAAAAAAAATAAAAATTTGTTTCTAAACAAAACCACTAAAATACAAACATAGATTTTATAAAGCAGAAAGTAAATAATTAACACCTGATAAATTGTAGAAATTGTAATTTACAACTTAGCAACTTACATCGAATCTTCTTGAAATCATTCTTCCCTCTCCGTTCAAAACCATACATATTTTTATCTCCAGAATGATAATCAATGCAATTATTGTTTCCAGTAAATATAACAAGAGTGTTATTGTAAACATTATGTTCCTTTAGTTTTTGCATAATCTTTCCAATGCTCCAATCTAACTCTATGACTGCACCTGTCCACACATCAGCAGAGTTCTCTTGTATTTTGTGGGAATGAAACAATGGGCTTTTTAACTTTATATAGTTAACAACGGCGAAAAATGGATATATATTGCTTACAATGTCAATAAGTCTTGAGGTATGTTGATTGAAATGAAGTGTTAGATTATCCATTTCATAGGGTTGCTGATAAACCTTGTCATGGTAAAACAAAACACAAGATGCCGACCTTTGCATTATGAACAAATAAAGCAAAACGTAAAACAGAACAGAAGTAGCAAAAGTATAAACCAATAAATTGATAAACAAGTGCAACTCAATTATCTTCAACCATACAGCAGCTGCGAGAAAACTAATAATAAGTGCCCACAAAAAAGTTGTATTATATAACAGATTCACATAGGGATTAAATGTTTGAGTTAGTAGTGTGAATTTGTTTGTTTTCTTGCGGTGACACCACTCACTGTTTGGATGAGCAATGCCAAGCCAAGTGTTGAAACCATGTTTAGTTGGAAAACCATCTCCAGCAGCTCCTAAACCAAGTTTCCAATAGCCAGAAAACCATGTTTTATATGTGTTAGCGGAAAGCTTTTCTGCTAACGTTATTTCAGATTCTTTTAACCCACCACTACTAGCCAGACTAGGAAAATAGTCAAATGGAAGAAGTTTACCACGTATCAAACCTGTATCAACTGCTGGCTTTCCTGTCAAAATTGAAGCAAAGGTAGAAGTACTGGATACTTCACTATACATATTCTTGAACTCTACACTATCTTTTAACAAAGTCTGGATATTTGGAATCAATGATTTTGAATATCCATCTTTCTCTTTCGGCTTTAGCAAATTCGTGAGTTGATCAATATCTTCAATGAAAAATATAAGAAAGTTCGGCCTTTCTGAAGCTTTTACAATACTAATTAGTAAAAGAAATATCTCTATAAACATCTAAAAAATAAACAATAGTTGCAAACCATAAGTTGATAACATTTTGCAAAAAATATTTTAGGAAGGGTTTAAAACACTCTTTATTTTTGTATCACCCTCTAAATACAAATAATGAAGGGAACAGCTGCTGTTTAAATTTGAATAACAATAATAATTTTAAGTAACTAACAACAATGGTAATGTCAATTTGAATTTGCTATTTTACAGCATAAAGAATTTAAAAAATTAAAGAATAAAAATTATCTTAAAATCAACCAAATTATGAAATACAACAACAACTAATCATTAAAGCAAAGTTATCACGTAACAATAAGAATCATAATGATCCAGATATGCACTGCAAAGAGTTGTAAATTATAGAGTTCAATTGAATCATGACAGTCGATGGTGGCACAGATTTCATTGAAAAGTTATTGTAGCACTAAACCAATCTAAAATATAAGACAGGTTTCAGATAAGTTACACGAGAGAAAATCTTGTAAAATATAAATCATTGAATTAAAGCATTAATCATTAAAATCTCTCTTACTCTCTTAGGAAGGATCTTTGGGCATTTCCAATTGTAAAGGTAATAGTTCAAATTTCCATCTCCGATACCAAACTTCAATTTCTCAAGAACTTCTTCATTCTCCATTAGATTTAGAGCGTTAAATACATCAAAACCAGTCTGCAACATAAATACATAGGGATAAGTGCTACATTTCTGTTTAAGAGCAGATGAATGGAATACCTTCCATGCAGATTAAATGGTAATGTTAGATGGTCTCTTCAATTCTTGTTTTGATAAGAAACTGTTTTTAAATCAACTTACATTCTTTGCTATAATGAGGGCATCGTTCATAATAGTAGAGAGATCAGTTTGTGTAGCAACATTGTAAAAGGAATATGCGGCTTTCAACAAAGAATGTTTTGGATGATCAACAACAGTTGATGGTAATTGATAAAAGCTAATCAAATCGACAACACTACCAGTTGAGGGATTCTAAAAACAATGATGATGTAGATTAGGTAGAGTTTGAAGGAACACCCTCCTAGAGGCCAGTGAGCAACTACTGGGAGTAGATGTTAGGCAAGCGCAAGGTGAACTTTGATTAAGAATTAACTGTACCTATGTAGAACCTTTTCAAATATTTGCTGACTGCATGGCAAAATGTAATTGTGTTGTAATTGATGTACAGATGTTTCGAAACTGGGCGCTTCGAAATTGACGATTCGAAACCAGATGGTTTGAAACAATATTGTTTTATTTTTTAAACTTTTATTAATTTTCGAAATAATTTTGTTTTTCATCGTTTTTAAAATACTATTAACGTTTTTTAAATTCGCGAATTCGAGCCACGAATCAATCACATGGTTTGTTTATCTTGGAACGTTATTACGATTGTCTTTAGGCGGCCAAGCGACATGCATTTGAAATGTTTCCGCACGTTCATGTGACGGAGCTTGTGTGTATTTGTTCAATAAAAATTTTGTGATAAGAGCTCTGATATGATGTGAATCTCTGATATGAATGATTATCAAATGAAATTTTAAGTATTGAGGTCCAGAGATACGATGGCGAAAAGAAAATATTCCATAAATATCTGTACCCTTACAATAACCATAGAACCAAAACAAATAGAATTTCTCATTACAAATGCACACAATTTACTTTATAAGAAAGGCGTTTAGGCTGGCCATAAAATAGTGTTGAGCATAAGTCAGGTCAGTCGGGAAATAATTATGCCAAGCTAGCAATGAGTCATAGAAATCAATCCATGAAAGCTTCTGTTTGATTGTTCGAAGTTAGCATTTTACCACGTAAATTAATCTAACATTTAAAATACTGCATGTTGTCGCATCACCATCCGACAGTCTGGAAGCTAATCGATAGCTTAAAGCTGGAAGATGTCCATGCAAGAACGGAAATCAGAAGTTTTATGACAGGGAATCCTTTAAATAAACGATTTTGAATGAAGACACTGAGGTGCTTAGCCAATTTAACGCAGGGCTACATCAGACATGAAAAAGAGGTTTGCAAGCTGTTGCTTACAAACGTGCCTTATAATGTATCATAAGGGAAATAAAGATACATATATAGCTTAAATACGTCATCATTTGTTCTAAGGATCTACGTTTTCGTGCACAGACGCTAGCTTATAAGATTTCTATCGCTTAGGTGATCTAAAAATTAAGGAAAACTCCACAGTTCATCCGGCGATAGCGGAATGGTAATGGCGTTCGGCTGTTAACCAAAAGGTTTTGGGTTCGAGACCATGCTGTCACAAGGAACTGTTGACCTTGGTTGGTACCCACTTAGTGTCGATCACTAATAAAAGCGTTGGTGTTAAGAAGGGCATCCAACAGTAAATTTTAGCTTCAATTTTAGTCTTTGTGCTTCGGCATGAACACATTTCCTGGAACCTAAAGTGTAATCCGTGCTGATAGGTGAATGGCTACACATCAGTTAGTCGCAAACGGAATATCTGTGGCGAGAAGCCTTATCTGATGTGCCGGGCAACTTCAGATGGACTTTATATTATCCCGTGCATACAAACGTGGCCCTGGCTGCCAATATGAAGAAAACCCCTAAACAGAAAATTAGAGTAGGCTCATTAAATGTGGGCACTATGAGTAACAAAGTTAACGAGGTTGTTGAAACTGTCTCAAGAAGATTATCGATCTGTGCTGTTCAAGAATCCCGCTGGAAAGGCAGTACGGCTAGGTTATTAACAGGTAAAAACACCAAACTTAAGTTCTTCTGGTGTGGCAATAAATCAGGTACAGGTGGTGTTGGTGTACTTCTAGAGGAATCATTAATAAAACAGGTTCTTTCTGTACAGAGAATAAACAGTCGAATCATGTACATTTGTGTCATGATTGGTAGAGTGATAGTGCGTTTTTTTAGTGTATATGCCCCGCAATGTGGACTCCCCGATCATGAAAAGGACTCCTTTTATACAGCTCTCATGCTTTCTTCATATCAACAAAAATACCACACGCAAAAAGATCAGAGTCAATAGCTTCTCTCACTCTCTCTGTTAAACTTAAGGATAGTCATCACCCCCGCTAGCAAAATTTTTTGAAAAAATCTTTTTTTACATAATCTAGTGTCATTTTTTATGAAGTTTCAGATTCTGGAATCAGAAATATAAAATTTCAAATATTTATTGATTTATTAGCAATGATATTCTAAAACTAAGTATGCAAATGTGCGAAACAAAATATGCGAATGTGCGATTATCTCAGGAACGAATTTTCACCTTTTTACTAGCCTTTCGCGCTTTATAAGTCCCCTTGGAAACGAGATACGATGACGCAATTTTTTTCATCTTAACCAATAGGCTTTTACGTACAAAACTTTGCCACAGTTTTTAAAAAAAATAAAAATTCGCTCCGCGAGGGAGAGTTGAAGGTGTGTTAACAGCAAAAAGCACGTTTTTGTGGAGAGCTTGAACAGAAAGCTTTATAACTTTTGATCCAAGGCGTTTCACGAAAAACTGTGGCAAACTTTTTTTCGGCAAGTGAGTGATGATTCGCGTGGTACAACTTTTGTGAAAAAAAAATGTGATAGAGGGGACTTATAAATCTTCAAAGGCAAGGCATCGTAAATTTGATCTTTTCTTTCTCATTTGCGTTATGCTTGTTATTATTATCCAACATTATATTCATTAAATAGACAATTTTATCAGCTTTCAGAAAATATATACTTTTGGTAGTTTAAATTAAATAGATTTTAAGATATCAAGCAAAAACTGAAATCATGCTGCAAGGGGTGATGACTATCCTTAATAAGGCATGAGCTGTTGAATACTTTGATCGAAACCCAAATTGAAATTCATTGAGGCAATTAAATTTGTGTACGAAATTGTAAATTCGAGAATACATAAGTTTCTCCAAGAGTTTACTGACGTTAGAAAGCAATGATATTGGTCTATAATTAGAACATTCTAATTTAGAACCTTTTTTAAAAAGCGGCAAAACTGACAATGTTTTGAGAATATTTGGAAAAACACCAGTAGTAAAAGATAGGTTAAATAACTTTGAATTACTCAATTCTTTTAGGACCACTACAGGTATGCTATTTGGTCCAGTAGCTTTTCTATTACTTAGGCTAGATATTAATGAAGAAATCTCTAAATCAAAATATATTTGGGGTTCAGATTTTTTAGGTATTTTTTAAAACTTGTATGAGATGAATGAATTTTAGATTGGATGTTTTGTGCAACTGACGTAAAATAGGAGTTAAATTTGTTAGCAATTTTCACTGGGTCAATCAATGAAACGCCATTATCATCCAGAATAATAGTTGGAACAGAATGTATTTTACTTTTTATATTTATCAAATGTTTTATACCAATCCAAATTTTCCAAAGGTTCATTGAGTTATCAATAAAGTATTTCTTAAAATGGTTTTGCTTACTGCATCTTAATAGTTTAGTCAATAAGTTTCTGTATGAATTATACCGAGATTTTAACTTGATTTTGTTATTATGTTATTTTGTTATTGTTATTATTATAATATCTTTGGATCGAAGATATTTACGATAAATCTTATTCCTGATTTTTATAGATGTTAGAATACCTTTTGTTATCCACGGTTTGAGAGAGAGCTGGAAAGCTTTTAATACTGACCTTTTTAAGTGGCAAATACTTGTTTAATAAACCGTTAAAAACCTCTAAAAATAAATTAAAACTGTTGTCGGTATTAACTTTATCAAATTCAAGAATTTCATTCCAATTTACGTTATTAAATTCAGAAAGAAAACCTTTTTTTATCAAAATAAAAATGGTATTTCTACGGAGGATATTGTGTTTACGAGGAACAAATGTGACATAAAAGTTAGGTTGAATAAAGAACTGAGGTAAGTGATCAGAAATTGTTGACATTAAGTTACCAGACAACATATTTTTATCACAACAGTTAGAATAAATATTATCAATAATCGTTTTAGATTTCTCAGTTATTCTCGTTGGTAACGTAATATGAGGAAGAAAGTTATTTGAAGTTATAAAGTTGAAAAAATCTGAAGTTTCATTTTCAGAATTAACTTTTTAAGATTTGGTTAAACCAATGATAAGTAAACGTAACATGATACACAATTCATCAAAATGTTTGTTAAGTAAAGATACATTTAAATGAAAAATCGAAAAAGAGTTATTGCTGTCAAATTAGGAGGAGACAAAGTCATCAATATTAAAATACTTACACTTTATAACATTATAATATAAGTCATTTTCTTCATTTTCTTCATTATAATATAAGTCATGGTGGTTGTTTTTAACAATTCTATTGCACACTTTGCAAAAACATCTTTCCATGGAAAGAGAAGAACTATATATAAAAGAAAGAAAACAAAAAAAAAGAATTTTACGATAATATTACTTTTCGTTATTCAATTATTTGCTGGTTTTGATTCAAAGCAGAAGTTTTCAATCAAGGAATTATATCATGCACAAAAATCGAAATCAGGATATAGATTGACCAAAGTGTTACAATGGTCTATCACAATCCTTTTCTCATTAATGGTGCGTTTAATAAAAACCTTTCCATTAAGACAGAAAGTGTCGTTGATTAGGTTAGCCCTTTTTAATAAACGGCAATAATAAGACAGCTTTTCAAAATAGGGACAAAGATTTTCTCTTATAAAAATCTTCGTCACTTTAGGGCCAAGACTAGGTGATTTGAAGTCCTTAAGTTTCCTCCGGTTTTGAAAAGCTCTCATACAGAGCTTCCTATTTACAAACCGAACAATCAATTTCTTGGGTGACGATCTCCCGATGCGATGACATGCCTCCACGTCACGCTCGTCGATAGTAATGTCCATCGCCTCAAAAATCTCGATCACTGCCCCCTACAGGTGTTGGTCCTTCACGGAGTCGGGAATTCCGTCGACCACAATGTTGTTTCTGCGGCTGTAGCTATCCAGATTGTAAATCTCTTTTTCCAAACACACTTGGTCTTCCTCCAAATTAACAACTTTCTGTCTTAAACGTCTGTTCTCTTCGACCAGATTTTTTATAACAACGTCTTTTATATGGGAGACGCTTTCATTAATTTCTCTAAGTTTGTAAGACATAAAAATCTCGATGTTGCTGACTTTAGATGAAATGTCTAAGAGATGTTTCTCAAATTTCATCAACTGATCCTTATAGTCATTCATCCTGGTCATTGATGCAAAGTTAAGGCGCAATTAAAGAGAATCGAAAGTCAACAATATGTGAAAAACTGTATCTGCAACAAAACCAGCTTTCCAGGAATTACATCATTACCCCGCTGTCAGAAATTTGTATAATATGCAATAAAAAATTTCTTTAATGGAAGATTCCGCCCGGTGGCAAGCAGTCGGGCGTTATAATCCAAAAAAAGAAAAAAAAGCACTGCAAAGGAGATACAAGTAAGGAGTTAATGAGTTTAACACCAATTACTATTTAATTAATAGTAAGGGAGTGATTAAAAGTTGTTGTGAACGGCGAGTTAGGAGAATTCAAATCTTAATCTGTTAGAAATAAGATAAATATCCAACCCAAACCATGAAATAATCCACAAATACTGGTAAAAACACACAGTAAACGGCAAAAAGAATCTCCAATGTAAATGCAATGTATAACGCCAATGTAACCAACGCCAATATAACCTCCAATGTATAATGACCACACACAAAAAACACGCACAAAAAACACGTCTTGCTCTTAATGCGTGCGATTAAAAGTTGATTGATATACTACTTAGACGAAATCGCTTAAGATGGTTTGGCCATGTGTGTAGAATGAACAAAGACTCCTGGCAGAAGAAAATGCTATCGTTTGAGGTAATGGGTAAACACATTGGTCGCCCAAAGAAACAATGGATTGAAAATATAAGAGCCGATATGAAGTTTCTTGGTTAATCCGAGGAGTTGACTGCTGATCGTGTTGCATGGCGAACAGCGATAAAAGATGTGAAAAGACTTCGTTAAACCCCAGCAGCTGGGAACAGAAGACGTTAAACCGTGCATTAAGTAAGCAGTGAGCGGTTATAAATAAACAACGCCGTATTTCATCAAAAATACTCGTCGTAATGGGAAATTAGATACACTAAAACTTTGGGACGATGTCTTCATGATAATTCTTAATGAGAGTTCTGGAAGCCTCATTAAAAAAATAAAATAATATTAATAATAAAAAAGAAAAATAGTTGACGATGTATTAAAAAAAATTGGATTCTAATCATAAATAAAAATTCTTTTAATATTGTTTCAAATCGTCAATTTCAAAACGGCCAGTTTCGAAACGTAGTGGAATCGTTGTAATCTCTTTTCTTTAGTATTGATCATAATGAAATTATATTGTTACATTAACACCATCATAACATACTTTTGTCACATAACTTGAAATGATATCTTTCCTAGGAAGAAGCCAATGAGCAAATTCCTCCTAAAATGCAACATAAAAAAATTATTAAAGCTATTTCTCGAATTAACAAAAAGTATTTAATATTCTATTGATATGTTCAACCTCAAAAATATAAAAATAGCTGATAAAATATAGTTGATAAATTGTGTTTCTAAGAAAGGAGAAAAATGCAAACAAAAATAAAATTTACCTCTGTAAATACTGGAGCTAAATCTAACTTGCTGAGATACTGTAATGAACAAAAAACCACAATCATACAATCAGTAGCAAATCATGTAAAAGAAAAGTATTGAAACACACAAACACAGCATGCAAAACAAAATAATTAGTTCGATGAATTCTTTGTTGCATTTTTTTTGCTATAAGTATTATCCTGAAATACACACATTATTCAAACAAAAATAAAATACTTATATGGCACTAAAAACAAAGCATAAGGAAGAGATGAAACCTATCACAAAATGAAAATTATTTCTACAAATCAAGGAAAGATTTAATTTAATTTTCCTTTTCCTCAACCAATCAAAAACAAACTTAAACAACCACAACCACAACCAAATTGTCCAGTCAACCATAAAATTAGAACTAGAAACATACAAAACTAATAGAAAATGATCCATGTACTTTACTACAAGTGAGTTATGATATATATAATAACAATAACAGATAAGAAAACATAACCTAGAATGTAAATCAATCTTTAAACTAATAAAAAATATTGACGCAAATGCTTCCACTGAGGGTTATCTCAGATGTCCAATCTGTTCTCACATTGGAGAAAACATATGAGGATATGATATTTAAGAGGGCTAAACTTCTCGCTTACATTTGACAGTATTTTATGAGCGCTTGGTACGTCTTCCATTGCAAGTGGGTGCAAATCAGCAACAGGCTTCTATAAAGTAATTCATCACACACCTTGTAACATTTGTCAAAAATTATTAAAAATGTTGATGGAAAGAAAATGGCAAATTAAAATTCCACTGCACAATATTCACTTGTACAATTGGATGAAAAAATCTCATTATTTATTTTGATAGAACATTCAAATTCAAATAAATATTTTCATGAAATATTAATATTTGTTAAATTCGTTCATTATTTCATGATGATCGGTAATATAAGTATTGTTTACATTTTTGGGAGATAATTTTATAATTTTTTTTCCCCGTAAATTTCTTTAATTATTTTTCATGTTTCTTTAGAATTATATTGATGTTGCTCTAATAGTGATGAATAATAATTACGTCTATTATGTTTATTAATTATGTTGATTAATGTTTCAGTTTTTCGAAAAGGTTTTCATAAACTTAATAATTTGGCTCATTCTGTTACGTTTTGTTTATTAAAAATTTTATATATAGTTTTTGTTTTAATTTTGAAGATTTCTCTAGTCCTTTAGACATCCATGGTGCATTTTTATCTTTAATTTTAACTAAGGTTGTTATTAAAGGAAAGTTATCATTATATAAATTTAAAAATTCTTTATAACACATGTTTGTATCCTCATTAGTTAGAACTTTGGACCAATCAACAGCAGACAATGCATCTTTAAATGAATGAACTTGAGTTAACTTAAAATGGTGTTTTACAATTTTTAGTTTCTTTACTTTTTCCTTATTATCGGATAAATTAATAGAAACAAAAAATAGGAAATGATCAGAGATGTTGTTTTTTATTATTCCTTTTAACAAGTAATTGTTAATAACAAAATTTGTAAAAATGTTATCAATTATAGAGACTGAATTCTTAGTAACGCGTCTTGATTTATTTATGGGGGGAAAGTTTCATATTATTGGAAAATTGTATCATAAAAATGTGTCTGGTTGGATTTTATAACAAGTATCAAAAGTTTTCTAAAGCCGCATCCGCTGATGCTCACACTGAAAATGACACGATGACGGGTAAATTCCATAGTTACTACAAGCACAAGAAGCATATTTTCCATGTTCTAATAAAGTACATTTGGCGTTTCTTATGTACTTTTCTAATTTTTTAGTTAGAAATACTGGCAGGTTTTTGTTTAGACTGTACCAGTACCGCACAAATTTCTCCAAGAATAAATTTCATTTTTTCGAGAATAAATGTCTTCTTTTGTTGCGAAGATGACTCTGGTACAGGGTAGTTTTTGTTGTACTTTATATGTGTTACCCACTAGTTGTACCTTTCTTAATATTCGTTCATCATTTATAAATCAGGGATTGCTCTTTCGGAAGTTGCAAGTTTGGTCCAAGAAAAACTTCTCCATCATAAGGAAACTCCAGTCTTCTACCTGAAGAACCTGAGGAAGCTATATCACGATCGGCTGATGTACTTTGGAGCACCAGTATCTGAAATTGAAAACGTGAACATAACGAGATTAAAAGGAGATCTTCTCAGGGAGATTCCCGGACTACTTGAAAAACGTGATGGCCGAAACGTGATCCCTATTTTTGATGATGAATTTGAAAGGGCCCTTGTTGAATGTTCTCAAAATTCCCTTAAGGATGATGGTTTTGTTTTGTTCAAAGCTGCAAGAATAGTACGCCGGTATTTGTTCGACAACGAGGTAGTGTTTGATGGAGATCTTACAAAAGAAAAACAGAGATCGTCAGTTCCCCTTTCACTCTTAAATCTGCTTTCATTGATAATTGATGGAGAAACAGCATTCGATAATCTATCATCAAAAACAGAGTCAATAGCTCTCAACATTGCACAAATCCTACGTTTTAATGCAGTTAAAACCAAACAACGTTCTGTCAAATCTCTTCGTCGCTCAAAAGCAAACAAACCACCACTTCCAGTAAAGATTGGTTTGAATGTGCACACAAAGACCCGAAAAAAGTCACTGATTGAAACACTTACAAATGACGGAATTTGTATCTCATACAAACGTGTCAAAGAAATTGAAAACTCAATAACTCAACAGATGTGTCTGAAATATAACGAAAAAAACATTGTGTGTCCACCACAACTTGAACATGGACACTTTACCACTGATCGACAATATCGACCACGGCCCATCGTCAACTGGTGCAAAGTCATCTTTCCATGGAACAAGTATTTCAATCTTCCAACATCCAGAAATGGAAACAGCTGAAAGAGCAAGATTCAATTGATTGGATTAATACATTGCTGAAACTCGAAATAAATGATGTACCCAGCAGCACACGTGCATCATTTTCTGCGTTTTAATGAAGGAATGACCACCAATGCCGGAAAGATGTTTCAGTGCTGATGCCTTTGTTGAATGAATCAATTAATTCTCCATCAATGGTTTGTCATTGCCTCAAAGTCGTTTGCAAACTGACAACCAAGTTAAATCCATCACAGCATCCTGTAATCACCGCTGATCAGCCAGTGTATGCAATTGCAATTGCAAAGAAGGTGCAATGGATGCAACCCTGGAAATTTAAAGACTGCATCATATTGTTGGGGCCGTTGCACATTGAAATGGCTTTTCTTGCAGCTATAGGTGACTGGCTTGAAGAAAGTGGATGGACTACTGCCTTTGAAAGAGCCCAAATCAGCACAGTTGGTCGCATCGAAAGTTTCCTTTCTGGGTCAAAAGTCAAGCGAAGTCGGTATGCTCACCAGGTATCTTCAGCTGCTCTAGTAACAATGGCAAACAAAGCTTTAGAATCCACATCCGAAGGAAGGTCTTTGGACGGTCAATGGAAAGAGGAAATCTGTCAAAAGTCTGCCACGGCTAGCTACTGGTTAACAGTTATTGACCTGGAAATATTACTTTTCATTTTCGTTCGAAGCATTAGAGAGGGAAACTTTGACTTATTCATACTTTGTTTGCAATCTATCGCACATTGGATGTTCGCCTTGGATCATGTGCATTATTCATGATGGTTTCCCGTTTTCATACAAGATAAGATTTGATGGATATCTCACACAACCATGATGATTTAAAGCAGATAGAAGTCTTTGATAACTTCAAGAAAGGATATTTAACAGTACGCAAGACCAGAAAACCTTTTTCCAACATAGGGATAGACCAAGCCCACGAACAAAATAACAAAGTTGTAAAAGTTGACGGTGGTGCTATTGGTTTATTGGAAAATGAAGCTGCTCTCTTAAACTGGGCAGTTGCAAGTCCAATCATTGCCGATATTTTGGAGCAGTCTGAAGAAAGTGATACTGGATGCACTGATGACAAAACAAGACACCATGAAGACACAAAATCTTTCGAAGAAGCTTTTCAGAAAGACCGGAGATCGTTACTGGAAGCATTTACACAGCTTGGAAATCCGTTTCTTGAAGATGGTTCCGCACTTGTTCACCTGGTTTCAAAGCATGTTCTAGATAACGCCACATCAGAATCCATCAAGGCTGCAAAGAAGACTGGAAAGCAGCAATATGAGGACTTCGTCGCCAAACGTTTGGTAACCGGCTCGGCATCATTGTATGACAACATCAAGAAAAACAATCTACCACTTTATCGAAACAAGAATGACATTGTTACATCTAAGACAAAGCAGAAAATTGTACGTTTTGATGCTGAAAGACAAATTTTTGCAAACCTGTTTGTTGCATGTCAGTCCAGAGAAGGAAACTTGGAAAACTTTTTTGCTCGCGGAAATCATTCCTATCCCGTTTCTCTGTCTGAGTATGGAAGATTGAGAAAAGCTAGTGCAAAATCAGACTTCCTGAAATGCTTAGAACAATTGGAAGATTCTTCTGTAGAACCACCACAAACCAAAGCAAAGATAATCGATGGCGCAGGTTTCGTCAATAGCAACCAACCCAAGACATAATAAAACATTCAAAGATTACTGTTTAGATGAAATTGCTCAAAAGGTTCATTACATGTCAAGAGGTGTATCAAGATTAGATTTTGTATTTGATGTTTACAAAGCTAACAGCATCAAAAGGCAAACAAGAGAAAACAGAGGAAAAGGCATGCGTGTGTTGGTTAGAAAAGAAACCCCGATTTTCAAAAAATTTGAAGTCTTTATGAGGAACGATAATAACAAGTCCGAACTGTTTAAGATGTTGGCGGAAAGCGTTACAAAATTAAACATCGATGGATGTGAACTTATTTTGACAATATCCAAAAATGTTATAGCAAATACTGAAACTGATCTATCATCTTTACAACCATGCGACCATGAAGAGACAGACAGTTGTCTCCTTCAGCACGTATTAGATGCATCAAACAAAGGCCTTAAAAAGATTACAATCGTCACACGATTAAAATACGGAATGTGCATGATTATCACAATAAGATTGTATAAGAAGCACATAAACAATCACATTATAAGGAACCCTGAAGGGGTAGCATGATGCTTTGTTCCTTGATCAAATATTTTGGATTCTATTTTCGGCCACTGATTTTGGTATTTCTTAGTCTTTTCCTCTACACGGGGGGTTCTTTGCCAATGTGAGAATCTTCATTTTCCCATCCGTGTTACTCTGAAGTGCTGCATCGATCGCTCAAACTCTTATTTCCGTTGAGTGCCCAGTAAATGTCTTTTAACTGTAGTCTAACGATGCCATCCAATTTTTCCACAAGGTCATGATTTTCTGCGGTTTCCTTTTTGTTGTAAGTTTGACAATGTTGTTCATCGATTCGCAGTTATTATTCAACCATTTGAGCGGGATAGCCGGGTTCTTCTTCTGTGGGTCGAATAGATTGTCTTGCAAAGCTGGTTCCAGTTTGCCATTAAAGTATTTGGTAAATTGCGGAAGCTGATCATAATACTTTGTACTGATTTCCTGCGCTTTTTCCTCAAAGTCCTATGAATTATCCAACTTCTGGTCGGTTGTCTCGTTCTCAATATGGTGTGTGGCGTTTTCTTCCAAGTGACGTGTGCACAATATCATGGTTGCGGGAAACATCTCTTTTTTGCTTTTTTGCCTTGCCTGGATGTGTGTTAGGAATTTACAGTATGTAAGAAATGTGTGACCCAGTGAAAGAAAAATGATCCTAAAACAATGGGTGATTTTTGCGTGGACAATTTTTTATTCTTGTACACAAGAGATCTTTCTAGTTCTCGAATTGGAATCTTGTGATAATGTGCCAACAAAGGTGATAGTGAATTTCCTCAGTTTCATGTCCCTTTATATAGGCATGTGATTATGTTATGTAATTAGTGTCACATATGGAGATCATAACTAATTAAGCATATCTAATTGGACCGGCATTGCAATTATAAAAAGATGCAATGTAATCATCTAATATAACAATTATAATAGGCCCAACATATTGATATTTCATTTGATAAAATTGCATGTTACTCTGTCAAACACTAGCAATAAAAATATCGTCGAGCATTATCCCATTATAACTAAATATTTAACAATAGGGCATCATGAATAACATGTCTAAACCGCACGCATAATCCTTAAGTGGGGTATCCGCTAACGCCACCTCCACTTTTTACAAATTTATCCAAAACTCATGGTTCTCATATACACAATTGTAGGAGAGAGCCGATCAAAAGCATTGAGCATTTTTACTAGAAACTTGCGAGGAAAGAGCTTCAGAAGTCTTCCGTATTTTATTCCGTCAACATTGCATCGTCGTCTCAAGCCCAAGGATCAAATTTTCGTTCTAACGGTATGTAATAGTCAGTGTTTTAGAAAATCTGAAAAATGCTGACATCAACATTGACGCCTTTGAATCTTAATATCTCAAAATTGATAGATTTTAAGACCATACTTCTTTCGGTAGTTATTATCAAAATAAAATTCTTGTTCCAACAGTGTATAGATTATCTAGGTTTGAACAAATGAATATTCTGACACAAAAAGTGCTGATGTCAGCAATCTGGTGACTCTCAGACGTGTCTCCCTCAAAAATTTGAATCATAATTATGTTCTGAACATTTGTACCAAGTTTCATGCTTTTGTCAAAAACTGAAGTATGAAAGTGCTCTCACTAAATGTTAAATGCAATTGTCAAATACAATTCTGTTGAAATTTAAAAAAATTGTTCTTTGTTTGGTAAATTAGATGCATATATATATCAAATTTATAATAGTACCAATTATAGTATTGTAGTAGTAATTATAGTATTTATAGTAAGGAAATAAGATTATGTAAAACTTTACCTCTGGAAGCTTATATAGTTTAATAGTTCTTTGCATTGTCATATTCCTTCGCAAATGAGAGAACTTTACTTCAATTAATTTTTTTGGGTTGAGAGATCGATGCCAGTATCTATAAGGAAATAAAACAACAGTTATCAAAAAAACTATATTCATTTATTCTTATCTTGTAGGAACAGGGTCATTCCATATGAAATCACCAAGTTTTTTAAAATTACCCATGGGTACCACTTCAGATTTGCTTATAATAATAATAATATTAAAAGGTATATTCTGGGCATATCCATATTTACAATGGCTCTTCGTCACTTTAAAATAAAATGAAAAGGTATATAAAATATATTAATTACATATATATGATAATAAATAAATAAAATTAGTTTGTATTAGCAATTAAAATTTTCTTAGTAAGAGAAGAAAATGTTTTTATATTGTCACAGTGTATAAGTTCTTTGGGTAAGCTATTGAATTGTATATATGCATCATGCTGAAATGTCCCAGGGGTATCGTCTTTCACTTTTATATCGTTGCTGCTCCGTAATATTCGCCTTGGTGTGTACAACTCGATCGGAGTAATCTTCGGCCAATCATTTCTGTTAATCGCTTTGTGCACGAGCTTAACAATGTTGAAACAACGACGTTCACGTAGGGCAGCCAATTCAGTTTCAATATATCGGAGGTTGATGCATATCTTTTTGTAACAAAACTGCACGTAGCTTTTTGCAGACGTTGCAAACGCTTAAGCTGGTATTCTTTCAGTGTGTTGAAAACGACGTTGTTGTAGTCTATCTTGCTGAGAATCAAGCTTTCAGCAAGCTGCTTTCGGACAGCTAGTGTTGTAAAAATTTTTTCATCTTCTTAATATACTTAGCTTAGAGTAACATGAAGAGAGGACTTCAGCTACATGTCGTTCCCAGGTGAGATGCTAATCTAGATGACCCCCAGTAGCTTGGTATCATCGTTACGTTCTATCGGTGTCTCGTTAAAACTAATGTTTGCAGTTTGAAGTTCTGCATGTCGTCAGAAGTTGTGACTGGAGGAAAAAAGAATATACTTCGTCTTTAGACTATTTAGTGATAGACAGTTTTCATTTGACCAATCGTGAATTGTCTTTATCGCTTTCATTATTGTATCTTCAGTGTTTCGAAGGTTTTTGAGATTGCACAAAGTATAGATTGTTGTATCGTCGGCGCATTGAAGAGAGTTCACTGGTAGGTGTTCTTGTAAGTCATTTACATAGATATTAAATAATATTGGCCCCAGAATTGTACCTTGGGGAACACCAAAACTCACAGAAGCGACATCAGATTTCTTGTCGTCTATCTGAACGAACTGTTTTCTTTCACGTAAAACTGGCTTTAAGTAACTTCACTGGCTTTCATAGCTTTTACTACATCATCGCGTATTTTCAGTAAAGGAATGTTCGTTCCGAAACCTTTGCGGAAACCAGTTATAGTATCTTTGTAAATTTGTTTTCTGTCTATGAATTCTAGTAGCTGTTTTAAAACAGTTATTTTGGTGGTATTTGGTCACTTCCTGTTGAGTCATCGTTTCAAATTTGTTTGATCAATTCTGTCGTGTCGTTGTATGTAATTGTTCGCAGTGTGAATCGATGAAACATTTTGAATATATTCTTCGATATCTCTAGTAGATGTCGGTGACATATTCGTTGTTCTTACCCCGGTAGAGGCGAAAGAATTGTTGAGATCGTTTGGTTTCTTCGAGATCGGTTTGTTTGAGGGGTTTAATATTTTGTGAATTAGTCTCCAGTGTTCTTTTGGTTTTTTTGCTCGATAACGCAGTTTTAAAGAAACGTCGTTTTGCAGCGCATATGCTTCTTTTAATGTTGGCTCTTGCTGTACGAAAACTCTTCCACGTTTCTGGATCATGTGTTTGGTGACATTTGTATCACATATTGTTCCAAAATTTCTTCAACTCAATTATTTCTGGATCGTTCATCCAGGGTGAAGGTGGGCGCGTTATTTGTACCCGTTTGATTGGTGCGTGCCGATCGATCAATCCTCGGATGAGTTGGTTTAAAGTGGAAAGTTGGTCGTCTGGATCGTCAAAAGCGTATATTGTGCTAAACGGCAGTGTCTCTGCTTCTTGTAAAAACGCATTCTTGTCAAAACATTTTTGTTGCGAATGAATTTAAATCAAGGTTCGAATTTCAGTAATTTAACGTTGAGTGTAGCACACGGAGCATCGTGATCGCTAATCAATTCACAAGGAAGAACATCAGTTGAAGTGATAACAGATTTGTTGGGCGTGATTATATGGTCGATAAGTGTTGCAGAATGTTCAGTAACGTGCGTGGGTTTGGAGACAACCTGATGTAACTCAAACTGCTCTAGTAGACTGTAGTATCGACGGACTGTGGAGTTTTCTCTGTAGAGGAGATTAATGTTCACATCACCGGTAAATATGAACGTTCCTTTCCATTTCGTCCGTACCGTCAGGATAAGTTCCTCAAGCTTTTCTAGCCATTCGTAGATGTTTGTAGATGGTGGACGGTAGAGAACTCCAACTAGAATATCACTGCTTTTGTTGTGACCAGCTACTTCAATAAACAAGCTTTCAAAGTCCTCGACAACAGATTCTAGTTGCCTCCGTCGTTTGTATTTTACGCTGGACGCAATATAGCACCCGACGCCACCTCCTCTTGTGTTGTTACAGTTGTTGTAGACAATGTCGTATCCAGGTATCATAACATGGTCAATAAGGTCGTGGTTGTCAGTGAGCCATGTTTCGGACATCATGAAGAGATCAAACTTGTACTTCTCGAAGGTCAATAGAAATTCATCAAATGATGATAATAACGACTGAGTGTTGAGATGTGCAAGCTTAAGTCGGTTCCTGTGATGTTGAAGCTGATGTAGATGGGGATCAGGTGATGAAATTATTTCAGCTTATTTGTTGACGTGGTTGAAGAAGATGAGACGCATTGACGCACAAAGCATGCGATACGCTGAAGCTTTTCTTGCAGAGTAATGTCCTTTGATTGCAGCGGATTGTTTTACTGCACTTTTGACACTTTGATTTTGGTATCGGACCCGGATTCGCCTCGATATCGCCACACTTTAGGATGACGTTGAATGTGGCAGACGTGTTGCTGTAGTAGGGTACACTTCTTTTTGCTCGTTTAATTAACGAGGAAGTTGATGCACGAGTTTTCAGTAATCTATTGCTTTTTGTTGTTGCCGTTGCTATGATATCATTATTCAGTAATGCAATAACAGTGATTAAGAATTTAATTGACATAATGCAGTGTCGAAGCAGGAATTAAAATAGTTATGAAGTCGTAGTAATATCTTGGGAATTAATAAAGTCGTTAATGAGGTCGCGATTCGCAATAACGCTCCGTCATAGAAAGAAAAAGGGCGTTGAGAAATATATATTGCAAATTTTATTTTACGAAAGAAAGTCTAACAGCCTAAATTATCTCTCTCCCATAAATATAAATATGCAATAATGCTCTCCAAGTACAACCCTTACGACTTATCAAGTTTGAAATTGTTCAAACTCAAGTTCATCAACAAAATATTTCACTTTCAATTTTGATAAACAAAACACGTCTTGCCTTATCTTGTTCACATTAATCAAAATTCAAATTTCAACAAATGCTTCAAATTTCGAACAAAAAAACAGATGATCATCTTTTTTATTTGCAAAGTTATGGGCCATCGAAAATGAAAAAAATCTACTGTCTGCTCACGACACCCAAATTTTTGCCAAATTTGTGCAAAACTGATTCAACCATAACTTTTGAACGGATCGGTCAATTGAACTGAAATTTTCAGGGTTGTGTTTTCCCCATATCTCAGTGTGGTCAAAATTTGATGCAAATTTGAGGTGGTACCCATGGGATAATTGATATGGAATTACCCAACAGGCAATTAAACTGTTAATTACAAGAATTCTTTACACATCTAAATATTTCAAAGTTGGTGGATTAGCTGTTAATTACCTGCATGTACCAACAGGCTTTGGTAAAACAATGCCAGCAGTGTATACTGCTTGAAAGATGCCTTCCATGTTAACGCGTCTCGTAATTTCACGAATAAGGACAGGTGCAACACGTTTTGAACGCAACTTTTTGTGAACGCATAAAAAGTTGATTTCCACCATGTTGATCACTCTTAAAATGCAAGAAATACATACAGAACAGAAATGAATCTGTTCAACACTTTTAAGCACACATTATTGTCATTCATAGTAATAGTATGTTTGAGCATCGTTAAACAATCTGCTTCTTGAATATTTCGTTCGCATGTGGCAAATCGCACGCTGTAAATATATTTTTATAGCCACGGCGTGCGATTCTTCAAAATAAAAATTGGGGGTTGTCATTTGCCTTTAAAGTGTTCTATGCAGCTAGCTACGAGATTAGCACCTCACCAATGACTAAATCATTATTCAATAATTTCTTTTTAAAGGTATTTTGAGGTTTGCTTAGCAGAAAACAGATCAAATTCACATATAAATGACACCTTTCACCAACCAATGGCTACCATTATTAAGTGTTCTCAATGACAGGTACGTGATTGTGTACACCCTGTTGTGTAGCTAAAATCTCTCAGGGTATGTTACTTTTTGTGATGAAATTTTTTTAAAAATGAACAAAATGTAAAGTGATTTTTGTAAACATATAATGAAAAATATCTTTGTGTTTTGATATTTTTTCTTACATCAAATTCAGCAGAACTATGAACTGCATTTTAAAGTGTCATTTCGTCGCTAAGTTGAATGGAACTTTAAAACAACCTGTAGCAACGCGTGTAAACAAGTCTGTCGATTCTCTTTGAAAATATTCTTTCTTTTATATTTTACGTTGCATAACAAAATTTTTTAAAATGTTAAATTTGTGCCAAAATTTATATTTGCAAAGAAATTACATACTATACTATTATCCATCCAAATATGCCATTTAAAATGTCTGCTGAGTAATTCAAGGCCAACATTTGTGGACAACTGATGGCAACGTCAATTTCTACCACCATTTTAATGGCAGGGTTGACAGTAGACTGAAGTTTAAAATTTTGTAAAAATAGCAGTTCAATATCTTTTTATAGCGTGCGGTGATGTGCGATTAACAGCACGAGGAAATCGATTTATTTCAAGAAAGCAATAAAATATTTTAGTAACGTAAAGCACAAAAAATCAAAAGAAAATTCATGGTTTTTATTCCAGAAAGAATAAAATATCAACTAAGTGTAAGAACTTACTTCTCATAAACTTTAATGCTTGCTGGAATAGCACTTATAAAACAGACCAACTTGTTATTCAAAGCCACTCTAACTCCACAGTGCCATTGAGGCTTCCACCCTGGAGGTTGCAAAGCCCTAAACATAATACCTTAAGTGGATTAATTTTCGCGGGCGTAGGTTTTCGTAGTTTTCGCGCGGAGTTAATTTCGCAGACGACCAAATTTTGTGTCATTTCGCGCGGATTTAATTTTGCGGGAAGTAAAAATTTCACAATTTTTTATTTCAACATATAAACATATTTATCTATGTTAATTTACATGATGATGTTGAATGCATTTCTGTCATCAATATCTAATTTGTACTCAGACTCAGAGTCATCCGGCTATTTACAATAGGATGATCTTTCTGCGGATACTCCTCTCCAGAGTTGAAATCTACGGATGGAATGATTTAATTTCATGCATCGGCAAAATTTAGATTTTTCGCGCGGATTTAATTTCACGGACGGAGAATTTTCAGGGTTTCGCACGAATTTAATTTCGTGGACGGAGAATTTCAGGGTTTTCGCATAGATTTAATTTCGCGCAAAATACCTAAATCCGCGAAAATTAATCCACTTAAGATAACATCACAAAATAAACAAACATTTTGAACAAAACAATAGAACAGGATTTGAACAAAAGAACTGTGATTAATATTCACTTTGTCTAAGAGGTAATTTAATTGACTGAAAATTATGCATGTGTTTGATTGATGGCTGAGCACTCAGGTCTCTCAGGCATAATTCAGTATTCATTCATTTCAAGTTTTCAAACTATGTCTAAAGTTAATCACCCTTACCCCGAAGCTTTCAAAATTCAAAAGAAATTGATCTGGGCAATGTTTTTACTGGCCAGGTACTTATTTCTGAACCCCAAATGCAAGAATATTAATTTTTAATCATCTAAATTATATTAATTGTTGCTTTGGTTTTCAGCATCAATGTTTACGATACATCAAAAACTCAATACAAGACATTAGCGGAAAATATTTGCCTAACTGTAAAATGTTTTTCAGTATGACAAGTATTCAGTGCGTTGTCTAGTGGTTGAAACATGTTTTTGGCCCAGGTTCGATTATCGCTAGATACAAACAAAAAATTGTTCAAAACTAGACTTACCTGAGCGTGTACCTTTGGGAAGTGCCTAAAAACCTAACAGGTTAACCAAAGCCTTGTGAGGGAAATTTGGTAGATTAATGGACGAATGGGGTACACTTGTATCCCTTCTTTTTACTATGTTTTGGGTTTTTGAAATATTTAATAATTGGTTAAATTTCCAAATTTTTTTGCAAGCAAGTTTTTAATACATATACCAGTGATTAACCATTAAATCTTAAGTATTAGTAAAGATTGCTGACTCTGATCCATGGAGACATTCAGGTCACCACCAAATTTGTTGGTTCATTTTGTTCGCCAAGGCATTGAATGTTAGCATGTGGAGAAAGAGTCAGCAATAGGTTGAGTAGACATTGTGATTAACAAACACAACAAAGATTACACAAAGTACAGTACAACTTATGATAACTCAAACCAAAGTTATGTTAAGTTGAACTTGCAATAACTAAAACTGTTTTTCAATACAGCTTTCCTAACCAGTTTCTCATAAAAACTCCTAAGGTGATTATCATGATTGGTGACATAAAATGGAATTTTGTGCCTATATTACCTACTTTTTTTGAATTTCTGGAGTTGATCGGAGATTCATAGAAAACCATGCAATAGCAGTGCGGGCAGTTTACGTCATGGATTATAGACCCCCGCGAGACTCCGACAAACAAACTTCTTTCTCCTAACTGATCTGCGTAAATTATGGATAGGCCTAGTTTTAGCAGTACTTCTTTTCAACCTTTGACGATTTTGACTGAAGATGATGGTGTACCTGATCTAAATTTCGTGAAGAGCCTGAATGTTATACGATTGAGCAGTTGAAAAGGTGGTTAAAGTGCAGAGGCTTGAAATTAGGTGGGAAACGCGACACACTGGTAACTAGTGTATTTGCATAAAGAATGGTAAACATAAGAATTTGGATGTTAGCATTAATGAATGAAAGTGGTTTGCAGCCAAAGTTATAAAGGAGAACAATGAAATTTGTAACAAAGAGGCTCTGAAGCCAAAGCTACCATTTGTGCCTGATGTTCCAGTGTCTGGCTAAACTGGGTAAACAGGATCCGAACTTCATCACTGAACTTGTAAATGCTATTGTCAGTCAAGGTGTAGTCCCTGCGGACTGGGAAATTAGCTCTATAGTAAACTGCTATAAGGATAAAGCCCTGGAGAGAAGTAATTATAGAGGACTAAAAATGTTAGACCAAGTTATGAATGTATTAGAAAGGATATTGACAAGATTTATTAGAGATAGGGTGAATATTGATGATATGCAGTTTAGATTTATGCCTGGACGGGGAACTATTGATGCAATATTTACTAGAAAGTGTAAGAAAATCTTTGCAAAGTCAGCGGCTTAGATTGTTTGGTCTTGTTGAGAGAATGAATGATAATAACTGGGTTAAGAAGTGTAGAGATTTAGTTGTTGATGGTAAGTGTGGCAGAGGCAGGTCATGGAGCATGGTTGTGAAGAAAGATCTCTCTCTCCCTCTTTGTAAATATAGTATGAGCACAATGTCTAATTCACATTATCAGGCATTCCTTTCGCATAGAGCAGTGAATCCGTTTCAGTGTAAATGGGTTAGGCCTAATATTTTTGGATTGTTTGTCTGAGTCTCATGGGTGGAGTCTCACGGGGGGTCTGACATGACTATATATTTTTTTTATTTATCTAAATATCAATGAAAAATATTATATTGGGAAACACCCTTATAGCAGCGATTTTCTGCACTTGAAAAAAGTATTCCTGACAAGGACTGCATGTGATCATGCAGTCAAGTCAGGGATAGAAACACTCCAATCATTTGACAAAGCTGTGGTAAAGGCAACCTTTCTAGGAGATGGAATTGGGACCCCAAACTGGGGTAGATGGGGCTCCTTAGCCATGATGAGAACGCAAGCCATCTAGAGAGTAAACATTATAATAAATCAACTCGATCCGTGGCTTAAAAATACTGGTTTCACACCCGGCGTCACCAGCCTTGTCAAATAGGGTGATCCTCTTTAAGCTTTGGTTAACTAACCATCTTAGGGACGGTTATGGAAATGATCTCCATCGCTGATGCAAAGGACGTGTTTTTGTGATTCAGGTTATTGAGGATTTTGGGAGTGTTTATTTGCGCTTTCTATCTTATCTTTTAGATAAGACATTTGACATAAGATGCTTCACATTGCAGGTACACTTGTCATTGTTTCTACCATTTATTCCTTGTTGCGGTTTTTCACATCCCTCAAATCTACAAGTTTTCAACATCAATCATTTTCCGGGTTGTTGAGGATTTTCGGAAGCTTGGGTTGTAACCCCAGGGAACTACCTCATATCCTGAAGAAATAAGATTTTTGAGCGTGGAAAATCTATACTTCTCCATATCATTATTATACCATATATCATTTATCAATATATTTTCCCTTACAACTGCTGAGCGCAATTACCAAGAAATTATCTACTAATTAAAATCCTTTATATGGTGAACTTCCGTTCATAATTAGCTCTAATTGGAAGA
Source organism: Candelabrum cocksii (assembly GCA_963930725.1). Classification (NCBI taxonomy): domain Eukaryota; kingdom Metazoa; phylum Cnidaria; class Hydrozoa; order Anthoathecata; family Candelabridae; genus Candelabrum; species Candelabrum cocksii. The sequence goes on along the minus strand of OZ005671.1, from coordinate 9,255,876 downwards.
TTGTTTTGTGGCTCTCTCTCCATCCTTATTGCACCCAAGTAATTATTAAACTATTGTACCGTTGTATATATCTGTATTAATACACCATACCTTATAACAAAAACCTACTTTACCCTAGATCAATGTCAACAATCTGACTCATTGCGTACATCTTATTACTGTTGTGAATGTATCTGTCATGGTTTTAACGCCCGACTGCTTGCCACTGGGCGAACTTCTACTAGTCAGTTTATTGAAACATGCATGCATGCCCATATTGCAAATATGAACTACGCACTGCAGCAGGAATATGCCGCCATATGCAAAAGTGCCCAAAAAGACAGATACCAAATCACACACATCAACCAAGTACACCAGCTAACATAACACAATCCTTTCTTACATTAGCCAACACTCCAAAAACACCTCAAATTCTACCACCAACACCAATTCTTAAAGATGTAACAACTGCTCATCTTGATTCACCTAACTTACCAGATTTTGAACCAGTAGGTAATGTGACCTCATCACATAATGGTTTAAAAGGTCAAGAACTTGTAAGCCTTATCGACAAAGCTTACTCGCGCATATTAACCTGGAGAAAAAATGTGTTTCTGGTTCCAACTGGTAAACAAGGAAAGAGATTTATAAAACTATTATCTTTTTGGCTGGAACAATTTAACAGGAATACAAACCTGCAAAGTATTTCTCTAAAAGCTTTCATGTTACTTCCTAGCCTGTTACTCCAAAAGCCATCCAGGATGAGTAAATCAAAAGACCACATGCAAAAGCTAGAAGAACGATTAGACCTTTGGGATACTGGAAAAATAGATCAATTAATAGAGGAAGGAGATATCATTCAGCAAAAATTACTCACTTCAAAACGTAGAAGTAAAGAAGATACAGCTCGAATATTTTCTGGCCTTATCTTAAAAGGTAAAATCAATGCAGCACTCAAATTCTTGTCTGAAGAAAGCGATAATGGGATTCTTGAGACATCAGAGGAAGTAGTCAAAGAATTGAAAATCAAACACCCTACCCCAGCGCCCATTCAACCAAACACTTTGCTGAATGGTCCACTAAAACCAATAAATAGAAGTTATTTTGATAGTATTGACGAGGATACCATTATTATTATTATTATTCACAAATATTTATACAGGATGAAAATACTGTTGTCAATGGAGTCCTGCTTTGATAAAATGTCAGTAAAAATTAGTTAAAAATTATAGCTATATATATATATATATATATATATACAGACAAATCAAATATAAACAAATAAATTCATGAGAAGGCTAACTTTGTTGTAACATACGAAGAACGGATATCAAACCTGTTGGGTAAAATATAGGCTATAGGAAGAAAAGGTAGGTAGGAAAACGATTAAGTAGTGCTACAAAACCCATGGATAAGCACATTGATAAAAAGAATAAATAAAAAGGCTAAACTAAATAATCTTTAAATCTATTTTTGAAAATAAGCAAGGTATCTGCAGTGCGTATATTATAAGGTAATTCGTTGAAATATTTTCCGCCCATAAAATAAAAACCTTTCTTTACTACTTCCAGTTTTACTTTTGGTAGATTGACAGATATTCCTCGATTACGTGTTTCGATTCTACCAGAAACAACCTTGAAATAATTAGTGAAATTTTCACATACTTCGTCATGGAGGCACTTGAATACAAATGTGCAGCATCTTTTTCGAAGAACAACCGAGATTTTAAGAATAGATATTGTGTTATCGGAAATTATACGTAGTGCCCTTGATTCTAAATTCGTCATGTTCAAATGAAGAGTGTTGCTCATACACAACGTTATAAGTGGGCAGTATGTAAGTAGCGGTACAATCATCAAGCTGTAGATTAAACTAGCGGTATGTGAATCTATGAAATATCTTATCCTTCTCAATAATCTAACACAAATTGCTGCTTTCTTCAAAGTCATAGCGATATGCTCTGACATATTCAACGTATTATTGAGGTGTAAGCCAAGATACTTGTATGACGTTGTGTAATTGATTGTAGTGTAGTTGTATTTAATATTCATAGGTTGATTCGCCAAGCAGTGTAGTCGTTTACCAGTTCCAAATACCATGAATTCTGTTTTTCCTCGTTTGGGGTTAATTACAAGTTCATTCTCCTTAAGCCAGATGCATATGTTTGCAAAGTCTTCATTGAGAAGTTTCTCAATGGTTTGAATGTTGTGGCGCGAAATAAACAGTACTGTGTCATCTGCATACTCTACAATATTGCAATGCATAAGACAATTTGAAGAGTCATTAAAATGTAGCAGGAAGAGAAGAGGTCCCAAAATAGACCCCTGTGGTACACTGCAAAAAACTGGTTGAGAATCGGAAAATACATTATTCAACATTACTTTTTGTTGTCGACAGAACAAGTAACTCAAGAACCATTCGTAAGAAGTTCCAGTGATACCAAGATTTGGCAATTTATTCAGGATGGAAGCATGACTAATTGTGTCGAAAGCTTTGCTGAGGTTGATGTAAATTGCACCTGTATATTTACCATCATCCATGCCTTTACGAATATGATCTGTAAAAATAGTAGCTGCAAGTTCAGTTGATCGCTGTTTTCGGAATCCAAACTGGTATATAGAAAGCAATTTGTTATTTTCTAAATACTCCATGACTTGCATATGTACACATTTTTCAAGTATTTTTGAAACTATGGGTAGTACACTAATCGGTCGATAATTTCTAAAATTATCACTAGCACCAGATTTATACAACGGAGTGAGTTTTGCACTTTTAAAGTCATTCGGAACTACACCTGTCTTCAATGATAAGTTGATTATATGAGTCAACGGAGCAGCTATAGGATATGCCACGTCTTTTAAGAAGCCAGGTGGAAGGTTGTCGACTCTCACAGCTTTATTTCTTTTCAGTTTTCGTAAGTATGACAGCACCTCTCTCGAATTAACGGGTGAAAATTTGAAGCATTTACTCGGTTCAAGTCTCGATGGAATGAATGGTCTATGTCCCCAGACAAAATCAGTCAATGGAAATGCAGCTGACTTTAACTTATTAGCAATCGTTGACAAAAATTTACAGAAACCATTAACGATAACGCTACTGTCAGTTGTTTTCTTGCCATTAATGACGAAAGAAGAAGGTTGTTTGTGTCCTTTTGACTTTGTAGGAAATATTTCTTTCACAGATTTCCAAAATTTATCCGGCTTTGATGCATTCTCTTTTAAAATATTACTATAGTGAGCTTTCTTTGCACGATTAATTGCATTTTTGACATAATTTCTTTTCTGTTTATAATTAGATGTGTCCATCTCGCGACCAGTTTTTCTTGCCTTACGCATCAGTTGATCTCGAACATTCATTTCTTTCTTCAGATCATTATTTAACCAAGGCGCAGGTTTATTTCTCACTCGCTTAGTAATGAACGGCGCATGATGATTAATAACTTTTGTAAGCACATCTTTTATATACTGCCAGGTATTGTTAGCATTTGGTGCGGCATAAACATTGGTCCAATCATGGTTTGAAAGATCTTCATTCATTCTCTCTGGATCATAATTTGCATAGTTTCTACACGTTATAGTTTTTAGATTCCGTTTGAACTTGTACATTTTTCTGACACATCCAATCATATCATGATCACTCAAACCGGCCGAGATAACGACAGACTTGCGAATATTGAGTGGATGGGTTGTTTGAATGACATCGATTAACGTTTCTGTTGTTTCAGCTATGCGTGTCGGTGAATTAATCAATTGCTTGTAACCGTTGAGAGTAAAGATTTCTTTAATGACTTTGCGATCGCTTTTAACTAAATAGTTACAGTTCAAATCTCCCAAGACGATTATTTCTTTATTTTCTGAATCGATAGTAGATAGACAACTTGATAAAATGTCATTAAGGTTTTTTGCAAAATGTTTCGATGAATCAGGGGGTTTGTACATAATTCCAACAATAAATGATTTTGTATGTGGAAAACAAACTTCAATCTATATTGCTTCACAGGACCCATGTTCAAGATCAATACGTCTTTCAAATGGAATACCATCTTTAATATATACACCAGCTCCTCCACCAATTCCATTTGTACGGTTCTTTCGAAGAAATGTGTACCCCAGAATTTTCACAAAAGCGGATGTAATGTCTTCTGTGAGAAAAAGTTCTGTAACATCAAATATATCAATGCTATGATTTAATAATATATCTTGAATATCGTCTTTTTTGGCGAATAGCCCTGATTGATGATGATGAAGTATTTTAATCCCAGACAACTTACATAGGTTAATTAATTCATCAAATCCTTGTTCGGTTGAATCGTTGTTTTCGGTGTTATATTGTTGACAAGTATCACACGTTAAATTACCATCTACTAAGTTCAAACATTTTTCATGATGTTTTTTGTTGCAAATAATACAATATCTTTGATCTATGTTTCTTCTGAAACATTTGTCACACTTGGCACAACGACATCTTGGACCGGGACAAAGTTCGATATCACCGGAGAGTATGAGTAGAATTTGCAGAGATAACTTTGGGTTCAACGATATAGCTTTTTCGCGATAATACTCCCAAAATGAACTTGAAAAGTGTAAATTATCAAGATCAACAACATCTTCTCCATGAAATGAGTAACAACAAGAATTTGCGTTCGTAAATAACGGCTTCTTAATACATAACGTTATAAAAACTGCAAACAGCAGTTTCAACGTGACCGCTTTTACTGCCGCCATTATGTTAATCTCGATTGGCAGCAAAGCTAACAAAGGGTGCCGCAGGACCATCTCAGTTTGATGCGGAATAATACAGGTGTATACTTTGTAGTAACAATTTTAAAGCGGAAGGCAAAACATTAAGAGAACATATTGCCGTATTTGCTCGGATTGTCGCAACTATATCGATCGATCCTACCTGTTTAGAAGCATACGTTGCTTGCAGATTCATCCCGCTCAACAAAAACCCGGGTATAAGACCCATTGGCATAGGAGAGATACTGAGACCATAGGGAAGGCCATAGGTTGGGTGCTAAGCCCAGAGATACAAGACGCAGCTGGCCCTTTGCAAGCATCAACTGGCCTGAAAGGAGGTTCTGAAGCAGCCATCCATACTTTGAAAGACGTTTTTGATGCCGATGACACTGATGGCATTATCCTTGTAGACGCTAGCAACGCATTTAACACGCTCAACCGACAAGTCGCTCTTCACAACATCAGATATATTTGTCCTCATCTCTCTATTGTACTTATCAACACTTATCGCATACCCTCCCGTCTTATAATTGCAGGTGGTCAAGAGTTATCTTCCCAGGAGGGCACCACCCAAGGTGACAATCTAGCAATGTCATTTTATGGCCTGGGTACGACAGTTCTGCTCAATGTGTTAAGTACTAAAGCATCGAATGTAAAACAGGTGTGGCTTGCCGATGATGCCACTGGAGCTGGTCAATTGTCAAATCTGTAATACTGGTGGGATACGGTTATAACGGAAAAATTTGGGTACCACGTCAATGCCAGAAAATCATGGTTGATAATCAAAGATCCAAATAATCTAGACCGACCAAAGACATTATTCCAAGGCAGTGATATAAATTTTACCACAGAAGGGAAGCGACATCTTGGTGCGTTCGATTGGTAGCAAATCATTTAAAGCCGAATATGTATCGAACAAAGTCAACGAGTGGTGAATTCGCGAAAACTCAGCCACATGCCACATTTTCGGCCTTTATTCATGGCGAACAACACCGCATGATTTACTTTTTACGAACAATTGAAGGAATGGAGAAATTTACAACACCCCTTGATGATGCAATATTTTCAAAACTTCTTCCTTCAATATTTGGTTTTAAAATACCAGAACAAGATATGAAACTATTTAGATTACCGATAAAACATGGCGGTTTAGGTATTCCAAATTTTACAGAAAAAACACCTATCGAATATGGATACTCGAGATCAGTCACTGCTCCACTTAAGTGCTCCACAGTGACATAAGTTTAAGTCATGACGAAGTTCAACTTTAGTTTCGAAAACAACTCTACATTTTAACTATTTTATATATTTTATTTTATGTTTATGAATAAAATTGGTTTTAAAATTTATAAGTTTTACAAATTTTAATATTTATTTATAATTATTATTATAGTTATTATTATATTTTTATAAGTATTTATTATTTACAATTATTGTAATACAAGTTATTTCTATAATACTCTTGTTGTTTTTTTTAATTTTTTTTTTTTTATATAGTATAACATCGCGTGTATATTTTTATTGTATTTTATTGTATTTTTTAATAAGTTATAAACCGTCTCTTAGGGACGGTCATCATCATCATCATCACTTATATTTTTCACGTCTATTTTCCATGCTAGCATCTCGTTAGACAGGGTTTCAACAGATAATATTCCACACAATTTTGTAGGTTTAATCATTTGATGATTCATTGGAGCAGATGTTTTTGACAGCTAGATGCCCTTCCTAACGCCAACCCCAGTGAGAGGAAAAAACAATGACTCGATAAAATTACTGTTTTTTTGGTGATCTATGGGTATAAGGACATTCATCAATGGAGTTTTTATTCGAATCTTGGATATAAAAGATGACTTGATTATATACTTTGTAAAGGTTTTGTCAAAGTGTCAGTGATGGGTTTGACTCTGATCATCGGCTTGTTGTTTTGGACTGTTCTTTTCCTTCTACGCATCAGAGAAAACAAATTTCAATCGAAAAAAGTGTGTTCCAAGTCCGAACATGCAATGTCTGCGGCGTGACCATGGTGTTGCGAAGCACTACTCTGATGCTTTAGATCATTCTTTGAAAAACTTCCATGACATAATTCATGTAGATGATTTGAGTAATAAATATCACCTGAAGTACTTAAACTATGTAATCTGGATGATATACTTTTCAATTTTGCAAACAAATTACTGAATGATAACGCGAAACCTGAACAATGGTCAGAGATAGACATGATACCAATCCCAAAGGCTGGAGACCTAAGAGACACTGAAAACTATAGGGGAATCAGCCTGTCATCAATTGTTGCAAAATTTGTTAACAAAATGATCCTCAACAGAATACAACCAAAACTGGAGAAGCACCTTCGACCCAATCAGAATGGTTTTAGGCCAGGCCGGTCAACAACTGCACACATCCTTGCACTTAGAACACTTATAGAGGGAGTTAGAAACCACAACAGAAAAGCAATCATTCTCTACTCAAAGAAGAATGAGACTTGCTGGTCATTCTATACGCCATACTGATGAAATAGCAAATAGAATGGTACTTTGGCAGCCAACATAAGAAAGAACTGGAAGAGGTAGAAGAAGAGTCAACTACATAGACAACTTACTACAGGACACTGGAATGGATAACGTAAAGGAGTTAAGGACGATCATGGAAGACAGAGCGGAATGGAAGAATCGTGTGAAAGATGTGGGACGTCCTGACAGACGGCTTAACTAACTAACTATCTAGTTCTAAAGATATCGCCCTAGAAATTACGTACTAAATTCGTAACGAAAATGTTTGTACTATTCCAATGATTTTTACAGGTTTGGAAGACGTTTACAAATATAATTAGATAATGTTAAAATCAAGATTTCAAAATCCAAGCTTCATCCATAATGGCACCGTAAAAAAGGAGAAAAACTCAAAATTTCCTGATTTTCGCCATTTTTTACACGAAACATCTCTGTAAAAAATCATTTGCCTTTGATATTTGCAGGTTTGAAAGATAATTTTTTAAATGGATTAAAATTCAAGAATTGGAAATTTAAAACTCTCCATATAATAGTGGCATAAAAAACGATAAATGGCGAAAAAACAACACTATATATGAAAAGTTTGAAAAAGTTTCACTTTGACTTTCACTGAATTCATCTAGATCACTTTCATAGCTGTCTTCATCGTCACTATTAACATTTCCTTCGTTCTTGCAGCTTTTACATTCACATATATCCATGCACCTAAGATTCAAGGCATAACATTGGCATTGATTTGACGAGCATATGGTCTTTTCACATGCACACGTAGTGAATTTCCAGTATTTCATCTGGGGCAGGCTTTGTTTTCATCCATTTGATTTGAAGTGTTCCATTTGATATTTTTCAACCACAACCATCAGGGTCATTTCGGATGTCATCTACATCGGTGTTTTTTTTCCACTCATAAACTTGATAGTTGCATCGCATGACATGAAGCACAAGTGCATCTCAAAAACTTACCAAAATTTCTTGGGAAAGTAGTGGTCAGATCACATTATGTTTGGACCAAAAATAGACCCCCAAATATTACCTCATAAGATATATAGCTAAATTTTTGTTCACAGTTAGCCATTTTGATGCCTTCGGTTTTTGTTTCTTTCGATAAGGCTCAATAAGTAATACTCTAGGTTTGAATATTCTCTTCTTTTTGAGATTTTAGAACTGCCTGCTTCTCTGGAGTTGTTGTTTTGGCTATCTTGAGTATTGATAGTTACTGACTCTGGCTCTTCATCTTTCTCGAAGACATCTTGATAGGCAATACCCAATACATCATGTAATGTGTCTTTACCACTACCCGTTTCAACAAAACAATCAAAATTGCCCATGCCAGACCCGTATCTACAATTGGCGAAAGAACCATACCATTAGTATATTGTTTGTTTTTAGTTGCTTAAAAAGTTAATTTTGATTCAATTTCTTCGACGGTATGATAACTAACACAATGTCCCAGCTTATTTAACATTTCAACAACTTTTCGACTATCAGTAAGACTTTTAACAGCAACATCGAACATGAGATGTTTACTATGTTTACTTGGTTTCCTACGTCTGGCTGAATCAGCATAGATAATATCATTACATTATTAATTGACTTTGATCTGATTGATTTTAATGGTACATCCCATAAACGACAATCGAGTCCCGACACAAGTAGTTGCATGAATGTTGTAAGAAGTTCTGGAATTTTAACTTCTCCATTTTTAATGTCATCCAGTTTTAAATTTTCCGGTAAGAGATCTATGGGAACATTTTTAATGATTTTCCTTAGCTCAAGAGCAACATCTCTGACTTTGGTGTGTAGTCCACTTGAATTGATATTTTGTTTAAGAATTGCTTCTTCTATAAACTTTGAACTGCCAAAAACTAAATTACCATTCTTGTTTGAAATAATATGTAGCGATTCAAGATACATTTTCTTCAGCTTTTCTTCAAGTTTTTGCGTTGTTGCCACCACCTCTTATTTTTTTATTATTAAAAACTTTATTTACACAGGTTGACTCTTGCCAACAAAAATACAAATGCTGCTATCATAAGACGACCTGTTATATAAAAATAAAAAATAAAAGTATAATTTAAAACCACAAATAAATACAAATAAATATATATATAAAAACACATTATGATTGAAGCGAAAGTAGAAATTATGCAAGGATAATAGAAGCAAAATAGGCAATAAGAACATATATTGCTTGACCAGAAAAACTTGTCACAGGTTCAGTATTAAAAATCCTGTAGGTAAACACAAAAGGAAATGGGTAGAAGAGCATAAAAATAGGAAACGATTTTGGCAAATACAAGGTAAATGAAAGGGTCCAAAGTACAGGTAGAGTCAAGTACTTTAATGTGATAAATTTTCGCGGGGATTAAATTTCGTAAATTAAGTTTTGTCCCGCAAAATTTTTGAATTAATGAATCCGCAAAATTTTTATAAGAAAATTTCCAAAAATTTTCCAGTCAAAATCTCCACTGCTTCATACTTCGTACACAATTTCTCTGTTTTTACTTGATGCTTTGCCCTTCAGAGCCCTGCTCTTCAAAAGGACATTTTAGTACCTCCTTCTGATGACCACTGACTGTACTGACGACTTGTGAGTTTCATAAATTAATAATTTTTTGTATCTGAGGATAATATCTTTCCAACGATACTAAAGGCGACACCATAAGAGTGTTCCCTTCGCCAGAATTTGCCTATTATAAATGTTCAGTTTTTGGAGATTTTTCGACAATAAATATGGCTTTTTGTTATGAAAACAAATCGAGAGTTAACTTTGCCGGTTTAAGAAGTCCCCGCAAAATATTTGGAAATGGCCCAACTGGGAAATTTAATCCCCGCGAAAATTTATCACATTAAAGTAGTATCAGTAAAATTATTTGAAATAATTTGGTACCAACAACATAATATTATTTAAGCAATATATTTTGATTTAAATATAAATCATCATCAGGCTAAAAACATAAAATGAACAGTTTAAAAAAAAATATTGTATAATATACTACAGATCAGAATACACAAACAGTCAAAACAAGAGAATGCTATTACGTATAAAAAATCAAAACAGCATAAACTAAAGGGCGAGCACTTAAAAAGAACTGTGCGATAATTATAATTTAATGACTAAAGCGCGAGAACGATATTCGTCCTTTGTGTTGAGAGATGGCTTTAACTCATTAATACATAACGCCTCGAGAGTCATTAAATGGGACACAGTTCTTAAAGAACTAGCAATGATGGTCACAACATTTATTGTCAGTGGAACATTACATGTTTGGAAGTGAGCCCCCATGGGAGTAGAAGATCTGCGATGTTCTCTAAAGCGACAGAGTAAATGTCAGATAGTCTGTCCGACATAGCATGATTTACAACATGGACATGTAATTTTATATACAACTCTGCTTCTTAGAGAAACATCAATCTTCGACTTTAGTGGTGGTAGAGCAGTTTTTAGCTTTTTCAATGTGAAAACGATCTTGCAGGGAGTAAGTATATCTATAATATATCTTTTTTTTTAACTGTTTTTAAACTGTTCATTTTATGTTTTTAGCCTGATGATGATTTATATTTAAATCGAAATATATTGCTTAAATAATATTATGTTGTTGGTACCAAATTATTTCAAATGAATATTTTGCCACAATATTTCTGCCAAAAAGATTATTTAAAATGGAACTTCAACGACACGGTTGCTGGCCAGTATTCTTAAGGTATCAAAATACTTTGCGAAAAGCTGCTAATAACCGATTACGTTTGGAGTTCCTAGAAAAATGTCAGAAAGCACACATCATTCCAAGATTTTTGAAGTTTCAAATTCCGAATAATGGTTGCTTTGACGAGAGAGCAGTGCAAGAATTCCAACTGAAGCTGCTGAGGAAAGAGATATTCAAAGCAAATGGAGAAATTGTGAAGTCCACGGAAAAGCTGGACAATATGAGGAATGATGTAAAGCAGTTAGTACCAGTTAAATCCATTCCATCGCTTGTGCTTTACACAATATTAGACTTACACGAATTCAGTCATAATTTATCACTGAGACACAATGAAAAACTAATGAGTCTTTCAAAGGAGCAGGATAAGCCGTTATTAAATGTTCAAAATACTGTTTTATGTTATGATTTACCAAAACAACCACCAAAATTCGTGTTGGAGACTCTTTCGTTGGGTCCCAGACATTCAATTTTGGAAAGGTTTGACCAAAAAGACGTGTTGGCTGAACTAGACAGTTTAATGGAATTTTGTAGAAAGGAGAAGGTCGATGAGGAAACCATTACCAACATTAATGTGAAGACTCTATCGTACATTAAGAAGTGTAAGAAACAAAAGCCTACAAGAAACATTTATTTAACCCGATGTTACTTGAATAATAACAACTTACTGGCAATTCCATTTGATAAAGGCATTTGGCATTTGTCTGATGTCAGTTGCAACGTACAACACCAAACTGAGAGATATCACAAACCTACCACAGTTTGAAAAAGTTGTTAAAACTAGAGCCAACGCAAAGAATCCCATTCTAAAGGAAGAAGAGAGAATCACTTCAATCCTGAAAAGAATGAGGAATACACAAAAGATTGACGATGGGTTATTGAAAAAACTCCAGCTAACCGGTAGCCAACCACCACGACTTTACGGTTTGGCTAAAGTACATAAAAATGAGACTCCACTCAGACCAGTTTTATCGATGCCAGGATCACCCTACCACAAAATTGCACTTCAAGTCACTAAATGGTTGTCGGTAGTTGAAGGAAGCAAAATAAATGCTTCCACAAAAGAGATATCTGAAGTAATACCTGACATTCAACTTGATAACGACGACGTTTTGATTAGTTTCAATGTGACGTCATTATATACCAACGTTCCAGTAATTGAAGCCATTGAGGATTGTACTAACCTCCTTTTTTCCGGGATGTATAAATTACCACCGGTGGATAAAGACACCTTCAAAGATTTGTTAACAATATGTAGTTCTAATGTGATAATGCTGACAAATGATGGATTCTTTTGACAAAAAGATGGTCTTGCAATGGGAAGTCCTCCCGCCCCCTTAATTGCAAACTGTTGGATGAGCAAATTTGACACCTATCTACGTAATGATGCAGTTTTATTCTCCCGTTACATGGATGACATATTAAGAAACATAAACAAGAACAATATCGAGAGTAAAGTTGCGGAAATCAACAACCTGCACCCTTCTCTGAAATTCACGTACGAGAAAGAATGTGATAATGAAATTGCCTTTCTAGACATGAATATTATTCATTCTGCAAATTCTCTGAGTTCCACGTGGTTTAGAAAGAAAACGGACACTGGCTTGACAATGAATTTTCACTCATTAGTGCCTTTGAAGTATAAAAAGTCCGTAGTATCAGGGCTAATACACAGAATCTTTCGAGCGTGTAGCACTTGGCAGAACTTTCACAAGAGCTTGATAAAAGGAAAGTTAATGTTAGAAAGCAACCAGTACCCAGCATCATTCTTTGAGCCAATCATCAACAAGACCATCAGCTCAATAATCGCGAGGCGTAACCACAGAGAAACAGAAAATGTAGAAAAACAGAAGGATGATGTTGAAGAGAAACCAGAGATTTGTTTTTTTTCTCTTTTACTTAACTTGAACTAAATGATAGCAAAGAAAACTTAACTTAGTTAATTATATTTGTAAACATCTTCCAAACCTGTAAAAATCGTTGGAATAGTACAATTATTTACAATGATACTTAAAAACAATCAAAAAATAACATTTTCGTTACGAATTTAGTACTAATTTCTAGGGCGATATCTTTAGAACTATTTAATATAAAATAATGAAATTTTGGACAGTTACTTTAGATGTTCTTAACAATACAATTACAGAATTTAAGCCTTTTTCCAAAGTTTCTAGAGGATTTATTGGATCTGAAACCATGTATATAGGAAGAAAATTTTAAAAAATTTACAAAGCTTTGCTGACATATGCACTTTTCAAAATTGAGTTTGAAAAACTTTCTATATTTTGAAAGGTGATCGATGTACACGTGTGAAAAATTCCATATCAAGAGCAATGTTCTATCGATATTTATTCACATTTTTTCAAGTTAGGATATAGCGCATAAAATAGTGCGATTTTCATATTCTGGTCTGCAAAATTCACACTCACAAGAAAATTCATGATGGCAAATTATTTTCCAGAATCTTTAGACATGTACCTATCATTTAGTGAAGGTTAGAATTTGCCTCCTCAGTTGTCAAAGTTGACACCCTCTAGCTCCTGGACTAAATTGCCGCAATTAAACATACAACAGACTATTTCCATGTGCAAACTGGTTGTAGACAAGGTGACATTGAGTCCCCTGTTCTCTTTAACATTTACATGGATTTCATTCTTCGTTGTGCCGAACATGATGTTTTAGTCAATTTCCCTAATACTGGTCTTAAATATTCCCATCGCATAAAATCCGAGTCATCAACCAGAGAACAGAGTGTATACACAAGCTCGCGGATGAAGATCGATTGCGAATGTTGTTATATGCAGATGATATTGTTTTATTTGGTGTAGATATAAGTGAGCTACAATCTATCCTTGAGATCTATGATGATACATTTTCTCGTTTTGGGCTTACCATTACCACTGATAAAACAAAAAAATTTCTTTCAATGTCCCAGAGATTGTCATGGCAACCAATTCATTAATAAAACTCAAAGGTTGACCGATTGAAAATGTCAGACAATTCAAATACCTTGGGCATAATGTTGTCAAATGAATCATCCACTGCATCAACCATCAGATGATTAAACCTACATAATTGGAGAAAATCATCTTTTGAAACCGCCCAACCCATGCAAGCATGGAAAAACGACGTTAAAAAGATAATGATGATGATGATGATTACTACTTGACAAACAAATATATTTACCTACACAAGTAAAATATCTTGAAGCCTGTGTCCGTAGTCGCCTGCTCTACTCAGTTCAGGCAAGGCAATTGAGTGCCAGAGAGTTGGAGAAAATTGAGTTTGTATGGCATGGCTTTTTACGGCACATGGTCAAAGGTGGATTTAAAAGAAAGAACGCACCAAATAACAAAAAAACATCTTAATCCCTGCGGAAGAAATTAATCGGTCGTTCAAATCAAGTAATGTAAAAATCCGGGAAATTACAAAAACAACTGAAATTAAACACTTTTGTCAAATACAGGACCTAAAATATATTGCACACGTCACTCGGCTTGATAATGAGAGTTTACAAAAACAGCTATTACTCTGTAACTCCGACAATCCATCTAATCGTTGGAGTAAATTATCAAAAATCATAGGTGTCGATGAAACTCAGCTTAGACAATCCATGCTTGATAGGAAAAATTCCAGCAACTGCTTTCTCATGTCATCTAACAAAGTGGGAGCACCTAATGAGAACTGAGATCTCCTATAGGTAAAAATGATAAAAAGATGATGATGATGCACATTAGATATTCAACTATCCTCATTTGCATCATTTGAATGCAAAAATTACTTCATTAAATAAAAAAAACTAAACTAAAAATCGCTATATATTTCATGAATGTGAAAGTTATTAATTACTATAAAATTAGAAAGAACTCAAGGAATCTTACCATTTAAGGAAGCCAGGCGAATAATCAAAGCGAAACATGTTGTCATCATCTTCCACATAATTTTCATTCAATAAAACATACAGTTCTTTTAACTGAAACATGTTAAAATGTCAAAGTTGCAAGTACATAATTACACATAAACATAAAAGCTTCATGAAAGCATAATCTTCTTGACTGATTACATAGAGCAACTATGCTCATTGCTCGAGATACAGTTTTAGTAGGATTTCGAAGATCTGCAGAGAAATTGTTCTTAAATTAAAGATTGTTCAGGAAGTAATATTATTTCTGCATTGTTTTGTCAATAAAAAGGATATTAAAAAAACTAATGCGTACTTGTTTATCTTCTGATAGATTAACGGTATCCCACACAAATCCTGTAGGTAGACTGAACGGTTCCCGTCTGATATCAGTTTTATCCTCTTCAACTGCTTCATTAATATTTTCGCTTACAACATCATCTAAATGAAAAGAAATGACTTACATGAAACATTTGTAATCAATGGCTAGGTCGGTTTCTGATTATGAGGAGAATTACAGGGACAATCTTTGTGAGGATAAACAGTCATGGATGTTAAATGAGACAGGTAAACACCATTACTCTCTACTCTCTACATACTTGTGGCCAAAGCCAAGGAATTAGAGGTAGATGGAGCAGGAGGGTTGAAAATCAAACAAAGTCAGGAGGATGAAAAAGCTGTTTTGCTTCAGGGAAAAGAAGCGCTAGTTTGTGTGTTTAGTCAGATTTATGTTGATCTTGTCAATTTTCAAGGTTTTGTTTGGCGGTGCAAAGACAAGAATTGTCTAACTATCGAATCGTGATTATTTGAAAATTAAAATGCGAAAATTAAAGTGTAAAATGTGTCTGTCAGAATAGTGGTGCTAAATATAAAATAGTTATTGTTATGCATTAATGTATCCTCTTTCGATTTGTTACTTAATTATTTCTAAAATTATTAATTTTAAATTAACAGGAAAATAACTTTGTTATGTTTTGAAAAAAATTTGTTCTGTTCATATATTCAAAATTGAGTTAAAGTTGAAATTAGTTATGTACGAATCTCGTTCTTCATAAATACAAGGTGCTGTTCTTAAAATTGAATTTTGTTTTGATGGTTTACTAGTTTAAACTACGGGAGCTCAACCTGATCTATAACAGAAGAAAAAATAAATAATTGAATGAGACAACATCAACCAGAGAGACAACAAGATAATACAACGCCTGAAGCTTGCTGGCCATGAGTTTATAGAAATGAGTCTTCCCCAGCTGGCTCATCAGTCTTCTCATTTTCGCGTACCTGCTCGCCGGCATGTATGCCAATCTTGATATAGGAACGTTTGCGTACGTGGGTGTTTTTTTGCGTACGCCAGATGTTTTTAATTTGTATGTAAGGGGAATAAGATTTTTTTGGTTTTATAGACATGGACTTGTTTGCGTTATCTTCACAACATTTTTTTAAACCCACACCCCAAGTACATTGTATTTCTAAATTTGAATACTGCAACCCTTTTAAGTCCTGTTTGTATTAGATTGTATTATGGGTATGCGGGTCATGTAACATCTTTGACCTCATGGAAATAAGCACCCATGCCCTTTATGCACGGCTGCCACGGAATTTAAAATACAAAGTTGGTATCTTGCGTGGGTTAACTCACCACTGTTTTCCCTCTCATGGGGTTGGCGTTAGGAAGGGCATCCAGCTGTAAAAATATCTGCTTCAATAAACCATCAGTTGATTAAACCTACCATGGATGATAGAGTGGTTTCTTAAAAAACCCGGAAATCCTTTTAGGATTTCAAGCTGAAAGGACAGCTGGGAATTAGGGGGCGCGCTGTGAGCGCCCCCAAGAATTTTTTCGGCATTTACTCTATCCTAAGAGCTCAGAAAAGCTTATCTTTTTGGGTATTGAAGCCTTATTTACTAACCTTTGCTTTACATGCTTGAAAAAAACATTTCGAATATTTTTCTCAACGGTCCCCAACTACTATACTCCCAACTATGATTGACAGGTTTATATTCTTTCCATCGCTGTGTTTTTCTTTTGGAGATGATTTATTTCGAAATAAATGCTTCGAAATAAAGATGTTTGAGAAAAATGATGCGACCCCAAAACAATAAACGGCAATAAATATATATTAAGGTAAAATCTTTACTGAAAGGGTGTGTGAAAAGAGCTCTGCTGAAAATTGTTTTTGTTTCTATATCTCTGGCTTATGGATTGATTGTTTTGAGGAAATTTAAACTTATTGTGGTTGCATGTTATGTTTTGATGACCTTGGGTTTATTAATTGGATAAATTCGAGATAATTCAAATAAAACCTTAAATAAAAACTGTTTTCTAAACTTGATTTTGATCAAGTGTTAAATTCTCACTACCATTGTTGTATAATTACTGTGTAGATTGCCCATATTCCTTTATATCATACTTCCTGTTACAGGAAACACATTAAATTTAATCAAAAAAGTCAAAACATTTTCTTAAATCATAGAAGTGCTTCAGTCTTATAGAAATTGGAAGTGTGTACCCTGTTTCAGATAATCAAAAGCCTAAATGCCCACGCGGACCATTGGATGATCGAGGTGGTTCTTTTTAGAAGAAGAATATCTGATACAGAACATCTTTCAATACTTCTGTATTACTAATAGTTAATATAATATAATCATAATAAATAAATTAGTAAATCTACGTAAATACCATTAACCAATAACTATATAAGTTGCAATTACACTTCGAAAGATCAGTGAGAAATTTTCTGTTTGAGGTTATTAACGCGTGACTGCTTGCCACCGCGCGGATTATACCAAAGGCAATTGTTAACTTACCATCATGGCTGAATTTATTTGTGTCGGAAATAAGACCGCAAAATGCAACAAAAAAGTTGAAGATAGCGACGATGCCATTGAATGCGATGGCTGCAGAAAATGGTTCCACATTTCATGTCAAAATCTCCAACACGGCGCTTATGTGGCTATTGGGAAATTCCAAATGTACTGGGCATGCGATAGCTGTCAAGCAAAACTCACCCAGTTAAACGACTATTCAACAATGCTCAATAAAATTCTTCAGAAGTTAGACCATATCGATCAAAATATGGACATAGTCAAAACCGAAATTACTGAGAGTAAAACAACAATCTCGAAAACATATGCTGACATCGTTAAAGACACTATAAAAAATCAAGAAGCAACAAAATTGCCACCCATCATCGACACGCAGAAAATTGCTCGCGACATTGCAATAGAATTCCAAAATTCTCAAAAACAACTTAATCTGATTGCTTTTAACTACAAAGAAAGTAACAATCCTAAACAGGACTTTATCGATATAGTCCAAAAGGGATGTAAAGTGAATATAACTCACGAGCAAATAACTTCTGCGAAAAGAATTGGAAAAGAAAACGAAAAAAACAACGAGTCATCTGACACCCCAAAACCACGTCCTCTTCTCATTAGTCTAACCAATACGGAAATAAAACACGAAATTCTCAAGAACACTCCAAACTTAAAAACAAACTTACCAGGGATATTTATTAACACAGACAAAACTCCACAAGAACGACAACATTTTAACGAAACCAGAAAAATCCAAAAAGAATTAATTGAAAATGACAAAGAAAAGATTTGGTTTTTTCGAATAACCGGCCCACCCCTCAAACTGGAAATAGTGAAAGAAAAACGCAAAGTAAAAAGTGGGTCAAGTTTCGATCAAAGCAACCAAAAATAAAAAATAAGTTCAAGACAATATATACAAATGTAGACTCGCTGTTAAATAAACGTAACGAATTACTAATCGCAATCGAAAAATATAAACCTGATCTCGTATGTCTTTCAGAAACACTACCAAAAAACAAAAGATTTGAAGTTCTTGACTCTGAGCTATCTATTAATAACTACCAGCTATTCTCCAACCACAACTCACCTCTATGTCATAGAGGAGTCATTTTATATATCCACAACTCAATAAATGCAACTGAAGTATACAACTGTATAGATGCAAAGGAAGCAGTTTGTTGTAAACTTAATGACAGCTGTTTAGTAAATGTCATATATAGATCACCTAACAGTTCAGAAGAAAACGATAAGAAACTTCATAATAGCATAATAAATATGAGCAAAATCTACTCAAAGTTGCTTGTCCTAGGAGATTTCAATTATCCCAATATAGACTGGACTAATCCAAAAGACCCATCTCCTTTAAATACGAAATCGGAAATTTTCATTGAATCTCTTAGAGACTCTTTCCTTGTCCAAGACGTATTCAAACCTACACATCATCGCGTTCTTCAAAACCCTACAACAATCGATTTGATATTTAGTTCAGAAGAAAATATGATCACAAGTGTTTCTCACCTAGCACCTATTGGAAAGAGCCATCACCAAGTTCTTCTTTTCGACCTACATACTGAAAGTAACATAAAATCAATTTCAAAGTCCTCACATTTCTTATTCTCCCGTGGTGATTACGATGCAATTAGAGAGTCTATCAAGTCCACAGACCTAACGAATTTACATAACTTAAACTCGCAGGAAACATGGACTGTCTTACAACACAAGCTGAAAAACCTGATGAACATGCACATACCTAAATCAAACAGGAGAAGAAAACGCGCTATGTGGATAAATACAGAAACTATAAAGAAAATCCGAGAAAAACAAGATCGTTACCGAAATTACCTAAAAGACAAAAACAATGTTACCTACACCGCATATGCCAAAGCAAGAAATCAAGCGAAACAATCATGCAAAACAGCCATTCGAAAATTCGAAAGATCAATTGCAACAAACATTTCCTCCAACCCTAAAGCGTTCTTCGCATATGTTAAATCGAAAACAAAAACAAAAAATCCGTTTCCAGACATAAAGTACAACAACGAACTTGCTGTAACAGACTACGATAAATCTCACCTGTTTAACAAATTCTTCTCCAGTGTGTTTACCAAAGAAGATATAACGAATATACCAACATTCTCACTAAATCGACGAGTTCCACTATTACTAGACAAAATAGACTTTAGTTCTGAGCGAATAAAAGAGTTTCTCGATCAACTCAAACCTAACAAATCACAAGGGCCTGATAAGATTCACCCAAGGGTTATGAAGGAAGCAAAACACGAACTTTCAATGTCCTTGTCTATTCTGTTTGAGAAAATTTACAAAACCGGTAAAATTCCATCTATCTGGAAACTTGCTGAAATTACTCCTCTTTTTAAAAAGGGCGATAGAGCATTGGCTAAAAACTATAGACCAGTCAGCCTAACGTGTATAACAAGCAAAGTTTTTGAAAAATTTTTGCACAAACACTTATTAACTCACTTATTACAAAACGATCTTCTGAGTTCATACCAACATGGGTTCAGACCTGGCCACTCTTGTGCCACTAATCTATTAACTGTTATTGACTCGTGGACTCACGCCTTGGAAGAAGGGACGGCTGTTGACACTATCTACCTAGACTTCGCTAAAGCATTCGACAAAGTCCCACATAAAAGGTTACTTGTCAAACTAAAAGCTTATGGAGTACACGGAAAATTTTTAAAAGTTGTAGAGAATTTTCTAAAAGATCGAAAACAAAGAATAACCGTCAATGGAGTCAGCTCTGAATGGACTAATGTTGAAAGTGGAGTACCCCAAGGAACGGTACTCGCTGCTCTTTTGTTTCTTGTGTATTCAAATGATCTTCCAACTGTAGTTTCTTCAATTGCAGCTATGTTTGCAGACGATACCAAAGTATACCAACTCATGAAAAATATAGTCTCGCGTTACCAACTTCAGAAAGATATTGACGATTTAGTTACTTGGAGCCAAAAATGGAACATGTTGTTCAACTCAGACAAGTGTTTTGTTCTTCATCTGGGACATAACAATAGTTCATATAATTACTCCATGTATGATGACATTCAACAAAAGCGAGTTTACTTAAAGGAAACAATATGCGAACGTGACCTAGGTGTACATGTGGACAAAGATTTAAAATTTTCACATCATATTAAAACAAAAGTCAATAAAGCCAACCAACTGCTGGGCATGATAAGACGCTCGTATACCTTCCTCGATACTCAGTCATTTAAGAAACTGTTTATATCACTTGTTCGTCCTCATCTTGAGTACTGTGGTGTGATATGCAACCCAAGACTAGCTAAAGATAAAAGAATGGTTGAAAATGTACTACGTAGAGCCTCGAAAATGATCCCTGGTATTAACCAATTACCGTACAACGAACGTCTCGCCCGTTTAAACATACCGAGTATGCTATACCGTTTTCAGAGGGGTGACCTAATTGAAGTATATAAATGGCTTCACTCGTACTACAAGTGCAAAGCAATATTTTCTGTCAATAATAGAACATTCACCCGCGGACACCAGTACAAACTTAAAAAAGAGTTTGCAAGACTAGAAATTCGCAAGCACTTTTTTACAAATAGAGTTGTAAATAAATGGAACAGTCTTCCAAACGAAATCGTATGTGCAACAAGTCTGAATCAATTTAAAAATAAGCTTGATGACTTTCTAAAAAACGAAATTTATTTATACATATAGATATTGTAAACTTAAATCTTGTTCTCCACTTGCCGAATCTGTTCGCGAACAATCAGGACCCAATGCGATTAACTACATATTATATCATCAACTAGTCTTCATTCTATCATTCTGTTTACGAATCTATTCAAATGGGATAGACTCGGCTAGTGGAGAATCTATGACTTATATTTCCATTGCTTGTTACAAACGATAACATACGAACTAAGCTCAAGTAATTTCATTATCAACAATGTACAATCGATAATAGTTATATAATAGTTACCGACTCAACAATTCTGTTTGTATTGCAACTAACGTGCACATTTCTTATAACGTTTTTAACCGTTTTTGATTTTTGATAATATAGTTTATACCTAGTTTATAGTTTATAGTTTATTTTATAGTTTTTAGGTTGACAGGCAAATATATGCCTATTACAATATTTATGATTGTAAACCTTACACATATAATAATAATAATAATAATAATAATAATAATAATAATAATAATAATAATAATAATAATAATAATAAATAAATCATTGATGTATAAAAGTTGATGTATAAAAGATGGCAAATATCGTGTTTTTAATAACCAATGCATTCTGCTATGTGTAGTTAATATAGTTTTAAGATTCTAAATAAATTTGAAAAATGGGAAGGTGCGAAATGCTTTATTTGTTATTAAATGTATATATGAGAATGTGAGTTTCTCTCGAAGGGTAAATTTTATGCGCTTTTTATGAAATGATCAACAGATCAACAGAAAATATATTTACCAGTGTTCTTTGTTTGTTTTAAGAACAAAAAATAGGTGTCACTCATTGTAGCATGTTCGCATTGTGTTTTGCAAAATCACAGGTGTTATTTTTTCTACAATTACCTTTTCCGTTAGATATTTTAAAAATGGCTTTACAGTGGAAGGAACTTACGCGAGAAAGAGATGAAGTTAAAATTGTTGATAAAGGCTTAAAAAATATATTTCGCTGGTCCTGGCTTGAGAAAAAAGATGCAAATGAAATGTTTCTTTCTGATTATATAAGAAAAGTGAATATCTCAGGAAAGGGTTTTGCAAGATATGCGACACTATTTTGAGCTATAACAGCAGCGGAAAAAAGATCTTAAGAATCACGCTACAAAAAATAAACACTTAGCAAACGTTAAACTTCGAAAAACAAACGCCGTTTTGCCATCCCGTTCTTCGCTTCGAAGAAAAATGACCCTTCGCCTTGTCCTCTACCCTATGGTGTTGCACCTAATGTCCATGACGAAGGTGCATGCCAAAATAGGGCTCAACAATCTCTTAAAAAACTTGTTGGAGTACAAGATTGAACATTACACACTGAGGCCTTCTTTGTCTCATTTCTAGCCGAGAACTCGCTCCCATTTTCACTAGCGCCTAAGTTGTTGAGATTTGCACAAGAACTGTCAAAAGATTACAAAACATTGCAATCTTTAAAAGTATCACGAACAGCGGCCCCGTACAAGCTCAGAGAGGGTCTTGGAAGTTTTACACATGACCAAATTGTAGCTGAACTTAGAGAGTCCTGGTTTTCAATGAATCTTGACAAATGCATGTCAAATGCCAACGAAAAGGTATTCAGCATTCTTGTCTTGTACTACTCTAAGATACAGAAAAGAGTTGTTGTTCAACATTATGAATCTAAATCAATGACAATCGTCAATGCAGAAAAGCTTTGCTCGCACGTCGTTTCGTTATTAGAAAAAGATGAAATCGCATTAGAAAACCTTATTTCTAATCTGTCTGATTCGACTAATTACATGCGAGGAAAGGTTGCTGGATTCGAGACGTTGCTGAGAAAAAAGGCTCCTCATCTTGCTGACATCGATGGAGACACCTGTCATCATGCCCACAACGCAGTGAAAAACTTTCTGGCTTCATTCTAAAAGTACACGGAACATTTAAGTAAAAAAAAAAAGTAGGGAACCCCAGGCTAAAATTGACTTTTCTCTAAAGAACACCTTAGGAAACCTAAAGGCTGAAAACACCCAAAATTTAAGTAATCTTCGGCTGAAAACCTAAAAACTTCCTTTTTAACTTTTATAAGGAACCTTTTGGGCTAAAATTTAGCAAAAATGCGAAGGAACTTTGTCTAGTCAGAGGTTGCCTATAAAAACGTATAGTGTGAATAAATCTAAAAATATATTTAATGATCTAAGGGTTTATTTGAAATTTACTTTCTTTTAGGGTGTGTCAACTCAGGCGAGGTCGCAAATTAAAGAAATTCGTAGACTCTTGAAATCGAAAACACCAACGCCCCAGGGAAAAGACAGGAAAAACCGTATTGTCGCGAAGCTGTTCCACACTCGAATGAAAACTGACTTACATTTGAATTTCTACTTGTCAGTACTACCCCTCTTCAAATCTTTTGTTTTGGTGTTCAAACAGAAAGAACCCATGTGCCATCGACTCCATGACGACCTGATATCCGTTGTTCGTACGTTTCTTGGTTGTTTTATGAAGATCGAAAAGGTTAGTGTTTGATATATTGTTTTAATTAAACCAAATAAAAAATTAGGGATGACTTCATTATCCATAGATAATGCTTTAACTCTTGACCCATTGTTGTGCTACTTAGAGAAAAATCTCAGTGCAGGTTGCCTCCGTATTTGGTCGATCCGTCTTACACAGAGAAAGATTCCCATGCGACACAACAATAGTACAGAGAGGCACGCCGTCAAAGTTTTATGAACACGGATTATTAAATGCAAATCCCATAGCTGTTTTCATTTTTTGGTTAATTATTTGAAAATTGATTGAGATGTCGCATTATTTAGATCAAAATTCTATCGGGGAAAAAGCTGCTGGAAATCGAAGTCGAGGATACGGACAATCAGATGACCATATCGAATTGGTTTGTCGGAACCAAGGCCAAAAAGATCTTATCAAGATTGAAAGCTGACGATCCAATAAAGACAGAGTTTTATGACTGTTTGAGAAAGGCATTTGAGCACGGAGCACAGTACATCCAGAAAAAATTCCCTCTCAACAACTCAACACTTAAGACCCTTTCTTCGATCGACCCCAAATGTGCTGGTACGACTACTGCATCTGTTATGATGAAAAGTTTGAAAGAACTGTTTCCAACCGTTCTCAGTGAAGAGCAACACGAGAAATTCGATCTTGAAGTTACTCAGTTCCATCTTGCCAGCGATCTTCCAAAGCTCGAACCTTCTGATGGATCTTTAAAACGGCTCGACACCTGGTGGAGTGAAGTCTTCGACACAGCCAAGTTTCCTTTGCTGGAGAGCATGATTCGAGCCTGTTTGTCCATCTTTACAGGCCCAATGATCGAACAGTCTTTCAGTGCCATGAACAACATAATTAACAAAAAACCCAATCGCCTAAAGGTTGAAACCTTTGCAGCCATACAGACCATTCGTTATGACCTGAAGTCAACGAACGACTCTTCATTCTCATGATACAAACATATCAACTTTCTTCGATCGCCAATAAATCGCCCCTTGTGCCGAAGAATGCATATGTCGTTTGGTTTATACTCGAAAAGGTTAGAAGCTCTCAAGAATAAAAAAGGAAAAAAACAGGCAGAACTTGGACTTAGACCCTATATCAAGAAGCAAAAATTATGTGTACATAAAAAAGCACAACGACTAATGCGTAAAATTACCTCCATCTAAGATATATTGTTGTATATAAATTATGTAAATATAATAAATCCGGAATTCTTTCATCCTTGACCTACACAATTGTGGGGAATATCATCTTTTGAAAACGTGCAACCCAGTCTGAGTGGAAAAGGTCACGTAAAAACGGATGATGATGATGATGGGATGATGATGATTTGGACCAAATCAAATATTCTTTGCTCATTTTAAAAATATCTATGTTTTGAAGTGTGCAAAATGTACCTTAGGTACCTGCAGGCCTGTCTGTAAAAATTTCGTCTGGCGCGCGACTCTTCGTGCGCGTCAACTCATCGAGGCGCGCTATTAATTTTTCCCCCTCAGATTCCCAAGGTGCACGATTTTTATTTTTTTCCGAGTTCAGGCGGGTGACTATTAATTTTATTAACTGTTCTAGCCAAGTCGACTTCATGATTATTTAACATAGACATACCTTACTGTCTGTCTATATAGTAAACCTTTGTCATTATTTTTTTAGTCTTTGGCCTGTAACGCGAGTTTAAAGACCCTTCTTAAAGTCAACACATATGCTGAGATCAAACTTTTCTTGATTTTTAGTGTTCGTTACAAAACTGGTACAAACTCTTTGTATAGCCGGCGATTTTAACATTAACGCTCTGACGTATAACAATTTCCCTAAAACTAGATCTTTTTTAACATGCTTCTTGCTCATAATATTTTTCTTCTAATTAATCGGCCCACTCGTGTAACTAAAACGTTAGCAACTGCTATTGATAATTTAATAGTTTAGACAACGCGTGACGGCACGCCGATTTTAAATGAAATGCACTCCTAATGCGCTCACGTTGTTTAGTTTAAGACAGCGAATTGAATTACGAAAAAATTTGATACATAATACGCGTTACTAGGTGCTGTGGTAATAAAACCGTCACAAAATTCAGAGTTTTAATGCTATTAAATGTCACAGCACATACTTGCACGTTGCATAGCGAAATACAGCTTCAACAAGTTGAAATACAACTGCAAAGTTTGGAAAAAGCATGAAGTTAATAACCTTTAAAAACGGATGTTCGCTTATGCGTTTTGTTAAATTGTCTTTTCCTTGTTTTTGTAAACAAAACTGAATGTTTTTTTTTGTGGTTTGATCTTTTTATCTTCCATCGTATGCAGCATAGCATAGTTCTTCTGCATTTGTTTGTCTCTAAGTTGAATGGAACTTTCAAAAACCTGTAGCATCGCACGTAAACATGTCTGTCGGTTCTTTTCCTTTTTTCTATGATTGACGTCAAACTTTTTGGATAACAGTTAATAATTGATAACAAAATTTATCGAAATTAAAATTATATTTATATAATACGTTGGAGGAAGAACTGACTTTAGAGACTTACAATGTCTAAAAAACTGGAAATCACGTTAATTTATTTTGCTTAGTAAGGGGAACGAGGGACGCGATTTATTTTGCACGTCAACTCATTGAGGCGCGTGTGGAGGTGCGCGAGCGACGCGCCTTATAAAGACAGGCCTGTACCTGAATTTATATTTTCTGTAAGCCAGAACTCTCACCAATATTTTTCAACATTGAGAATTGACAGCATCAGCATCTCTTCATCAACACAACATTGTTTGTGTCCAAGAACACCGCTTCTTCCATGATGATGAAGTTCTTAAACATGATGATACGGGTAATGATTGGCTACTTGTTACTTCATCTGCAGTCAAAAACACTGCAAATGCTTTGATCGGCGGAGTTTGGTTACTTCTTAGCCCAAAAGATAAAAAATTTCTCAACAACATCGAATCGATCAGTCCCCACATTCTTATTGCTTCATTCAATGGTAGTCCCAAAACATTCATAATTTGTTGCTACAGTCCTACGAACGTATCAGAAGAGGCCGACATAGAGGAATTTTATGGCAACCTTTCAACTTTAACTCGCCAAATTCCCAAGCGTAATGTCACCTTGACTGGAGGAGACTTCAATGCAAAACTTGGTAGAAATGATGGTTTCAAGCACTCTTTTCATGCTGAAGCAAACAGGAATGGGGAATGGCTAAAGGATTTCCTTTTCAAATTAGTCTGAATATGGCTTTCCAGAAACAAGCAGGAAAGAAATGGACATTTACATATCCAAACGGCTTGAATGCTCAGATTGATCTTATTCTTATAAACAAGAAATGGGTTAACTGTGCCATTAATTGTGAACCTTTTTATTCCTTCAGTACCTTGAGCTTGGATCATCGAATGATATTGGCAAAGATCAGAATGAGTCTTTGGGCAAACAAACTGAAAATGCTGAAGGCACCCCATTATGACTGGTTAAATACTTAGAGACCAAACATTTCATGCAAGTTTAAAATCACCCTGTCAAACAGATATCAGTCACTGCAAGATGAAAGTAATATCTCAACAGCAGACTAGCTATACAAACATTTTGAAAGTGCATGCGCATTATTTGCTACTGAAGAACTGCTACCAGTCCGACGAAAAGCTAAAAGGAACGCCCCATGGGAATCTGATGATATAGCATTAAAACACGAAGATCTTAAAACAGCTATGCTTATTAAACGAAATATTGACCCTTCTCCAGAAAACCGGTACCGCTTTCCTATGGCACAAACGGAACTAAAAGCAAGATACCAAACAACTATGCTGCTGAACAGGAAGCATACGTAAAATCAAAGATTGACTTGATAGAAACTCCTGCAGTCAATAAGCAAGCGACGCTAGCTTGGAAAACGGTTAATTAAATTTCTGGCAGGAAGAGTAGTAGCAAGGCAAAGCTTAAGAGTAAATTAATTAATTACCTTTAATGGGTAAAGCACCAAAGATTTCGATAAAAAAAAACAATTAAAATTAATTGAGGGTGAGCTAAACATCAAGAGAAGTCCCTTCTCCATGGAGGAACTGATAGCTGCGAAGAGACAGATAAAACAAGGAAAAGCCTGCGGTCTAGATAACATCACTCCAGAGGTATGGTTAACGGGTGACTTTGATATCAAGCTATTAGGCTTTTGTAACAAAGTATACCAACAGGATCCAATCGAAAGATGAACTGAAAGAAGTATCTAGCCCTTTCCCAAGAAGGGAGATCTTGGCTTAACAAAGAACTATATCGGGGAATCACATAAACTGCTATCTCTGCCAAAATTTACAACTTGCTCTTCTAAACAGAATTCACCCAGAACTAGAGAAGATCCTCCGCAAAAACCAAAACGGTTTTCGACAAAAACGCTCAACTGAAGGCCAAATTCTCACCATCCGCAGAATAATCGAGGCCATCAAAGTCAAAAACTTAACAGCAATACTCATGTTTATTGACTTTTCCGAGGCTTTTGATTTCATACACCGCGGCAAGTTGAAGGAAATCATTCTCGCCTATGGAATACCCGAAGAAACAGTATCAGCTATCATGATGCTCAATCAAAACTCAAAATCTATGGTCAGATCACCCGCCGGTGACACCAACTTTTTTGACATAGTGGCAGGAGTTTTGCAAGGGGATATTCTTGCACCAAGACAAAACGGAGTGTATTGCCTATAATCAAATTGGTGAGCACCAATTTACAGCACTGTAAATTCGAAAAGCGGCCACCAAATCAAGTCCGTCCACGATTTCTGTTACATTGGTAGCTACATTCAATCTACTAAGAAAGACATTAACATCAGGAAAGCAAAGGCATGGAAAGTACTCGGTGGCCTTGATGTCATATGGAAGTCCCCCTCTCAGAAAAATATAAGAGAAGTATCTTCAAAGCTGTTGTGGAATCTGTCGTTACGTACAGATCATCCACATGGACATTAACTAAACAACAAGAAAAATCATTAGATGGCACTTACACCCGCCTACTCAGGGCAGCACTCGGTGTAAGCTGGAAGAGACATAGAACAAACAAAAGCCTCTATGGACACCTGTCAACTATATATATTGTTATGAGAGAAAGGAGATTAAAACTGGCTGGGCATCTCTGGAGGAACAAGAACAAACTAGCCAGCAGTGTTCTTTTCTGGAGCCTCAGACATGGGAAAAGATCGATTGGAAGACACTTACGTGTCCACACAGATCAACTGGTAGAGAATACTGGACTATGCTAAAAATCTGAGCATGCTGTGTCTACATTCTAACCCCCTAATGACTTGCCGTGTCATAGAAGCCACCATATCGCAGTAACCATTTGGAACTATGCCACAAGTTACTCATCCCTAAAGGGACCAGTCACTACACTAAATTGTAGATCCTAGACGATACATAACTACTTTTCACTGTGGCAGAGGACGGACCAATGCTGGAATAGTATAAAGCAATCAGTCGCAATTATATATAGAAATACGTTGTGCTTGGCATACAGAAAATACTGTATAATTAAAGTATGTCATCGTACATTTTGCACACTTATCAGCAAATAATATTTGATTTGGTGCAAAAACAAGCTAATAAAAACAGTAATTAAAAGGGTTGCAGTATTCAAACTTAGAAATGCAATGTACTTGGTGTTGGTTTAAAAAAACGTTATGAACAAAACTAATTAATTGTTCAAAAGTGATTTGCAAATTTTTCATTTAAAGTTCATTCATTGTAACTTGCTGCATTTTTATGTATCCTTGTAATGTATTTGTTAATCATTACCCAAGTTATTGCAGGCTCTCTCTCCACATGCTAACATTCAATGCCCTGACGTATAAAATGCAACCGACTGATTTGGCTGTGACCTGAATGTCTCCATGGACCAGAGTCACCTGAAACCATCTCTACTATTACAGTGGAGACGGCCAGCCCAGAGGCTAAACCAAACCGCGGAAAACATCTAAACTGCGGGTGAAGCGCACCAACGCTGGGTCAAATAAATCTGCAGCTCATTGGAGGGTTCAAGCGCTCTACTCTCAGGTGAGCTCGAGTAGTGAAATATAGAAACAAAATGAGAAAAATTATATTTTGTAATCGATAACTACTTATAAATACTTTATATTCTCGTAAATACTTTATATTCTTGTGTATTATTCCTTTGAGAAAAAATTATCTTTAAAAAAATATTTAATCCAAATTATGTTAGGAATAAATACTTTATTTAAAGCTAATAGATATTTAAAGATATAAAATGTCACGGCACATATTTTCACTAGCAAAATACAGCTTGAACAAGTTAAAATACGACGACTTCTTAGTGATAACAATGTCTTCTTGAAATTAGGAAAAAGTGCGAAGTATGCTGGTTTATTGGTTTTGTGAAAGTGTTTCATTCTTTTTTGTAAACAAAACTGATTGTTTCGTTGTGGTTTGATCTTTTTTTCTTCCATGGAATGCAGCATAGTTCTTCTGCATTTTAAAGTTTTATGTAAACAAAACTGAATGTTTCATTGTGGTTTCATCTTTTTTTCTTCCATCGAATGCAGCATAGTTCTTCTGCATTTATCTGACTCTAAGTTGAGAGTGAATTCTAATTTGTCGAGGCCTGACTTTAACAACAGAAATAGTATATGAGCTTCTCTCCAATGTGCTGATTGCTTTATGCCATTTCAGCATTGGTCCGCCCTCAGCCGCAGTGAAAAAGTAGTTATGTATCGTCTACGATCTACACTTAAGTGTAGTGACTGGTCCTTTTAGGGATGAGTAACTTGTGGCATAGTTCCAAATGGTTACTGCAATATGACGGCTTCTTTGACACGTCAGGTCATTAAGGGGTCAGGATGTAGACACAGCATGCTCAGATTTTTCTGAAACCACGTTTTTCTTTTTTTTCTAAATGCGTACGTCATAGAAATATGTTATGGTTGACTTACGGAAATTACGAATTCAGGTACGTCATTGTACATTTTGCACACTTCGAATCATAGATATAAAAGTTAAATACATCTGGCGTACGCAAAAAAAATATGTACGCGGACGTTCCTACACCAAGGTAGGCGTACGTGCCGGCAAGCGGGTACGCGAAAACGTACACAAAAATGAGAAGACTGGCGTACATGCCGGCGAGCGGGTTTGCGAAAACGTATGCGAAAATGAGAAGACTGATAGGATATAGTATCTTAACATTGCTTCAGTCCATGCCCTGAAATAGCTGTCGGTCATCGGTCAATGTCCGATGAAATACGGCCGTTGACCGGCGTATATGCGCATATCAACGGTCAAGTTGACCGATGACTTTTTTGCAAACTTTTTATTTGAACTAAAATTCAAAAAATTGACTGACGTGATCTATCGAACCTTGAATTAATGTTTATAATTAATGGATTTGTTATCATTTAAACTCATTTTTTCAGTCTACAACATAAAGATAGTATATACTACAGTCTTCTTATTTTTGCGTACGTTTTCACAAACCAGCTCACCGGTAGGTACGCCTGATACTTTGCTGCTAAGTTTGCAAAATGTACGATGACGTACCTGAATTGGTATTTTCCGTATGCCAAACGTAACGTATTTCTATGACGTACGCATTTAAGAAAAAAAGAAAAACATGTTTTTAGTTATGAAAATCTGAGCATGCTGTGTCTACATCCTAACCCTTTAATGACCTGGCGTGTCAAAGAAGCCGTCATATCGCAGTAACCATTTGGACCTATTCTACAAGTTGTTTAAAAGTTTCATTCAACTTAGACAGATAAATGTAGAAGAACTATACTGCATTCGATGGAAGAAAAAAAAGATCAATACACAAAGAAACAATCAGTTTTGTTTATATACAAAAAAGAATGAAAAGACACTTTAAAACGCAGAAGAACTATCTTAAGCGGATTAATTTTTGCGGATTTAGGCATTTTCCGCGAAATTAAATCCGCGCGAAAACCACGATAATACGCCGTCCGCGAAATTAAATATGCGCGAAAAATCTAAATTTTGGCGATGCCTGGAATTAAATCCCCCTCCACCCTAAAAAAATTTAAACATTAATAGGAAAAGACGACAGTTCGAATTGTCTTTTTATGTCCTTTTTGATCAGAATAAAAAAAGCTACGATACAACTAATCCAGATTTATAACTTCAATCTCTTTTCTCCTTTCTTTTGAGCACCTTTATTGCCTCGTTTAAAGAGCTCTTGAATGTCTCTCAATTTTACTTCGCGTTTTTTGTTGTGTTTGTGACGGCAGTGTTAGTAGCTATGGTTGAGCTCCCTCTTTTACGACCATAATTTACCGAAATTAAATTAAATCCGCGTGAAATAACACAAATTTGGTCATCCGCGATATTAAATCCGCGTGAAATAACACAAACTTTGGTCGTCCGCAATATTAAATCCGCGCAAAAACAGCGAAAACCTACGTCCGCAAAAATTAATCCGCTTATGCTGCAATTGATGAAAGAAAAAATCAAAACACAAAACATTCAGTTTTGTTTACAATATTCAATGAAAAGAGGCTTTAAAATGCAGAATAACTATGCTGCATTCGCTTCGAGAAAAAAGATCAAAACACAAAGAAACCTTCATTCATATATATCTGTGAATTCAATTGTTTTCTGGTAAGCAAACCTCAAAAAATCTCTACCTGTAAAAAAAGTTATCAAATAAAGATTAGTTATTGGTGAGGTCCAAATCTTGTAGATAGGCGACGTAGGTTTTCTTAGTTTTCGCGCGGATTTAATATCGCGGACGACCAAAGTTTGCGTTATTTTGTGCGGATTTAATTTCGCAGACGACCAAAGTTTGTGTTATTTCGCGCGGATTTAATTTAATTTCGGTAAATTATACAACACTTTAAAATCAAATGACAACCCTCCATTTTTATTTTGAAAAATCGCACGCCATGGCTATTAAAATATATTTATGACGTGCGATTTGCCACACGCGAACAAAATATTCAAGAAAGAAACTGGATAAATCATGCCTACGGTGGGGATAATCTCCATTGCATTGAAACAGCATGATTGATCGAAGTTATTGAAGATTACAAAACATCATTTTTCTCATTTTGTTTCTGTATTTCACTACTCGAGCTCGCCTGAAAGTAGAGCGCTTGAACCCTCCAATGAGCTGCAGATTTATCTGACCCAGCGTTGGTGCGCATTCACCCGCAGTATAGATGTTTTCCGTGGTTTGGTTTAGCCTCTGGGCTGGCCTTCTCCACTGTAATAGTAGAGATGGTTTCAGGTGACTCTGGTCCATGGAGACATTCAGGTCACCGCCAAATCAATCAGTCACATTTTATACGTCAGGGCATTGAATGTTAGCATGTGGAGAGAGAGCCGGCAACAGCTTAAGTAGTGATTAACAAACACATTGCAAGGAGACATTAAAATGCGGCAATGGACAATGAATTAAATTAATTAATGCACATCGCGAAACAGTAAAAATCGTACTTATTTGCGTACGGAACAATTTTAATAATGAGAAGACTGATACTAGCTTCTTTTGATTTGTGTTTTCGTTGATGTTGCTATTTATTTCGTTCAACCTCGTTAATTAGTTAATTCCCTGTGTCTTTTCCCAAAGTTTTCTGACTAAGTAGTCATGTCTCCATGGTGTTAAAGAGAGATTATTGTTTGAAATGCTAATGCATAATGTTAAGTTGACCGATAGAAACGTTATTTATGTCGGTCAGTTTTGACCGACGGCGAACTTCGATGACCGATAAAATTTATGAGTACGGCGGTCAACGTGACCGATGAGCTTATAATATTTATTTCAGGCCCTGCAGTCTTGTCTTTCTTCATGTTACAAACAATATCTAAAAAATTATCAAGTTAAGTCAAAACAAATTTAGAAGTTGTTTTGCGTGCCCGACCGACTTTCACAAATTGGAATATCAATATTACATATTGCCACTTCCAAAAAAATATATTCATTTTTGTTGCTTACCTACTACAGATTAATAAAATTGTTTTTAGATGTTAAGAAACTGGTCCAACTAACATACAATGATAAAAAAAAAATGCTGTTTTGCTTCGGAATGTTGCACATGTTTATGGTGAAATTGCCTACACAAGAAGATATTTGAATGGACATTTGTCTGTACAATGCAGAAAATGTGGCATCTTTCTTCCACTTTGTTTTTGTGATTTTTTAAAACCTTTTCTTCAATTTCTTACCTTAAGTAAATATCAACTTTTTCTACATATTTATTTATTACATAAAAAAGGAAATTCATACAAAATATTTACTTTTTTGCCGTGGCAATATTCTGTTAAACTACGGAACAGTTGCAATGTTATGCACATGCATCATCAACCTCATTTGATACAAAAACAAAACAAATAAGAACCGGGGGTGTTTAGTAAAACTCATTTTTATTGTATGCAAAACAAAACAAACGTAAAAATTTAATTACTCTGAAATATATAACTTTCTTGAGAAAACAACATTA
Organism: Candelabrum cocksii; assembly: GCA_963930725.1. Classification (NCBI taxonomy): domain Eukaryota; kingdom Metazoa; phylum Cnidaria; class Hydrozoa; order Anthoathecata; family Candelabridae; genus Candelabrum; species Candelabrum cocksii. The sequence goes on along the minus strand of OZ005671.1, from coordinate 9,221,619 downwards.
GATGTATTTTTCACAATAAATAAAAACACGGAAAATCGCAATTCTTTATCACAAAATCAGTGTTGTTGTTGTTGCGATTGAGAAATATCCACAAGATGTTTGAATAGACAATCAGTCTGTTTCTTGAGACGCGCACGCGCCCACACACGCCATAAATCGATTTGCGCGTGCTGTTAATCACACATTATCGCACGCCATAAAAATACATTGTACTGCTATTTTTTACAAAATTTTAAAATTCAGTCTCTACTCGTCAAACCAGCCATTAAAATGGCGGTAGAAATTGCTGTTGTTATCAAGTTTCCAGTTTCAAACTCACTCAGCAGACCTGGGGTTTTAATCAGCAGTGTAAACTAAAGTTTAAAATCCTTTTAAATAGCCTATTTTGGGTGGATAATAGCTGCTACGTAATTAGAAATTACTTTGCAAATATAAATTTTGACATAAAGTTAACGTTACCAATCATTTATTAAACGTTTCAAAAAGTTTGATATGCAACGTAAAATAGGAAAGAAGGAAACCGACAGATATGTTTACACGCGATGCCACAGGTTGTTTAAAAGTTCCATTCAACTTAGAGACAGATAAATGCAGAAGAACTATGCTGCATTTGATGGAAGAAAAAAAAGATCAATACACAAAGAAACAATCAGTATTGTTTACAAAAAAGAATGAAAAGACACTTTAAAATACAGAAGAATTATGCTGCAATCAAGGGAAGAAAAAAATCAAAACATTCAGGTTTGTTTACAAAAAAGAATGAAAAGAGACTTTAAAATGCAGAAGGACTATTCTGCATTCGATTTGAGATAAAAGATCAAAACTCAAAGAAACGATTCATTTTATATATCTTCCATCGAATGCAGCATGGTTCTTCTGCATTTGTTTGTCTCTATGTTGAATTGAACTTTTAAACAACCTGTATCATTGCGTGTAAACATGTCTGTTCTTTGAAATTCTTCATCCTTTGTTTACGTTAGATAACATTTATAATTATCACACACCTTCACACGCCTAGACACGTTCAGGCCTAATTTGTTCTTATAAGAAAGCCTGCTTGTTATTCACTTTTATGCGCGTAAATTCACAATAATATTAGATTCTAAATTAGGCTACCGTAATTAATCTGTCGCGGTCACGTTACGTTGGCCGGTTAGGGTTAGGGTTAGTTGACCTGTTTATTTCTTGTATCTATATTCAATATATACTATCTCATCGAATCCTTTACCATGCTTATAAATATTAAAGCAAATACAGGCATATAATGCACAAGAAAGAAAAAACTTGCAAATGTATGTAAAGAAAGATATATTTTTTGGCGATCATATGCTCACCTAGAGCTATGGCGAGGAAAGCCTAATTTTGGGCTCGCCATGACTCTGGAGGTGATACTTTTGGCGATCGCCTGCCTCATTTCATAACGACAACACTGAAAATAGGAACCTATAGCGAAATTTAAAAACTTAAATTGCTATAGTTGTGTTACATAATATGCAATATATTGTTTTTGCTGGAAACATTTCATTTTGTTTATTAATATTTAGCTCAACAGAGAAATTCTCATTTGATATTAAAATAAAATAACAACGCGCGCCTCGTTTGTACTCTTTCTTATATATATTCATAAAAAACTAATAAATACATTTCTTGTTAAAACAAGTTGTTTTACATTGTCAACATAAGATTTTATACATTACTGAAAGTAGTTACTGCACAAAAAATTAGCATAAAAGTTCTTGTCTTTGTAAATAAAATACTGGCTATCTTTCTTTATCTTTCAGTGAGTCTTGCATCACCGAAGCTAACATCATAACTGTAGTTTAATATTTTTAAAAGATCTTCTTTTGAGTCATGCGGATGGAGAGTACTGCATGACTTTGTCTTCTATAAAAAGCGAAAGCGAAAATAGTTTTAACAAGTTAAAATAAGACGACTTTTTTAGTGATCTTTGAAGGGTGTCTTCTGCATGTTTATTAGTTTTGTTAAAGTGATTTATGTAAACAAAACTGAACGTTTCTTTGTGGTTTGATCTTAATTTTTCTTCCATCCAATGCAGCATAGTTCTTCTGCATTTGTTTGTGTCTAAGTTGAATGGAACTTTTAAACAACCTGTAGCATCAAGTCTGTCGGTCATGTCTTATTTCCTGAGAAAACTAGACTCTAAAGTCTTAATTTCACGGCTCCTATTTTACTGCGACATCAGCATCTATTCTTTACAGTTTTTTATCTACCCGGCACTTAATAAGCGAGAAAAAGTTAAGCGCATGCGTACTTGAAATGCCGGGCATGTAAGTTTTGAGTTTGTCTATACCGGCTGCGGGGCATACAGACACTACAAACTTTTATCTATATCAGAAAACCAATGTTGTTTTCAAACTAAACCACTAAACCCACAAGTTTTATCTGAAGTAGAAATGTCCATGGTCCATGTTACTTTTACAGCCGGAAGGTATCTATTTGAGTTGGTTTCACTGCTATTTCAATAAATCTATGAAAAAAGGCGGAACAAATCCAGACAGAAAAGTCTGTTTCATTTATATATATAGCTATATATATTAGAGGTAAGAGGTATGGGGTAAATTTCAGGTCATATTTTTCAATCCTTGTGGCCTAAATTTTATTTCATTTAGAATCTTATAGAAATTCAGAAAAAACAAAAAAAAATAATTTTTTACAGTTTTTGGCGGTTTGCCGCCCAAAAATCCCCTATTTAGGGTCAAAATTTCAAAAAAATCAAAATCTTTTAAATATATATACACATGTTTTAACAGAAATTTTATGCTGAATTCAAATTAAAACATTAAATATCTTGAAAACCTTTCTAATTTGATAAAGTTTAGATATACTAATTATCTATTTTACCATAATTTAGGCAAAAAGTAAACCAAACTATAAAAAAAACGCAACATATTTTCTGAAAAGATTTTAATTGAATATTATTTATATAAAATATCAACGTTTACATGGTTTTTCAAAGTGAAGATTAACAGCCTATCATTTGATACGTCCCATTCTCCATCAATTCTGCATGATGCTGCTATGTTTTTGATCGATACTTCTGCAATATCTAAGATTGCGGGATTTTTCCATTTAAGGATTGAATTCTTGTTAACTCTCTGGAGGTGTTCAATTTTGTACATGTCATTTTGTTTTTCAATACAATAGCCTAAACACCAGACATTTTTGTTGTTTTCAATCCACAAGGTGACACACATCTCATTCACTGCAATCCCATCAGTATTGGTTGTGTCAGGAGTAGGTTCCAATTGTAGCACAGCTAGCGCCTCAGAATTTGTTGGAAGACTGACATATTTGCTTTTGTTGTTTCCTCCTAATAGGATGCACAAGTTTAGCAATCTTTCTTCGTGGTTGATTTTGTTAAGTTTAAATAGTCGTGAATTGCACACTATTTCTGAACGGTGAGTGTCTCTGAAGTAGGCGATTTCTGTTCTCACGATTCTTTCTGCGTTTTCTGCATTGAATTTAAGAATATCTTCTAATTCTTCAACACTTGTTGCTGGTCCTCTCCATGTCTTACATTGTTGTAGAAGCTTCGAAGTGTAGACGGATTGATTGTTAGCTTTCTGCAACTTTTCAATAATTTTCTTTTCATTAAAACATTTCTGAGATTTCGTCCACTTTTCTTCACGCATATTCAAAATTTTCATTATTGTCTTTACAATAGTTTGATCTTTAGCACTGGAAAAGGAGGATTGGTATAATGTCATGTCATTTCGTATTGATTTGGCTTTAAATTTATGATTTCAGCATTTAGCTGTGATCGCTTTTCTATCAAATAATGAGAAGACACGCTCGCTTGGAATATTGTTCGTTGGAAGATTTTTCAATTCTTCTTTGGTCAATAGGTGCAGTTGCGTTGCTCGAGCTGGTTCACTATTCTCGGCAAAACCATACTCTCTTCCGCATTGTACATAAACACTTTTTGCTGCATCAACACACATGGATTTTAGGATGAGTTCTTCGGTCTCAGAAGATGGTAGTTGAACTTCTAGGTGCCGGTATTTCACAATGTAATTTTTAAGTGTTTCCATTTGTCCTTCTTTCAGTTCTTTGTACAAGCTTGGAAAGACCTCAAAAAGCTGTTCTTGAGAACTTATTTCAACAAAATCACTAATAATATCACTTAATTAACAAGTATTTTAGACCATATATAGGAGGAGTTATATCACATAAAAATTACTAAGATATATAGATATATTCATCTTTGGGCTTATTTTACAAGAAAAAGGGAATTATTATTTCAAGTTTATGGTCCATATCCACCAAAATCTACATTTTCAGCATATGCTTCCTATATTTTTATTAATCTGCATAAAATTTCCTAAAAAATGATGTATAACTTATATATCTTATATAAATTGACTATATATAGAAAAATTATTCAGTAAAAAACTGTTTTAGGTCCTCCGCTGGACTAAAAATGGTGGCAAACCGTCAAAAATGCATTACATTGAAATATTTTATTAAATTCTTCACTCTTACGCATATTAAAACAAAATAAAAGTTAGGCCACATATTTTCCAGATATCTCATTTATACCTCCTACCCCTATATATATATATTTAGATTTCACAAAACAAAACCAAAACCAGAATAGTAATAATAATACTTACTCAACTTAGGTACAGGTTGCGTTTCCCAAAACATGTACGACTTCTTTGGTGTTTCTTTGCTTTTATTCTCATTGAACATTTTCTCAAAAGCTTTGCAGAGATCTTTTGACGTGGATGAACTATCAAAGGGTCGTTTTTCTGTTTCTACATTACAATCGATATTGTCGGCAATTTGTTTCCCTTTCTTATTCTTTTTAGAAGTGATTTCATGTTCTGCAACTTTTTCTAATTCATCTGAATTGTCTTGTATCGCCTTCTTATCTGCCATGATATTTGATATTTGGATAGATATAATCACACCATTTTAAAAATAGAAAAATTGAAAGTGCTTGTCGAATTATTAGCAATAAACTCCATAACTCAAATTATCATTTTATTGTATCTCTGTTGCGGATTCCAGGAAAGGCAGAGAGATCTGTGTCGGAGGGAAATCTCCTTATCACCATGGATTAGTTGTAATAGCGTGGGTGCATGGTCTATATATATATTCACGACCGCACATTATCAGAAAAAAAATTGTAGGCCAGTTTTTCATATTTATCTTTTCTTAATAACCTTTAAGCATGCACGGGAAATGACTAGAAATACATGTTTTCTTCTTTCCTTGAGATTTGATGCAAAAAATTTCTTGATGGAATATATTTATAGAGAAAGGGAACAATCATATAAAGAAAAATGATTTAAGTGAAATTTCTTTCAATGATAAATGTTACTAACAAATTAAATACATTACAAACAAAATTGAACGATAAGTATTCACATAAAAATGTTTGATCGGCTTTTCTTGTTTCTGTGTAGTTTTATAAATGTTTTCACGTTACCTGCAACTATTGAGTCCGTGCTTATTTCTCTTCTGTAATTGAAGAAGATGTTTGCAATACAGCCGGCCCAGGTCGCTCGGCCCTTCCTGGAATCCGCTATAGCAATTCTAGGTGCTTATATTAAGGAATTAAGGCCTGTGGGGGTCCTTGGGGCAAAATGCGGCAACCAGGAGGGGGTTGCGGGTGGGCACCCAAATACGCACAACAACTTCATGGTGGTAAGAAGTTTAACACCCGGCCCAGGTCCCTCGGCCCTTCCTGGAATCCGCTAGAGCAATTCTAGGTGCTTATATTAAGGAATTAAGGCTTCTGGGGGTCCGTGGAAAAAATGCGGGTAACCAGGAGAGTGTTGCGGGTGGGCAGCCATATACCCGCAACAACCTCATGGTGGTAAGAAGTTTGACTCCCGGCCCAGGTCTCTCGGCCCTTCCTGGAATCCGCTAGAGCAATTCTAGGTGCTTATATTAAGGAATTAAGGCTTCTGGGGGTCCGTGCAACAAAATGCGGAGAACCAGGAGGGTGTTGCGGGTGGGCAGCCATATACGCACAACAACCTCATGGTGGTAAGAAGTTTGACTTCCGGCCCAGGTCTCTAGGCCCTTCCTGGAATCCGCTATAGCAATTCTAGGTGCTTATATTAAGGAATTAAGGCTTCTGGGGGTCGGTGCAACAAAATGCGGGGAACAAGGAGAGGGTAGCAGGTGGGCAACCATATACACACAATAACCTCATGGTGGTAAGAAGTTTGACACCCGACCCAGATCCTTCGGCCCTTCCTGGAATCCGCCAGAGCAATTCTAGGTGCTTATATTAAGGAATTAATGCTTCTGGGGGTCCGGGCAACAAAATGCGGGGAACCAGGAGGGAGTAGCGGGTGGTCCCCCATATACGTACAACAACCTCATGGTGGTAAGAAGTTTGACACCCGGCCCAGGTCCCTCGGCCCTTCCTGGAATCCGCTAGAGCATTCTAGGTGCTTATATTAAGGAATTAAGGCTTCTGGGGGTCCGTGCAACAAAATGCAGGGAACCAGGAGGGGGTTGCGGGTGGGCACCCATATACGCACAACAACCTTATGGTGGTAAGTAGTTTGACACCCGGCCCAGGTCCCTCGCCCCATCCTGGAATCCGCCAGAGCAATTCTAGGTGCTTATATTAAGGATTTAAGGCTTCTGGGGGTCCGTGCAACAAAATGCGGGGAACCAGAAGGGGGTTGCGGGTTGGCACCCATATACGCACAACAACCTCATGGTGTTAAGAAGTTTGACACCCAGCCCAGGTTCCTCGGCCCTTCCTGGAATCCGCCAGAGAAATTCTAGGTGCTTATATTAAGGAAGTAAGGCTTCTGGTGGTCCGTGCAACAAAATGCGGGGAACAAGGAGGGGGTTGCGGGTGGGCAACCATATACGCACAACAACCTCATGGTGGTAAAAAGTTTGACACCCGGCCCAGGTCCCTCGGCCCTTCCTGGAATCCGCTAGAGCATTCTAGGTGCTTATATTAAGGAATTAAGGCTTCTGGGGGCCCGTGCAACAAAATGCAGGGAACCAGGAAGGGGTTGCGGGTGGGCACCCATATACGCACAACAACCTTATGGTGGTAAGTAGTTTGACACCCGGCCCAGGTCCCTCGGCCCTTCCTGGAATCCGCCAGAGCAATTCTAGGTGCTTATATTAAGGATTAAAGGCGTCTGGGGGTCCGTGCAACAAAATGCGAGGATCCAGGAGGGGGTTGCGGGTGGGCACACATATACGCACAACAACTTCATGGTGGTAAGAAGTTTAACACCCGGCCCAGGTCCCTCGGCCCTTCCTGGAATCCGCTAGAGCAATTCTAGGTGCTTATATTAAGGAATTAAGGCTTCTGGGGGTCCGTGGAAAAAATGCGGGTAACCAGGAGAGTGTTGCGGGTGGGCAGCCATATACCCGCAACAACCTCATGGTGGTAAGAAGTTTGACTCCCGGCCCAGGTCTCTCGGCCCTTCCTGGAATCCGCTAGAGCAATTCTAGGTGCTTATATTAAGGAATTAAGGCTTCTGGGGGTCCGTGCAACAAAATGCGGAGAACCAGGAGGGTGTTGCGGGTGGGCAGCTATATACGCACAACAACCTCATGGTGGTAAGAAGTTTGACTTCCGGCCCAGGTCTCTAGGCCCTTCCTGGAATCCGCTAGAGCAATTCTAGGTGCTTATATTAAGGAATTAAGGCTTCTGGGGGTCGGTGCAACAAAATGCGGGGAACAAGGAGAGGGTAGCAGGTGGGCAACCATATACACACAATAACCTCATGGTGGTAAGAAGTTTGACACCCGACCCAGATCCTTCGGCCCTTCCTGGAATCCGCCAGAGCAATTCTAGGTGCTTATATTAAGGAATTAATGCTTCTGGGGGTCCGGGCAACAAAATGCGGGGAACCAGGAGGGAGTAGCGGGTGGTCCCCCATATACGCACAACAACCTTATGGTGGTAAGTAGTTTGACACCCGGCCCAGGTCCCTCGCCCCATCCTGGAATCCGCCAGAGCAATTCTAGGTGCTTATATTAAGGATTTAAGGCTTCTGGGGGTCCGTGCAACAAAATGCGGGGAACCAGAAGGGGGTTGCGGGTTGGCACCCATATACGCACAACAACCTCATGGTGTTAAGAAGTTTGACACCCAGCCCAGGTTCCTCGGCCCTTCCTGGAATCCGCCAGAGAAATTCTAGGTGCTTATATTAAGGAAGTAAGGCTTCTGGTGGTCCGTGCAACAAAATGCGGGGAACAAGGAGAGGGTTGCGGGTGGGCAACCATATACGCACAACAACCTCATGGTGGTAAAAAGTTTGACACCCGGCCCAGGTCCCTCGGCCCTTCCTGGAATCCGCCAGAGCAATTCTAGGTGCTTATATTAAGGATTTAAGGCGTCTGGGGGTCCGTGCAACAAAATGCGAGGATCCAGGAGGGGGTTGCGGGTGGGCACACATATACGCACAACAACCTCATGGCGGTAAGAAGTTTGACACCCAGCCCAGGTCCCTCGGCCCTTCCTGGAATCCGCTAGAGCAATTCAAGGTGCTTATATTAAGGAATTAAGGCTTCTGGGGGTCCGTGCAACAAAATGCAGGGAACCAGGAGGGGGTTGCGGGTGGGCACACAAATACGCACAACAACCTCATGGTGGTAAGAAGTTTAACACCCGGCCCAGGTCCCTCGGCCCTTCCTGGAATCCGCTAGAGCAATTCTAGGTGTTTATATTAAGGAATTAAGGCTTCTGGGGGTCCGTGCAACAAAATGCGGAGAACCAGGAGGGTGTTGCGGGTGGGCAGCCATATACGCACAACAACCTCATGGTGGTAAGAAGTTTGACTTCCGGCCCAGGTCTCTAGGCCCTTCCTGGAATCCGCTAGAGCAATTCTAGGTGCTTATATTAAGGAATTAAAGCCTCTGGGGGACCGTGCAACAAAATGCGGGGAACCAAGAGGTGGTAGCAGGTGGGCACCCATATACGCAGAACAACCTCATGGCGGTAAGAAGTTTGACACCCGGCCCAGGTCCCTCGGCCCATCCTGGAATCCGCCAGAGCAATTCTAGGTGCTTATATTAAGGAATTAAGGCTTCTGGGGGTCCGTGGAACAAAATGAGGGGAACCAGGAGGGGGTTGCGGGTGGGCACCCATATACGCGCAACAACCTCATGGTGGTAAGAAGTTTGACACCCGATCCAGGTCCCTCGGACCTTCCTGGAATACGCCAGAGCAATTCTATGTGCTTATATTAAGGAATTAAGGCTTCTGGGGTTCGGTGCAACAAAATGCAGGGAACCAGGAGAGGGTTGGAGGTGGGCAACCATATACGCACAATAACCTCATGGTGGTAAGAAGTTTGACATCCGACCCATGTCCTTCGGCCCTTCCTGGAATCCGCCGGAGCAATTCTAGGTGCTTATATTAAGGAATTAATGTTTCTGGGGGTCCGTGCAACAAAATGCGGGGAACCAGAAGGGGGTTGCGGGTTGGCACACATATACGCACAACAACCTCATGGTGTTAAGAAGTTTGACACCCAGCCCAGGTTCCTCGGCCCTTCCTGGAATCCGCCAGAGAAATTCTAGGTGCTTATATTAAGGAAGTAAGGCTTCTGGTGGTCCGTGCAACAAAATGCGGGGAACAAGGAGGGGGTTGCGGGTGGGCAACCATATACGCACAACAACCTCATGGTGGTAAAAAGTTTGACACCCGGCCCAGGTCCCTCGGCCCTTCTTGGAATCCGCTAGAGCATTCTAGGTGCTTATATTAAGGAATTAAGGCTTCTGGGGGACCGTGCAACAAAATGCAGGGAACCACGAGGGGGTTGCGGGTGGGCACCCATATACGCACAACAACCTTATGGTGGTAAGTAGTTTGACACCCGGCCCAGGTCCCTCGGCCCATCCTGGAATCCGCCAGAGCAATTCTAGGTGCTTATATTAAGGATTTAAGGCGTCCGGGGGTCCGTGCAACAAAATGCGAGGATCCAGGAGGGGGTTGCGGGTGGGCACACATATACGCACAACAACCTCATGGCGGTAAGTAGTTTGACACCCAGCTCAGGTCCCTCGGCCCTTCCTGGAATCCGCTAGAGCAATTCTAGGTGCTTATATTAAGGAATTAAGGCTTCTGGGGGTCCGTGCAACAAAATGCGGAGAACCAGGAGGGTGTTGCGGGTGGGCAGCCATATACGCACAACAACCTCATGGTGGTAAGAAGTTTGACTTCCGGCCCAGGTCTCTAGGCCCTACCTGGAATCCGCTAGAGCAATTCTAGGTGCTTATATTAAGGAATTAAAGCCTCTGGGGGACCGTGCAACAAAAAGAGGGGAACCAGGAGGGGGTTGCGGGTGGGCACCGATATACGCGCAACAACCTCATGGTGGTAAGAAGTTTGACACCCGACCCAGGTCCCTCGGACCTTCCTGGAATACGCCAGAGCAATTCTATGTGCTTATATTAAGGAATTAAGGCTTCTGGGGTTCGGTGCAACAAAATGCAGGGAACCAGGAGAGGGTTGCAGGTGGGCAACCATATACGCACATTAACCTCATGGTGGTAAGAAGTTTGACATCCGACCCAGGTCCTTCGGCCCTTCCTGGAATCCGCCGGAGCAATTCTATGTGCTTATATTAAGGAATTAATGTTTCTGGGGGTCCGTGCAACAAAATGCGGGGAACCCGGAGGGGGTTGCTGGTGGGCACACATAAACGTACAACAACCTCATGGTGGTAAGTAGTTTGACACCCGACCCAGGTCCTTCGGCCCTTCTTGGAATCCGCTAGAGCAATTCTAGGTGCTTATATTAAGGAATTAAGGCATCTGGGGGTCCGTGCAACAAAATGCAGGGAACCAGGAGGGGGTTGCTGGTGGGCAACCATATACGCAGAACAACCTCAAGGTGGTAAGAAGTTTGACACCCGGCCCAGGTCCCTCGGCCCATCCTGGAATCCGCCAGAGCAATTCTAGGTGCTTATATTAAGGAATTAAGGCATCTGGGGGTCCGTGGAACAAAACGAGGGGAACCAGGAGGGGGTTGCGGGTGGGCACACATATTCGCACAACAACCTCATGGTGGTAAGTAGTTTGACACCCGGCCCAAGTCCCTCGGCCCTTCCAGGATTCCGCTAGAGCAATTCTAGGTGCTTATATTAAGGAATTAAGGCTTCTGGGGGTCCGTGCAACAAAATGAAAGGAACCAGGAGGGGGTTGCGGGTGGACACCCATATACGCACAACAACCTCATGGTGGTAAGTAGTTTGACACCCGGCCCAGGTCCCTCGGCCCTTCCTGGAATCCGCTAGAGCAATTCTAGGTGCTTATATTAAGGAATTAAAGCCTCTGGGGATCCGTGGGGCAAAATGCGGGGAACCAGGAGGGCGTGGCGGGTAGGCACCCATGTACGCACAACCACCTCATGGTGGTAAGAAGTTTGACACCCGACCCAGGTCCCTCGGCACTTCCTGGAATCCACTACAGAAATTCTAGGTGCTTATATTAAGGAATTAAGGCTTCTGGGGGTCCGTGCAACAAAATGCGGGGAACCAGGAGGGGGTTGCGGGTGGGCAACCAAATACGTACAACAACCTCTTGGTGGTAAGTAGTTTGACACCCGGCCCAAGTCCCTCGGCACTTCCTGGTATCCGCTAGAGCAATTCTAGGTGCTTATATTAAGGAATTAAGGCTTCTGAGGGTCCGTGCAACAAAATGCGGGGAACCAGGAGGGGGTTGCGGGTAGGCAACCAAATTCGTACAACAACCTTTTGGTGGTAAGTAGTTTGACACCCGGCCCAAGTCCCTCGGCCCTTCCAGGATTCCGCTAGAGCAATTCTAGGTGCTTATATTAAGGATTTAAGGCGTCTGGGGGTCCGTGCAACAAAATCCGAGGATCCAGGAGGGGGTTGCTGGTGGGCAACCATATACGCAGAACAACCTCAAGGTGGTAAGAAGTTTGACACCCGGCCCAGGTCCCTCGGCCCATCCTGGAATCCGCCAGAGCAATTCTAGGTGCTTATATTAAGGAATTAAGGCATCTGGGGGTCCGTGGAACAAAACGAGGGGAACCAGGAGGGGGTTGCGGGTGGGCACACATATTCGCACAACAACCTCATGGTGGTAAGTAGTTTGACACCCGGCCCAGGTCCCTCGGCCCATCCTGGAATCCGCCAGAGCAATTCTAGGTGCTTATATTAAGGATTTAAGGCGTCCGGGGGTCCGTGCAACAAAATGCGAGGATCCAGGAGGGGGTTGCGGGTGGGCACACATATACGCACAACAACCTCATGGCGGTAAGTAGTTTGACACCCAGCTCAGGTCCCTCGGCCCTTCCTGGAATCCGCTAGAGCAATTCTAGGTGCTTATATTAAGGAATTAAGGCATCTGGGGGTCCGTGCAACAAAATGCAGGGAACCAGGAGGGGGTTGCTGGTGGGCAACCATATACGCAGAACAACCTCAAGGTGGTAAGAAGTTTGACACCCGGCCCAGGTCCCTCGGCCCATCCTGGAATCCGCCAGAGCAATTCTAGGTGCTTATATTAAGGAATTAAGGCATCTGGGGGTCCGTGGAACAAAACGAGGGGAACCAGGAGGGGGTTGCGGGTGGGCACACATATTCGCACAACAACCTCATGGTGGTAAGTAGTTTGACACCCGGCCCAAGTCCCTCGGCCCTTCCAGGATTCCGCTAGAGCAATTCTAGGTGCTTATATTAAGGAATTAAGGCTTCTGGGGGTCCGTGCAACAAAATGAAAGGAACCAGGAGGGGGTTGCGGGTGGACACCCATATACGCACAACAACCTCATGGTGGTAAGTAGTTTGACACCCGGCCCAGGTCCCTCGGCCCTTCCTGGAATCCGCTAGAGCAATTCTAGGTGCTTATATTAAGGAATTAAAGCCTCTGGGGATCCGTGGGGCAAAATGCGGGGAACCAGGAGGGCGTGGCGGGTAGGCACCCATGTACGCACAACCACCTCATGGTGGTAAGAAGTTTGACACCCGACCCAGGTCCCTCGGCACTTCCTGGAATCCACTACAGAAATTCTAGGTGCTTATATTAAGGAATTAAGGCTTCTGGGGGTCCGTGCAACAAAATGCGGGGAACCAGGAGGGGGTTGCGGGTGGGCAACCAAATACGTACAACAACCTCTTGGTGGTAAGTAGTTTGACACCCGGCCCAAGTCCCTCGGCCCTTCCTGGTATCCGCTAGAGCAATTCTAGGTGCTTATATTAAGGAATTAAGGCTTCTGAGGGTCCGTGCAACAAAATGCGGGGAACCAGGAGGGGGTTGCGGGTGGGCAACCAAATTCGTACAACAACCTTTTGGTGGTAAGTAGTTTGACACCCGGCCCAAGTCCCTCGGCCCTTCCAGGATTCCGCTAGAGCAATTCTAGGTGCTTATATTAAGGATTTAAGGCGTCTGGGGGTCCGTGCAACAAAATCCGAGGATCCAGGAGGGGGTTGCGGGTGGGCACACATATACGCACAACAACCTCATAGTGGTAAGAAGTTTAACACCCGGCCCAGGTCTCTCGGCCCTTCCTGGAATCCGCTAGAGCAATTCTAGGTGCTTATATTAAGGAATTAAGGCTTCTGGGGGTCCGTGCAACAAAATGCGGAGAACTAGGAGGGTGTTGCGGGTGGGCAGCCATATACGCACAACAACCTCATGGTGGTAAGAAGTTTGACTTCCGGCCCAGGTCTCTAGGCCCTTCCTGGAATCCGCTAGAGCAATTCTAGGTGCTTATATTAAGGAATTAAAGCCTCGGGGGAACCGTGCAACAAAATGCGGGGAACCAAGAGGGGGTAGCAGGTGGGCACCCATATACGCAGAACAACCTCATGGCGGTAAGAAGTTTGACACCCGGCCCAGGTCCCTCGGCCCATCCTGGAATCCGCCAGAGCAATTCTAGGTGCTTATATTAAGGAATTAAGGCATCTGGGGGTCCGTGGAACAAAACGAGGGGAACCAGGAGGGGGTTGCGGGTGGGCACACATATTCGCACAACAACCTCATGGTGGTAAGTAGTTTGACACCCGGCCCAGGTCCCTCGGCCCATCCTGGAATCCACTACAGAAATTCTAGGTGCTTATATTAAGGAATTAAGGCTTCTGGGGGTCCGTGCAACAAAATGCAAGGAACCAGGAGGGGGTTGCGGGTGGACACCCATATACGCACAACAACCTCATGGTGGTAAGTAGTTTGACACCCGGCCCAGGTCCCTCGGCTCTTCCTGGAATACGCTAGAACAATTCTAGGTGCTTATATTAAGGAATTAAAGCCTCTGGGGATCCGTGGGGCAAAATGCGGGGAACCAGGAGGGCGTGGCGGGTAGGCACCCATGTACGCACAACCACCTCATGGTGGTAAGAAGTTTGACACCCGACCCAGGTCCCTCGGCACTTCCTGGAATTCGCTATAGCAATTCTATGTGCTTATAATAAGGAATTAAGGCCTCTGGGGGTCCGTGGGGCAAAATGCGGGGAACCAGGAGGGCGTGGCGGGTAGGCACCCATGTACGCACAACCACCTCATGGTGGTAAGAAGTTTGACACCCGGCCCAGGTCCCTCGGCTCTTCCTGGAATCCGTTATAGCAATTCTAGGTGCTTATAATAAGGAATTAAGGCCTCTGGGGGTCCGTGGGGCAAAATGCGGGGAACCAGGAGGGCGTGGCGGGTAGGCACCCATGTACGCACAACCACCTCATGGTGGTAAGAAGTTTGACACCCGGCCCAGGTCCCTCGGCCCTTCCTGGAATTCGCTATAGCAATTCTAGGTGCTTATATTAAGGAAATAAGGCCTCTGGGGACCGTGGGGCAAATTGCGGGTAACCAGGAGGGCGTGGCGGGTAGGCACCCATGTACGCACAACCACCTCATGGTGGTAAGAAGTCTGACACCCAGCCCAGGTCCCTCGGCCCATCCTGGAATCCGCCAGAGCAATTCTAGGTGCTTATATTAAGGATTTAAGGCGTCCGGGGGTCCGTGCAACAAAATGCGAGGATCCAGGAGGGGGTTGCGGGTGGGCACACATATACGCACAACAACCTCATGGCGGTAAGTAGTTTGACACCCAGCTCAGGTCCCTCGGCCCTTCCTGGAATCCGCTAGAGCAATTCTAGGTGCTTATATTAAGGAATTAAGGCTTCTGGGGGTCCGTGCAACAAAATGCGGAGAACCAGGAGGGTGTTGCGGGTGGGCAGCCATATACGCACAACAACCTCATGGTGGTAAGAAGTTTGACTTCCGGCCCAGGTCTCTAGGCCCTACCTGGAATCCGCTAGAGCAATTCTAGGTGCTTATATTAAGGAATTAAAGCCTCTGGGGGACCGTGCAACAAAATGCGGGGAACCAAGAGGGGGTAGCAGGTGGGCACCCATATACGCAGAACAACCTCATGGCGGTAAGAAGTTTGACACCCGGCCCAGGTCCCTCGGCCCATCCTGGAATCCGCCAGAGCAATTCTAGGTGCTTATATTAAGGAATTAAGGTTTCTGGGGGTCCGTGGAACAAAAAGAGGGGAACCAGGAGGGGGTTGCGGGTGGGCACCGATATACGCGCAACAACCTCATGGTGGTAAGAAGTTTGACACCCGACCCAGGTCCCTCGGACCTTCCTGGAATACGCCAGAGCAATTCTATGTGCTTATATTAAGGAATTAAGGCTTCTGGGGTTCGGTGCAACAAAATGCAGGGAACCAGGAGAGGGTTGCAGGTGGGCAACCATATACGCACATTAACCTCATGGTGGTAAGAAGTTTGACATCCGACCCAGGTCCTTCGGCCCTTCCTGGAATCCGCCGGAGCAATTCTATGTGCTTATATTAAGGAATTAATGTTTCTGGGGGTCCGTGCAACAAAATGCGGGGAACTCGGAGGGGGTTGCTGGTGGGCACACATATACGTACAACAACCTCATGGTGGTAAGTAGTTTGACACCCGACCCAGGTCCTTCGGCCCTTCTTGGAATCCGCTAGAGCAATTCTAGGTGCTTATATTAAGGAATTAAGGCA
Organism: Candelabrum cocksii; assembly: GCA_963930725.1. NCBI lineage: Eukaryota > Metazoa > Cnidaria > Hydrozoa > Anthoathecata > Candelabridae > Candelabrum > Candelabrum cocksii. The sequence goes on along the minus strand of OZ005671.1, from coordinate 9,205,655 downwards.
TCTGGGGGTCCGTGCAACAAAATGCAGGGAACCAGGAGGGGGTTGCTGGTGGGCAACCATATACGCAGAACAACCTCAAGGTGGTAAGAAGTTTGACACCCGGCCCAGGTCCCTCGGCCCATCCTGGAATCCGCCAGAGCAATTCTAGGTGCTTATATTAAGGAATTAAGGCATCTGGGGGTCCGTGGAACAAAACGAGGGGAACCAGGAGGGGGTTGCGGGTGGGCACACATATTCGCACAACAACCTCATGGTGGTAAGTAGTTTGACACCCGGCCCAAGTCCCTCGGCCCTTCCAGGATTCCGCTAGAGCAATTCTAGGTGCTTATATTAAGGAATTAAGGCTTCTGGGGGTCCGTGCAACAAAATGAAAGGAACCAGGAGGGGGTTGCGGGTGGACACCCATATACGCACAACAACCTCATGGTGGTAAGTAGTTTGACACCCGGCCCAGGTCCCTCGGCCCTTCCTGGAATCCGCTAGAGCAATTCTAGGTGCTTATATTAAGGAATTAAAGCCTCTGGGGATCCGTGGGGCAAAATGCGGGGAACCAGGAGGGCGTGGCGGGTAGGCACCCATGTACGCACAACCACCTCATGGTGGTAAGAAGTTTGACACCCGACCCAGGTCCCTCGGCACTTCCTGGAATCCACTACAGAAATTCTAGGTGCTTATATTAAGGAATTAAGGCTTCTGGGGGTCCGTGCAACAAAATGCGGGGAACCAGGAGGGGGTTGCGGGTGGGCAACCAAATACGTACAACAACCTCTTGGTGGTAAGTAGTTTGACACCCGGCCCAAGTCCCTCGGCCCTTCCTGGTATCCGCTAGAGCAATTCTAGGTGCTTATATTAAGGAATTAAGGCTTCTGAGGGTCCGTGCAACAAAATGCGGGGAACCAGGAGGGGGTTGCGGGTGGGCAACCAAATTCGTACAACAACCTTTTGGTGGTAAGTAGTTTGACACCCGGCCCAAGTCCCTCGGCCCTTCCAGGATTCCGCTAGAGCAATTCTAGGTGCTTATATTAAGGATTTAAGGCGTCTGGGGGTCCGTGCAACAAAATCCGAGGATCCAGGAGGGGGTTGCGGGTGGGCACACATATACGCACAACAACCTCATAGTGGTAAGAAGTTTAACACCCGGCCCAGGTCTCTCGGCCCTTCCTGGAATCCGCTAGAGCAATTCTAGGTGCTTATATTAAGGAATTAAGGCTTCTGGGGGTCCGTGCAACAAAATGCGGAGAACTAGGAGGGTGTTGCGGGTGGGCAGCCATATACGCACAACAACCTCATGGTGGTAAGAAGTTTGACTTCCGGCCCAGGTCTCTAGGCCCTTCCTGGAATCCGCTAGAGCAATTCTAGGTGCTTATATTAAGGAATTAAAGCCTCGGGGGAACCGTGCAACAAAATGCGGGGAACCAAGAGGGGGTAGCAGGTGGGCACCCATATACGCAGAACAACCTCATGGCGGTAAGAAGTTTGACACCCGGCCCAGGTCCCTCGGCCCATCCTGGAATCCGCCAGAGCAATTCTAGGTGCTTATATTAAGGAATTAAGGCATCTGGGGGTCCGTGGAACAAAACGAGGGGAACCAGGAGGGGGTTGCGGGTGGGCACACATATTCGCACAACAACCTCATGGTGGTAAGTAGTTTGACACCCGGCCCAGGTCCCTCGGCCCATCCTGGAATCCACTACAGAAATTCTAGGTGCTTATATTAAGGAATTAAGGCTTCTGGGGGTCCGTGCAACAAAATGCAAGGAACCAGGAGGGGGTTGCGGGTGGACACCCATATACGCACAACAACCTCATGGTGGTAAGTAGTTTGACACCCGGCCCAGGTCCCTCGGCTCTTCCTGGAATACGCTAGAACAATTCTAGGTGCTTATATTAAGGAATTAAAGCCTCTGGGGATCCGTGGGGCAAAATGCGGGGAACCAGGAGGGCGTGGCGGGTAGGCACCCATGTACGCACAACCACCTCATGGTGGTAAGAAGTTTGACACCCGACCCAGGTCCCTCGGCACTTCCTGGAATTCGCTATAGCAATTCTATGTGCTTATAATAAGGAATTAAGGCCTCTGGGGGTCCGTGGGGCAAAATGCGGGGAACCAGGAGGGCGTGGCGGGTAGGCACCCATGTACGCACAACCACCTCATGGTGGTAAGAAGTTTGACACCCGGCCCAGGTCCCTCGGCTCTTCCTGGAATCCGTTATAGCAATTCTAGGTGCTTATAATAAGGAATTAAGGCCTCTGGGGGTCCGTGGGGCAAAATGCGGGGAACCAGGAGGGCGTGGCGGGTAGGCACCCATGTACGCACAACCACCTCATGGTGGTAAGAAGTTTGACACCCGGCCCAGGTCCCTCGGCCCTTCCTGGAATTCGCTATAGCAATTCTAGGTGCTTATATTAAGGAAATAAGGCCTCTGGGGACCGTGGGGCAAATTGCGGGTAACCAGGAGGGCGTGGCGGGTAGGCACCCATGTACGCACAACCACCTCATGGTGGTAAGAAGTCTGACACCCAGCCCAGGTCCCTCTGCCCTTCCTGGAATCCGCTAGAGCAATTCTAAGTGCTTATATTAAGGAATTAAAGCCTCTGGGGGTCCGTGGGGCAAAATGCGGGGAACCAGGAGGGCGCGGCGGGTAGACACCCATGTACGCACAACCACCTCATGGTGGTAAGAAGTTTGACACCCGGCTCAGGTCCCTCGGCATTTCCTGGAATCCGCTAGAGCATTTCTAGGTGCTTATATTAAGGAAACAAGGCTTCTGGGGATCCGTGGGGCAAAATGCGGGAAACCAGGAGGCCGTGGCGGGTAGGCACCCATGTACGCACAACCACCTCATGGTGGTAAGAAGTTTGACACCCGGCCCAGGTCCCTCGGCCCTTCCTGGAGTTCGCTATAGCAATTCTAGGTGCTTATATTAAGGAAATAAGGCCTCTGGGGAACGTGGGGCAAATTGCGGGGAACCAGGAGGGCGTGGCGGGTAGATACCCATGTACGCACAACCACCTCATGGTGGTAAGAAGTTTGACACCCGGCCCAGGTCCCTCGGCATTTCCTGGAATCCGCTAGAGCAATTCTAGGTGCTTATATTAAGGAAATAAGGCCTCTGGGGATCCATGGGGCAAATTGCGGGGAACCAGGAGGGCGTGGCGGGTAGGCACCTATGTACGCACAACCAACTCATGGTGGTAAGAAGTTTGACACCCAGCCCAGGTCCCTCGGCCCTTCCTGGAATCGGTTATAGCAATTCTAGGTGCTTATATTAAGGAAACAAGGCTTCTGGGGATCCGTGGGGCAAAATGCGGGGAACCAGGAGGGCGTGGCGGGTAGGCACCCATGTACGCACAACCACCTCATGGTGGTAAGAAGTTTGACACCCGACCCAGGTCCCTCGGCCCTTCCTGGAATTCGCTATAGCAATTCTAGGTGCTTATATTAAGTAAACAAGGCTTCTGGGGATCCGTGGGGCAAAATGCGGGGAACCAGGAGGGCGTGGCGGGTAGGCACCCATGAACGCACAACCAACTCATGGTGGTAAGAAGTTTGACACCCAGCCCAGGTCCCTCGGCATTTCCTGGAATCCGCTAGAGCAATTCTAGGTGCTTATATTAAGGAAATAAGGCCTCTGGGGACCGTGGGGCAAATTGCGGGGAACCAGGAGGGCGTGGCGGGTAGGCACCTATGTACGCACAACCACCTCATGGTGGTAAGAAGTCTGACACCCAGCCCAGGTCCCTCGGCCCTTCCTGGAATCCGCTAGAGCAATTCTAAGTGCTTATATTAATGGAATTAAAGCCTCTGGGGATCCGTGGGGCAAATTGCGGGGAACCAGGAGGGCGTGGCGGGTAGGCACCCATGTACGCACAACCACCTCATGGTGGTAAGAAGTCTGACACCCAGCCCAGGTCCCTCGGCCCTTCCTGGAATCCGCTAGAGCAATTCTAAGTGCTTATATTAAGGAATTAAAGCCTCTGGGGATCCGTGGGGCAAAATGCGGGGAACGAGGAGGGCGTGGCGGGTAGGCACCCATGTACGCACAACCACCTCATGGTGGTAAGAAGTTTGACACCCGGCCCAGGTCCCTCGGCATTTCCTGGAATCCGCTAGAGCAATTCTAGGTGCTTATATTAAGGAAATAAGGCCTCTGGGGACCGTGGGGCAAATTGCGGGGAACCAGGAGGGCGTGGTGGGTAGGCACCCATGTACGCACAACCACCTCATGGTGGTAAGAAGTCAGACACCCAGCCCAGGTCCCTCGGCCCTTCCTGGAATCCGCTAGAGCAATTCTAAGTGCTTATATTAAGGAATTAAAGCCTCTGGGGATCCGTGGGGCAAAATGCGGGGAACCAGGAGGGCGTGGCGGGTAGGCACCAATGTACGCACAACCACCTCATGGTGGTAAGAAGTTTGACACCCGGCCCAGGTCCCTCGGCCCTTCCTGGAATTCGCTATAGCAATTTTAGGTGCTTATATTAAGGAAATAAGGCCTCTGGGGACCGTGGGGCAAATTGCGGGGAACCAGGAAGGCGTGGCGGGTAGGCACCCATGTACGCACAACCACCTCATGGTGGTAAGAAGTCTGACACCCAGCCCAGGTCCCTCGGCCCTTCCTGGAATCCGCTAGAGCAATTCTAAGTGCTTATATTAAGGAATTAAAGCCTCTGGGGATCCGTGGGGCAAAATGCGGGGAACGAGGAGGGCGTGGCGGGTAGGCACCCATGTACGCACAACCACCTCATGGTGGTAAGAAGTTTGACACCCGGCCCAGGTCCCTCGGCATTTCCTGGAATCCGCTAGAGCAATTCTAGGTGCTTATATTAAGGAAATAAGGCCTCTGGGGACCGTGGGGCAAATTGCGGGGAACCAGGAGGGCGTGGCGGGTAGGCACCCATGTACGCACAACCACCTCATGGTGGTAAGAAGTCTGACACCCAGCCCAGGTCCCTCGGCCCTTCCTGGAATCCGCTAGAGCAATTCTAAGTGCTTATATTAAGGAATTAAAGCCTCTGGGGATCCGTGGGGCAAAATGCGGGGAACCAGGAAAGCGTGGCGGGTAGGCACCAATGTACGCACAACCACCTCATGGTGGTAAGAAGTTTGACACCCGGCCCAGGTCCCTCGGCCCTTCCTGGAATTCGCTATAGCAATTTTAGGTGCTTATATTAAGGAAATAAGGCCTCTGGGGACCGTGGGGCAAATTGCGGGGAACCAGGAGGGCGTGGCGGGTAGGCACCCATGTACGCACAACCACCTCATGGTGGTAAGAAGTCTGACACCCAGCCCAGGTCCCTCGGCCCTTCCTGGAATCCGCTAGAGCAATTCTAAGTGCTTATATTAAGGAATTAAAGCCTCTGGGGATCCGTGGGGCAAAATGCGGGGAACCAGGAGGGCGTGGCGGGTAGGCACCCATGTACGCACAACCACCTCATAGTGGTAAGAAGTTTGACACCCGGCCCAGGTCCCTCGGCCCTTCCTGGAATTCGCTATAGCAATTCTAGGTGCTTGTAATAAGGAAATAAGGCCTCTGGGTGTCCGTGGGGCAAAATGCGGGGAACCAGGAGGGCGTGGCTGGTAGGCACCCATGTACGCACAACCACCTCATGGTGGTAAGAAGTTTGACACCCGGCCCAGGTCCCTCGGCCCTTCCTGGAATTCGCTATAGCAATTCTAGGTGCTTATATTAAGTAAACAAGGCTTCTGGGGATCCGTGGGGCAAAATGCGGGGAACCAGGAGGGCGTGGCGGGTAGGCACCCATGTACGCACAACCACCTCATGGTGGTAAGAAGTTTGACACCCAGCCCAGGTCCCTCGGCATTTCCTGGAATCCGCTAGAGCAATTCTAGGTGCTTATATTAAGGAAATAAGGCCTCTGGGGACCGTGGGGCAAATTGCGGGGAACCAGGAGGGCGTGGCGGGTAGGCACCTATGTACGCACAACCACCTCATGGTGGTAAGAAGTCTGACACCCAGCCCAGGTCCCTCGGCCCTTCCTGGAATCCGCTAGAGCAATTCTAAGTGCTTATATTAATGGAATTAAAGCCTCTGGGGATCCGTGGGGCAAATTGCGGGGAACCAGGAGGGCGTGGCGGGTAGGCACCCATGTACGCACAACCACCTCATGGTGGTAAGAAGTCTGACACCCAGCCCAGGTCCCTCGGCCCTTCCTGGAATCCGCTAGAGCAATTCTAAGTGCTTATATTAAGGAATTAAAGCCTCTGGGGATCCGTGGGGCAAAATGCGGGGAACCAGGAGGGCGTGGCGGGTAGGCACCCATGTACGCACAACCACCTCATGGTGGTAAGAAGTTTGACACCCGGCCCAGGTCCCTCGGCATTTCCTGGAATCCGCTAGAGCAATTCTAGGTGCTTATATTAAGGAAATAAGGCCTCTGGGGACCGTGGGGCAAATTGCGGGGAACCAGGAGGGCGTGGCGGGTAGGCACCCATGTACGCACAACCACCTCATGGTGGTAAGAAGTCTGACACCCAGCCCAGGTCCCTCGGCCCTTCCTGGAATCCGCTAGAGCAATTCTAAGTGCTTATATTAAGGAATTAAAGCCTCGGGGGATCCGTGGGGCAAAATGCGGGGAACCAGGAGGGCGTGGCGGGTAGGCACCAATGTACGCACAACCACCTCATGGTGGTAAGAAGTTTGACACCCGGCCCAGGTCCCTCGGCCCTTCCTGGAATTCGCTATAGCAATTTTAGGTACTTATATTAAGGAAATAAGGCCTCTGGGGACCGTGGGGCAAATTGCGGGGAACCAGGAGGGCGTGGCGGGTAGGCACCCATGTACGCACAACCACCTCATGGTGGTAAGAAGTCTGACACCCAGCCCAGGTCCCTCGGCCCTTCCTGGAATCCGCTAGAGCAATTCTAAGTGCTTATATTAAGGAATTAAAGCCTCTGGGGATCCGTGGGGCAAAATGCGGGGAACCAGGAGGGCGTGGCGGGTAGGCACCCATGTACGCACAACCACCTCATGGTGGTAAGAAGTTTGACACCCGGCCCAGGTCCCTCGGCCCTTCCTGGAATTCGCTATAGCAATTCTAGGTGCTTGTAATAAGGAATTAAGGCCTCTGCGTGTCCGTGGGGCAAAATGCGGGGAACCAGGAGGGCGTGGCAGGTAGGCACCCATGTACGCACAACCACCTCATGGTGGTAAGAAGTTTGACACCCGGCCCAGGTCCCTCGGCCCTTCCTGGAATTCGCTATAGCAATTCTAGGTGCTTATAATAAGGAATTAAGGCCTCTGGGGGTCCGTGGGGCAAAATGCGGGGAACCAGGAGGGCGTGGCGGGTAGGCACCGATGTACGCACAACCACCTCATGGTGGTAAGAAGTCTGACACCCAGCCCAGGTCTTTCGGCCCTTCCTGGAATCCGCTAGAGCAATTCTAAATGCTTATATTAAGGAATTAAAGCCTCTGGGGATCCGTGGGGCAAAATGCGGGGAACCAGGAGGGCGTGGCGGGTAGGCACCCATGTACGCACAACCACCTCATGGTGGTAAGAAGTTTGACACCCGACCCAGGTCCCTCGGCACTTCCTGGAATTCGCTATAGCAATTCTATGTGCTTATAATAAGGAATTAAGGCCTCTGGGGGTCCGTGGGGCAAAATGCGGGGAACCAGGAGGGCGTGGCGGGTAGGCACCCATGTACGCACAACCACTTCATGGTGGTAAGAAGTTTGACACCCGGCCCAGGTCCCTCGGCCCTTCCTGGAATCCGCTATAGCAATTCTAGGTACTTATAATAAGGAATTAAGGCCTCTGGGGATCCGGGGGGCAAAATGTGGGGAACGAGAAGGGCGTGGCGGGTAGGCACCCATGTACGCACAACCACCTCATGGTGGTAAGAAGTTTGACACCCGGCCCAGGTCCCTCGGCTCTTCCTGGAATCCGTTATAGCAATTCTAGGTGCTTATAATAAGGAATTAAGGCCTCTGGGGGTCCGTGGGGCAAAATGCGGGGAACCAGGAGGGCGTGGCGGGTAGGCACCCATGTACGCACAACCACCTCATGGTGGTAAGAAGTTTGACACCCGGCCCAGGTCCCTCGGCATTTCCTGGAATCCGCTAGAGCAATTCTAGGTGCTTATATTAAGGAAATAAGGCCTCTGGGGATCCATGGGGCAAATTGCGGGGAACCAGGAGGGCGTGGCGGGTAGGCACCTATGTACGCACAACCAACTCATGGTGGTAAGAAGTTTGACACCCAGCCTAGGTCCCTCGGCCCTTCCTGGAATCGGTTATAGCAATTCTAGGTGCTTATATTAAGGAAACAAGGCTTCTGGGGATCCGTGGGGCAAAATGCGGGGAACCAGGAGGGCGTGGCGGGTAGGCACCCATGTACGCACAACCACCTCATGGTGGTAAGAAGTTTGACACCCGGCCCAGGTCCCTCGGCCCTTCCTGGAATTCGCTATAGCAATTCTAGGTGCTTATATTAAGGAAATAAGGCCTCTGGGGACCGTGGGGCAAATTGCGGGTAACCAGGAGGGCGTGGCGGGTAGGCACCCATGTACGCACAACCACCTCATGGTGGTAAGAAGTCTGACACCCAGCCCAGGTCCCTCTGCCCTTCCTGGAATCCGCTAGAGCAATTCTAGGTGCTTATATTAAGGAAATAAGGCGTCTGGGGATCCATGGGGCAAATTGCGGGGAACCAGGAGGGCGTGGCGGGTAGGCACCCATGTACGCACAACCACCTCATGGTGGTAAGAAGTCTGACACCCAGCCCAGGTCCCTCTGCCCTTCCTGGAATCCGCTAGAGCAATTCTAAGTGCTTATATTAAGGAATTAAAGCCTCTGGGGGTCCGTGGGGCAAAATGCGGGGAACCAGGAGGGCGCGGCGGGTAGACACCCATGTACGCACAACCACCTCATGGTGGTAAGAAGTTTGACACCCGGCTCAGGTCCCTCGGCATTTCCTGGAATCCGCTAGAGCATTTCTAGGTGCTTATATTAAGGAAACAAGGCTTCTGGGGATCCGTGGGGCAAAATGCGGGGAACCAGGAGGGCGTGGCGGGTAGGCACCCATGTACGCACAACCAACTCATGGTGGGAAGAAGTTTGACACCCAGCCCAGGTCCCTCGGCATTTCCTGGAATCCGCTAGAGCAATTCTAGGTGCTTATATTAAGGAAATAAGGCCTCTGGGGACCGTGGGGCAAATTGCGGGGAACCAGGAGGGCGTGGCGGGTAGGCACCCATGTACGCACAACCACCTCATGGTGGTAAGAAGTCTGACACCCAGCCCAGGTCCCTCGGCCCTTCCTGGAATCCGCTAGAGCAATTCTAAGTGCTTATATTAAGGAATTAAAGCCTCTGGGGATCCGTGGGGCAAAATGCGGGGAACCAGGAGGCCGTGGCGGGTAGGCACCCATGTACGCACAACCACCTCATGGTGGTAAGAAGTTTGACACCCGGCCCAGGTCCCTCGGCCCTTCCTGGAATTCGCTATAGCAATTCTAGGTGCTTATATTAAGGAAATAAGGCCTCTGGGGACCGTGGGGCAAATTGCGGGGAACCAGGAGGGCGTGGCGGGTAGGCACCCATGTACGCACAACCACCTCATGGTGGTAAGAAGTCTGACACCCAGCCCATGTCCTTCGGCCCTTCCTGGAATCCGCCGGAGCAATTCTAGGTGCTTATATTAAGGAATTAATGTTTCTGGGGGTCCGTGCAACAAAATGCGGGGAACCAGAAGGGGGTTGCGGGTTGGCACACATATACGCACAACAACCTCATGGTGTTAAGAAGTTTGACACCCAGCCCAGGTTCCTCGGCCCTTCCTGGAATCCGCCAGAGAAATTCTAGGTGCTTATATTAAGGAAGTAAGGCTTCTGGTGGTCCGTGCAACAAAATGCGGGGAACAAGGAGGGGGTTGCGGGTGGGCAACCATATACGCACAACAACCTCATGGTGGTAAAAAGTTTGACACCCGGCCCAGGTCCCTCGGCCCTTCTTGGAATCCGCTAGAGCATTCTAGGTGCTTATATTAAGGAATTAAGGCTTCTGGGGGACCGTGCAACAAAATGCAGGGAACCACGAGGGGGTTGCGGGTTGGCACCCATATACGCACAACAACCTCATGGTGTTAAGAAGTTTGACACCCAGCCCAGGTTCCTCGGCCCTTCCTGGAATCCGCCAGAGAAATTCTAGGTGCTTATATTAAGGAAGTAAGGCTTCTGGTGGTCCGTGCAACAAAATGCGGGGAACAAGGAGGGGGTTGCGGGTGGGCAACCATATACGCACAACAACCTCATGGTGGTAAAAAGTTTGACACCCGGCCCAGGTCCCTCGGCCCTTCCTGGAATCCGCTAGAGCATTCTAGGTGCTTATATTAAGGAATTAAGGCTTCTGGGGGCCCGTGCAACAAAATGCAGGGAACCAGGAAGGGGTTGCGGGTGGGCACCCATATACGCACAACAACCTTATGGTGGTAAGTAGTTTGACACCCGGCCCAGGTCCCTCGGCCCTTCCTGGAATCCGCCAGAGCAATTCTAGGTGCTTATATTAAGGATTAAAGGCGTCTGGGGGTCCGTGCAACAAAATGCGAGGATCCAGGAGGGGGTTGCGGGTGGGCACACATATACGCACAACAACTTCATGGTGGTAAGAAGTTTAACACCCGGCCCAGGTCCCTCGGCCCTTCCTGGAATCCGCTAGAGCAATTCTAGGTGCTTATATTAAGGAATTAAGGCTTCTGGGGGTCCGTGGAAAAAATGCGGGTAACCAGGAGAGTGTTGCGGGTGGGCAGCCATATACCCGCAACAACCTCATGGTGGTAAGAAGTTTGACTCCCGGCCCAGGTCTCTCGGCCCTTCCTGGAATCCGCTAGAGCAATTCTAGGTGCTTATATTAAGGAATTAAGGCTTCTGGGGGTCCGTGCAACAAAATGCGGAGAACCAGGAGGGTGTTGCGGGTGGGCAGCTATATACGCACAACAACCTCATGGTGGTAAGAAGTTTGACTTCCGGCCCAGGTCTCTAGGCCCTTCCTGGAATCCGCTAGAGCAATTCTAGGTGCTTATATTAAGGAATTAAGGCTTCTGGGGGTCGGTGCAACAAAATGCGGGGAACAAGGAGAGGGTAGCAGGTGGGCAACCATATACACACAATAACCTCATGGTGGTAAGAAGTTTGACACCCGACCCAGATCCTTCGGCCCTTCCTGGAATCCGCCAGAGCAATTCTAGGTGCTTATATTAAGGAATTAATGCTTCTGGGGGTCCGGGCAACAAAATGCGGGGAACCAGGAGGGAGTAGCGGGTGGTCCCCCATATACGCACAACAACCTTATGGTGGTAAGTAGTTTGACACCCGGCCCAGGTCCCTCGCCCCATCCTGGAATCCGCCAGAGCAATTCTAGGTGCTTATATTAAGGATTTAAGGCTTCTGGGGGTCCGTGCAACAAAATGCGGGGAACCAGAAGGGGGTTGCGGGTTGGCACCCATATACGCACAACAACCTCATGGTGTTAAGAAGTTTGACACCCAGCCCAGGTTCCTCGGCCCTTCCTGGAATCCGCCAGAGAAATTCTAGGTGCTTATATTAAGGAAGTAAGGCTTCTGGTGGTCCGTGCAACAAAATGCGGGGAACAAGGAGAGGGTTGCGGGTGGGCAACCATATACGCACAACAACCTCATGGTGGTAAAAAGTTTGACACCCGGCCCAGGTCCCTCGGCCCTTCCTGGAATCCGCCAGAGCAATTCAAGGTGCTTATATTAAGGATTTAAGGCGTCTGGGGGTCCGTGCAACAAAATGCGAGGATCCAGGAGGGGGTTGCGGGTGGGCACACATATACGCACAACAACCTCATGGCGGTAAGAAGTTTGACACCCAGCCCAGGTCCCTCGGCCCTTCCTGGAATCCGCTAGAGCAATTCAAGGTGCTTATATTAAGGAATTAAGGCTTCTGGGGGTCCGTGCAACAAAATGCAGGGAACCAGGAGGGGGTTGCGGGTGGGCACACAAATACGCACAACAACCTCATGGTGGTAAGAAGTTTAACACCCGGCCCAGGTCCCTCGGCCCTTCCTGGAATCCGCTAGAGCAATTCTAGGTGTTTATATTAAGGAATTAAGGCTTCTGGGGGTCCGTGCAACAAAATGCGGAGAACCAGGAGGGTGTTGCAGGTGGGCAGCCATATACGCACAACAACCTCATGGTGGTAAGAAGTTTGACTTCCGGCCCAGGTCTCTAGGCCCTTCCTGGAATCCGCTAGAGCAATTCTAGGTGCTTATATTAAGGAATTAAAGCTTCTGGGGGACCGTGCAACAAAATGCGGGGAACCAAGAGGTGGTAGCAGGTGGGCACCCATATACGCAGAACAACCTCATGGCGGTAAGAAGTTTGACACCCGGCCCAGGTCCCTCGGCCCATCCTGGAATCCGCCAGAGCAATTCTAGGTGCTTATATTAAGGAATTAAGGCTTCTGGGGGTCCGTGGAACAAAATGAGGGGAACCAGGAGGGGGTTGCGGGTGGGCACCCATATACGCGCAACAACCTCATGGTGGTAAGAAGTTTGACACCCGATCCAGGTCCCTCGGACCTTCCTGGAATACGCCAGAGCAATTCTATGTGCTTATATTAAGGAATTAAGGCTTCTGGGGTTCGGTGCAACAAAATGCAGGGAACCAGGAGAGGGTTGGAGGTGGGCAACCATATACGCACAATAACCTCATGGTGGTAAGAAGTTTGACATCCGACCCATGTCCTTCGGCCCTTCCTGGAATCCGCCGGAGCAATTCTAGGTGCTTATATTAAGGAATTAATGTTTCTGGGGGTCCGTGCAACAAAATGCGGGGAACCAGAAGGGGGTTGCGGGTTGGCACACATATACGCACAACAACCTCATGGTGTTAAGAAGTTTGACACCCAGCCCAGGTTCCTCGGCCCTTCCTGGAATCCGCCAGAGAAATTCTAGGTGCTTATATTAAGGAAGTAAGGCTTCTGGTGGTCCGTGCAACAAAATGCGGGGAACAAGGAGGGGGTTGCGGGTGGGCAACCATATACGCACAACAACCTCATGGTGGTAAAAAGTTTGACACCCGGCCCAGGTCCCTCGGCCCTTCTTGGAATCCGCTAGAGCATTCTAGGTGCTTATATTAAGGAATTAAGGCTTCTGGGGGACCGTGCAACAAAATGCAGGGAACCACGAGGGGGTTGCGGGTGGGCACCCATATACGCACAACAACCTTATGGTGGTAAGTAGTTTGACACCCGGCCCAGGTCCCTCGGCCCATCCTGGAATCCGCCAGAGCAATTCTAGGTGCTTATATTAAGGATTTAAGGCGTCCGGGGGTCCGTGCAACAAAATGCGAGGATCCAGGAGGGGGTTGCGGGTGGGCACACATATACGCACAACAACCTCATGGCGGTAAGTAGTTTGACACCCAGCTCAGGTCCCTCGGCCCTTCCTGGAATCCGCTAGAGCAATTCTAGGTGCTTATATTAAGGAATTAAGGCTTCTGGGGGTCCGTGCAACAAAATGCGGAGAACCAGGAGGGTGTTGCGGGTGGGCAGCCATATACGCACAACAACCTCATGGTGGTAAGAAGTTTGACTTCCGGCCCAGGTCTCTAGGCCCTACCTGGAATCCGCTAGAGCAATTCTAGGTGCTTATATTAAGGAATTAAAGCCTCTGGGGGACCGTGCAACAAAAAGAGGGGAACCAGGAGGGGGTTGCGGGTGGGCACCGATATACGCGCAACAACCTCATGGTGGTAAGAAGTTTGACACCCGACCCAGGTCCCTCGGACCTTCCTGGAATACGCCAGAGCAATTCTATGTGCTTATATTAAGGAATTAAGGCTTCTGGGGTTCGGTGCAACAAAATGCAGGGAACCAGGAGAGGGTTGCAGGTGGGCAACCATATACGCACATTAACCTCATGGTGGTAAGAAGTTTGACATCCGACCCAGGTCCTTCGGCCCTTCCTGGAATCCGCCGGAGCAATTCTATGTGCTTATATTAAGGAATTAATGTTTCTGGGGGTCCGTGCAACAAAATGCGGGGAACCCGGAGGGGGTTGCTGGTGGGCACACATATACGTACAACAACCTCATGGTGGTAAGTAGTTTGACACCCGACCCAGGTCCTTCGGCCCTTCTTGGAATCCGCTAGAGCAATTCTAGGTGCTTATATTAAGGAATTAAGGCATCTGGGGGTCCGTGCAACAAAATGCAGGGAACCAGGAGGGGGTTGCTGGTGGGCAACCATATACGCAGAACAACCTCAAGGTGGTAAGAAGTTTGACACCCGGCCCAGGTCCCTCGGCCCATCCTGGAATCCGCCAGAGCAATTCTAGGTGCTTATATTAAGGAATTAAGGCATCTGGGGGTCCGTGGAACAAAACGAGGGGAACCAGGAGGGGGTTGCGGGTGGGCACACATATTCGCACAACAACCTCATGGTGGTAAGTAGTTTGACACCCGGCCCAAGTCCCTCGGCCCTTCCAGGATTCCGCTAGAGCAATTCTAGGTGCTTATATTAAGGAATTAAGGCTTCTGGGGGTCCGTGCAACAAAATGAAAGGAACCAGGAGGGGGTTGCGGGTGGACACCCATATACGCACAACAACCTCATGGTGGTAAGTAGTTTGACACCCGGCCCAGGTCCCTCGGCCCTTCCTGGAATCCGCTAGAGCAATTCTAGGTGCTTATATTAAGGAATTAAAGCCTCTGGGGATCCGTGGGGCAAAATGCGGGGAACCAGGAGGGCGTGGCGGGTAGGCACCCATGTACGCACAACCACCTCATGGTGGTAAGAAGTTTGACACCCGACCCAGGTCCCTCGGCACTTCCTGGAATCCACTACAGAAATTCTAGGTGCTTATATTAAGGAATTAAGGCTTCTGGGGGTCCGTGCAACAAAATGCGGGGAACCAGGAGGGGGTTGCGGGTGGGCAACCAAATACGTACAACAACCTCTTGGTGGTAAGTAGTTTGACACCCGGCCCAAGTCCCTCGGCACTTCCTGGTATCCGCTAGAGCAATTCTAGGTGCTTATATTAAGGAATAAAGGCTTCTGAGGGTCCGTGCAACAAAATGCGGGGAACCAGGAGGGGGTTGCGGGTGGGCAACCAAATTCGTACAACAACCTTTTGGTGGTAAGTAGTTTGACACCCGGCCCAAGTCCCTCGGCCCTTCCAGGATTCCGCTAGAGCAATTCTAGGTGCTTATATTAAGGATTTAAGGCGTCTGGGGGTCCGTGCAACAAAATCCGAGGATCCAGGAGGGGGTTGCTGGTGGGCAACCATATACGCAGAACAACCTCAAGGTGGTAAGAAGTTTGACACCCGGCCCAGGTCCCTCGGCCCATCCTGGAATCCGCCAGAGCAATTCTAGGTGCTTATATTAAGGAATTAAGGCATCTGGGGGTCCGTGGAACAAAACGAGGGGAACCAGGAGGGGGTTGCGGGTGGGCACACATATTCGCACAACAACCTCATGGTGGTAAGTAGTTTGACACCCGGCCCAGGTCCCTCGGCCCATCCTGGAATCCGCCAGAGCAATTCTAGGTGCTTATATTAAGGATTTAAGGCGTCCGGGGGTCCGTGCAACAAAATGCGAGGATCCAGGAGGGGGTTGCGGGTGGGCACACATATACGCACAACAACCTCATGGCGGTAAGTAGTTTGACACCCAGCTCAGGTCCCTCGGCCCTTCCTGGAATCCGCTAGAGCAATTCTAGGTGCTTATATTAAGGAATTAAGGCTTCTGGGGGTCCGTGCAACAAAATGCGGAGAACCAGGAGGGTGTTGCGGGTGGGCAGCCATATACGCACAACAACCTCATGGTGGTAAGAAGTTTGACTTCCGGCCCAGGTCTCTAGGCCCTACCTGGAATCCGCTAGAGCAATTCTAGGTGCTTATATTAAGGAATTAAAGCCTCTGGGGGACCGTGCAACAAAATGCGGGGAACCAAGAGGGGGTAGCAGGTGGGCACCCATATACGCAGAACAACCTCATGGCGGTAAGAAGTTTGACACCCGGCCCAGGTCCCTCGGCCCATCCTGGAATCCGCCAGAGCAATTCTAGGTGCTTATATTAAGGAATTAAGGCTTCTGGGGGTCCGTGGAACAAAAAGAGGGGAACCAGGAGGGGGTTGCGGGTGGGCACCGATATACGCGCAACAACCTCATGGTGGTAAGAAGTTTGACACCCGACCCAGGTCCCTCGGACCTTCCTGGAATACGCCAGAGCAATTCTATGTGCTTATATTAAGGAATTAAGGCTTCTGGGGTTCGGTGCAACAAAATGCAGGGAACCAGGAGAGGGTTGCAGGTGGGCAACCATATACGCACATTAACCTCATGGTGGTAAGAAGTTTGACATCCGACCCAGGTCCTTCGGCCCTTCCTGGAATCCGCCGGAGCAATTCTATGTGCTTATATTAAGGAATTAATGTTTCTGGGGGTCCGTGCAACAAAATGCGGGGAACCCGGAGGGGGTTGCTGGTGGGCACACATATACGTACAACAACCTCATGGTGGTAAGTAGTTTGACACCCGACCCAGGTCCTTCGGCCCTTCTTGGAATCCGCTAGAGCAATTCTAGGTGCTTATATTAAGGAATTAAGGCATCTGGGGGTCCGTGCAACAAAATGCAGGGAACCAGGAGGGGGTTGCTGGTGGGCAACCATATACGCAGAACAACCTCAAGGTGGTAAGAAGTTTGACACCCGGCCCAGGTCCCTCGGCCCATCCTGGAATCCGCCAGAGCAATTCTAGGTGCTTATATTAAGGAATTAAGGCATCTGGGGGTCCGTGGAACAAAACGAGGGGAACCAGGAGGGGGTTGCGGGTGGGCACACATATTCGCACAACAACCTCATGGTGGTAAGTAGTTTGACACCCGGCCCAAGTCCCTCGGCCCTTCCAGGATTCCGCTAGAGCAATTCTAGGTGCTTATATTAAGGAATTAAGGCTTCTGGGGGTCCGTGCAACAAAATGAAAGGAACCAGGAGGGGGTTGCGGGTGGACACCCATATACGCA
Source organism: Candelabrum cocksii (assembly GCA_963930725.1). Lineage (NCBI taxonomy): Eukaryota > Metazoa > Cnidaria > Hydrozoa > Anthoathecata > Candelabridae > Candelabrum > Candelabrum cocksii. The sequence continues at coordinate 9,188,649 of OZ005671.1, read as the reverse complement.
CAACAACCTCATGGTGGTAAGTAGTTTGACACCCGGCCCAGGTCCCTCGGCCCTTCCTGGAATCCGCTAGAGCAATTCTAGGTGCTTATATTAAGGAATTAAAGCCTCTGGGGATCCGTGGGGCAAAATGCGGGGAACCAGGAGGGCGTGGCGGGTAGGCACCCATGTACGCACAACCACCTCATGGTGGTAAGAAGTTTGACACCCGACCCAGGTCCCTCGGCACTTCCTGGAATCCACTACAGAAATTCTAGGTGCTTATATTAAGGAATTAAGGCTTCTGGGGGTCCGTGCAACAAAATGCGGGGAACCAGGAGGGGGTTGCGGGTGGGCAACCAAATACGTACAACAACCTCTTGGTGGTAAGTAGTTTGACACCCGGCCCAAGTCCCTCGGCCCTTCCTGGTATCCGCTAGAGCAATTCTAGGTGCTTATATTAAGGAATTAAGGCTTCTGAGGGTCCGTGCAACAAAATGCGGGGAACCAGGAGGGGGTTGCGGGTGGGCAACCAAATTCGTACAACAACCTTTTGGTGGTAAGTAGTTTGACACCCGGCCCAAGTCCCTCGGCCCTTCCAGGATTCCGCTAGAGCAATTCTAGGTGCTTATATTAAAGATTTAAGGCGTCTGGGGGTCCGTGCAACAAAATCCGAGGATCCAGGAGGGGGTTGCGGGTGGGCACACATATACGCACAACAACCTCATAGTGGTAAGAAGTCTAACACCCGGCCCAGGTCTCTCGGCCCTTCCTGGAATCCGCTAGAGCAATTCTAGGTGCTTATATTAAGGAATTAAGGCTTCTGGGGGTCCGTGCAACAAAATGCGGAGAACTAGGAGGGTGTTGCGGGTGGGCAGCCATATACGCACAACAACCTCATGGTGGTAAGAAGTTTGACTTCCGGCCCAGGTCTCTAGGCCCTTCCTGGAATCCGCTAGAGCAATTCTAGGTGCTTATATTAAGGAATTAAAGCCTCGGGGGAACCGTGCAACAAAATGCGGGGAACCAAGAGGGGGTAGCAGGTGGGCACCCATATACGCAGAACAACCTCATGGCGGTAAGAAGTTTGACACCCGGCCCAGGTCCCTCGGCCCATCCTGGAATCCGCCAGAGCAATTCTAGGTGCTTATATTAAGGAATTAAGGCATCTGGGGGTCCGTGGAACAAAACGAGGGGAACCAGGAGGGGGTTGCGGGTGGGCACACATATTCGCACAACAACCTCATGGTGGTAAGTAGTTTGACACCCGGCCCAGGTCCCTCGGCCCATCCTGGAATCCACTACAGAAATTCTAGGTGCTTATATTAAGGAATTAAGGCTTCTGGGGGTCCGTGCAACAAAATGCAAGGAACCAGGAGGGGGTTGCGGGTGGACACCCATATACGCACAACAACCTCATGGTGGTAAGTAGTTTGACACCCGGCCCAGGTCCCTCGGCTCTTCCTGGAATACGCTAGAACAATTCTAGGTGCTTATATTAAGGAATTAAAGCCTCTGGGGATCCGTGGGGCAAAATGCGGGGAACCAGGAGGGCGTGGCGGGTAGGCACCCATGTACGCACAACCACCTCATGGTGGTAAGAAGTTTGACACCCGACCCAGGTCCCTCGGCACTTCCTGGAATTCGCTATAGCAATTCTATGTGCTTATAATAAGGAATTAAGGCCTCTGGGGGTCCGTGGGGCAAAATGCGGGGAACCAGGAGGGCGTGGCGGGTAGGCACCCATGTACGCACAACCACCTCATGGTGGTAAGAAGTTTGACACCCGGCCCAGGTCCCTCGGCTCTTCCTGGAATCCGTTATAGCAATTCTAGGTGCTTATAATAAGGAATTAAGGCCTCTGGGGGTCCGTGGGGCAAAATGCGGGGAACCAGGAGGGCGTGGCGGGTAGGCACCCATGTACGCACAACCACCTCATGGTGGTAAGAAGTTTGACACCCGGCCCAGGTCCCTCGGCCCTTCCTGGAATTCGCTATAGCAATTCTAGGTGCTTATATTAAGGAAATAAGGCCTCTGGGGACCGTGGGGCAAATTGCGGGTAACCAGGAGGGCGTGGCGGGTAGGCACCCATGTACGCACAACCACCTCATGGTGGTAAGAAGTCTGACACCCAGCCCAGGTCCCTCTGCCCTTCCTGGAATCCGCTAGAGCAATTCTAAGTGCTTATATTAAGGAATTAAAGCCTCTGGGGGTCCGTGGGGCAAAATGCGGGGAACCAGGAGGGCGCGGCGGGTAGACACCCATGTACGCACAACCACCTCATGGTGGTAAGAAGTTTGACACCCGGCTCAGGTCCCTCGGCATTTCCTGGAATCCGCTAGAGCATTTCTAGGTGCTTATATTAAGGAAACAAGGCTTCTGGGGATCCGTGGGGCAAAATGCGGGAAACCAGGAGGCCGTGGCGGGTAGGCACCCATGTACGCACAACCACCTCATGGTGGTAAGAAGTTTGACACCCGGCCCAGGTCCCTCGGCCCTTCCTGGAGTTCGCTATAGCAATTCTAGGTGCTTATATTAAGGAAATAAGGCCTCTGGGGAACGTGGGGCAAATTGCGGGGAACCAGGAGGGCGTGGCGGGTAGATACCCATGTACGCACAACCACCTCATGGTGGTAAGAAGTTTGACACCCGGCCCAGGTCCCTCGGCATTTCCTGGAATCCGCTAGAGCAATTCTAGGTGCTTATATTAAGGAAATAAGGCCTCTGGGGATCCATGGGGCAAATTGCGGGGAACCAGGAGGGCGTGGCGGGTAGGCACCTATGTACGCACAATCAACTCATGGTGGTAAGAAGTTTGACACCCAGCCCAGGTCCCTCGGCCCTTCCTGGAATCGGTTATAGCAATTCTAGGTGCTTATATTAAGGAAACAAGGCTTCTGGGGATCCGTGGGGCAAAATGCGGGGAACCAGGAGGGCGTGGCGGGTAGGCACCCATGTACGCACAACCACCTCATGGTGGTAAGAAGTTTGACACCCGACCCAGGTCCCTCGGCCCTTCCTGGAATTCGCTATAGCAATTCTAGGTGCTTATATTAAGTAAACAAGGCTTCTGGGGATCCGTGGGGCAAAATGCGGGGAACCAGGAGGGCGTGGCGGGTAGGCACCCATGAACGCACAACCAACTCATGGTGGTAAGAAGTTTGACACCCAGCCCAGGTCCCTCGGCATTTCCTGGAATCCGCTAGAGCAATTCTAGGTGCTTATATTAAGGAAATAAGGCCTCTGGGGACCGTGGGGCAAATTGCGGGGAACCAGGAGGGCGTGGCGGGTAGGCACCTATGTACGCACAACCACCTCATGGTGGTAAGAAGTCTGACACCCAGCCCAGGTCCCTCGGCCCTTCCTGGAATCCGCTAGAGCAATTCTAAGTGCTTATATTAATGGAATTAAAGCCTCTGGGGATCCGTGGGGCAAATTGCGGGGAACCAGGAGGGCGTGGCGGGTAGGCACCCATGTACGCACAACCACCTCATGGTGGTAAGAAGTCTGACACCCAGCCCAGGTCCCTCGGCCCTTCCTGGAATCCGCTAGAGCAATTCTAAGTGCTTATATTAAGGAATTAAAGCCTCTGGGTATCCGTGGGGCAAAATGCGGGGAACGAGGAGGGCGTGGCGGGTAGGCACCCATGTACGCACAACCACCTCATGGTGGTAAGAAGTTTGACACCCGGCCCAGGTCCCTCGGCATTTCCTGGAATCGGTTATAGCAATTCTAGGTGCTTATATTAAGGAAACAAGGCTTCTGGGGATCCGTGGGGCAAAATGCGGGGAACCAGGAGGGCGTGGCGGGTAGGCACCCATGTACGCACAACCACCTCATGGTGGTAAGAAGTTTGACACCCGACCCAGGTCCCTCGGCCCTTCCTGGAATTCGCTATAGCAATTCTAGGTGCTTATATTAAGTAAACAAGGCTTCTGGGGATCCGTGGGGCAAAATGCGGGGAACCAGGAGGGCGTGGCGGGTAGGCACCCATGAACGCACAACCAACTCATGGTGGTAAGAAGTTTGACACCCAGCCCAGGTCCCTCGGCATTTCCTGGAATCCGCTAGAGCAATTCTAGGTGCTTATATTAAGGAAATAAGGCCTCTGGGGACCGTGGGGCAAATTGCGGGGAACCAGGAGGGCGTGGCGGGTAGGCACCTATGTACGCACAACCACCTCATGGTGGTAAGAAGTCTGACACCCAGCCCAGGTCCCTCGGCCCTTCCTGGAATCCGCTAGAGCAATTCTAAGTGCTTATATTAATGGAATTAAAGCCTCTGGGGATCCGTGGGGCAAATTGCGGGGAACCAGGAGGGCGTGGCGGGTAGGCACCCATGTACGCACAACCACCTCATGGTGGTAAGAAGTCTGACACCCAGCCCAGGTCCCTCGGCCCTTCCTGGAATCCGCTAGAGCAATTCTAAGTGCTTATATTAAGGAATTAAAGCCTCTGGGGATCCGTGGGGCAAAATGCGGGGAACGAGGAGGGCGTGGCGGGTAGGCACCCATGTACGCACAACCACCTCATGGTGGTAAGAAGTTTGACACCCGGCCCAGGTCCCTCGGCATTTCCTGGAATCCGCTAGAGCAATTCTAGGTGCTTATATTAAGGAAATAAGGCCTCTGGGGACCGTGGGGCAAATTGCGGGGAACCAGGAGGGCGTGGCGGGTAGGCACCCATGTACGCACAACCACCTCATGGTGGTAAGAAGTCTGACACCCAGCCCAGGTCCCTCGGCCCTTCCTGGAATCCGCTAGAGCAATTCTAAGTGCTTATATTAAGGAATTAAAGCCTCTGGGGATCCGTGGGGCAAAATGCGGGGAACCAGGAAAGCGTGGCGGGTAGGCACCAATGTACGCACAACCACCTCATGGTGGTAAGAAGTTTGACACCCGGCCCAGGTCCCTCGGCCCTTCCTGGAATTCGCTATAGCAATTTTAGGTGCTTATATTAAGGAAATAAGGCCTCTGGGGACCGTGGGGCAAATTGCGGGGAACCAGGAGGGCGTGGCGGGTAGGCACCCATGTACGCACAACCACCTCATGGTGGTAAGAAGTCTGACACCCAGCCCAGGTCCCTCGGCCCTTCCTGGAATCCGCTAGAGCAATTCTAAGTGCTTATATTAAGGAATTAAAGCCTCTGGGGATCCGTGGGGCAAAATGCGGGGAACCAGGAGGGCGTGGCGGGTAGGCACCCATGTACGCACAACCACCTCATAGTGGTAAGAAGTTTGACACCCGGCCCAGGTCCCTCGGCCCTTCCTGGAATTCGCTATAGCAATTCTAGGTGCTTGTAATAAGGAAATAAGGCCTCTGGGTGTCCGTGGGGCAAAATGCGGGGAACCAGGAGGGCGTGGCTGGTAGGCACCCATGTACGCACAACCACCTCATGGTGGTAAGAAGTTTGACACCCGGCCCAGGTCCCTCGGCCCTTCCTGGAATTCGCTATAGCAATTCTAGGTGCTTATATTAAGTAAACAAGGCTTCTGGGGATCCGTGGGGCAAAATGCGGGGAACCAGGAGGGCGTGGCGGGTAGGCACCCATGTACGCACAACCACCTCATGGTGGTAAGAAGTTTGACACCCAGCCCAGGTCCCTCGGCATTTCCTGGAATCCGCTAGAGCAATTCTAGGTGCTTATATTAAGGAAATAAGGCCTCTGGGGACCGTGGGGCAAATTGCGGGGAACCAGGAGGGCGTGGCGGGTAGGCACCTATGTACGCACAACCACCTCATGGTGGTAAGAAGTCTGACACCCAGCCCAGGTCCCTCGGCCCTTCCTGGAATCCGCTAGAGCAATTCTAAGTGCTTATATTAATGGAATTAAAGCCTCTGGGGATCCGTGGGGCAAATTGCGGGGAACCAGGAGGGCGTGGCGGGTAGGCACCCATGTACGCACAACCACCTCATGGTGGTAAGAAGTCTGACACCCAGCCCAGGTCCCTCGGCCCTTCCTGGAATCCGCTAGAGCAATTCTAAGTGCTTATATTAAGGAATTAAAGCCTCTGGGGATCCGTGGGGCAAAATGCGGGGAACCAGGAGGGCGTGGCGGGTAGGCACCCATGTACGCACAACCACCTCATGGTGGTAAGAAGTTTGACACCCGGCCCAGGTCCCTCGGCATTTCCTGGAATCCGCTAGAGCAATTCTAGGTGCTTATATTAAGGAAATAAGGCCTCTGGGGACCGTGGGGCAAATTGCGGGGAACCAGGAGGGCGTGGCGGGTAGGCACCCATGTACGCACAACCACCTCATGGTGGTAAGAAGTCTGACACCCAGCCCAGGTCCCTCGGCCCTTCCTGGAATCCGCTAGAGCAATTCTAAGTGCTTATATTAAGGAATTAAAGCCTCTGGGGATCCGTGGGGCAAAATGCGGGGAACCAGGAGGGCGTGGCGGGTAGGCACCAATGTACGCACAACCACCTCATGGTGGTAAGAAGTTTGACACCCGGCCCAGGTCCCTCGGCCCTTCCTGGAATTCGCTATAGCAATTTTAGGTACTTATATTAAGGAAATAAGGCCTCTGGGGACCGTGGGGCAAATTGCGGGGAACCAGGAGGGCGTGGCGGGTAGGCACCCATGTACGCACAACCACCTCATGGTGGTAAGAAGTCTGACACCCAGCCCAGGTCCCTCGGCCCTTCCTGGAATCCGCTAGAGCAATTCTAAGTGCTTATATTAAGGAATTAAAGCCTCTGGGGATCCGTGGGGCAAAATGCGGGGAACCAGGAGGGCGTGGCGGGTAGGCACCCATGTACGCACAACCACCTCATGGTGGTAAGAAGTTTGACACCCGGCCCAGGTCCCTCGGCCCTTCCTGGAATTCGCTATAGCAATTCTAGGTGCTTGTAATAAGGAATTAAGGCCTCTGCGTGTCCGTGGGGCAAAATGCGGGGAACCAGGAGGGCGTGGCAGGTAGGCACCCATGTACGCACAACCACCTCATGGTGGAAAGAAGTTTGACACCCGGCCCAGGTCCCTCGGCCCTTCCTGGAATTCGCTATAGCAATTCTAGGTGCTTATAATAAGGAATTAAGGCCTCTGGGGGTCCGTGGGGCAAAATGCGGGGAACCAGGAGGGCGTGGCGGGTAGGCACCCATGTACGCACAACCACCTCATGGTGGTAAGAAGTCTGACACCCAGCCCAGGTCTCTCGGCCCTTCCTGGAATCCGCTAGAGCAATTCTAAATGCTTATATTAAGGAATTAAAGCCTCTGGGGATCCGTGGGGCAAAATGCGGGGAACCAGGAGGGCGTGGCGGGTAGGCACCCATGTACGCACAACCACCTCATGGTGGTAAGAAGTTTGACACCCGACCCAGGTCCCTCGGCACTTCCTGGAATTCGCTATAGCAATTCTATGTGCTTATAATAAGGAATTAAGGCCTCTGGGGGTCCGTGGGGCAAAATGCGGGGAACCAGGAGGGCGTGGCGGGTAGGCACCCATGTACGCACAACCACCTCATGGTGGTAAGAAGTTTGACACCCGGCCCAGGTCCCTCGGCCCTTCCTGGAATCCGCTATAGCAATTCTAGGTACTTATAATAAGGAATTAAGGCCTCTGGGGATCCGGGGGGCAAAATGTGGGGAACGAGAAGGGCGTGGCGGGTAGGCACCCATGTACGCACAACCACCTCATGGTGGTAAGAAGTTTGACACCCGGCCCAGGTCCCTCGGCTCTTCCTGGAATCCGTTATAGCAATTCTAGGTGCTTATAATAAGGAATTAAGGCCTCTGGGGGTCCGTGGGGCAAAATGCGGGGAACCAGGAGGGCGTGGCGGGTAGGCACCCATGTACGCACAACCACCTCATGGTGGTAAGAAGTTTGACACCCGGCCCAGGTCCCTCGGCATTTCCTGGAATCCGCTAGAGCAATTCTAGGTGCTTATATTAAGGAAATAAGGCCTCTGGGGATCCATGGGGCAAATTGCGGGGAACCAGGAGGGCGTGGCGGGTAGGCACCTATGTACGCACAACCAACTCATGGTGGTAAGAAGTTTGACACCCAGCCTAGGTCCCTCGGCCCTTCCTGGAATCGGTTATAGCAATTCTAGGTGCTTATATTAAGGAAACAAGGCTTCTGGGGATCCGTGGGGCAAAATGCGGGGAACCAGGAGGGCGTGGCGGGTAGGCACCCATGTACGCACAACCACCTCATGGTGGTAAGAAGTTTGACACCCGGCCCAGGTCCCTCGGCCCTTCCTGGAATTCGCTATAGCAATTCTAGGTGCTTATATTAAGGAAATAAGGCCTCTGGGGACCGTGGGGCAAATTGCGGGTAACCAGGAGGGCGTGGCGGGTAGGCACCCATGTACGCACAACCACCTCATGGTGGTAAGAAGTCTGACACCCAGCCCAGGTCCCTCTGCCCTTCCTGGAATCCGCTAGAGCAATTCTAGGTGCTTATATTAAGGAAATAAGGCGTCTGGGGATCCATGGGGCAAATTGCGGGGAACCAGGAGGGCGTGGCGGGTAGGCACCCATGTACGCACAACCACCTCATGGTGGTAAGAAGTCTGACACCCAGCCCAGGTCCCTCTGCCCTTCCTGGAATCCGCTAGAGCAATTCTAAGTGCTTATATTAAGGAATTAAAGCCTCTGGGGGTCCGTGGGGCAAAATGCGGGGAACCAGGAGGGCGCGGCGGGTAGACACCCATGTACGCACAACCACCTCATGGTGGTAAGAAGTTTGACACCCGGCTCAGGTCCCTCGGCATTTCCTGGAATCCGCTAGAGCATTTCTAGGTGCTTATATTAAAGAAACAAGGCTTCTGGGGATCCGTGGGGCAAAATGCGGGGAACCAGGAGGGCGTGGCGGGTAGGCACCCATGTACGCACAACCAACTCATGGTGGGAAGAAGTTTGACACCCAGCCCAGGTCCCTCGGCATTTCCTGGAATCCGCTAGAGCAATTCTAGGTGCTTATATTAAGGAAATAAGGCCTCTGGGGACCGTGGGGCAAATTGCGGGGAACCAGGAGGGCGTGGCGGGTAGGCACCCATGTACGCACAACCACCTCATGGTGGTAAGAAGTCTGACACCCAGCCCAGGTCCCTCGGCCCTTCCTGGAATCCGCTAGAGCAATTCTAAGTGCTTATATTAAGGAATTAAAGCCTCTGGGGATCCGTGGGGCAAAATGCGGGGAACCAGGAGGCCGTGGCGGGTAGGCACCCATGTACGCACAACCACCTCATGGTGGTAAGAAGTTTGACACCCGGCCCAGGTCCCTCGGCCCTTCCTGGAATTCGCTATAGCAATTCTAGGTGCTTATATTAAGGAAATAAGGCCTCTGGGGACCGTGGGGCAAATTGCGGGGAACCAGGAGGGCGTGGCGGGTAGGCACCCATGTACGCACAACCACCTCATGGTGGTAAGAAGTCTGACACCCAGCCCATGTCCTTCGGCCCTTCCTGGAATCCGCCGGAGCAATTCTAGGTGCTTATATTAAGGAATTAATGTTTCTGGGGGTCCGTGCAACAAAATGCGGGGAACCAGAAGGGGGTTGCGGGTTGGCACACATATACGCACAACAACCTCATGGTGTTAAGAAGTTTGACACCCAGCCCAGGTTCCTCGGCCCTTCCTGGAATCCGCCAGAGAAATTCTAGGTGCTTATATTAAGGAAGTAAGGCTTCTGGTGGTCCGTGCAACAAAATGCGGGGAACAAGGAGGGGGTTGCGGGTGGGCAACCATATACGCACAACAACCTCATGGTGGTAAAAAGTTTGACACCCGGCCCAGGTCCCTCGGCCCTTCTTGGAATCCGCTAGAGCATTCTAGGTGCTTATATTAAGGAATTAAGGCTTCTGGGGGACCGTGCAACAAAATGCAGGGAACCACGAGGGGGTTGCGGGTGGGCACTCATATACGCACAACAACCTTATGGTGGTAAGAAGTTTGACACCCGGCCCAGGTCCCTCGGCCCATCCTGGAATCCGCCAGAGCAATTCTAGGTGCTTATATTAAGGAATTAAGGCTTCTGGGGGTCCGTGGAACAAAAAGAGGGGAACCAGGAGGGGGTTGCGGGTGGGCACCGATATACGCGCAACAACCTCATGGTGGTAAGAAGTTTGACACCCGACCCAGGTCCCTCGGACCTTCCTGGAATACGCCAGAGCAATTCTATGTGCTTATATTAAGGAATTAAGGCTTCTGGGGTTCGGTGCAACAAAATGCAGGGAACCAGGAGAGGGTTGCAGGTGGGCAACCATATACGCACATTAACCTCATGGTGGTAAGAAGTTTGACATCCGACCCAGGTCCTTCGGCCCTTCCTGGAATCCGCCGGAGCAATTCTATGTGCTTATATTAAGGAATTAATGTTTCTGGGGGTCCGTGCAACAAAATGCGGGGAACCCGGAGGGGGTTGCTGGTGGGCACACATATACGTACAACAACCTCATGGTGGTAAGTAGTTTGACACCCGACCCAGGTCCTTCGGCCCTTCTTGGAATCCGCTAGAGCAATTCTAGGTGCTTATATTAAGGAATTAAGGCATCTGGGGGTCCGTGCAACAAAATGCAGGGAACCAGGAGGGGGTTGCTGGTGGGCAACCATATACGCAGAACAACCTCAAGGTGGTAAGAAGTTTGACACCCGGCCCAGGTCCCTCGGCCCATCCTGGAATCCGCCAGAGCAATTCTAGGTGCTTATATTAAGGAATTAAGGCATCTGGGGGTCCGTGGAACAAAACGAGGGGAACCAGGAGGGGGTTGCGGGTGGGCACACATATTCGCACAACAACCTCATGGTGGTAAGTAGTTTGACACCCGGCCCAAGTCCCTCGGCCCTTCCAGGATTCCGCTAGAGCAATTCTAGGTGCTTATATTAAGGAATTAAGGCTTCTGGGGGTCCGTGCAACAAAATGCAAGGAACCAGGAGGGGGTTGCGGGTGGACACCCATATACGCACAACAACCTCATGGTGGTAAGTAGTTTGACACCCGGCCCAGGTCCCTCGGCCCTTCCTGGAATCCGCTAGAGCAATTCTAGGTGCTTATATTAAGGAATTAAAGCCTCTGGGGATCCGTGGGGCAAAATGCGGGGAACCAGGAGGGCGTGGCGGGTAGGCACCGATGTACGCACAACCACCTCATGGTGGTAAGAAGTTTGACACCCGACCCAGGTCCCTCGGCACTTCCTGGAATCCACTACAGAAATTCTAGGTGCTTATATTAAGGCTTCTGGGGGTCCGTGCAACAAAATGCGGGGAACCAGGAGGGGGTTGCGGGTGGGCAACCAAATACGTACAACAACCTCTTGGTGGTAAGTAGTTTGACACCCGGCCCAAGTCCCTCGGCCCTTCCTGGTATCCGCTAGAGCAATTCTAGGTGCTTATATTAAGGAATTAAGGCTTCTGGGGGTCCGTGCAACAAAATGCGGGGAACCAGGAGGGGGTTGCGGGTGGGCAACCAAATTCGTACAACAACCTTTTGGTGGTAAGTAGTTTGACACCCGGCCCAAGTCCCTCGGCCCTTCCAGGATTCCGCTAGAGCAATTCTAGGTGCTTATATTAAGGATTTAAGGCGTCTGGGGGTCCGTGCAACAAAATCCGAGGATCCAGGAGGGGGTTGCGGGTGGGCACACATATACGCACAACAACCTCATAGTGGTAAGAAGTTTAACACCCGGCCCAGGTCCCTCGGCCCTTCCTGGAATCCGCTAGAGCAATTCTAGGTGCTTATATTAAGGAATTAAGGCTTCTGGGGGTCCGTGCAACAAAATGCGGAGAACTAGGAGGGTGTTGCGGGTGGGCAGCCATATACGCACAACAACCTCATGGTGGTAAGAAGTTTGACTTCCGGCCCAGGTCTCTAGGCCCTTCCTGGAATCCGCTAGAGCAATTCTAGGTGCTTATATTAAGGAATTAAAGCCTCGGGGGGACCGTGCAACAAAATGCGGGGAACCAAGAGGGGGTAGCAGGTGGGCACCCATATACGCAGAACAACCTCATGGCGGTAAGAAGTTTGACACCCGGCCCAGGTCCCGCGGCCCATCCTGGAATCCGCCAGAGCAATTCTAGGTGCTTATATTAAGGAATTAAGGCATCTGGGGGTCCGTGGAACAAAACGAGGGGAACCAGGAGGGGGTTGCGGGTGGGCACACATATTCGCACAACAACCTCATGGTGGTAAGTAGTTTGACACCCGGCCCAGGTCCCTCGGCCCATCCTGGAATCCACTACAGAAATTCTAGGTGCTTATATTAAGGAATTAAGGCTTCTGGGGGTCCGTGCAACAAAATGCAAGGAACCAGGAGGGGGTTGCGGGTGGACACCCATATACGCACAACAACCTCATGGTGGTAAGTAGTTTGACACCCGGCCCAGGTCCCTCGGCTCTTCCTGGAATACGCTAGAACAATTCTAGGTGCTTATATTAAGGAATTAAAGCCTCTGGGGATCCGTGGGGCAAAATGCGGGGAACCAGGAGGGCGTGGCGGGTAGGCACCCATGTACGCACAACCACCTCATGGTGGTAAGAAGTTTGACACCCGACCCAGGTCCCTCGGCACTTCCTGGAATTCGCTATAGCAATTCTATGTGCTTATAATAAGGAATTAAGGCCTCTGGGGGTCCGTGGGGCAAAATGCGGGGAACCAGGAGGGCGTGGCGGGTAGGCACCCATGTACGCACAACCACCTCATGGTGGTAAGAAGTTTGACACCCGGCCCAGGTCCCTCGGCTCTTCCTGGAATCCGTTATAGCAATTCTAGGTGCTTATAATAAGGAATTAAGGCCTCTGGGGGTCCGTGGGGCAAAATGCGGGGAACCAGGAGGGCGTGGCGGGTAGGCACCCATGTACGCACAACCACCTCATGGTGGTAAGAAGTTTGACACCCGGCCCAGGTCCCTCGGCCTTTCCTGGAATTCGCTATAGCAATTCTAGGTGCTTATATTAAGGAAATAAGGCCTCTGGGGACCGTGGGGCAAATTGCGGGTAACCAGGAGGGCGTGGCGGGTAGGCACCCATGTACGCACAACCACCTCATGGTGGTAAGAAGTCTGACACCCAGCCCAGGTCCCTCTGCCCTTCCTGGAATCCGCTAGAGCAATTCTAAGTGCTTATATTAAGGAATTAAAGCCTCTGGGGGTCCGTGGGGCAAAATGCGGGGAACCAGGAGGGCGCGGCGGGTAGACACCCATGTACGCACAACCACCTCATGGTGGTAAGAAGTTTGACACCCGGCTCAGGTCCCTCGGCATTTCCTGGAATCCGCTAGAGCATTTCTAGGTGCTTATATTAAGGAAACAAGGCTTCTGGGTATCCGTGGGGCAAAATGCGGGAAACCAGGAGGGCGTGGCGGGTAGGCACCCATGTACGCACAACCAACTCATGGTGGTAAGAAGTTTGACACCCAGCCCAGGTCCCTCGGCATTTCCTGGAATCCGCTAGAGCAATTCTATGTGCTTATATTAAGGAAATAAGGCCTCTGGGGACCGTGGGGCAAATTGCGGGGAACCAGAAGGGCGTGGCGGGTAGGCACCCATGTACGCACAACCACCTCATGGTGGTAAGAAGTCTGACACCCAGCCCAGGTCACTCGGCCCTTCCTGGAATCCGCTAGAGCAATTCTAAGTGCTTATATTAAGGAATTAAAGCCTCTGGGGATCCGTGGGGCAAAATGCGGGGAACCAGGAGGCCGTGGCGGGTAGGCACCCATGTACGCACAACCACCTCATGGTGGTAAGAAGTTTGACACATGGCCCAGGTCCCTCGGCATTTCCTGGAATCCGCTAGAGCAATTCTAGGTGCTTATATTAAGGAATTAAGGCATCTGGGGGTCCGTGCAACAAAATGCAGGGAACCAGGAGGGGGTTGCTGGTGGGCAACCATATACGCAGAACAACCTCAAGGTGGTAAGAAGTTTGACACCCGGCCCAGGTCCCTCGGCCCATCCTGGAATCCGCCAGAGCAATTCTAGGTGCTTATATTAAGGAATTAAGGCATCTGGGGGTCCGTGGAACAAAACGAGGGGAACCAGGAGGGGGTTGCGGGTGGGCACACATATTCGCACAACAACCTCATGGTGGTAAGTAGTTTGACACCCGGCCCAAGTCCCTCGGCCCTTCCAGGATTCCGCTAGAGCAATTCTAGGTGCTTATATTAAGGAATTAAGGCTTCTGGGGGTCCGTGCAACAAAATGCAAGGAACCAGGAGGGGGTTGCGGGTGGACACCCATATACGCACAACAACCTCATGGTGGTAAGTAGTTTGACACCCGGCCCAGGTCCCTCGGCCCTTCCTGGAATCCGCTAGAGCAATTCTAGGTGCTTATATTAAGGAATTAAAGCCTCTGGGGATCCGTGGGGCAAAATGCGGGGAACCAGGAGGGCGTGGCGGGTAGGCACCGATGTACGCACAACCACCTCATGGTGGTAAGAAGTTTGACACCCGACCCAGGTCCCTCGGCACTTCCTGGAATCCACTACAGAAATTCTAGGTGCTTATATAAAGGAATTAAGGCTTCTGGGGGTCCGTGCAACAAAATGCGGGGAACCAGGAGGGGGTTGCGGGTGGGCAACCAAATACGTACAACAACCTCTTGGTGGTAAGTAGTTTGACACCCGGCCCAAGTCCCTCGGCCCTTCCTGGTATCCGCTAGAGCAATTCTAGGTGCTTATATTAAGGAATTAAGGCTTCTGGGGGTCCGTGCAACAAAATGCGGGGAACCAGGAGGGGGTTGCGGCTGGGCAACCAAATTCGTACAACAACCTTTTGGTGGTAAGTAGTTTGACACCCGGCCCAAGTCCCTCGGCCCTTCCAGGATTCCGCTAGAGCAATTCTAGGTGCTTATATTAAGGATTTAAGGCGTCTGGGGGTCCGTGCAACAAAATCCGAGGATCCAGGAGGGGGTTGCGGGTGGGCACACATATACGCACAACAACCTCATAGTGGTAAGAAGTTTAACACCCGGCCCAGGTCCCTCGGCCCTTCCTGGAATCCGCTAGAGCAATTCTAGGTGCTTATATTAAGGAATTAAGGCTTTGGGGGTCCGTGCAACAAAATGCGGAGAACTAGGAGGGTGTTGCGGGTGGGCAGCCATATACGCACAACAACCTCATGGTGGTAAGAAGTTTGACTTCCGGCCCAGGTCTCTAGGCCCTTCCTGGAATCCGCTAGAGCAATTCTAGGTGCTTATATTAAGGAATTAAAGCCTCGGGGGGACCGTGCAACAAAATGCGGGGAACCAAGAGGGGGTAGCAGGTGGGCACCCATATACGCAGAACAACCTCATGGCGGTAAGAAGTTTGACACCCGGCCCAGGTCCCTCGGCCCATCCTGGAATCCGCCAGAGCAATTCTAGGTGCTTATATTAAGGAATTAAGGCATCTGGGGGTCCGTGGAACAAAACGAGGGGAACCAGGAGGGGGTTGCGGGTGGGCACACATATTCGCACAACAACCTCATGGTGGTAAGTAGTTTGACACCCGGCCCAGGTCCCTCGGCCCATCCTGGAATCCACTACAGAAATTCTAGGTGCTTATATTAAGGAATTAAGGCTTCTGGGGGTCCGTGCAACAAAATGCAAGGAACCAGGAGGGGGTTGCGGGTGGACACCCATATACGCACAACAACCTCATGGTGGTAAGTAGTTTGACACCCGGCCCAGGTCCCTCGGCTCTTCCTGGAATACGCTAGAACAATTCTAGGTGCTTATATTAAGGAATTAAAGCCTCTGGGGATCCGTGGGGCAAAATGCGGGGTACCAGGAGGGCGTGGCGGGTAGGCACCCATGTACGCACAACCACCTCATGGTGGTAAGAAGTTTGACACCCGACCCAGGTCCCTCGGCACTTCCTGGAATCCGCTAGAGCAATTCTAGGTGCTTATATTAAGGAAATAAGGCCTCTGGGGACCGTGGGGCAAATTGCGGGGAACCAGGAGGGCGTGGCGGGTAGGCACCCATGTACGCACAACCACCTCATGGTGGTAAGAAGTCTGACACCCAGCCCAGGTCCCTCGGCCCTTCCTGGAATCCGCTAGAGCAATTCTAAGTGCTTATATTAAGGAATTAAAGCCTCTGGGGATCCGTGGGGCAAAATGCGGGGAACCAGGAAGGCGTGGCGGGTAGGCACCAATGTACGCACAACCACCTCATGGTGGTAAGAAGTTTGACACCCGGCCCAGGTCCCTCGGCCCTTCCTGGAATTCGCTATAGCAATTTTAGGTGCTTATATTAAGGAAATAAGGCCTCTGGGGACCGTGGGGCAAATTGCGGGGAACCAGGAGGGCGTGGCGGGTAGGCACCCATGTACGCACAACCACCTCATGGTGGTAAGAAGTCTGACACCCAGCCCAGGTCCCTCGGCCCTTCCTGGAATCCGCTAGAGCAATTCTAAGTGCTTATATTAAGGAATTAAAGCCTCTGGGGATCCGTGGGGCAAAATGCGGGGAACCAGGAAGGCGTGGCGGGTAGGCACCAATGTACGCACAACCACCTCATGGTGGTAAGAAGTTTGACACCCGGCCCAGGTCCCTCGGCCCTTCCTGGAATTCGCTATAGCAATTTTAGGTGCTTATATTAAGGAAATAAGGCCTCTGGGGACCGTGGGGCAAATTGCGGGGAACCAGGAGGGCGTGGCGGGTAGGCACCCATGTACGCACAACCACCTCATGGTGGTAAGAAGTCTGACACCCAGCCCAGGTCCCTCGGCCCTTCCTGGAATCCGCTAGAGCAATTCTAAGTGCTTATATTAAGGAATTAAAGCCTCTGGGGATCCGTGGGGCACAATGCGGGGAACCAGGAGGGCGTGGCGGGTAGGCACCCATGTACGCACAACCACCTCATGGTGGTAAGAAGTTTGACACCCGGCCCAGGTCCCTCGGCCCTTCCTGGAATTCGCTATAGCAATTCTAGGTGCTTGTAATAAGGAAATAAGGCCTCTGGGTGTCCGTGGGGCAAAATGCGGGGAACCAGGAGGGCGTGGCTGGTAGGCACCCATGTACGCACAACCACCTCATGGTGGTAAGAAGTTTGACACCCGGCCCAGGTCCCTCGGCCCTTCCTGGAATTCGCTATAGCAATTCTAGGTGCTTATATTAAGTAAACAAGGCTTCTGGGGATCCGTGGGGCAAAATGCGGGGAACCAGGAGGGCGTGGCGGGTAGGCACCCATGTACGCACAACCAACTCATGGTGGTAAGAAGTTTGACACCCAGCCCAGGTCCCTCGGCATTTCCTGGAATCCGCTAGAGCAATTCTAGGTGCTTATATTAAGGAAATAAGGCCTCTGGGGACCGTGGGGCAAATTGCGGGGAACCAGGAGGGCGTGGCGGGTAGGCACCTATGTACGCACAACCACCTCATAGTGGTAAGAAGTCTGACACCCAGCCCAGGTCCCTCGGCCCTTCCTGGAATCCGCTAGAGCAATTCTAAGTGCTTATATTAATGGAATTAAAGCCTCTGGGGATCCGTGGGGCAAATTGCGGGGAACCAGGAGGGCGTGGCGGGTAGGCACCCATGTACGCACAACCACCTCATGGTGGTAAGAAGTCTGACACCCAGCCCAGGTCCCTCGGCCCTTCCTGGAATCCGCTAGAGCAATTCTAAGTGCTTATATTAAGGAATTAAAGCCTCTGGGGATCCGTGGGGCAAAATGCGGGGAACCAGGAGGGCGTGGCTGGTAGGCACCCATGTACGCACAACCACCTCATGGTGGTAAGAAGTTTGACACCCGGCCCAGGTCCCTCGGCATTTCCTGGAATCCGCTAGAGCAATTCTAGGTGCTTATATTAAGGAAATAAGGCCTCTGGGGACCGTGGGGCAAATTGCGGGGAACCAGGAGGGCGTGGCGGGTAGGCACCCATGTACGCACAACCACCTCATGGTGGTAAGAAGTCTGACACCCAGCCCAGGTCCCTCGGCCCTTCCTGGAATCCGCTAGAGCAATTCTAAGTGCTTATATTAAGGAATTAAAGCCTCTGGGGATCCGTGGGGCAAAATGCGGGGAACCAGGAGGGCGTGGCGGGTAGGCACCAATGTACGCACAACCACCTCATGGTGGTAAGAAGTTTGACACCCGGCCCAGGTCCCTCGGCCCTTCCTGGAATTCGCTATAGCAATTTTAGGTGCTTATATTAAGGAAATAAGGCCTCTGGGGACCGTGGGGCAAATTGCGGGGAACCAGGAGGGCGTGGCGGGTAGGCACCCATGTACGCACAACCACCTCATGGTGGTAAGAAGTCTGACACCCAGCCCAGGTCCCTCGGCCCTTCCTGGAATCCGCTAGAGCAATTCTAAGTGCTTATATTAAGGAATTAAAGCCTCTGGGGATCCGTGGGGCAAAATGCGGGGAACCAGGAGGGCGTGGCGGGTAGGCACCCATGTACGCACAACCACCTCATGGTGGTAAGAAGTTTGACACCCGGCCCAGGTCCCTCGGCTCTTCCTGGAATTCGCTATAGCAATTCTAGGTGCTTGTAATAAGGAATTAAGGCCTCTGCGTGTCCGTGGGGCAAAATGCGGGGAACCAGGAGGGCGTGGCTGGTAGGCACCCATGTACGCACAACCACCTCATGGTGGTAAGAAGTTTGACACCCGGCCCAGGTCCCTCGGCCCTTCCTGGAATTCGCTATAGCAATTCTAGGTGCTTATAATAAGGAATTAAGGCCTCTGGGGGTCCGTGGGGCAAAATGCGGGGAACCAGGAGGGCGTGGCGGGTAGGCACCCATGTACGCACAACCACCTCATGGTGGTAAGAAGTCTGACACCCAGCCCAGGTCTCTCGGCCCTTCCTGGAATCCGCTAGAGCAATTCTAAATGCTTATATTAAGGAATTAAAGCCTCTGGGGATCCGTGGGGCAAAATGCGGGGAACCAGGAGGGCGTGGCGGGTAGGCACCCATGTACGCACAACCACCTCATGGTGGTAAGAAGTTTGACACCCGACCCAGGTCCCTCGGCACTTCCTGGAATTCGCTATAGCAATTCTATGTGCTTATAATAATGAATTAAGGCCTCTGGGGGTCCGTGGGGCAAAATGCGGGGAACCAGGAGGGCGTGGCGGGTAGGCACCCATGTACGCACAACCACCTCATGGTGGTAAGAAGTTTGACACCCGGCCCAGGTCCCTCGGCCCTTCCTGGAATCCGCTATAGCAATTCTAGGTACTTATAATAAGGAATTAAGGCCTCTGGGGATCCGGGGGGCAAAATGTGGGGAACGAGAAGGGCGTGGCGGGTAGGCACCCATGTACGCACAACCACCTCATGGTGGTAAGAAGTTTGACACCCGGCCCAGGTCCCTCGGCTCTTCCTGGAATCCGTTATAGCAATTCTAGGTGCTTATAATAAGGAATTAAGGCCTCTGGGGGTCCGTGGGGCAAAATGCGGGGAACCAGGAGGGCGTGGCGGGTAGGCACCCATGTACGCACAACCACCTCATGGTGGTAAGAAGTTTGACACCCGGCCCAGGTCCCTCGGCATTTCCTGGAATCCGCTAGAGCAATTCTAGGTGCTTATATTAAGGAAATAAGGCCTCTGGGGATCCATGGGGCAAATTGCGGGGAACCAGGAGGGCGTGGCGAGTAGGCACCTATGTACGCACAACCAACTCATGGTGGTAAGAAGTTTGACACCCAGCCTAGGTCCCTCGGCCCTTCCTGGAATCGGTTATAGCAATTCTAGGTGCTTATATTAAGGAAACAAGGCTTCTGGGGATCCGTGGGGCAAAATGCGGGGAACCAGGAGGGCGTGGCGGGTAGGCACCCATGTACGCACAACCACCTCATGGTGGTAAGAAGTTTGACACCCGGCCCAGGTCCCTCGGCCCTTCCTGGAATTCGCTATAGCAATTCTAGGTGCTTATATTAAGGAAATAAGGCCTCTGGGGACCGTGGGGCAAATTGCGGGTAACCAGGAGGGCGTGGCGGGTAGGCACCCATGTACGCACAACCACCTCATGGTGGTAAGAAGTCTGACACCCAACCCAGGTCCCTCTGCCCTTCCTGGAATCCGCTAGAGCAATTCTAGGTGCTTATATTAAGGAAATAAGGCGTCTGGGGATCCATGGGGCAAATTGCGGGGAACCAGGAGGGCGTGGCGGGTAGGCACCCATGTACGCACAACCACCTCATGGTGGTAAGAAGTCTGACACCCAGCCCAGGTCCCTCTGCCCTTCCTGGAATCCGCTAGAGCAATTCTAAGTGCTTATATTAAGGAATTAAAGCCTCTGGGGGTCCGTGGGGCAAAATGCGGGGAACCAGGAGGGCGCGGCGGGTAGACACCCATGTACGCACAACCACCTCATGGTGGTAAGAAGTTTGACACCCGGCTCAGGTCCCTCGGCATTTCCTGGAATCCGCTAGAGCATTTCTAGGTGCTTATATTAAGGAAACAAGGCTTCTGGGGATCAGTGGGGCAAAATGCGGGGAACCAGGAGGGCGTGGCGGGTAGGCACCCATGTACGCACAACCAACTCATGGTGGGAAGAAATTTGACACCCAGCCCAGGTCCCTCGGCATTTCCTGGAATCCGCTAGAGCAATTCTAGGTGCTTATATTAAGGAAATAAGGCCTCTGGGGACCGTGGGGCAAATTGCGGGGAACCAGGAGGGCGTGGCGGGTAGGCACCCATGTACGCACAACCACCTCATGGTGGTAAGAAGTCTGACACCCAGCCCAGGTCCCTCGGCCCTTCCTGGAATCCGCTAGAGCAATTCTAAGTGCTTATATTAAGGAATTAAAGCCTCTGGGGATCCGTGGGGCAAAATGCGGGGAACCAGGAGGCCGTGGCGGGTAGGCACCCATGTACGCACAACCACCTCATGGTGGTAAGAAGTTTGACACCCGGCCCAGGTCCCTCGGCCCTTCCTGGAATTCGCTATAGCAATTCTAGGTGCTTATATTAAGGAAATAAGGCTTCTGGGGACCGTGGGGCAAATTGCGGGGAACCAGGAGGGCGTGGCGGGTAGGCACCCATGTACGCACAACCACCTCATGGTGGTAAGAAGTCTGACACCCAGCCCATGTCCTTCGGCCCTTCCTGGAATCCGCCGGAGCAATTCTAGGTGCTTATATTAAGGAATTAATGTTTCTGGGGGTCCGTGCAACAAAATGCGGGGAACCAGAAGGGGGTTGCGGGTTGGCACACATATACGCACAACAACCTCATGGTGTTAAGAAGTTTGACACCCAGCCCAGGTTCCTCGGCCCTTCCTGGAATCCGCCAGAGAAATTCTAGGTGCTTATATTAAGGAAGTAAGGCTTCTGGTGGTCCGTGCAACAAAATGCGGGGAACAAGGAGGGGGTTGCGGGTGGGCAACCATATACGCACAACAACCTCATGGTGGTAAAAAGTTTGACACCCGGCCCAGGTCCCTCGGCCCTTCTTGGAATCCGCTAGAGCATTCTAGGTGCTTATATTAAGGAATTAAGGCTTCTGGGGGACCGTGCAACAAAATGCAGGGAACCACGAGGGGGTTGCGGGTGGGCACCCATATACGCACAACAACCTTATGGTGGTAAGTAGTTTGACACCCGGCCCAGGTCCCTCGGCCCATCCTGGAATCCGCCAGAGCAATTCTAGGTGCTTATATTAAGGATTTAAGGCGTCCGGGGGTCCGTGCAACAAAATGCGAGGATCCAGGAGGGGGTTGCGGGTGGGCACACATATACGCACAACAACCTCATGGCGGTAAGTAGTTTGACACCCAGCCCAGGTCCCTCGGCCCTTCCTGGAATCCGCTAGAGCAATTCTAGGTGCTTATATTAAGGAATTAAGGCTTCTGGGGGTCCGTGCAACAAAATGCGGAGAACCAGGAGGGTGTTGCGGGTGGGCAGCCATATACGCACAACAACCTCATGGTGGTAAGAAGTTTGACTTCCGGCCCAGGTCTCTAGGCCCTACCTGGAATCCGCTAGAGCAATTCTAGGTGCTTATATTAAGGAAATAAAGCCTCTGGGGGACCGTGCAACAAAATGCGGGGAACCAAGAGGGGGTAGCAGGTGGGCACCCATATACGCAGAACAACCTCATGGCGGTAAGAAGTTTGACACCCGGCCCAGGTCCCTCGGCCCATCCTGGAATCCGCCAGAGCAATTCTAGGTGCTTATATTAAGGAATTAAGGCTTCTGGGGGTCCGTGGAACAAAAAGAGGGGAACCAGGAAGGGGTTGCGGGTGGGCACCGATATACGCGCAACAACCTCATGGTGGTAAGAAGTTTGACACCCGACCCAGGTCCCTCGGACCTTCCTGGAATACGCCAGAGCAATTCTATGTGCTTATATTAAGGAATTAAGGCTTCTGGGGTTCGGTGCAACAAAATGCAGGGAACCAGGAGAGGGTTGCAGGTGGGCAACCATATACGCACATTAACCTCATGGTGGTAAGAAGTTTGACATCCGACCCAGGTCCTTCGGCCCTTCCTGGAATCCGCCGGAGCAATTCTATGTGCTTATATTAAGGAATTAATGTTTCTGGGGGTCCGTGCAACAAAATGCGGGGAACCCGGAGGGGGTTGCTGGTGGGCACACATATACGTACAACAACCTCATGGTGGTAAGTAGTTTGACACCCGACCCAGGTCCTTCGGCCCTTCTTGGAATCCGCTAGAGCAATTCTAGGTGCTTATATTAAGGAATTAAGGCATCTGGGGGTCCGTGCAACAAAATGCAGGGAACCAGGAGGGGGTTGCTGGTGGGCAACCATATACGCAGAACAACCTCAAGGTGGTAAGAAGTTTGACACCCGGCCCAGGTCCCTCGGCCCATCCTGGAATCCGCCAGAGCAATTCTAGGTGCTTATATTAAGGAATTAAGGCATCTGGGGGTCCGTGGAACAAAACGAGGGGAACCAGGAGGGGGTTGCGGGTGGGCACACATATTCGCACAACAACCTCATGGTGGTAAGTAGTTTGACACCCGGCCCAAGTCCCTCGGCCCTTCCAGGATTCCGCTAGAGCAATTCTAGGTGCTTATATTAAGGAATTAAGGCTTCTGGGGGTCCGTGCAACAAAATGCAAGGAACCAGGAGGGGGTTGCGGGTGGACACCCATATACGCACAACAACCTCATGGTGGTAAGTAGTTTGACACCCGGCCCAGGTCCCTCGGCCCTTCCTGGAATCCGCTAGAGCATTTCTAGGTGCTTATATTAAGGAATTAAAGCCTCTGGGGATCCGTGGGGCAAAATGCGGGGAACCAGGAGGGCGTGGCGGGTAGGCACCGATGTACGCACAACCACCTCATGGTGGTAAGAAGTTTGACACCCGACCCAGGTCCCTCGGCACTTCCTGGAATCCACTACAGAAATTCTAGGTGCTTATATTAAGGCTTCTGGGGGTCCGTGCAACAAAATGCGGGGAACCAGGAGGGGGTTGCGGGTGGGCAACCAAATACGTACAACAACCTCTTGGTGGTAAGTAGTTTGACACCCGGCCCAAGTCCCTCGGCCCTTCCTGGTATCCGCTAGAGCAATTCTAGGTGCTTATATTAAGGAATTAAGGCTTCTGGGGGTCCGTGCAACAAAATGCGGGGAACCAGGAGGGGGTTGCGGGTGGGCAACCAAATTCGTACAACAACCTTTTGGTGGTAAGTAGTTTGACACCCGGCCCAAGTCCCTCGGCCCTTCCAGGATTCCGCTAGAGCAATTCTAGGTGCTTATATTAAGGATTTAAGGCGTCTGGGGGTCCGTGCAACAAAATCCGAGGATCCAGGAGGGGGTTGCGGGTGGGCACACATATACGCACAACAACCTCATAGTGGTAAGAAGTTTAACACCCGGCCCAGGTCCCTCGGCCCTTCCTGGAATCCGCTAGAGCAATTCTAGGTGCTTATATTAAGGAATTAAGGCTTCTGGGGGTCCGTGCAACAAAATGCGGAGAACTAGGAGGGTGTTGCGGGTGGGCAGCCATATACGCACAACAACCTCATGGTGGTAAGAAGTTTGACTTCCGGCCCAGGTCTCTAGGCCCTTCCTGGAATCCGCTAGAGCAATTCTAGGTGCTTATATTAAGGAATTAAAGCCTCGGGGGGACCGTGCAACAAAATGCGGGGAACCAAGAGGGGGTAGCAGGTGGGCACCCATATACGCAGAACAACCTCATGGCGGTAAGAAGTTTGACACCCGGCCCAGGTCCCTCGGCCCATCCTGGAATCCGCCAGAGCAATTCTAGGTGCTTATATTAAGGAATTAAGGCATCTGGGGGTCCGTGGAACAAAACGAGGGGAACCAGGAGGGGGTTGCGGGTGGGCACACATATTCGCACAACAACCTCATGGTGGTAAGTAGTTTGACACCCGGCCCAGGTCCCTCGGCCCATCCTGGAATCCACTACAGAAATTCTAGGTGCTTATATTAAGGAATTAAGGCTTCTGGGGGTCCGTGCAACAAAATGCAAGGAACCAGGAGGGGGTTGCGGGTGGACACCCATATACGCACAACAACCTCATGGTGGTAAGTAGTTTGACACCCGGCCCAGGTCCCTCGGCTCTTCCTGGAATACGCTAGAACAATTCTAGGTGCTTATATTAAGGAATTAAAGCCTCTGGGGATCCGTGGGGCAAAATGCGGGGAACCAGGAAGGCGTGGCGGGTAGGCACCCATGTACGCACAACCACCTCATGGTGGTAAGAAGTTTGACACCCGACCCAGGTCCCTCGGCACTTCCTGGAATTCGCTATAGCAATTCTATGTGCTTATAATAAGGAATTAAGGCCTCTGGGGGTCCGTGGGGCAAAATGCGGGGAACCAGGAGGGCGTGGCGGGTAGGCACCCATGTACGCACAACCACCTCATGGTGGTAAGAAGTTTGACACCCGGCCCAGGTCCCTCGGCTCTTCCTGGAATCCGTTATAGCAATTCTAGGTGCTTATAATAAGGAATTAAGGCCTCTGGGGGTCCGTGGGGCAAAATGCGGGGAACCAGGAGGGCGTGGCGGGTAGGCACCCATGTACGCACAACCACCTCATGGTGGTAAGAAGTTTGACACCCGGCCCAGGTCCCTCGGCCCTTCCTGGAATTCGCTATAACAATTCTAGGTGCTTATATTAAGGAAATAAGGCCTCTGGGGACCGTGGGGCAAATTGCGGGTAACCAGGAGGGCGTGGCGGGTAGGCACCCATGTACGCACAACCACCTCATGGTGGTAAGAAGTCTGACACCCAGCCCAGGTCCCTCTGCCCTTCCTGGAATCCGCTAGAGCAATTCTAAGTGCTTATATTAAGGAATTAAAGCCTCTGGGGGTCCGTGGGGCAAAATGCGGGGAACCAGGAGGGCGCGGCGGGTAGACACCCATGTACGCACAACCACCTCATGGTGGTAAGAAGTTTGACACCCGGCTCAGGTCCCTCGGCATTTCCTGGAATCCGCTAGAGCATTTCTAGGTGCTTATATTAAGGAAACAAGGCTTCTGGGGATCCGTGGGGCAAAATGCGGGAAACCAGGAGGGCGTGGCGGGTAGGCACCCATGTACGCACAACCAACTCATGGTGGTAAGAAGTTTGACACCCAGCCCAGGTCCCTCGGCATTTCCTGGAATCCGCTAGAGCAATTCTATGTGCTTATATTAAGGAAATAAGGCCTCTGGGGACCGTGGGGCAAATTGCGGGGAACCAGAAGGGCGTGGCGGGTAGGCACCCATGTACGCACAACCACCTCATGGTGGTAAGAAGTCTGACACCCAGCCCAGGTCACTCGGCCCTTCCTGGAATCCGCTAGAGCAATTCTAAGTGCTTATATTAAGGAATTAAAGCCTCTGGGGATCCGTGGGGCAAAATGCGGGGAACCAGGAGGCCGTGGCGGGTAGGCACCCATGTACGCACAACCACCTCATGGTGGTAAGAAGTTTGACACATGGCCCAGGTCCCTCGGCATTTCCTGGAATCCGCTAGAGCAATTCTAGGTGCTTATATTAAGGAATTAAGGCATCTGGGGGTCCGTGCAACAAAATGCAGGGAACCAGGAGGGGGTTGCTGGTGGGCAACCATATACGCAGAACAACCTCAAGGTGGTAAGAAGTTTGACACCCGGCCCAGGTCCCTCGGCCCATCCTGGAATCCGCCAGAGCAATTCTAGGTGCTTATATTAAGGAATTAAGGCATCTGGGGGTCCGTGGAACAAAACGAGGGGAACCAGGAGGGGGTTGCGGGTGGGCACACATATTCGCACAACAACCTCATGGTGGTAAGTAGTTTGACACCCGGCCCAAGTCCCTCGGCCCTTCCAGGATTCCGCTAGAGCAATTCTAGGTGCTTATATTAAGGAATTAAGGCTTCTGGGGGTCCGTGCAACAAAATGCAAGGAACCAGGAGGGGGTTGCGGGTGGACACCCATATACGCACAACAACCTCATGGTGGTAAGTAGTTTGACACCCGGCCCAGGTCCCTCGGCCCTTCCTGGAATCCGCTAGAGCAATTCTAGGTGCTTATATTAAGGAATTAAAGCCTCTGGGGATCCGTGGGGCAAAATGCGGGGAACCAGGAGGGCGTGGCGGGTAGGCACCGATGTACGCACAACCACCTCATGGTGGTAAGAAGTTTGACACCCGACCCAGGTCCCTCGGCACTTCCTGGAATCCACTACAGAAATTCTAGGTGCTTATATTAAGGCTTCTGGGGGTCCGTGCAACAAAATGCGGGGAACCAGGAGGGGGTTGCGGGTGGGCAACCAAATACGTACAACAACCTCTTGGTGGTAAGTAGTTTGACACCCGGCCCAAGTCCCTCGGCCCTTCCTGGTATCCGCTAGAGCAATTCTAGGTGCTTATATTAAGGAATTAAGGCTTCTGGGGGTCCGTGCAACAAAATGCGGGGAACCAGGAGGGGGTTGCGGGTGGGCAACCAAATTCGTACAACAACCTTTTGGTGGTAAGTAGTTTGACACCCGGCCCAAGTCCCTCGGCCCTTCCAGGATTCCGCTAGAGCAATTCTAGGTGCTTATATTAAGGATTTAAGGCGTCTGGGGGTCCGTGCAACAAAATCCGAGGATCCAGGAGGGGGTTGCGGGTGGGCACACATATACGCACAACAACCTCATAGTGGTAAGAAGTTTAACACCCGGCCCAGGTCCCTCGGCCCTTCCTGGAATCCGCTAGAGCAATTCTAGGTGCTTATATTAAGGAATTAAGGCTTCTGGGGGTCCGTGCAACAAAATGCGGAGAACTAGGAGGGTGTTGCGGGTGGGCAGCCATATACGCACAACAACCTCATGGTGGTAAGAAGTTTGACTTCCGGCCCAGGTCTCTAGGCCCTTCCTGGAATCCGCTAGAGCAATTCTAGGTGCTTATATTAAGGAATTAAAGCCTCGGGGGGACCGTGCAACAAAATGCGGGGAACCAAGAGGGGGTAGCAGGTGGGCACCCATATACGCAGAACAACCTCATGGCGGTAAGAAGTTTGACACCCGGCCCAGGTCCCTCGGCCCATCCTGGAATCCGCCAGAGCAATTCTAGGTGCTTATATTAAGGAATTAAGGCATCTGGGGGTCCGTGGAACAAAACGAGGGGAACCAGGAGGGGGTTGCGGGTGGGCACACATATTCGCACAACAACCTCATGGTGGTAAGTAGTTTGACACCCGGCCCAGGTCCCTCGGCCCATCCTGGAATCCACTACAGAAATTCTAGGTGCTTATATTAAGGAATTAAGGCTTCTGGGGGTCCGTGCAACAAAATGCAAGGAACCAGGAGGGGGTTGCGGGTGGACACCCATATACGCACAACAACCTCATGGTGGTAAGTAGTTTGACACCCGGCCCAGGTCCCTCGGCTCTTCCTGGAATACGCTAGAACAATTCTAGGTGCTTATATTAAGGAATTAAAGCCTCTGGGGATCCGTGGGGCAAAATGCGGGGAACCAGGAGGGCGTGGCGGGTAGGCACCCATGTACGCACAACCACCTCATGGTGGTAAGAAGTTTGACACCCGACCCAGGTCCCTCGGCACTTCCTGGAATCCGCTAGAGCAATTCTAGGTGCTTATATTAAGGAAATAAGGCCTCTGGGGACCGTGGGGCAAATTGCGGGGAACCAGGAGGGCGTGGCGGGTAGGCACCCATGTACGCACAACCACCTCATGGTGGTAAGAAGTCTGACACCCAGCCCAGGTCCCTCGGCCCTTCCTGGAATCCGCTAGAGCAATTCTAAGTGCTTATATTAAGGAATTAAAACCTCTGGGGATCCGTGGGGCAAAATGCGGGGAACCAGGAAGGCGTGGCGGGTAGGCACCAATGTACGCACAACCACCTCATGGTGGTAAGAAGTTTGACTCCCGGCCCAGGTCCCTCGGCCCTTCCTGAAATTCGCTATAGCAATTTTAGGTGCTTATATTAAGGAAATAAGGCCTCTGGGGACCGTGGGGCAAATTGCGGGGAACCAGGAGGGCGTGGCGGGTAGGCACCCATGTACGCACAACCACCTCATGGTGGTAAGAAGTCTGACACCCAGCCCAGGTCCCTCGGCCCTTCCTGGAATCCGCTAGAGCAATTCTAAGTGCTTATATTAAGGAATTAAAGCCTCTGGGGATCCGTGGGGCACAATGCGGGGAACCAGGAGGGCGTGGCGGGTAGGCACCCATGTACGCACAACCACCTCATGGTGGTAAGAAGTTTGACACCCGGCCCAGGTCCCTCGGCCCTTCCTGGAATTCGCTATAGCAATTCTAGGTGCTTGTAATAAGGAAATAAGGCCTCTGGGTGTCCGTGGGGCAAAATGCGGGGAACCAGGAGGGCGTGGCTGGTAGGCACCCATGTACGCACAACCACCTCATGGTGGTAAGAAGTTTGACACCCGGCCCAGGTCCCTCGGCCCTTCCTGGAATTCGCTATAGCAATTCTAGGTGCTTATATTAAGTAAACAAGGCTTCTGGGGATCCGTGGGGCAAAATGCGGGGAACCAGGAGGGCGTGGCGGGTAGGCACCCATGTACGCACAACCAACTCATGGTGGTAAGAAGTTTGACACCCAGCCCAGGTCCCTCGGCATTTCCTGGAATCCGCTAGAGCAATTCTAGGTGCTTATATTAAGGAAATAAGGCCTCTGGGGATCCGTGGGGCAAAATGCGGGGAACCAGGAGGGCGTGGCGGGTAGGCACCCATGTACGCACAACCACCTCATGGTGGTAAGAAGTCTGACACCCAGCCCAGGTCCCTCGGCCCTTCCTGGAATCCGCTAGAGCAATTCTAAGTGCTTATATTAAGGAATTAAAGCCTCTGGGGATCCGTGGGGCAAAATGCGGGGAACCAGGAGGGCGTGGCGGGTAGGCACCAATGTACGCACAACCACCTCATGGTGGTAAGAAGTTTGACACCCGGCCCAGGTCCCTCGGCCCTTCCTGGAATTCGCTATAGCAATTTTAGGTGCTTATATTAAGGAAATAAGGCCTCTGGGGACCGTGGGGCAAATTGCGGGGAACCAGGAGGGCGTGGCGGGTAGGCACCCATGTACGCACAACCACCTCATGGTGGTAAGAAGTCTGACACCCAGCCCAGGTCCCTCGGCCCTTCCTGGAATCCGCTAGAGCAATTCTAAGTGCTTATATTAAGGAATTAAAGCCTCTGGGGATCCGTGGGGCAAAATGCGGGGAACCAGGAGGGCGTGGCGGGTAGGCACCCATGTACGCACAACCACCTCATGGTGGTAAGAAGTTTGACACCCGGCCCAGGTCCCTCGGCCCTTCCTGGAATTCGCTATAGCAATTCTAGGTGCTTGTAATAAGGAATTAAGGCCTCTGCGTGTCCGTGGGGCAAAATGCGGGGAACCAGGAGGGCGTGGCTGGTAGGCACCCATGTACGCACAACCACCTCATGGTGGTAAGAAGTTTGACACCCGGCCCAGGTCCCTCGGCCCTTCCTGGAATTCGCTATAGCAATTCTAGGTGCTTATAATAAGGAATTAAGGCCTCTGGGGGTCCGTGGGGCAAAATGCGGGGAACCAGGAGGGCGTGGCGGGTAGGCACCCATGTACGCACAACCACCTCATGGTGGTAAGAAGTCTGACACCCAGCCCAGGTCTCTCGGCCCTTCCTGGAATCCGCTAGAGCAATTCTAAATGCTTATATTAAGGAATTAAAGCCTCTGGGGATCCGTGGGGCAAAATGCGGGGAACCAGGAGGGCGTGGCGGGTAGGCACCCATGTACGCACAACCACCTCATGGTGGTAAGAAGTTTGACACCCGACCCAGGTCCCTCGGCACTTCCTGGAATTCGCTATAGCAATTCTATGTGCTTATAATAATGAATTAAGGCCTCTGGGGGTCCGTGGGGCAAAATGCGGGGAACCAGGAGGGCGTGGCGGGTAGGCACCCATGTACGCACAACCACCTCATGGTGGTAAGAAGTTTGACACCCGGCCCAGGTCCCTCGGCCCTTCCTGGAATCCGCTATAGCAATTCTAGGTACTTATAATAAGGAATTAAGGCCTCTGGGGATCCGGGGGGCAAAATGTGGGGAACGAGAAGGGCGTGGCGGGTAGGCACCCATGTACGCACAACCACCTCATGGTGGTAAGAAGTTTGACACCCGGCCCAGGTCCCTCGGCTCTTCCTGGAATCCGTTATAGCAATTCTAGGTGCTTATAATAAGGAATTAAGGCCTCTGGGGGTCCGTGGGGCAAAATGCGGGGAACCAGGAGGGCGTGGCGGGTAGGCACCCATGTACGCACAACCACCTCATGGTGGTAAGAAGTTTGACACCCGGCCCAGGTCCCTCGGCATTTCCTGGAATCAGCTAGAGCAATTCTAGGTGCTTATATTAAGGAAATAAGGCCTCTGGGGATCCATGGGGCAAATTGCGGGGAACCAGGAGGGCGTGGCGGGTAGGCACCTATGTACGCACAACCAACTCATGGTGGTAAGAAGTTTGACACCCAGCCTAGGTCCCTCGGCCCTTCCTGGAATCGGTTATAGCAATTCTAGGTGCTTATATTAAGGAAACAAGGCTTCTGGGGATCCGTGGGGCAAAATGCGGGGAACCAGGAGGGCGTGGCGGGTAGGCACCCATGTACGCACAACCACCTCATGGTGGTAAGAAGTTTGACACCCGGCCCAGGTCCCTCGGCCCTTCCTGGAATTCGCTATAGCAATTCTAGGTGCTTATATTAAGGAAATAAGGCCTCTGGGGACCGTGGGGCAAATTGCGGGTAACCAGGAGGGCGTGGCGGGTAGGCACCCATGTACGCACAACCACCTCATGGTGGTAAGAAGTCTGACACCCAACCCAGGTCCCTCTGCCCTTCCTGGAATCCGCTAGAGCAATTCTAGGTGCTTATATTAAGGAAATAAGGCGTCTGGGGATCCATGGGGCAAATTGCGGGGAACCAGGAGGGCGTGGCGGGTAGGCACCCATGTACGCACAACCACCTCATGGTGGTAAGAAGTCTGACACCCAGCCCAGGTCCCTCTGCCCTTCCTGGAATCCGCTAGAGCATTTCTAAGTGCTTATATTAAGGAATTAAAGCCTCTGGGGGTCCGTGGGGCAAAATGCGGGGAACCAGGAGGGCGCGGCGGGTAGACACCCATGTACGCACAACCACCTCATGGTGGTAAGAAGTTTGACACCCGGCTCAGGTCCCTCGGCATTTCCTGGAATCCGCTAGAGCATTTCTAGGTGCTTATATTAAGGAAACAAGGCTTCTGGGGATCCGTGGGGCAAAATGCGGGGAACCAGGAGGGCGTGGCGGGTAGGCACCCATGTACGCACAACCAACTCATGGTGGGAAGAAATTTGACACCCAGCCCAGGTCCCTCGGCATTTCCTGGAATCCGCTAGAGCAATTCTAGGTGCTTATATTAAGGAAATAAGGCCTCTGGGGACCGTGGGGCAAATTGCGGGGAACCAGGAGGGCGTGGCGGGTAGGCACCCATGTACGCACAACCACCTCATGGTGGTAAGAAGTCTGACACCCAGCCCAGGTCCCTCGGCCCTTCCTGGAATCCGCTAGAGCAATTCTAAGTGCTTATATTAAGGAATTAAAGCCTCTGGGGATCCGTGGGGCAAAATGCGGGGAACCAGGAGGCCGTGGCGGGTAGGCACCCATGTACGCACAACCACCTCATGGTGGTAAGAAGTTTGACACCCGGCCCAGGTCCCTCAGCCCTTCCTGGAATTCGCTATAGCAATTCTAGGTGCTTATATTAAGGAAATAAGGCCTCTGGGGACCGTGGGGCAAATTGCGGGGAACCAGGAGGGCGTGGCGGGTAGGTACCCATGTACGCACAACCACCTCATGGTGGTAAGAAGTTTGACACCCGGCCCAGGTCCCTCGGCATTTCCTGGAATCCGCTAGAGCAATTCTAGGTGCTTATATTAAGGAAATAAGGCCTCTGGGGATCCATGGGGGCAAATTGCGGGGAACCAGGAGAGCGTGGCGGGTAGGCACCTATGTACGCACAACCAACTCATGGTGGTAAGAAGTTTGACACCCGGCCCAGGTCCCTCGGCCCTTCCTGGAATTCGCTATAGCAATTCTAGGTGCTTATATTAAGTAAACAAGGCTTCTGGGGATCCGTGGGGCAAATTGCGGGGAACCAGGAGGGCGTGACGGGTAGGCACCTATGTACGCACAACCACCTCATGGTGGTAAGAAGTCTGACACCCAGCCCAGGTCCCTCGGCCCTTCCTGGAATCCGCTAGAGCAATTCTAAGTGCTTATATTAATGGAATTAAAGCTTCTGGGGATCCGTGGGGCAAATTGCGGGGAACCAGGAGGGCGTGGCGGGTAGGCACCCATGTACGCACAACCACCTCATGGTGGTAAGAAGTCTGACACCCAGCCCAGGTCCCTCGGCCCTTCCTGGAATCCGCTAGAGCAATTCTAAGTGCTTATATTAAGGAATTAAAGCCTCTGGGGATCCGTGGGGCAAAATGCGGGGAACCAGGAGGGCGTGGCGGGTAGGCACCCATGTACGCATAACCACCTCATGGTGGTAAGAAGTTTGACACCCGGCCCAGGTCCCTCGGCATTTCCTGGAATCCGCTAGAGCAATTCTAGGTGCTTATATTAAGGAAATAAGGCCTCTGGGGACCGTGGGGCAAATTGCGGGGAACCAGGAGGGCGTGGCGGGTAGGCACCCATGTACGCACAACCACCTCATGGTGGTAAGAAGTCTGACACCCAGCCCAGGTCCCTCGGCCCTTCCTGGAATCCGCTAGAGCAATTCTAAGTGCTTATATTAAGGAATTAAAGCCTCTGGGGATCCGTGGGGCAAAATGCGGGGAACCAGGAGGGCGTGGCGGGTAGGCACCAATGTACGCACAACCACCTCATGGTGGTAAGAAGTTTGACACCCGGCCCAGGTCCCTCGGCCCTTCCTGGAATTCGCTATAGCAATTTTAGGTGCTTATATTAAGGAAATAAGGCCTCTGGGGACCGTGGGGCAAATTGCGGGGAACCAGGAGGGCGTGGCGGGTAGGCACCCATGTACGCACAACCACCTCATGGTGGTAAGAAGTCTGACACCCAGCCCAGGTCCCTCGGCCCATCCTGGAATCCGCCAGAGCAATTCTAGGTGCTTATATTAAGGAATTAAGGCTTCTGGGGGTCCGTGGAACAAAAAGAGGGGAACCAGGAGGGGGTTGCGGGTGGGCACCGATATACGCGCAACAACCTCATGGTGGTAAGAAGTTTGACACCCGACCCAGGTCCCTCGGACCTTCCTGGAATACGCCAGAGCAATTCTATGTGCTTATATTAAGGAATTAAGGCTTCTGGGGTTCGGTGCAACAAAATGCAGGGAACCAGGAGAGGGTTGCAGGTGGGCAACCATATACGCACATTAACCTCATGGTGGTAAGAAGTTTGACATCCGACCCAGGTCCTTCGGCCCTTCCTGGAATCCGCCGGAGCAATTCTATGTGCTTATATTAAGGAATTAATGTTTCTGGGGGTCCGTGCAACAAAATGCGGGGAACCCGGAGGGGGTTGCTGGTGGGCACACATATACGTACAACAACCTCATGGTGGTAAGTAGTTTGACACCCGACCCAGGTCCTTCGGCCCTTCTTGGAATCCGCTAGAGCAATTCTAGGTGCTTAT
This sequence comes from Candelabrum cocksii, assembly GCA_963930725.1. NCBI lineage: Eukaryota > Metazoa > Cnidaria > Hydrozoa > Anthoathecata > Candelabridae > Candelabrum > Candelabrum cocksii. The sequence goes on along the minus strand of OZ005671.1, from coordinate 9,154,706 downwards.
ATTAAGGAATTAAGGCATCTGGGGGTCCGTGCAACAAAATGCAGGGAACCAGGAGGGGGTTGCTGGTGGGCAACCATATACGCAGAACAACCTCAAGGTGGTAAGAAGTTTGACACCCGGCCCAGGTCCCTCGGCCCATCCTGGAATCCGCCAGAGCAATTCTAGGTGCTTATATTAAGGAATTAAGGCATCTGGGGGTCCGTGGAACAAAACGAGGGGAACCAGGAGGGGGTTGCGGGTGGGCACACATATTCGCACAACAACCTCATGGTGGTAAGTAGTTTGACACCCGGCCCAAGTCCCTCGGCCCTTCCAGGATTCCGCTAGAGCAATTCTAGGTGCTTATATTAAGGAATTAAGGCTTCTGGGGGTCCGTGCAACAAAATGCAAGGAACCAGGAGGGGGTTGCGGGTGGACACCCATATACGCACAACAACCTCATGGTGGTAAGTAGTTTGACACCCGGCCCAGGTCCCTCGGCCCTTCCTGGAATCCGCTAGAGCAATTCTAGGTGCTTATATTAAGGAATTAAAGCCTCTGGGGATCCGTGGGGCAAAATGCGGGGAACCAGGAGGGCGTGGCGGGTAGGCACCGATGTACGCACAACCACCTCATGGTGGTAAGAAGTTTGACACCCGACCCAGGTCCCTCGGCACTTCCTGGAATCCACTACAGAAATTCTAGGTGCTTATATTAAGGCTTCTGGGGGTCCGTGCAACAAAATGCGGGGAACCAGGAGGGGGTTGCGGGTGGGCAACCAAATACGTACAACAACCTCTTGGTGGTAAGTAGTTTGACACCCGGCCCAAGTCCCTCGGCCCTTCCTGGTATCCGCTAGAGCAATTCTAGGTGCTTATATTAAGGAATTAAGGCTTCTGGGGGTCCGTGCAACAAAATGCGGGGAACCAGGAGGGGGTTGCGGGTGGGCAACCAAATTCGTACAACAACCTTTTGGTGGTAAGTAGTTTGACACCCGGCCCAAGTCCCTCGGCCCTTCCAGGATTCCGCTAGAGCAATTCTAGGTGCTTATATTAAGGATTTAAGGCGTCTGGGGGTCCGTGCAACAAAATCCGAGGATCCAGGAGGGGGTTGCGGGTGGGCACACATATACGCACAACAACCTCATAGTGGTAAGAAGTTTAACACCCGGCCCAGGTCCCTCGGCCCTTCCTGGAATCCGCTAGAGCAATTCTAGGTGCTTATATTAAGGAATTAAGGCTTCTGGGGGTCCGTGCAACAAAATGCGGAGAACTAGGAGGGTGTTGCGGGTGGGCAGCCATATACGCACAACAACCTCATGGTGGTAAGAAGTTTGACTTCCGGCCCAGGTCTCTAGGCCCTTCCTGGAATCCGCTAGAGCAATTCTAGGTGCTTATATTAAGGAATTAAAGCCTCGGGGGGACCGTGCAACAAAATGCGGGGAACCAAGAGGGGGTAGCAGGTGGGCACCCATATACGCAGAACAACCTCATGGCGGTAAGAAGTTTGACACCCGGCCCAGGTCCCTCGGCCCATCCTGGAATCCGCCAGAGCAATTCTAGGTGCTTATATTAAGGAATTAAGGCATCTGGGGGTCCGTGGAACAAAACGAGGGGAACCAGGAGGGGGTTGCGGGTGGGCACACATATTCGCACAACAACCTCATGGTGGTAAGTAGTTTGACACCCGGCCCAGGTCCCTCGGCCCATCCTGGAATCCACTACAGAAATTCTAGGTGCTTATATTAAGGAATTAAGGCTTCTGGGGATCCGTGCAACAAAATGCAAGGAACCAGGAGGGGGTTGCGGGTGGACACCCATATACGCACAACAACCTCATGGTGGTAAGTAGTTTGACACCCGGCCCAGGTCCCTCGGCTCTTCCTGGAATACGCTAGAACAATTCTAGGTGCTTATATTAAGGAATTAAAGCCTCTGGGGATCCGTGGGGCAAAATGCGGGGAACCAGGAAGGCGTGGCGGGTAGGCACCCATGTACGCACAACCACCTCATGGTGGTAAGAAGTTTGACACCCGACCCAGGTCCCTCGGCACTTCCTGGAATTCGCTATAGCAATTCTATGTGCTTATAATAAGGAATTAAGGCCTCTGGGGGTCCGTGGGGCAAAATGCGGGGAACCAGGAGGGCGTGGCGGGTAGGCACCCATGTACGCACAACCACCTCATGGTGGTAAGAAGTTTGACACCCGGCCCAGGTCCCTCGGCCCTTCCTGGAATTCGCTATAGCAATTCTAGGTGCTTATATTAAGGAAATAAGGCCTCTGGGGACCGTGGGGCAAATTGCGGGTAACCAGGAGGGCGTGGCGGGTAGGCACCCATGTACGCACAACCACCTCATGGTGGTAAAAAGTCTGACACCCAGCCCAGGTCCCTCGGCATTTCCTGGAATCCGCTAGAGCATTTCTAGGTGCTTATATTAAGGAAACAAGGCTTCTGGGGATCCGTGGGGCAAAATGCGGGAAACCAGGAGGGCGTGGCGGGTAGGCACCCATGTACGCACAACCAACTCATGGTGGTAAGAAGTTTGACACCCAGCCCAGGTCCCTCGGCATTTCCTGGAATCCGCTAGAGCAATTCTATGTGCTTATATTAAGGAAATAAGGCCTCTGGGGACCGTGGGGCAAATTGCGGGGAACCAGAAGGGCGTGGCGGGTAGGCACCCATGTACGCACAACCACCTCATGGTGGTAAGAAGTCTGACACCCAGCCCAGGTCACTCGGCCCTTCCTGGAATCCGCTAGAGCAATTCTAAGTGCTTATATTAAGGAATTAAAGCCTCTGGGGATCCGTGGGGCAAAATGCGGGGAACCAGGAGGCCGTGGCGGGTAGGCACCCATGTACGCACAACCACCTCATGGTGGTAAGAAGTTTGACACATGGCCCAGGTCCCTCGGCATTTCCTGGAATCCGCTAGAGCAATTCTAGGTGCTTATATTAAGGAATTAAGGCATCTGGGGGTCCGTGCAACAAAATGCAGGGAACCAGGAGGGGGTTGCTGGTGGGCAACCATATACGCAGAACAACCTCAAGGTGGTAAGAAGTTTGACACCCGGCCCAGGTCCCTCGGCCCATCCTGGAATCCGCCAGAGCAATTCTAGGTGCTTATATTAAGGAATTAAGGCATCTGGGGGTCCGTGGAACAAAACGAGGGGAACCAGGAGGGGGTTGCGGGTGGGCACACATATTCGCACAACAACCTCATGGTGGTAAGTAGTTTGACACCCGGCCCAAGTCCCTCGGCCCTTCCAGGATTCCGCTAGAGCAATTCTAGGTGCTTATATTAAGGAATTAAGGCTTCTGGGGGTCCGTGCAACAAAATGCAAGGAACCAGGAGGGGGTTGCGGGTGGACACCCATATACGCACAACAACCTCATGGTGGTAAGTAGTTTGACACCCGGCCCAGGTCCCTCGGCCCTTCCTGGAATCCGCTAGAGCAATTCTAGGTGCTTATATTAAGGAATTAAAGCCTCTGGGGATCCGTGGGGCAAAATGCGGGGAACCAGGAGGGCGTGGCGGGTAGGCACCGATGTACGCACAACCACCTCATGGTGGTAAGAAGTTTGACACCCGACCCAGGTCCCTCGGCACTTCCTGGAATCCACTACAGAAATTCTAGGTGCTTATATTAAGGCTTCTGGGGGTCCGTGCAACAAAATGCGGGGAACCAGGAGGGGGTTGCGGGTGGGCAACCAAATACGTACAACAACCTCTTGGTGGTAAGTAGTTTGACACCCGGCCCAAGTCCCTCGGCCCTTCCTGGTATCCGCTAGAGCAATTCTAGGTGCTTATATTAAGGAATTAAGGCTTCTGGGGGTCCGTGCAACAAAATGCGGGGAACCAGGAGGGGGTTGCGGGTGGGCAACCAAATTCGTACAACAACCTTTTGGTGGTAAATAGTTTGACACCCGGCCCAAGTCCCTCGGCCCTTCCAGGATTCCGCTAGAGCAATTCTAGGTGCTTATATTAAGGATTTAAGGCGTCTGGGGGTCCGTGCAACAAAATCCGAGGATCCAGGAGGGGGTTGCGGGTGGGCACACATATACGCACAACAACCTCATAGTGGTAAGAAGTTTAACACCCGGCCCAGGTCCCTCGGCCCTTCCTGGAATCCGCTAGAGCAATTCTAGGTGCTTATATTAAGGAATTAAGGCTTCTGGGGGTCCGTGCAACAAAATGCGGAGAACTAGGAGGGTGTTGCGGGTGGGCAGCCATATACGCACAACAACCTCATGGTGGTAAGAAGTTTGACTTCCGGCCCAGGTCTCTAGGCCCTTCCTGGAATCCGCTAGAGCAATTCTAGGTGCTTATATTAAGGAATTAAAGCCTCGGGGGGACCGTGCAACAAAATGCGGGGAACCAAGAGAGGGTAGCAGGTGGGCACCCATATACGCAGAACAACCTCATGGCGGTAAGAAGTTTGACACCCGGCCCAGGTCCCTCGGCCCATCCTGGAATCCGCCAGAGCAATTCTAGGTGCTTATATTAAGGAATTAAGGCATCTGGGGGTCCGTGGAACAAAACGAGGGGAACCAGGAGGGGGTTGCGGGTGGGCACACATATTCGCACAACAACCTCATGGTGGTAAGTAGTTTGACACCCGGCCCAGGTCCCTCGGCCCATCCTGGAATCCACTACAGAAATTCTAGGTGCTTATATTAAGGAATTAAGGCTTCTGGGGGTCCGTGCAACAAAATGCAAGGAACCAGGAGGGGGTTGCGGGTGGACACCCATATACGCACAACAACCTCATGGTGGTAAGTAGTTTGACACCCGGCCCAGGTCCCTCGGCTCTTCCTGGAATACGCTAGAACAATTCTAGGTGCTTATATTAAGGAATTAAAGCCTCTGGGGATCCGTGGGGCAAAATGCGGGGAACCAGGAGGGCGTGGCGGGTAGGCACCCATGTACGCACAACCACCTCATGGTGGTAAGAAGTTTGACACCCGACCCAGGTCCCTCGGCACTTCCTGGAATCCGCTAGAGCAATTCTAGGTGCTTATATTAAGGAAATAAGGCCTCTGGGGACCGTGGGGCAAATTGCGGGGAACCAGGAGGGCGTGGCGGGTAGGCACCCATGTACGCACAACCACCTCATGGTGGTAAGAAGTCTGACACCCAGCCCAGGTCCCTCGGCCCTTCCTGGAATCCGCTAGAGCAATTCTAAGTGCTTATATTAAGGAATTAAAGCCTCTGGGGATCCGTGGGGCAAAATGCGGGGAACCAGGAAAGCGTGGCGGGTAGGCACCAATGTACGCACAACCACCTCATGGTGGTAAGAAGTTTGACACCCGGCCCAGGTCCCTCGGCCCTTCCTGGAATTCGCTATAGCAATTTTAGGTGCTTATATTAAGGAAATAAGGCCTCTGGGGACCGTGGGGCAAATTGCGGGGAACCAGGAGGGCGTGGCGGGTAGGCACCCATGTACGCACAACCACCTCATGGTGGTAAGAAGTCTGACACCCAGCCCAGGTCCCTCGGCCCTTCCTGGAATCCGCTAGAGCAATTCTAAGTGCTTATATTAAGGAATTAAAGCCTCTGGGGATCCGTGGGGCACAATGCGGGGAACCAGGAGGGCGTGGCGGGTAGGCACCCATGTACGCACAACCACCTCATGGTGGTAAGAAGTTTGACACCCGGCCCAGGTCCCTCGGCCCTTCCTGGAATTCGCTATAGCAATTCTAGGTGCTTGTAATAAGGAAATAAGGCCTCTGGGTGTCCGTGGGGCAAAATGCGGGGAACCAGGAGGGCGTGGCTGGTAGGCACCCATGTACGCACAACCACCTCATGGTGGTAAGAAGTTTGACACCCGGCCCAGGTCCCTCGGCCCTTCCTGGAATTCGCTATAGCAATTCTAGGTGCTTATATTAAGTAAACAAGGCTTCTGGGGATCCGTGGGGCAAAATGCGGGGAACCAGGAGGGCGTGGCGGGTAGGCACCCATGTACGCACAACCAACTCATGGTGGTAAGAAGTTTGACACCCAGCCCAGGTCCCTCGGCATTTCCTGGAATCCGCTAGAGCAATTCTAGGTGCTTATATTAAGGAAATAAGGCCTCTGGGGACCGTGGGGCAAATTGCGGGGAACCAGGAGGGCGTGGCGGGTAGGCACCTATGTACGCACAACCACCTCATGGTGGTAAGAAGTCTGACACCCAGCCCAGGTCCCTCGGCCCTTCCTGGAATCCGCTAGAGCAATTCTAAGTGCTTATATTAATGGAATTAAAGCCTCTGGGGATCCGTGGGGCAAATTGCGGGGAACCAGGAGGGCGTGGCGGGTAGGCACCCATGTACGCACAACCACCTCATGGTGGTAAGAAGTCTGACACCCAGCCCAGGTCCCTCGGCCCTTCCTGGAATCCGCTAGAGCAATTCTAAGTGCTTATATTAAGGAATTAAAGCCTCTGGGGATCCGTGGGGCAAAATGCGGGGAACCAGGAGGGCGTGGCGGGTAGGCACCCATGTACGCACAACCACCTCATGGTGGTAAAAAGTTTGACACCCGGCCCAGGTCCCTCGGCATTTCCTGGAATCCGCTAGAGCAATTCTAGGTGCTTATATTAAGGAAATAAGGCCTCTGGGGACCGTGGGGCAAATTGCGGGGAACCAGGAGGGCGTGGCGGGTAGGCACCCATGTACGCACAACCACCTCATGGTGGTAAGAAGTCTGACACCCAGCCCAGGTCCCTCGGCCCTTCCTGGAATCCGCTAGAGCAATTCTAAGTGCTTATATTAAGGAATTAAAGCCTCTGGGGATCCGTGGGGCAAAATGCGGGGAACCAGGAGGGCGTGGCGGGTAGGCACCAATGTACGCACAACCACCTCATGGTGGTAAGAAGTTTGACACCCGGCCCAGGTCCCTCGGCCCTTCCTGGAATTCGCTATAGCAATTTTAGGTGCTTATATTAAGGAAATAAGGCCTCTGGGGACCGTGGGGCAAATTGCGGGGAACCAGGAGGGCGTGGCGGGTAGGCACCCATGTACGCACAACCACCTCATGGTGGTAAGAACTCTGACACCCAGCCCAGGTCCCTCGGCCCTTCCTGGAATCCGCTAGAGCAATTCTAAGTGCTTATATTAAGGAATTAAAGCCTCTGGGGATCCGTGGGGCAAAATGCGGGGAACCAGGAGGGCGTGGCGGGTAGGCACCCATGTACGCACAACCACCTCATGGTGGTAAGAAGTTTGACACCCGGCCCAGGTCCCTCGGCCCTTCCTGGAATTCGCTATAGCAATTCTAGGTGCTTGTAATAAGGAATTAAGGCCTCTGCGTGTCCGTGGGGCAAAATGCGGGGAACCAGGAGGGCGTGGCTGGTAGGCACCCATGTACGCACAACCACCTCATGGTGGTAAGAAGTTTGACACCCGGCCCAGGTCCCTCGGCCCTTCCTGGAATTCGCTATAGCAATTCTAGGTGCTTATAATAAGGAATTAAGGCCTCTGGGGGTCCGTGGGGCAAAATGCGGGGAACCAGGAGGGCGTGGCGGGTAGGCACCCATGTACGCACAACCACCTCATGGTGGTAAGAAGTCTGACACCCAGCCCAGGTCTCTCGGCCCTTCCTGGAATCCGCTAGAGCAATTCTAAATGCTTATATTAAGGAATTAAAGCCTCTGGGGATCCGTGGGGCAAAATGCGGGGAACCAGGAGGGCGTGGCGGGTAGGCACCCATGTACGCACAACCACCTCATGGTGGTAAGAAGTTTGACACCCGACCCAGGTCCCTCGGCCCTTCCTGGAATCCGCTAGAGCAATTCTAAGTGCTTATATTAATGGAATTAAAGCCTCTGGGGATCCGTGGGGCAAATTGCGGGGAACCAGGAGGGCGTGGCGGGTAGGCACCCATGTACGCACAACCACCTCATGGTGGTAAGAAGTCTGACACCCAGCCCAGGTCCCTCGGCCCTTCCTGGAATCCGCTAGAGCAATTCTAAGTGCTTATATTAAGGAATTAAAGCCTCTGGGGATCCGTGGGGCAAAATGCGGGGAACCAGGAGGGCGTGGCGGGTAGGCACCCATGTACGCACAACCACCTCATGGTGGTAAAAAGTTTGACACCCGGCCCAGGTCCCTCGGCATTTCCTGGAATCCGCTAGAGCAATTCTAGGTGCTTATATTAAGGAAATAAGGCCTCTGGGGACCGTGGGGCAAATTGCGGGGAACCAGGAGGGCGTGGCGGGTAGGCACCCATGTACGCACAACCACCTCATGGTGGTAAGAAGTCTGACACCCAGCCCAGGTCCCTCGGCCCTTCCTGGAATCCGCTAGAGCAATTCTAAGTGCTTATATTAAGGAATTAAAGCCTCTGGGGATCCGTGGGGCAAAATGCGGGGAACCAGGAGGGCGTGGCGGGTAGGCACCAATGTACGCACAACCACCTCATGGTGGTAAGAAGTTTGACACCCGGCCCAGGTCCCTCGGCCCTTCCTGGAATTCGCTATAGCAATTTTAGGTGCTTATATTAAGGAAATAAGGCCTCTGGGGACCGTGGGGCAAATTGCGGGGAACCAGGAGGGCGTGGCGGGTAGGCACCCATGTACGCACAACCACCTCATGGTGGTAAGAACTCTGACACCCAGCCCAGGTCCCTCGGCCCTTCCTGGAATCCGCTAGAGCAATTCTAAGTGCTTATATTAAGGAATTAAAGCCTCTGGGGATCCGTGGGGCAAAATGCGGGGAACCAGGAGGGCGTGGCGGGTAGGCACCCATGTACGCACAACCACCTCATGGTGGTAAGAAGTTTGACACCCGGCCCAGGTCCCTCGGCCCTTCCTGGAATTCGCTATAGCAATTCTAGGTGCTTGTAATAAGGAATTAAGGCCTCTGCGTGTCCGTGGGGCAAAATGCGGGGAACCAGGAGGGCGTGGCTGGTAGGCACCCATGTACGCACAACCACCTCATGGTGGTAAGAAGTTTGACACCCGGCCCAGGTCCCTCGGCCCTTCCTGGAATTCGCTATAGCAATTCTAGGTGCTTATAATAAGGAATTAAGGCCTCTGGGGGTCCGTGGGGCAAAATGCGGGGAACCAGGAGGGCGTGGCGGGTAGGCACCCATGTACGCACAACCACCTCATGGTGGTAAGAAGTCTGACACCCAGCCCAGGTCTCTCGGCCCTTCCTGGAATCCGCTAGAGCAATTCTAAATGCTTATATTAAGGAATTAAAGCCTCTGGGGATCCGTGGGGCAAAATGCGGGGAACCAGGAGGGCGTGGCGGGTAGGCACCCATGTACGCACAACCACCTCATGGTGGTAAGAAGTTTGACACCCGACCCAGGTCCCTCGGCACTTCCTGGAATTCGCTATAGCAATTCTATGTGCTTATAATAATGAATTAAGGCCTCTGGGGGTCCGTGGGGCAAAATGCGGGGAACCAGGAGGGCGTGGCGGGTAGGCACCCATGTACGCACAACCACCTCATGGTGGTAAGAAGTTTGACACCCGGCCCAGGTCCCTCGGCCCTTCCTGGAATCCGCTATAGCAATTCTAGGTACTTATAATAAGGAATTAAGGCCTCTGGGGATCCGGGGGGCAAAATGTGGGGAACGAGAAAGGCGTGGCGGGTAGGCACCCATGTACGCACAACCACCTCATGGTGGTAAGAAGTTTGACACCCGGCCCAGGTCCCTCGGCTCTTCCTGGAATCCGTTATAGCAATTCTAGGTGCTTATAATAAGGAATTAAGGCCTCTGGGGGTCCGTGGGGCAAAATGCGGGGAACCAGGAGGGCGTGGCGGGTAGGCACCCATGTACGCACAACCACCTCATGGTGGTAAGAAGTTTGACACCCGGCCCAGGTCCCTCGGCATTTCCTGGAATCCGCTAGAGCAATTCTAGGTGCTTATATTAAGGAAATAAGGCCTCTGGGGATCCATGGGGCAAATTGCGGGGAACCAGGAGGGCGTGGCGGGTAGGCACCTATGTACGCACAACCAACTCATGGTGGTAAGAAGTTTGACACCCAGCCTAGGTCCCTCGGCCCTTCCTGGAATCGGTTATAGCAATTCTAGGTGCTTATATTAAGGAAACAAGGCTTCTGGGGATCCGTGGGGCAAAATGCGGGGAACCAGGAGGGCGTGGCGGGTAGGCACCCATGTACGCACAACCACCTCATGGTGGTAAGAAGTTTGACACCCGGCCCAGGTCCCTCGGCCCTTCCTGGAATTCGCTATGGCAATTCTAGGTGCTTATATTAAGGAAATAAGGCCTCTGGGGACCGTGGGGCAAATTGCGGGTAACCAGGAGGGCGTGGCGGGTAGGCACCCATGTACGCACAACCACCTCATGGTGGTAAGAAGTCTGACACCCAACCCAGGTCCCTCTGCCCTTCCTGGAATCCGCTAGAGCAATTCTAGGTGCTTATATTAAGGAAATAAGGCGTCTGGGGATCCATGGGGCAAATTGCGGGGAACCAGGAGGGCGTGGCGGGTAGGCACCCATGTACGCACAACCACCTCATGGTGGTAAGAAGTCTGACACCCAGCCCAGGTCCCTCTGCCCTTCCTGGAATCCGCTAGAGCAATTCTAAGTGCTTATATTAAGGAATTAAAGCCTCTGGGGGTCCGTGGGGCAAAATGCGGGGAACCAGGAGGGCGCGGCGGGTAGACACCCATGTACGCACAACCACCTCATGGTGGTAAGAAGTTTGACACCCGGCTCAGGTCCCTCGGCATTTCCTGGAATCCGCTAGAGCATTTCTAGGTGCTTATATTAAGGAAACAAGGCTTCTGGGGATCCGTGGGGCAAAATGCGGGGAACCAGGAGGGCGTGGCGGGTAGGCACCCATGTACGCACAACCAACTCATGGTGGGAAGAAATTTGACACCCAGCCCAGGTCCCTCGGCATTTCCTGGAATCCGCTAGAGCAATTCTAGGTGCTTATATTAAGGAAATAAGGCCTCTGGGGACCGTGGGGCAAATTGCGGGGAACCAGGAGGGCGTGGCGGGTAGGCACCCATGTACGCACAACCACCTCATGGTGGTAAGAAGTCTGACACCCAGCCCAGGTCCCTCGGCCCTTCCTGGAATCCGCTAGAGCAATTCTAAGTGCTTATATTAAGGAATTAAAGCCTCTGGGGATCCGTGGGGCAAAATGCGGGGAACCAGGAGGCCGTGGCGGGTAGGCACCCATGTACGCACAACCACCTCATGGTGGTAAGAAGTTTGACACCCGGCCCAGGTCCCTCGGCCCTTCCTGGAATTCGCTATAGCAATTCTAGGTGCTTATATTAAGGAAATAAGGCCTCTGGGGACCGTGGGGCAAATTGCGGGGAACCAGGAGGGCGTGGCGGGTAGGTACCCATGTACGCACAACCACCTCATGGTGGTAAGAAGTTTGACACCCGGCCCAGGTCCCTCGGCATTTCCTGGAATCCGCTAGAGCAATTCTAGGTGCTTATATTAAGGAAATAAGGCCTCTGGGGATCCATGGGGGCAAATTGCGGGGAACCAGGAGAGCGTGGCGGGTAGGCACCTATGTACGCACAACCAACTCATGGTGGTAAGAAGTTTGACACCCGGCCCAGGTCCCTCGGCCCTTCCTGGAATTCGCTATAGCAATTCTAGGTGCTTATATTAAGTAAACAAGGCTTCTGGGGATCCGTGGGGCAAATTGCGGGGAACCAGGAGGGCGTGACGGGTAGGCACCTATGTACGCACAACCACCTCATGGTGGTAAGAAGTCTGACACCCAGCCCAGGTCCCTCGGCCCTTCCTGGAATCCGCTAGAGCAATTCTAAGTGCTTATATTAATGGAATTAAAGCCTCTGGGGATCCGTGGGGCAAATTGCGGGGAACCAGGAGAGCGTGGCGGGTAGGCACCCATGTACGCACAACCACCTCATGGTGGTAAGAAGTCTGACACCCAGCCCAGGTCCCTCGGCCCTTCCTGGAATCCGCTAGAGCAATTCTAAGTGCTTATATTAAGGAATTAAAGCCTCTGGGGATCCGTGGGGCAAAATGCGGGGAACCAGGAGGGCGTGGCGGGTAGGCACCCATGTACGCATAACCACCTCATGGTGGTAAGAAGTTTGACACCCGGCCCAGGTCCCTCGGCATTTCCTGGAATCCGCTAGAGCAATTCTAGGTGCTTATATTAAGGAAATAAAGCCTCTGGGGACCGTGGGGCAAATTGCGGGGAACCAGGAGGGCGTGGCGGGTAGGCACCCATGTACGCACAACCACCTCATGGTGGTAAGAAGTCTGACACCCAGCCCAGGTCCCTCGGCCCTTCCTGGAATCCGCTAGAGCAATTCTAAGTGCTTATATTAAGGAATTAAAGCCTCTGGGGATCCGTGGGGCAAAATGCGGGGAACCAGGAGGGCGTGGCGGGTAGGCACCAATGTACGCACAACCACCTCATGGTGGTAAGAAGTTTGACACCCGGCCCAGGTCCCTCGGCCCTTCCTGGAATTCGCTATAGCAATTTTAGGTGCTTATATTAAGGAAATAAGGCCTCTGGGGACCGTGGGGCAAATTGCGGGGAACCAGGAGGGCGTGGCGGGTAGGCACCCATGTACGCACAACCACCTCATGGTGGTAAGAAGTCTGACACCCAGCCCAGGTCCCTCGGCCCTTCCTGGAATCCGCTAGAGCAATTCTAAGTGCTTATATTAAGGAATTAAAGCCTCTGGGGATCCGTGGGGCAAAATGCGGGGAACCAGGAGGGCGTGGCGGGTAGGCACCCATGTACGCACAACCACCTCATGGTGGTAAGAAGTTTGACACCCGGCCCAGGTCCCTCGGCCCTTCCTGGAATTCGCTATAGCAATTCTAGGTGCTTGTAATAAGGAATTAAGGCCTCTGGGTGTCCGTGGGGCAAAATGCGGGGAACCAGGAGGGCGTGGCTGGTAGGCACCCATGTACGCACAACCACCTCATGGTGGTAAGAAGTTTGACACCCGGCCCAGGTCCCTCGGCCCTTCCTGGAATTCGCTATAGCAATTCTAGGTGCTTGTAATAAGGAATTAAGGCCTCTGGGTGTCCGTGGGGCAAAATGCGGGGAACCAGGAGGGCGTGGCTGGTAGGCACCCATGTACGCACAACCACCTCATGGTGGTAAGAAGTTTGACACCCGGCCCAGGTCCCTCGGCCCTTCCTGGAATTCGCTATAGCAATTCTAGGTGCTTATAATAAAGAATTAAGGCCTCTGGGGGTCCGTGGGGCAAAATGCGGGGAACCAGGAGGGCGTGGCGGGTAGGCACCCATGTACGCACAACCACCTCATGGTGGTAAGAAGTCTGACACCCAGCCCAGGTCTCTCGGCCCTTCCTGGAATCCGCTAGAGCAATTCTAAGTGCTTATATTAAGGAATTAAAGCCTCTGGGGATCCGTGGGGCAAAATGCGGGGAACCAGGAGGGCGTGGCGGGTAGGCACCCATGTACGCACAACCACCTCATGGTGGTAAGAAGTTTGACACCCGACCCAGGTCCCTCGGCACTTCCTGGAATTCGCTATGGCAATTCTATGTGCTTATAATAAGGAATTAAGGCCTCTGGGGGTCCGTGGGGCAAAATGCGGGGAACCAGGAGGGCGTGGCGGGTAGGCACCCATGTACGCACAACCACCTCATGGTGGTAAGAAGTCTGACACCCAGCCCAGGTCTCTCGGCCCTTCCTGGAATCCGCTAGAGCAATTCTAAGTGCTTATATTAAGGAATTAAAGCCTCTGGGGATCCGTGGGGCAAAATGCGGGGAACCAGGAGGGCGTGGCGGGTAGGCACCCATGTACGCACAACCACCTCATGGTGGTAAGAAGTTTGACACCTGACCCAGGTCCCTCGGCACTTCCTGGAATTCGCTATGGCAATTCTATGTGCTTATAATAAGGAATTAAGGCCTCTGGGGGTCCGTGGGGCAAAATGCGGGGAACCAGGAGGGCGTGGCGGGTAGGCACCCATGTACGCACAACCACCTCATGGTGGTAAGAAGTTTGACACCCGGCCCAGGTCCCTCGGCCCTTCCTGGAATTCGCTATAGCAATTCTAGGTACTTATAATAAGGAATTAAGGCCTCTGGGGATCCGGGGGGCAAAATGTGGGGAACGAGAAGGGCGTGGCGGGTAGGCACCCATGTACGCACAACCACCTCATGGTGGTAAGAAGTTTGACACCCGGCCCAGGTCCCTCGGCTCCTCCTGGAATCCGTTATAGCAATTCTAGGTGCTTATAATAAGGAATTAAGGCCTCTGGGGGTCCGTGGGGCAAAATGCGGGGAACCAGGAGGGCGTGGCGGGTAGGCACCCATGTACGCACAACCACCTCATGGTGGTAAGAAGTTTGACACCCGGCCCAGGTCCCTCGGCATTTCCTGGAATCCGCTAGAGCAATTCTAGGTGCTTATATTAAGGAAATAAGGCCTCTGGGGATCCATTGGGCAAATTGCGGGGAACCAGGAGGGCGTGGCGGGTAGGCACCTATGTATGCACAACCAAATCATGGTGGTAAGAAGTTTGACACCCAGCCCAGGTCCCTCGGCCCTTCCTGGAATCGGTTATAGCAATTCTAGGTGCTTATATTAAGGAAACAAGGCTTCTGGGGATCCGTGGGGCAAAATGCGGGGAACCAGGAGGGCGTGGCGGGTAGACACCCATGTACGCACAACCACCTCATGGTGGTAAGAAGTTTGACACCCGGCTCAGGTCCCTCGGCATTTCCTGGAATCCGCTAGAGCATTTCTAGGTGCTTATATTAAGGAAACAATGCTTCTGGGGATCCGTGGGGCAAAATGCGGGGAACCAGGAGGGCGTGGCGGGTAGGCAACCATGTACGCACAACCAACTCATGGTGGGAAGAAGTTTGACACCCAGCCCAGGTCCCTCGGCATTTCCTGGAATCCGCTAGAGCAATTCTAGGTGCTTATATTAAGGAAATAAGGCCTCTGGGGACCGTGGGGCAAATTGCGGGGAACCAGGAGGCCGTGGCGGGTAGGCACCCATGTACGCACAACCACCTCATGGTGGTAAGAAGTCTGACACCCAGCCCAGGTCCCTCGGCCCTTCCTGGAATCCGCTAGAGCAATTCTAAGTGCTTATATTAAGGAATTAAAGCCTCTGGGGATCCGTGGGGCAAAATGCGGGGAACCAGGAGGCCGTGGCGGGTAGGCACCCATGTACGCACAACCACCTCATGGTGGTAAGAAGTTTGACACCCGGCCCAGGTCCCTCGGCATTTCCTGAAATCCGCTAGAGCAATTCTAGGTGCTTATATTAAGGAAATAAGGCCTCTGGGGACCGTGGGGCAAATTGCGGGGAACCAGGAGGGCGTGGCGGGTAGGCACCCATGTACGCACAACCACCTCATGGTGGTAAGAAGTCTGACACCCAGCCCAGGTCCCTCGGCCCTTCCTGGAATCCGCTAGAGCAATTCTAAGTGCTTATATTAAGGAATTAAAGCCTCTGGGGATCCGTGGGGCAAAATGCGGGGAACCAGGAGGGCGTGGCGGGTAGGCACCAATGTACGCACAACCACCTCATGGTGGTAAGAAGTTTGACACCCGGCCCAGGTCCCTCGGCCCTTCCTGGAATTCGCTATAGCAATTTTAGGTGCTTATATTAAGGAAATAAGGCCTCTGGGGACCGTGGGGCAAATTGCGGGGAACCAGGAGGGCGTGACGGGTAGGCACCCATGTACGCACAACCACCTCATGGTGATAAGAAGTCTGACACCCAGCCCAGGTCCCTCGGCCCTTCCTGGAATCCGCTAGAGCAATTCTAAGTGCTTATATTAAGGAATTAAAGCCTCTGGGGATCCGTGGGGCAAAATGCGGGGAACCAGGAGGGCGTGGCGGGTAGGCACCCATGTACGCACAACCACCTCATGGTGGTAAGAAGTCTGACACCCGGCCCAGGTCCCTCGGCATTTCCTGGAATCCGCTATAGCAATTCTAGGTGCTTATATTAAGGAAATAAGGCCTCTGGGGACCGTGGGGCAAATTGCGGGGAACCAGGAGGGCGTGGCGGATAGGCACCCATGTACGCACAACCACCTCATGGTGGTAAGAAGTCTGACACCCAGCCCAGGTCCCTCGGCCCTTCCTGGAATCCGCTAGAGCAATTCTAAGTGTTTATATTAAGGAATTAAAGCCTCTGGGGATCCGTGGGGCAAAATGCGGGGAACCAGGAGGGCGTGGCGGGTAGGCACCAATGTACGCACAACCACCTCATGGTGGTAAGAAGTTTGACACCCGGCCCAGGTCCCTCGGCCCTTCCTGGAATTCGCTATAGCAATTTTAGGTGCTTATATTAAGGAAATAAGGCCTCTGGGGACCGTGGGGCAAATTGCGGGGAACCAGGAAGGCGTGGCGGATAGGCACCCATGTACGCACAACCACCTCATGGTGGTAAGAAGTCTGACACCCAGCCCAGGTCCCTCGGCGCATTCTGGAAACCGCTAGAGCAATTCTAAGTGTTTATATTAAGGAATTAAAGCCTCTGGGGATCCGTGGGGCAAAATGCGGGGAACCAGGAGGGCGTGGCGGGTAGGCACCAATGTACGCACAACCACCTCATGGTGGTAAGAAGTCTGACACCCAGCCCAGGTCCCTCGGCGCTTTCTGGAAACCGCTAGAGCAATTCTAAGTGCTTATATTAAGGAATTAAAGCCTCTGGGGATCCGTGGGGCAAAATGCGGGGAACCAGGAGGGCGTGGCGGGTAGGCACCCATGTACGCACAACCACCTCATGGTGGTAAGAAGTCTGACACCCAGCCCAGGTCCCTCGGCCCTTCCTGGAATCCGCTAGAGCAATTCTAAGTGCTTATATTAAGGAATTAAAGCCTCTGGGGATCCGTGGGGCAAAATGCGGGGATCCAGGAGGGCGTGGCGGGTAGGCACCAATGTACGCACAACCACCTCATGGTGGTAAGAAGTTTGACACCCGGCCCAGGTCCCTCGGCCCTTCCTGGAATTCGCTATAGCAATTTTAGGTGCTTATATTAAGGAAATAAGGCCTCTGGGGACCGTGGGGCAAATTGCGGGGAACCAGGAGGGCGTGACGGGTAGGCACCCATGTACGCACAACCACCTCATGGTGCTAAGAAGTCTGACACCCAGCCCAGGTCCCTCGGCCCTTCCTGGAATCCGCTAGAGCAATTCTAAGTGCTTATATTAAGGAATTAAAGCCTCTGGGGATCCGTGGGGCAAAATGCGGGGAACCAGGAGGGCGTGGCGGGTAGGCACCCATGTACGCACAACCACCTCATGGTGGTAAAAAGTCTGACACCCGGCCCAGGTCCCTCGGCATTTCCTGGAATCCGCTATAGCAATTCTAGGTGCTTATATTAAGGAAATAAGGCCTCTGGGGACCGTGGGGCAAATTGCGGGGAACCAGGAGGGCGTGGCGGATAGGCACCCATGTACGCACAACCACCTCATGGTGGTAAGAAGTCTGACACCCAGCCCAGGTCCCTCGGCCCTTCCTGGAATCCGCTAGAGCAATTCTAGGTGCTTATATTAAGGAAATAAGGCCTCTGGGGATCCATGGGGCAAATTGCGGGGAACCAGGAGGGCGTGGCGGGTAGGCACCTATGTATGCACAACCAAATCATGGTGGTAAGAAGTTTGACACCCAGCCCAGGTCCCTCGGCCCTTCCTGGAATCGGTTATAGCAATTCTAGGTGCTTATATTAAGGAAACAAGGCTTCTGGGGATCCGTGGGGCAAAATGCGGGGAACCAGGAGGGCGTGGCGGGTAGACACCCATGTACGCACAACCACCTCATGGTGGTAAGAAGTTTGACACCCGGCTCAGGTCCCTCGGCATTTCCTGGAATCCGCTAGAGCATTTCTAGGTGCTTATATTAAGGAAACAATGCTTCTGGGGATCCGTGGGGCAAAATGCGGGGAACCAGGAGGGCGTGGCGGGTAGGCAACCATGTACGCACAACCAACTCATGGTGGGAAGAAGTTTGACACCCAGCCCAGGTCCCTCGGCATTTCCTGGAATCCGCTAGAGCAATTCTAGGTGCTTATATTAAGGAAATAAGGCCTCTGGGGACCGTGGGGCAAATTGCGGGGAACCAGGAGGCCGTGGCGGGTAGGCACCCATGTACGCACAACCACCTCATGGTGGTAAGAAGTCTGACACCCAGCCCAGGTCCCTCGGCCCTTCCTGGAATCCGCTAGAGCAATTCTAAGTGCTTATATTAAGGAATTAAAGCCTCTGGGGATCCGTGGGGCAAAATGCGGGGAACCAGGAGGCCGTGGCGGGTAGGCACCCATGTACGCACAACCACCTCATGGTGGTAAGAAGTTTGACACCCGGCCCAGGTCCCTCGGCATTTCCTGAAATCCGCTAGAGCAATTCTAGGTGCTTATATTAAGGAAATAAGGCCTCTGGGGACCGTGGGGCAAATTGCGGGGAACCAGGAGGGCGTGGCGGGTAGGCACCCATGTACGCACAACCACCTCATGGTGGTAAGAAGTCTGACACCCAGCCCAGGTCCCTCGGCCCTTCCTGGAATCCGCTAGAGCAATTCTAAGTGCTTATATTAAGGAATTAAAGCCTCTGGGGATCCGTGGGGCAAAATGCGGGGAACCAGGAGGGCGTGGCGGGTAGGCACCAATGTACGCACAACCACCTCATGGTGGTAAGAAGTTTGACACCCGGCCCAGGTCCCTCGGCCCTTCCTGGAATTCGCTATAGCAATTTTAGGTGCTTATATTAAGGAAATAAGGCCTCTGGGGACCGTGGGGCAAATTGCGGGGAACCAGGAGGGCGTGACGGGTAGGCACCCATGTACGCACAACCACCTCATGGTGATAAGAAGTCTGACACCCAGCCCAGGTCCCTCGGCCCTTCCTGGAATCCGCTAGAGCAATTCTAAGTGCTTATATTAAGGAATTAAAGCCTCTGGGGATCCGTGGGGCAAAATGCGGGGAACCAGGAGGGCGTGGCGGGTAGGCACCCATGTACGCACAACCACCTCATGGTGGTAAGAAGTCTGACACCCGGCCCAGGTCCCTCGGCATTTCCTGGAATCCGCTATAGCAATTCTAGGTGCTTATATTAAGGAAATAAGGCCTCTGGGGACCGTGGGGCAAATTGCGGGGAACCAGGAGGGCGTGGCGGATAGGCACCCATGTACGCACAACCACCTCATGGTGGTAAGAAGTCTGACACCCAGCCCAGGTCCCTCGGCCCTTCCTGGAATCCGCTAGAGCAATTCTAAGTGTTTATATTAAGGAATTAAAGCCTCTGGGGATCCGTGGGGCAAAATGCGGGGAACCAGGAGGGCGTGGCGGGTAGGCACCAATGTACGCACAACCACCTCATGGTGGTAAGAAGTTTGACACCCGGCCCAGGTCCCTCGGCCCTTCCTGGAATTCGCTATAGCAATTTTAGGTGCTTATATTAAGGAAATAAGGCCTCTGGGGACCGTGGGGCAAATTGCGGGGAACCAGGAAGGCGTGGCGGATAGGCACCCATGTACGCACAACCACCTCATGGTGGTAAGAAGTCTGACACCCAGCCCAGGTCCCTCGGCGCATTCTGGAAACCGCTAGAGCAATTCTAAGTGTTTATATTAAGGAATTAAAGCCTCTGGGGATCCGTGGGGCAAAATGCGGGGAACCAGGAGGGCGTGGCGGGTAGGCACCAATGTACGCACAACCACCTCATGGTGGTAAGAAGTCTGACACCCAGCCCAGGTCCCTCGGCGCTTTCTGGAAACCGCTAGAGCAATTCTAAGTGCTTATATTAAGGAATTAAAGCCTCTGGGGATCCGTGGGGCAAAATGCGGGGAACCAGGAGGGCGTGGCGGGTAGGCACCCATGTACGCACAACCACCTCATGGTGGTAAGAAGTCTGACACCCAGCCCAGGTCCCTCGGCCCTTCCTGGAATCCGCTAGAGCAATTCTAAGTGCTTATATTAAGGAATTAAAGCCTCTGGGGATCCGTGGGGCAAAATGCGGGGATCCAGGAGGGCGTGGCGGGTAGGCACCAATGTACGCACAACCACCTCATGGTGGTAAGAAGTTTGACACCCGGCCCAGGTCCCTCGGCCCTTCCTGGAATTCGCTATAGCAATTTTAGGTGCTTATATTAAGGAAATAAGGCCTCTGGGGACCGTGGGGCAAATTGCGGGGAACCAGGAGGGCGTGACGGGTAGGCACCCATGTACGCACAACCACCTCATGGTGCTAAGAAGTCTGACACCCAGCCCAGGTCCCTCGGCCCTTCCTGGAATCCGCTAGAGCAATTCTAAGTGCTTATATTAAGGAATTAAAGCCTCTGGGGATCCGTGGGGCAAAATGCGGGGAACCAGGAGGGCGTGGCGGGTAGGCACCCATGTACGCACAACCACCTCATGGTGGTAAAAAGTCTGACACCCGGCCCAGGTCCCTCGGCATTTCCTGGAATCCGCTATAGCAATTCTAGGTGCTTATATTAAGGAAATAAGGCCTCTGGGGACCGTGGGGCAAATTGCGGGGAACCAGGAGGGCGTGGCGGATAGGCACCCATGTACGCACAACCACCTCATGGTGGTAAGAAGTCTGACACCCAGCCCAGGTCCCTCGGCCCTTCCTGGAATCCGCTAGAGCAATTCTAAGTGTTTATATTAAGGAATTAAAGCCTCTGGGGATCCGTGGGGCAAAATGCGGGGAGCCAGGAGGGCGTGGCGGGTAGGCACCAATGTACGCACAACCACCTCATGGTGGTAAGAAGTTTGACACCCGGCCCAGGTCCCTCGGCCCTTCCTGGAATTCGCTATAGCAATTTTAGGTGCTTATATTAAGGAAATAAGGCCTCTGGGGACCGTGGGGCAAATTGCGGGGAACCAGGAGGGCGTGGCGGATAGGCACCCATGTACGCACAACCACCTCATGGTGGTAAGAAGTCTGACACCCAGCCCAGGTCCCTCGGCGCTTTCTGGAAACCGCTAGAGCAATTCTAAGTGTTTATATTAAGGAATTAAAGCCTCTGGGGATCCGTGGGGCAAAATGCGGGGAACCAGGAGGGCGTGGCGGGTAGGCACCAATGTACGCACAACCACCTCATGGTGGTAAGAAGTCTGACACCCAGCCCAGGTCCCTCGGCGCTTTCTGGAAACCGCTAGAGCAATTCTAAGTGCTTATATTAAGGAATTAAAGCCTCTGGGGATCCGTGGGGCAAAATGCGGGGAACCAGGAGGGCGTGGCGGGTAGGCACCCATGTACGCACAACCACCTCATGGTGGTAAGAAGTCTGACACCCAGCCCAGGTCCCTCGGCCCTTCCTGGAATCCGCTAGAGCAATTCTAAGTGCTTATATTAAGGAATTAAAGCCTCTGGGGATCCGTGGGGCAAAATGCGGGGATCCAGGAGGGCGTGGCGGGTAGGCACCAATGTACGCACAACCACCTCATGGTGGTAAGAAGTTTGACACCCGGCCCAGGTCCCTCGGCCCTTCCTGGAATTCGCTATAGCAATTTTAGGTGCTTATATTAAGGAAATAAGGCCTCTGGGGACCGTGGGGCAAATTGCGGGGAACCAGGAGGGCGTGACGGGTAGGCACCCATGTACGCACAACCACCTCATGGTGCTAAGAAGTCTGACACCCAGCCCAGGTCCCTCGGCCCTTCCTGGAATCCGCTAGAGCAATTCTAAGTGCTTATATTAAGGAATTAAAGCCTCTGGGGATCCGTGGGGCAAAATGCGGGGAACCAGGAGGGCGTGGCGGGTAGGCACCCATGTACGCACAACCACCTCATGGTGGTAAAAAGTCTGACACCCGGCCCAGGTCCCTCGGCATTTCCTGGAATCCGCTATAGCAATTCTAGGTGCTTATATTAAGGAAATAAGGCCTCTGGGGACCGTGGGGCAAATTGCGGGGAACCAGGAGGGCGTGGCGGATAGGCACCCATGTACGCACAACCACCTCATGGTGGTAAGAAGTCTGACACCCAGCCCAGGTCCCTCGGCCCTTCCTGGAATCCGCTAGAGCAATTCTAAGTGTTTATATTAAGGAATTAAAGCCTCTGGGGATCCGTGGGGCAAAATGCGGGGAGCCAGGAGGGCGTGGCGGGTAGGCACCAATGTACGCACAACCACCTCATGGTGGTAAGAAGTTTGACACCCGGCCCAGGTCCCTCGGCCCTTCCTGGAATTCGCTATAGCAATTTTAGGTGCTTATATTAAGGAAATAAGGCCTCTGGGGACCGTGGGGCAAATTGCGGGGAACCAGGAGGGCGTGGCGGATAGGCACCCATGTACGCACAACCACCTCATGGTGGTAAGAAGTCTGACACCCAGCCCTGGTCCCTCGGCGCTTTCTGGAAACCGCTAGAGCAATTCTAAGTGTTTATATTAAGGAATTAAAGCCTCTGGGGATCCGTGGGGCAAAATGCGGGGAACCAGGAGGGCGTGGCGGGTAGGCACCAATGTACGCACAACCACCTCATGGTGGTAAGAAGTTTGACACCCGGCCCAGGTCCCTCGGCCCTTCCTGGAATTCGCTATAGCAATTTTAGGTGCTTATATTAAGGAAATAAGGCCTCTGGGGACCGTGGGGCCAATTGCGGGGAACCAGGAGGGCGTGGCGGGTAGGCACCCATGTACGCACAACCACCTCATGGTGGTAAGAAGTCTGACACCCAGCCCAGGTCCCTCGGCCCTTCCTGGAATCCGCTAGAGCAATTCTAAGTGCTTATATTAAGGAATTAGAGCCTCTGGGGATCCGTGGGGCAAAATGCGGGGAACCAGGAGGGCGTGGCGGGTAGGCACCAATGTACGCACAACCACCTCATGGTGGTAAGAAGTTTGACACCCGGCCCAGGTCCCTCGGCCCTTCCTGGAATTCGCTAGAGCAATTTTAGGTGCTTATATTAAGGAAATAAGGCCTCTGGGGACCGTGGGGCAAATTGCGGGGAACCAGGAGGGCGTGACGGGTAGGCACCCATGTACGCACAACCACCTCATGGTGCTAAGAAGTCTGACACCCAGCCCAGGTCCCTCGGCATTTCCTGGAATCCGCTAGAGCAATTCTAAGTGCTTATATTAAGGAATTAAAGCCTCTGGGGATCCGTGGGGCAAAATGCGGGGAACCAGGAGGGCGTGGCGGGTAGGCACCCATGTACGCACAACCACCTCATGGTGGTAAGAAGTCTGACACCCGGCCCAGGTCCCTCGGCATTTCCTGGAATCCGCTATAGCAATTCTAGGTGCTTATATTAAGGAAATAAGGCCTCTGGGACCGTGGGGCAAATTGCGGGGAACCAGGAGGGCGTGGCGGGTAGGCACCAATGTACGCACAACCACCTCATGGTGGTAAGAAGTTTGACACCCGGCCCAGGTCCCTCGGCCCTTCCTGGAATTCGCTATAGCAATTTTAGGTGCTTATATTAAGGAAATAAGGCCTCTGGGGACCGTGGGGCCAATTGCGGGGAACCAGGAGGGCGTGGCGGGTAGGCACCCATGTACGCACAACCACCTCATGGTGGTAAGAAGTTTGACACCCGGCCCAGGTCCCTCGGCCCTTCCTGGAATTCGCTATAGCAATTCTAGGTGCTTATATTAAGGAAATAAGGCCTCTGGGGACCGTGGGGCAAATTGCGGGGAACCAGGAGGGCGTGGCGGGTAGGCACCCATGTACGCACAACCACCTCATGGTGGTAAGAAGTCTGACACCCAGCCCAGGTCCCTCGGCCCTTCCTGGAAACCGCTAGAGCAATTCTAAGTGCTTATATTAAGGAATTAAAGCCTCTGGGGATCCGTGGGGCAAAATGCGGGGAACCAGGAGGGCGTGGCGGGTAGGCACCCATGTACGCACAACCACCTCATGGTGGTAAGAAGTTTGACACCCGGCCCAGGTCCCTCGGCATTTCCTGAAATCCGCTAGAGCAATTCTAGGTGCTTATATTAAGGAAATAAGGCCTCTGGGGACCGTGGGGCAAATTGCGGGGAACCAGGCGGGCGTGGCGGGTAGGCACCCATGTACGCACAACCACCTCATGGTGGTAAGAAGTCTGACACCCAGCCCAGGTCCCTCGGCCCTTCCTGGAATCCGCTAGAGCAATTCTAAGTGCTTATATTAAGGAATTAAAGCCTCTGGGGATCCGTGGGGCAAAATGCGGGGAACCAGGAGGGCGTGGCGGGTAGGCACCAATGTACGCACAACCACCTCATGGTGGTAAGAAGTTTGACACCCGGCCCAGGTCCCTCGGCCCTTCCTGGAATTCGCTATAGCAATTTTAGGTGCTTATATTAAGGAAATAAGGCCTCTGGGGACCGTGGGGCCAATTGCGGGGAACCAGGAGGGCGTGGCGGGTAGGCACCCATGTACGCACAATCACCTCATGGTGGTAAGAAGTCTGACACCCAGCCCAGGTCCCTCGGCCCTTCCTGGAATCCGCTAGAGCAATTCTAAGTGCTTATATTAAGGAATTAAAGCCTCTGGGGATCCGTGGGGCAAAATGCGGGGAACCAGGAGGGCGTGGCGGGTAGGCACCAATGTACGCACAACCACCTCATGGTGGTAAGAAGTTTGACACCCGGCCCAGGTCCCTCGGCCTTTCCTGGAATTCGCTATAGCAATTTTAGGTGTTTATATTAAGGAAATAAGGCCTCTGGGGACCGTGGGGCAAATTGCGGGGAACCAGGAGGGCGTGACGGGTAGGCACCCATGTACGCACAACCACCTCATGGTGCTAAGAAGTCTGACACCCAGCCCAGGTCCCTCGGCCCTTCCTGGAATCCGCTAGAGCAATTCTAAGTGCTTATATTAAGGAATTAAAGCCTCTGGGGATCCGTGGGGCAAAATGCGGGGAACCAGGAGGGCGTGGCGGGTAGGCACCCATGTACGCACAACCACCTCATGGTGGTAAGAAGTCTGACACCCGGCCCAGGTCCCTCGGCATTTCCTGGAATCCGCTATAGCAATTCTAGGTGCTTATATTAAGGAAATAAGGCCTCTGGGGACCGTGGGGCAAATTGCGGGGAACCAGGAGGGCGTGGCGGGTAGGCACCAATGTACGCACAACCACCTCATGGTGGTAAGAAGTTTGACACCCGGCCCAGGTCCCTCGGCCCTTCCTGGAATTCGCTATAGCAATTTTAGGTGCTTATATTAAGGAAATAAGGCCTCTGGGGACCGTGGGGCCAATTGCGGGGAACCAGGAGGGCGTGGCGGGTAGGCACCCATGTACGCACAACCACATCATGGTGGTAAGAAGTTTGACACCCGACCCAGGTCCCTCGGCCCTTCCTGGAATTCGCTATAGCAATTCTAGGTGCTTATATTAAGGAAATAAGGCCTCTGGGGACCGTGGGGCAAATTGCGGGGAACCAGGAGGGCGTGGCGGGTAGGCACCCATGTACGCACAACCACCTCATGGTGGTAAGAAGTCTGACACCCAGCCCAGGTCCCTCGGCCCTTCCTGGAAACCGCTAGAGCAATTCTAAGTGCTTATATTAAGGAATTAAAGCCTCTGGGGATCCGTGGGGCAAAATGCGGGGAACCAGGAGGGCGTGGCGGGTAGGCACCCATGTACGCACAACCACCTCATGGTGGTAAGAAGTTTGACACCCGGCCCAGGTCCCTCGGCATTTCCTGAAATCCGCTAGAGCAATTCTAGGTGCTTATATTAAGGAAATAAGGCCTCTGGGGACCGTGGGGCAAATTGCGGGGAACCAGGCGGGCGTGGCGGGTAGGCACCCATGTACGCACAACCACCTCATGGTGGTAAGAAGTCTGACACCCAGCCCAGGTCCCTCGGCCCTTCCTGGAATCCGCTAGAGCAATTCTAAGTGCTTATATTAAGGAATTAAAGCCTCTGGGGATCCGTGGGGCAAAATGCGGGGAACCAGGAGGGCGTGGCGGGTAGGCACCAATGTACGCACAACCACCTCATGGTGGTAAGAAGTTTGACACCCGGCCCAGGTCCCTCGGCCCTTCCTGGAATTCGCTATAGCAATTTTAGGTGCTTATATTAAGGAAATAAGGCCTCTGGGGACCGTGGGGCAAATTGCGGGGAACCAGGAGGGCGTGACGGGTAGGCACCCATGTACGCACAACCACCTCATGGTGCTAAGAAGTCTGACACCCAGCCCAGGTCCCTCGGCCCTTCCTGGAATCCGCTAGAGCAATTCTAAGTGCTTATATTAAGGAATTAAAGCCTCTGGGGATCCGTGGGGCAAAATGCGGGGAACCAGGAGGGCGTGGCGGGTAGGCACCCATGTACGCACAACCACCTCATGGTGGTAAGAAGTCTGACACCCGGCCCAGGTCCCTCGGCCCTTCCTGGAATCCGCTAGAGCAATTCTAAGTGCTTATATTAAGGAATTAAAGCCTCTGGGGATCCGTGGGGCAAAATGCGGGGAACCAGGAGGGCGTGGCGGGTAGGCACCCATGTACGCACAACCACCTCATAGTGGTAAGAAGTTTGACACCCGGCCCAGGTCCCTCGGCATTTCCTGGAATCCGCTAGAGCAATTCTAGGTGCTTATATTAAGGAAATAAGGCCTCTGGGGACCGTGGGGCAAATTGCAGGGAACCAGGAGGGCGTGGCGGGTAGGCACCCATGTACGCACAACCACCTCATGGTGGTAAGAAGTCTGACACCCAGCCCAGGTCCCTCGGCCCTTCCTGGAATCCGCTAGAGCAATTCTAAGTGCTTATATTAAGGAATTAAAGCCTCTGGGGATCCGTGGGGCAAAATGCGGGGAACCAGGAGGGCGTGGCGGGTAGGCACCAATGTACGCACAACCACCTCATGGTGGTAAGAAGTTTGACACCCGGCCCAGGTCCCTCGGCCCTTCCTGGAATTCGCTATAGCAATTTTAGGTGCTTATATTAAGGAAATAAGGCCTCTGGGGACCGTGGGGCCAATTGCGGGGAACCAGGAGGGCGTGGCGGGTAGGCACCCATGTACGCACAATCACCTCATGGTGGTAAGAAGTCTGACACCCAGCCCAGGTCCCTCGGCCCTTCCTGGAATCCGCTAGAGCAATTCTAAGTGCTTATATTAAGGAATTAAAGCCTCTGGGGATCCGTGGGGCAAAATGCGGGGAACCAGGAGGGCGTGGCGGGTAGGCACCCATGTACGCACAACCACCTCATGGTGGTAAGAAGTTTGACACCCGGCCCAGGTCCCTCGGCCCTTCCTGGAATTCGCTATAGCAATTCTAGGTGCTTGTAATAAGGAATTAAGGCCTCTGGGTGTCCGTGGGGCAAAATGCGGGGAACCAGGAGGGCGTGGCTGGTAGGCACCCATGTACGCACAACCACCTCACGGTGGTAAGAAGTCTGACACCCAGCCCAGGTCCCTCGGCCCTTCCTGGAATCCGCTAGAGCAATTCTAAGTGCTTATATTAAGGAATTAAAGCCTCTGGGGATCCGTGGGGCAAAATGCGGGGAACCAGGAGGGCGTGGCGGGTAGGCACCCATGTACGCACAACCACCTCACGGTGGTAAGAAGTTTGACACCCGGCCCAGGTCCCTCGGCCCTTCCTGGAATTCGCTATAGCAATTCTAGGTGCTTATAATAAGGAATTAAGGCCTCTGGGGGTCCGTGGGGCAAAATGCGGGGAACCAGGAGGGCGTGGCGGGTAGGCACCAATGTACGCACAACCACCTCATGGTGGTAAGAAGTTTGACACCCGGCCCAGGTCCCTCGGCCCTTCCTGGAATTCGCTATAGCAATTTTAGGTGCTTATATTAAGGAAATAAGGCCTCTGGGGACCGTGGGGCAAATTGCGGGGAACCAGGAGGGCGTGACGGGTAGGCACCCATGTACGCACAACCACCTCATGGTGGTAAGAAGTCTGACACCCAGCCCAGGTCCCTCGGCCCTTCCTGGAATCCGCTAGAGCAATTCTAAGTGCTTATATTAAGGAATTAAAGCCTCTGGGGATCCGTGGGGCAAAATGCGGGGAACCAGGAGGGCGTGGCGGGTAGGCACCAATGTACGCACAACCACCTCATGGTGGTAAGAAGTTTGACACCCGGCCCAGGTCCCTCGGCCCTTCCTGGAATTCGCTATAGCAATTTTAGGTGCTTATATTAAGGAAATAAGGCCTCTGGGGACCGTGGGGCCAATTGCGGGGAACCAGGAGGGCGTGGCGGGTAGGCACCCATGTACGCACAATCACCTCATGGTGGTAAGAAGTCTGACACCCAGCCCAGGTCCCTCGGCCCTTCCTGGAATCCGCTAGAGCAATTCTAAGTGCTTATATTAAGGAATTAAAGCCTCTGGGGATCCGTGGGGCAAAATGCGGGGAACCAGGAGGGCGTGGCGGGTAGGCACCCATGTACGCACAACCACCTCATGGTGGTAAGAAGTTTGACACCCGGCCCAGGTCCCTCGGCCCTTCCTGGAATTCGCTATAGCAATTCTAGGTGCTTGTAATAAGGAATTAAGGCCTCTGGGTGTCCGTGGGGCAAAATGCGGGGAACCAGGAGGGCGTGGCTGGTAGGCACCCATGTACGCACAACCACCTCACGGTGGTAAGAAGTCTGACACCCAGCCCAGGTCCCTCGGCCCTTCCTGGAATCCGCTAGAGCAATTCTAAGTGCTTATATTAAGGAATTAAAGCCTCTGGGGATCCGTGGGGCAAAATGCGGGGAACCAGGAGGGCGTGGCGGGTAGGCACCCATGTACGCACAACCACCTCACGGTGGTAAGAAGTTTGACACCCGGCCCAGGTCCCTCGGCCCTTCCTGGAATTCGCTATAGCAATTCTAGGTGCTTATAATAAGGAATTAAGGCCTCTGGGGGTCCGTGGGGCAAAATGCGGGGAACCAGGAGGGCGTGGCGGGTAGGCACCAATGTACGCACAACCACCTCATGGTGGTAAGAAGTTTGACACCCGGCCCAGGTCCCTCGGCCCTTCCTGGAATTCGCTATAGCAATTTTAGGTGCTTATATTAAGGAAATAAGGCCTCTTGGGACCGTGGGGCAAATTGCGGGGAACCAGGAGGGCGTGACGGGTAGGCACCCATGTACGCACAACCACCTCATGGTGCTAAGAAGTCTGACACCCAGCCCAGGTCCCTCGGCCCTTCCTGGAATACGCTAGAGCAATTCTAAGTGCTTATATTAAGGAATTAAAGCCTCTGGGGATTCGTGGGGCAAAATGCGGGGAACCAGGAGGGCGTGGCGGGTAGGCACCCATGTACGCACAACCACCTCATGGTGGTAAGAAGTCTGACACCCGGCCCAGGTCCCTCGGCCCTTCCTGGAATCCGCTAGAGCAATTCTAAGTGCTTATATTAAGGAATTAAAGCCTCTGGGGATCCGTGTGGCAAAATGCGGGGAACCAGGAGGGCGTGGCGGGTAGGCACCCATGTACGCACAACCACCTCATGGTGGTAAGAAGTTTGACACCCGGCCCAGGTCCCTCGGCATTTCCTGGAATCCGCTAGAGCAATTCTAGTTGCTTATATTAAGGAAATAAGGCCTCTGGGGACCGTGGGGCAAATTGCGGGGAACCAGGAGGGCGTGGCGGGTAGGCACCCATGTACGCACAACCATCTCATGGTGGTAAGAAGTCTGACACCCAGCCCAGGTCCCTCGGCCCTTCCTGGAATCCGCTAGAGCAATTCTAAGTGCTTATATTAAGGAATTAAAGCCTCTGGGGAACCGTGGGGCAAAATGCGGGGAACCAGGAGGGCGTGGCGGGTAGGCACCCATGTACGCACAACCACCTCATGGTGGTAAGAAGTTTGACACCCGGCCCAGGTCCCTCGGCCCTTCCTGGAATTCGCTATAGCAATTTTAGGTGCTTATATTAAGGAAATAAGGCCTCTGGGGACCGTGGGGCCAATTGCGGGGAACCAGGAGGGCGTGGCGGGTAGGCACCCATGTACGCACAACCACCTCATGGTGGTAAGAAGTTTGACACCCGGCCCAGGTCCCTCGGCCCTTCCTGGAATTCGCTATAGCAATTCTAGGTGGTTGTAATAAGGAATTAAGGCCTCTGGGTGTCCGTGGGGCAAAATGCGGGGAACCAGGAGGGCGTGGCTGGTAGGCACCCATGTACGCACAACCACCTCATGGTGGTAAGAAGTTTGACACCCGGCCCAGGTCCCTCGGCCCTTCCTGGAATTCGCTATAGCAATTCTAGGTGCTTATAATAAGGAATTAAGGCCTCTGGGGTCCGTGGGGCAAAATGCGGGGAACCAGGAGGGCGTGGCGGGTAGGCACCCATGTACGCACAACCACCTCATGGTGGTAAGAAGTCTGACACCCAGCCCAGGTCACTCGGCACTTCCTGGAATCTGCTAGAGCAATTCTAAGTGCTTATAATAAGGAATTAAAGCCTCTGGGGATCCGTGGGGCAAAATGCGGGGAACCAGGAGGGCGTGGCGGGTAGGCACCCATGTACGCACAACCACCTCATGGTGGTAAGAAGTTTGACACCCGACCCAGGTCCCTCGGCACTTCCTGGAATTCGCTATAGCAATTCTATGTGCTTATAATAAGGAATTAAGGCCTCTGGGGGTCCGTGGGGCAAAATGCGGGGAACCAGGAGGGCGTGGCGGGTAGGCACCCATGTACGCACAACCACCTCATGGTGGTAAGAAGTTTGACACCCGGCCCAGGTCCCTCGGCCCTTCCTGGAATCCGCTATAGCAATTCTAGGTGCTTATAATAAGGAATTAAGGCCTCTGGGGATCCGGGGGGCAAAATGTGGGGAACGAGAAGGGCGTGGCGGGTAGGCACCCATGTACGCACAACCACCTCATGGTGGTAAGAAGTTTGACACCCGGCCCAGGTCCCTCGGCTCTTCCTGGAATCCGTTATAGCAATTCTAGGTGCTTATAATAAGGAATTAAGGCCTCTGGGGGTCCGTGGGGCAAAATGCGGGGAACCAGGAGGGCGTGGCGGGTAGGCACCCATGTACGCACAACCACCTCATGGTGGTAAGAAGTTTGACACCCGGCCCAGGTCCCTCGGCATTTCCTGGAATCCGCTAGAGCAATTCTAGGTGCTTATATTAAGGAAATAAGGCCGCTGGGGATCCATGGGGCAAATTGCGGGGAACCAGGAGGGCGTGGCGGGTAGGCACCTATGTACGCACAACCAACTCATGGTGGTAAGAAGTTTGACACCCAGCCCGGGTCCCTCGGCCCTTCCTGGAATCCGCTAGAGCAATTCTAAGTGCTTATATTAATGGAATTAAAGCCTCTGGGGATCCGTGGGGCAAATTGCGGGGAACCAGGAGGGCGTGGCGGGTAGGCACCCATGTACGCACAACCACCTCATGGTGGTAAGAAGTCTGACACCCAACCCAGGTCCCTCGGCCCTTCCTGGAATCCGCTAGAGCAATTCTAAGTGCTTATATTAAGGAATTAAAGCCTCTGGGGATCCGTGGGGCAAAATGCGGGGAACCAGGAGGGCGTGGCGGGTAGGCACCCATGTACGCACAACCACCTCATGGTGGTAAGAAGTTTGACACCCGGCCCAGGTCCCTCGGCATTTCCTGGAATCCGCTAGAGCAATTCTAGGTGCTTATATTAAGGAATTAAAGCCTCTGGGGATCCGTGGGGCAAAATGCGGGGAACCAGGAGGGCGTGGCGGGTAGGCACCCATGTACGCACAACCACCTCATGGTGGTAAGAAGTTTGACACCCGGCCCAGGTCCCTCGGCATTTCCTGAAATCCGCTAGAGCAATTCTAGGTGCTTATATTAAGGAAATAAGGCCTCTGGGGACCGTGGGGCAAATTGCGGGGAACCAGGCGGGCGTGGCGGGTAGGCACCCATGTACGCACAACCACCTCATGGTGGTAAGAAGTCTGACACCCAGCCCAGGTCCCTCGGCCCTTCCTGGAATCCGCTAGAGCAATTCTAAGTGCTTATATTAAGGAATTAAAGCCTCTGGGGATCCGTGGGGCAAAATGCGGGGAACCAGGAGGGCGTGGCGGGTAGGCACCAATGTACGCACAACCACCTCATGGTGGTAAGAAGTTTGACACCCGGCCCAGGTCCCTCGGCCCTTCCTGGAATTCGCTATAGCAATTTTAGGTGCTTATATTAAGGAAATAAGGCCTCTGGGGACCGTGGGGCAAATTGCGGGGAACCAGGAGGGCGTGACGGGTAGGCACCCATGTACGCACAACCACCTCATGGTGGTAAGAAGTTTGACACCCGGCCCAGGTCCCTCGGCATTTCCTGGAATCCGCTAGAGCAATTCTAGGTGCTTATATTAAGGAAATAAGGCCTCTGGGGACCGTGGGGCAAATTGCGGGGAACCAGGAGGGCGTGGCGGGTAGGCACCCATGTACGCACAACCACCTCATGGTGGTAAGAAGTCTGACACCCAGCCCAGGTCCCTCGGCCCTTCCTGGAATCCGCTAGAGCAATTCTAAGTGCTTATATTAAGGAATTAAAGCCTCTGGGGATCCGTGGGGCAAAATGCGGGGAACCAGGAGGGCGTGGCGGGTAGGCACCAATGTACGCACAACCACCTCATGGTGGTAAGAAGTTTGACACCCGGCCCAGGTCCCTCGGCCCTTCCTGGAATTCGCTATAGCAATTTTAGGTGCTTATATTAAGGAAATAAGGCCTCTGGGGACCGTGGGGCCAATTGCGGGGAACCAGGAGGGCGTGGCGGGTAGGCACCCATGTACGCACAATCACCTCATGGTGGTAAGAAGTCTGACACCCAGCCCAGGTCCCTCGGCCCTTCCTGGAATCCGCTAGAGCAATTCTAAGTGCTTATATTAAGGAATTAAAGCCTCTGGGGATCCGTGGGGCAAAATGCGGGGAACCAGGAGGGCGTGGCGGGTAGGCACCAATGTACGCACAACCACCTCATGGTGGTAAGAAGTTTGACACCCGGCCCAGGTCCCTCGGCCCTTCCTGGAATTCGCTATAGCAATTTTAGGTGCTTATATTAAGGAAATAAGGCCTCTGGGGACCGTGGGGCAAATTGCGGGGAACCAGGAGGGCGTGACGGGTAGGCACCCATGTACGCACAACCACCTCATGGTGCTAAGAAGTCTGACACCCAGCCCAGGTCCCTCGGCCCTTCCTGGAATCCGCTAGAGCAATTCTAAGTGCTTATATTAAGGAATTAAAGCCTCTGGGGATCCGTGGGGCAAAATGCGGGGAACCAGGAGGGCGTGGCGGGTAGGCACCCATGTACGCACAACCACCTCATGGTGGTAAGAAGTCTGACACCCGGCCCAGGTCCCTCGGCATTTCCTGGAATCCGCTATAGCAATTCTAGGTGCTTATATTAAGGAAATAAGGCCTCTGGGGACCGTGGGGCAAATTGCGGGGAACCAGGAGGGCGTGGCGGGTAGGCACCAATGTACGCACAACCACCTCATGGTGGTAAGAAGTTTGACACCCGGCCCAGGTCCCTCGGCCCTTCCTGGAATTCGCTATAGCAATTTTAGGTGCTTATATTAAGGAAATAAGGCCTCTGGGGACCGTGGGGCCAATTGCGGGGAACCAGGAGGGCGTGGCGGGTAGGCACCCATGTACGCACAACCACCTCATGGTGGTAAGAAGTTTGACACCCGACCCAGGTCCCTCGGCCCTTCCTGGAATTCGCTATAGCAATTCTAGGTGCTTATATTAAGGAAATAAGGCCTCTGGGGACCGTGGGGCAAATTGCGGGGAACCAGGAGGGCGTGGCGGGTAGGCACCCATGTACGCACAACCACCTCATGGTGGTAAGAAGTCTGACACCCAGCCCAGGTCCCTCGGCCCTTCCTGGAAACCGCTAGAGCAATTCTAAGTGCTTATATTAAGGAATTAAAGCCTCTGGGGATCCGTGGGGCAAAATGCGGGGAACCAGGAGGGCGTGGCGGGTAGGCACCCATGTACGCACAACCACCTCATGGTGGTAAGAAGTTTGACACCCGGCCCAGGTCCCTCGGCCCTTCCTGGAATTCGCTATAGCAATTTTAGGTGCTTATATTAAGGAAATAAGGCCTCTGGGGACCGTGGGGCAAATTGCGGGGAACCAGGAGGGCGTGACGGGTAGGCACCCATGTACGCACAACCACCTCATGGTGCTAAGAAGTCTGACACCCAGCCCAGGTCCCTCGGCCCTTCCTGAAATCCGCTAGAGCAATTCTAAGTGCTTATATTAAGGAATTAAAGCCTCTGGGGATCCGTGGGGCAAAATGCGGGGAACCAGGAGGGCGTGGCGGGTAGGCACCCATGTACGCACAACCACCTCATGGTGGTAAGAAGTCTGACACCCGGCCCAGGTCCCTCGGCCCTTCCTGGAATCCGCTAGAGCAATTCTAAGTGCTTATATTAAGGAATTAAAGCCTCTGGGGATCCGTGGGGCAAAATGCGGGGAACCAGGAGGGCGTGGCGGGTAGGCACCCATGTACGCACAACCACCTCATGGTGGTAAGAAGTTTGACACCCGGCCCAGGTCCCTCGGCATTTCCTGGAATCCGCTAGAGCAATTCTAGGTGCTTATATTAAGGAAATAAGGCCTCTGGGGACCGTGGGGCAAATTGCAGGGAACCAGGAGGGCGTGGCGGGTAGGCACCCATGTACGCACAACCACCTCATGGTGGTAAGAAGTCTGACACCCAGCCCAGGTCCCTCGGCCCTTCCTGGAATCCGCTAGAGCAATTCTAAGTGCTTATATTAAGGAATTAAAGCCTCTGGGGATCCGTGGGGCAAAATGCGGGGAACCAGGAGGGCGTGGCGGGTAGGCACCAATGTACGCACAACCACCTCATGGTGGTAAGAAGTTTGACACCCGGCCCAGGTCCCTCGGCCCTTCCTGGAATTCGCTATAGCAATTTTAGGTGCTTATATTAAGGAAATAAGGCCTCTGGGGACCGTGGGGCCAATTGCGGGGAACCAGGAGGGCGTGGCGGGTAGGCACCCATGTACGCACAATCACCTCATGGTGGTAAGAAGTCTGACACCCAGCCCAGGTCCCTCGGCCCTTCCTGGAATCCGCTAGAGCAATTCTAAGTGCTTATATTAAGGAATTAAAGCCTCTGGGGATCCGTGGGGCAAAATGCGGGGAACCAGGAGGGCGTGGCGGGTAGGCACCCATGTACGCACAACCACCTCATGGTGGTAAGAAGTTTGACACCCGGCCCAGGTCCCTCGGCCCTTCCTGGAATTCGCTATAGCAATTCTAGGTGCTTGTAATAAGGAATTAAGGCCTCTGGGTGTCCGTGGGGCAAAATGCGGGGAACCAGGAGGGCGTGGCTGGTAGGCACCCATGTACGCACAACCACCTCACGGTGGTAAGAAGTCTGACACCCAGCCCAGGTCCCTCGGCCCTTCCTGGAATCCGCTAGAGCAATTCTAAGTGCTTATATTAAGGAATTAAAGCCTCTGGGGATCCGTGGGGCAAAATGCGGGGAACCAGGAGGGCGTGGCGGGTAGGCACCCATGTACGCACAACCACCTCACGGTGGTAAGAAGTTTGACACCCGGCCCAGGTCCCTCGGCCCTTCCTGGAATTCGCTATAGCAATTCTAGGTGCTTATAATAAGGAATTAAGGCCTCTGGGGGTCCGTGGGGCAAAATGCGGGGAACCAGGAGGGCGTGGCGGGTAGGCATCAATGTACGCACAACCACCTCATGGTGGTAAGAAGTTTGACACCCGGCCCAGGTCCCTCGGCCCTTCCTGGAATTCGCTATAGCAATTTTAGGTGCTTATATTAAGGAAATAAGGCCTCTGGGGACCGTGGGGCAAATTGCGGGGAACCAGGAGGGCGTGACGGGTAGGCACCCATGTACGCACAACCACCTCATGGTGCTAAGAAGTCTGACACCCAGCCCAGGTCCCTCGGCCCTTCCTGGAATACGCTAGAGCAATTCTAGGTGCTTATATTAAGGAATTAAAGCCTCTGGGGATCCGTGGGGCAAAATGCGGGAACCAGGAGGGCGTGGCGGGTAGGCACCCATGTACGCACAACCACCTCATGGTGGTAAGAAGTCTGACACCCGGCCCAGGTCCCTCGGCCCTTCCTGGAATCCGCTAGAGCAATTCTAAGTGCTTATATTAAGGAATTAAAGCCTCTGGGGATCCGTGGGGCAAAATGCGGGGAACCAGGAGGGCGTGGCGGGTAGGCACCCATGTACGCACAACCACCTCATGGTGGTAAGAAGTTTGACACCCGGCCCAGGTCCCTCGGCATTTCCTGGAATCCGCTAGAGCAATTCTAGTTGCTTATATTAAGGAAATAAGGCCTCTGGGGACCGTGGGGCAAATTGCGGGGAACCAGGAGGGCGTGGCGGGTAGGCATCCATGTACGCACAACCACCTCATGGTGGTAAGAAGTCTGACACCCAGCCCAGGTCCCTCGGCCCTTCCTGGAATCCGCTAGAGCAATTCTAAGTGCTTATATTAAGGAATTAAAGCCTCTGGGGAACCGTGGGGCAAAATGCGGGGAACCAGGAGGGCGTGGCGGGTAGGCACCCATGTACGCACAACCACCTCATGGTGGTAAGAAGTTTGACACCCGGCCCAGGTCCCTCGGCCCTTCCTGGAATTCGCTATAGCAATTTTAGGTGCTTATATTAAGGAAATAAGGCCTCTGGGGACCGTGGGGCCAATTGCGGGGAACCAGGAGGGCGTGGCGGGTAGGCACCCATGTACGCACAACCACCTCATGGTGGTAAGAAGTCTGACACCCAGCCCAGGTCCCTCGGCCCTTCCTGGAATCCGCTAGAGCAATTCTAAGTGCTTATATTAAGGAATTAAAGCCTCTGGGGATCCGTGGGGCAAAATGCGGGGAACCAGGAGGGCGTGGCGGGTAGGCACCCATGTACGCACAACCACCTCATGGTGGTAAGAAGTTTGACACCCGGCCCAGGTCCCTCGGCCCTTCCTGGAATTCGCTATAGCAATTCTAGGTGGTTGTAATAAGGAATTAAGGCCTCTGGGTGTCCGTGGGGCAAAATGCGGGGAACCAGGAGGGCGTGGCTGGTAGGCACCCATGTACGCACAACCACCTCATGGTGGTAAGAAGTTTGACACCCGGCCCAGGTCCCTCGGCCCTTCCTGGAATTCGCTATAGCAATTCTAGGTGCTTATAATAAGGAATTAAGGCCTCTGGGGTCCGTGGGGCAAAATGCGGGGAACCAGGAGGGCGTGGCGGGTAGGCACCCATGTACGCACAACCACCTCATGGTGGTAAGAAGTTTGACACCCGGCCCAGGTCCCTCGGCCCTTCCTGGAATCCGCTATAGCAATTCTAGGTGCTTATAATAAGGAATTAAGGCCTCTGGGGATCCGGGGGGCAAAATGTGGGGAACGAGAAGGGCGTGGCGGGTAGGCACCCATGTACGCACAACCACCTCATGGTGGTAAGAAGTTTGACACCCGGCCCAGGTCCCTCGGCTCTTCCTGGAATCCGTTATAGCAATTCTAGGTGCTTATAATAAGGAATTAAGGCCTCTGGGGGTCCGTGGGGCAAAATGCGGGGAACCAGGAGGGTGTGGCGGGTAGGCACCCATGTACGCACAACCACCTCATGGTGGTAAGAAGTTTGACACCCGGCCCAGGTCCCTCGGCATTTCCTGGAATCCGCTAGAGCAATTCTAGGTGCTTATATTAAGGAAATAAGGCCGCTGGGGATCCATGGGGCAAATTGCGGGGAACCAGGAGGGCGTGGCGGGTAGGCACCTATGTACGCACAACCAACTCATGGTGGTAAGAAGTTTGACACCCAGCCCGGGTCCCTCGGCCCTTCCTGGAATCCGCTAGAGCAATTCTAAGTGCTTATATTAATGGAATTAAAGCCTCTGGGGATCCGTGGGGCAAATTGCGGGGAACCAGGAGGGCGTGGCGGGTAGGCACCCATGTACGCACAACCACCTCATGGTGGTAAGAAGTCTGACACCCAACCCAGGTCCCTCGGCCCTTCCTGGAATCCGCTAGAGCAATTCTAAGTGCTTATATTAAGGAATTAAAGCCTCTGGAAATCCGTGGGGCAAAATGCGGGGAACCAGGAGGGCGTGGCGGGTAGGCACCCATGTACGCACAACCACCTCATGGTGGTAAGAAGTTTGACACCCGGCCCAGGTCCCTCGGCATTTCCTGGAATCCGCTAGAGCAATTCTAGGTGCTTATATTAAGGAAATAAGGCCTCTGGGGACCGTGGGGCAAATTGCGGGGAACCAGGAGGGCGTGGCGGGTAGGCACCCATGTACGCACAACCACCTCATGGTGGTAAGAAGTCTGACACCCAGCCCAGGTCCCTCGGCCCTTCCTGGAATCCGCTAGAGCAATTCTAAGTGCTTATATTAAGGAAACAATGCTTCTGGGGATCCGTGGGGCAAAATGCGGGGAACCAGGAGGGCGTGGCGGGTAGGCACCCATGTACGCACAACCAACTCATGGTGGGAAGAAGTTTGACACCCAGCCCAGGTCCCTCGGCATTTCCTGGAATCCGCTAGAGCAATTCTAGGTGCTTATATTAAGGAAATAAGGCCTCTGGGGACCGTGGGGCAAATTGCGGGGAACCAGGAGGGCGTGGCGGGTAGGCACCCATGTACGCACAACCACCTCATGGTGGTAAGAAGTCTGACACCCAGCCCAGGTCCCTCGGCCCTTCCTGCAATCCGCTAGAGCAATTCTAAGTGCTTATATTAAGGAATTAAAGCCTCTGGGGATCCGTGGGGCAAAATGCGGGGAACCAGGAGGCCGTGGCGGGTAGGCACCCATGTACGCACAACCACCTCATGGTGGTAAGAAGTTTGACACCCGGCCCAGGTCCCTCGGCCCTTCCTGGAATTCGCTATAGCAATTCTAGGTGCTTATATTAAGGAAATAAGGCCTCTGGGGACCGTGGGGCAAATTGCGGGGAACCAGGAGGGCGTGGCGGGTAGGCACCCATGTACGCACAACCACCTCATGGTGGTAAGAAGTCTGACACCCAGCCCAGGTCCCTCGGCCCTTCCTGGAAACCGCTAGAGCAATTCTAAGTGCTTATATTAAGGAATTAAAGCCTCTGGGGATCCGTGGGGCAAAATGCGGGGAACCAGGAGGGCGTGGCGGGTAGGCACCCATGTACGCACAACCACCTCATGGTGGTAAGAAGTTTGACACCCGGCCCAGGTCCCTCGGCCCTTCCTGGAATTCGCTATAGCAATTCTAGGTGCTTATATTAAGGAAATAAGGCCTCTGGGGACCGTGGGGCAAATTGCGGGTAACCAGGAGGGCGTGGCGGGTAGGCACCCATGTACGCACAACCACCTCATGGTGGTAAGAAGTCTGACACCCAGCCCAGGTCCCTCTGCCCTTCCTGGAATCCGCTAGAGCAATTCTAAGTGCTTATATTAAGGAATTAAAGCCTCTGGGGGTCCGTGGGGCAAAATGCGGGGAACCAGGAGGGCGCGGCGGGTAGACACCCATGTACGCACAACCACCTCATGGTGGTAAGAAGTTTGACACCCGGCTCAGGTCCCTCGGCATTTCCTGGAATCCGCTAGAGCATTTCTAGGTGCTTATATTAAGGAAACAATGCTTCTGGGGATCCGTGGGGCAAAATGCAGGGAACCAGGAGGGCGTGGCGGGTAGGCACCCATGTACGCACAACCAACTCATGGTGGGAAGAAGTTTGACACCCAGCCCAGGTCCCTCGGCATTTCCTGGAATCCGCTAGAGCAATTCTAGGTGCTTATATTAAGGAAATAAGGCCTCTGGGGACCGTGGGGCAAATTGCGGGGAACCAGGAGGGCGTGGCGGGTAGGCACCCATGTACGCACAACCACCTCATGGTGGTAAGAAGTCTGACACCCAGCCCAGGTCCCTCGGCCCTTCCTGCAATCCGCTAGAGCAATTCTATGTGCTTATATTAAGGAATTAAAGCCTCTGGGGATCCGTGGGGCAAAATGCGGGGAACCAGGAGGCCGTGGCGGGTAGGCACCCATGTACGCACAACCACCTCATGGTGGTAAGAAGTTTGACACCCGGCCCAGGTCCCTCGGCCCTTCCTGGAATTCGCTATAGCAATTCTAGGTGCTTATATTAAGGAAGTAAGGCCTCTGGGGACCGTGGGGCAAATTGCGGGGAACCAGGAGGGCGTGGCGGGTAGGCACCCATGTACGCACAACCACCTCATGGTGGTAAGAAGTCTGACACCCAGCCCAGGTCCCTCGGCCCTTCCTGGAAACCGCTAGAGCAATTCTAAGTGCTTATATTAAGGAATTAAAGCCTCTGGGGATCCGTGGGGCAAAATGCGGGGAACCAGGAGGGCGTGGCGGGTAGGCACCCATGTACGCACAACCACCTCATGGTGGTAAAAAGTTTGACACCCGGCCCAGGTCCCTCGGCATTTCCTGAAATCCGCTAGAGCAATTCTAGGTGCTTATATTAAGGAAATAAGGCCTCTGGGGACCGTGGGGCAAATTGCGGGGAACCAGGAGGGCGTGGCGGGTAGGCACCCATGTACGCACAACCACCTTATGGTGGTAAGAAGTCTGACACCCAGCCCAGGTCCCTCGGCCCTTCCTGGAATCCGCTAGAGCAATTCTAAGTGCTTATATTAAGGAATTAAAGCCTCTGGGGATCCGTGGGGCAAAATGCGGGGAACCAGGAGGGCGTGGCGGGTAGGCACCCATTATACGCACAACCACCTCATGGTGGTAAGAAGTCTGACACCCAGCCCAGGTCCCTCTGCCCTTCCTGGAATCCGCTAGAGCAATTCTAAGTGCTTATATTAAGGAATTAAAGCCTCTGGGGGTCCGTGGGGCAAATTGCGGGGAACCAGGAGGCCGTGGCGGGTAGGCACCCATGTACGCACAACCACCTCATGGTGGTAAGAAGTTTGACACCCGGCCCAGGTCCCTCGGCCCTTCCTGGAATTCGCTATAGCAATTCTAGGTGCTTATATTAAGGAAATAAGGCCTCTGGGGACCGTGGGGCAAATTGCGGGGAACCAGGAGGGCGTGGCGGGTAGGTACCCATGTACGCACAACCACCTCATGGTGGTAAGAAGTTTGACACCCGGCCCAGGTCCCTCGGCATTTCCTGGAATCCGCTAGAGCAATTCTATGTGCTTATATTAAGGAAATAAGGCCTCTGGGGATCCATGGGGCAAATTGCGGGGAACCAGGAGGGCGTGGCGGGTAGGCACCTATGTACGCACAACCAACTCATGGTGGTAAGAAGTTTGACACCCAGCCCAGGTCCCTCGGCCCTTCCTGGAATCGGTTATAGCAATTCTAGGTGCTTATATAAAGGAAACAAGGCTTCTGGGGATCCGTGGGGCAAAATGCGGAGAACCAGGAGGGCGTGGCGGGTAGGCACCCATGTACGCACAACCACCTC
The DNA here is from genome assembly GCA_963930725.1 of Candelabrum cocksii. Classification (NCBI taxonomy): domain Eukaryota; kingdom Metazoa; phylum Cnidaria; class Hydrozoa; order Anthoathecata; family Candelabridae; genus Candelabrum; species Candelabrum cocksii. Next base: position 9,113,525 of record OZ005671.1, on the reverse strand, counting down.
ATGGTGGTAAGAAGTTTGACACCCGGCCCAGGTCCCTCGGCCCTTCCTGGAATTCGCTATAGCAATTCTAGGTGCTTATATTAAGTAAACAAGGCTTCTGGGGATCCGTGGGGCAAAATGCGGGGAACCAGGAGGGCGTGGCGGGTAGGCACCCATGTACGCACAACCACCTCATGGTGGTAAAAAGTTTGACACCCGGCCCAGGTCCCTCGGCATTTCCTGAAATCCGCTAGAGCAATTCTAGGTGCTTATATTAAGGAAATAAGGCCTCTGGGGACCGTGGGGCAAATTGCGGGGAACCAGGAGGGCGTGGCGGGTAGGCACCCATGTACGCACAACCACCTCATGGTGGTAAGAAGTCTGACACCCAGCCCTGGTCCCTCGGCCCTTCCTGGAATCCGCTAGAGCAATTCTAAGTGCTTATATTAAGGAATTAAAGCCTCTGGGGATCCGTGGGGCAAAATGCGGGGAACCAGGAGGGCGTGGCGGGTAGGCACCCATTATACGCACAACCACCTCATGGTGGTAAGAAGTCTGACACCCAGCCCAGGTCCCTCTGCCCTTCCTGGAATCCGCTAGAGCAATTCTAAGTGCTTATATTAAGGAATTAAAGCCTCTGGGGGTCCGTGGGGCAAATTGCGGGGAACCAGGAGGCCGTGGCGGGTAGGCACCCATGTACGCACAACCACCTCATGGTGGTAAGAAGTTTGACACCCGGCCCAGGTCCCTCGGCCCTTCCTGGAATTCGCTATAGCAATTCTAGGTGCTTATATTAAGGAAATAAGGCCTCTGGGGACCGTGGGGCAAATTGCGGGGAACCAGGAGGGCGTGGCGGGTAGGTACCCATGTACGCACAACCACCTCATGGTGGTAAGAAGTTTGACACCCGGCCCAGGTCCCTCGGCATTTCCTGGAATCCGCTAGAGCAATTCTAGGTGCTTATATTAAGGAAATAAGGCCTCTGGGGATCCATGGGGCAAATTGCGGGGAACCAGGAGGGCGTGGCGGGTAGGCACCTATGTACGCACAACCAACTCATGGTGGTAAGAAGTTTGACACCCAGCCCAGGTCCCTCGGCCCTTCCTGGAATCGGTTATAGCAATTCTAGGTGCTTATATAAAGGAAACAAGGCTTCTGGGGATCCGTGGGGCAAAATGCGGGGAACCAGGAGGGCGTGGCGGGTAGGCACCCATGTACGCACAACCACCTCATGGTGGTAAGAAGTTTGACACCCGGCCCAGGTCCCTCGGCCCTTCCTGGAATTCGCTATAGCAATTCTAGGTGCTTATATTAAGTAAACAAGGCTTCTGGGGATCCGTGGGGCAAAATGCGGGGAACCAGGAGGGCGTGGCGGGTAGGCACCCATGTACGCACAACCAACTCATGGTGGTAAGAAGTTTGACACCCAGCCCAGGTCCCTCGGCATTTCCTGGAATCCGCTAGAGCAATTCTAGGTGCTTATATTAAGGAAATAAGGCCTCTGGGGACCGTGGGGCAAATTGCGGGGAACCAGGAGGGCGTGGCGGGTAGGCACCCATGTACGCACAACCACCTCATGGTGGTAAGAAGTCTGACACCCAGCCCAGGTCCCTCGGCCCTTCCTGGAAACCGCTAGAGCAATTCTAAGTGCTTATATTAAGGAATTAAAGCCTCTGGGGATCCGTGGGGCAAAATGCGGGGAACCAGGAGGGCGTGGCGGGTAGGCACCCATGTACGCACAACCACCTCATGGTGGTAAGAAGTTTGACACCCGGCCCAGGTCCCTCGGCCCTTCCTGGAATTCGCTATAGCAATTTTAGGTGCTTATATTAAGGAAATAAGGCCTCTGGGGACCGTGGGGCAAATTGCGGGGAACCAGGAGGGCGTGACGGGTAGGCACCCATGTACGCACAACCACCTCATGGTGCTAAGAAGTCTGACACCCAGCCCAGGTCCCTCGGCCCTTCCTGAAATCCGCTAGAGCAATTCTAAGTGCTTATATTAAGGAATTAAAGCCTCTGGGGATCCGTGGGGCAAAATGCGGGGAACCAGGAGGGCGTGGCGGGTAGGCACCCATGTACGCACAACCACCTCATGGTGGTAAGAAGTCTGACACCCGGCCCAGGTCCCTCGGCCCTTCCTGGAATCCGCTAGAGCAATTCTAAGTGCTTATATTAAGGAATTAAAGCCTCTGGGGATCCGTGGGGCAAAATGCGGGGAACCAGGAGGGCGTGGCGGGTAGGCACCCATGTACGCACAACCACCTCATGGTGGTAAGAAGTTTGACACCCGGCCCAGGTCCCTCGGCATTTCCTGGAATCCGCTAGAGCAATTCTAGGTGCTTATATTAAGGAAATAAGGCCTCTGGGGACCGTGGGGCAAATTGCAGGGAACCAGGAGGGCGTGGCGGGTAGGCACCCATGTACGCACAACCACCTCATGGTGGTAAGAAGTCTGACACCCAGCCCAGGTCCCTCGGCCCTTCCTGGAATCCGCTAGAGCAATTCTAAGTGCTTATATTAAGGAATTAAAGCCTCTGGGGATCCGTGGGGCAAAATGCGGGGAACCAGGAGGGCGTGGCGGGTAGGCACCAATGTACGCACAACCACCTCATGGTGGTAAGAAGTTTGACACCCGGCCCAGGTCCCTCGGCCCTTCCTGGAATTCGCTATAGCAATTTTAGGTGCTTATATTAAGGAAATAAGGCCTCTGGGGACCGTGGGGCCAATTGCGGGGAACCAGGAGGGCGTGGCGGGTAGGCACCCATGTACGCACAATCACCTCATGGTGGTAAGAAGTCTGACACCCAGCCCAGGTCCCTCGGCCCTTCCTGGAATCCGCTAGAGCAATTCTAAGTGCTTATATTAAGGAATTAAAGCCTCTGGGGATCCGTGGGGCAAAATGCGGGGAACCAGGAGGGCGTGGCGGGTAGGCACCCATGTACGCACAACCACCTCATGGTGGTAAGAAGTTTGACACCCGGCCCAGGTCCCTCGGCCCTTCCTGGAATTCGCTATAGCAATTCTAGGTGCTTGTAATAAGGAATTAAGGCCTCTGGGTGTCCGTGGGGCAAAATGCGGGGAACCAGGAGGGCGTGGCTGGTAGGCACCCATGTACGCACAACCACCTCACGGTGGTAAGAAGTCTGACACCCAGCCCAGGTCCCTCGGCCCTTCCTGGAATCCGCTAGAGCAATTCTAAGTGCTTATATTAAGGAATTAAAGCCTCTGGGGATCCGTGGGGCAAAATGCGGGGAACCAGGAGGGCGTGGCGGGTAGGCACCCATGTACGCACAACCACCTCACGGTGGTAAGAAGTTTGACACCCGGCCCAGGTCCCTCGGCCCTTCCTGGAATTCGCTATAGCAATTCTAGGTGCTTATAATAAGGAATTAAGGCCTCTGGGGGTCCGTGGGGCAAAATGCGGGGAACCAGGAGGGCGTGGCGGGTAGGCATCAATGTACGCACAACCACCTCATGGTGGTAAGAAGTTTGACACCCGGCCCAGGTCCCTCGGCCCTTCCTGGAATTCGCTATAGCAATTTTAGGTGCTTATATTAAGGAAATAAGGCCTCTGGGGACCGTGGGGCAAATTGCGGGGAACCAGGAGGGCGTGACGGGTAGGCACCCATGTACGCACAACCACCTCATGGTGCTAAGAAGTCTGACACCCAGCCCAGGTCCCTCGGCCCTTCCTGGAATACGCTAGAGCAATTCTAGGTGCTTATATTAAGGAATTAAAGCCTCTGGGGATCCGTGGGGCAAAATGCGGGAACCAGGAGGGCGTGGCGGGTAGGCACCCATGTACGCACAACCACCTCATGGTGGTAAGAAGTCTGACACCCGGCCCAGGTCCCTCGGCCCTTCCTGGAATCCGCTAGAGCAATTCTAAGTGCTTATATTAAGGAATTAAAGCCTCTGGGGATCCGTGGGGCAAAATGCGGGGAACCAGGAGGGCGTGGCGGGTAGGCACCCATGTACGCACAACCACCTCATGGTGGTAAGAAGTTTGACACCCGGCCCAGGTCCCTCGGCATTTCCTGGAATCCGCTAGAGCAATTCTAGTTGCTTATATTAAGGAAATAAGGCCTCTGGGGACCGTGGGGCAAATTGCGGGGAACCAGGAGGGCGTGGCGGGTAGGCATCCATGTACGCACAACCACCTCATGGTGGTAAGAAGTCTGACACCCAGCCCAGGTCCCTCGGCCCTTCCTGGAATCCGCTAGAGCAATTCTAAGTGCTTATATTAAGGAATTAAAGCCTCTGGGGAACCGTGGGGCAAAATGCGGGGAACCAGGAGGGCGTGGCGGGTAGGCACCCATGTACGCACAACCACCTCATGGTGGTAAGAAGTTTGACACCCGGCCCAGGTCCCTCGGCCCTTCCTGGAATTCGCTATAGCAATTTTAGGTGCTTATATTAAGGAAATAAGGCCTCTGGGGACCGTGGGGCCAATTGCGGGGAACCAGGAGGGCGTGGCGGGTAGGCACCCATGTACGCACAACCACCTCATGGTGGTAAGAAGTCTGACACCCAGCCCAGGTCCCTCGGCCCTTCCTGGAATCCGCTAGAGCAATTCTAAGTGCTTATATTAAGGAATTAAAGCCTCTGGGGATCCGTGGGGCAAAATGCGGGGAACCAGGAGGGCGTGGCGGGTAGGCACCCATGTACGCACAACCACCTCATGGTGGTAAGAAGTTTGACACCCGGCCCAGGTCCCTCGGCCCTTCCTGGAATTCGCTATAGCAATTCTAGGTGGTTGTAATAAGGAATTAAGGCCTCTGGGTGTCCGTGGGGCAAAATGCGGGGAACCAGGAGGGCGTGGCTGGTAGGCACCCATGTACGCACAACCACCTCATGGTGGTAAGAAGTTTGACACCCGGCCCAGGTCCCTCGGCCCTTCCTGGAATTCGCTATAGCAATTCTAGGTGCTTATAATAAGGAATTAAGGCCTCTGGGGTCCGTGGGGCAAAATGCGGGGAACCAGGAGGGCGTGGCGGGTAGGCACCCATGTACGCACAACCACCTCATGGTGGTAAGAAGTTTGACACCCGGCCCAGGTCCCTCGGCCCTTCCTGGAATCCGCTATAGCAATTCTAGGTGCTTATAATAAGGAATTAAGGCCTCTGGGGATCCGGGGGGCAAAATGTGGGGAACGAGAAGGGCGTGGCGGGTAGGCACCCATGTACGCACAACCACCTCATGGTGGTAAGAAGTTTGACACCCGGCCCAGGTCCCTCGGCTCTTCCTGGAATCCGTTATAGCAATTCTAGGTGCTTATAATAAGGAATTAAGGCCTCTGGGGGTCCGTGGGGCAAAATGCGGGGAACCAGGAGGGTGTGGCGGGTAGGCACCCATGTACGCACAACCACCTCATGGTGGTAAGAAGTTTGACACCCGGCCCAGGTCCCTCGGCATTTCCTGGAATCCGCTAGAGCAATTCTAGGTGCTTATATTAAGGAAATAAGGCCGCTGGGGATCCATGGGGCAAATTGCGGGGAACCAGGAGGGCGTGGCGGGTAGGCACCTATGTACGCACAACCAACTCATGGTGGTAAGAAGTTTGACACCCAGCCCGGGTCCCTCGGCCCTTCCTGGAATCCGCTAGAGCAATTCTAAGTGCTTATATTAATGGAATTAAAGCCTCTGGGGATCCGTGGGGCAAATTGCGGGGAACCAGGAGGGCGTGGCGGGTAGGCACCCATGTACGCACAACCACCTCATGGTGGTAAGAAGTCTGACACCCAACCCAGGTCCCTCGGCCCTTCCTGGAATCCGCTAGAGCAATTCTAAGTGCTTATATTAAGGAATTAAAGCCTCTGGAAATCCGTGGGGCAAAATGCGGGGAACCAGGAGGGCGTGGCGGGTAGGCACCCATGTACGCACAACCACCTCATGGTGGTAAGAAGTTTGACACCCGGCCCAGGTCCCTCGGCATTTCCTGGAATCCGCTAGAGCAATTCTAGGTGCTTATATTAAGGAAATAAGGCCTCTGGGGACCGTGGGGCAAATTGCGGGGAACCAGGAGGGCGTGGCGGGTAGGCACCCATGTACGCACAACCACCTCATGGTGGTAAGAAGTCTGACACCCAGCCCAGGTCCCTCGGCCCTTCCTGGAATCCGCTAGAGCAATTCTAAGTGCTTATATTAAGGAAACAATGCTTCTGGGGATCCGTGGGGCAAAATGCGGGGAACCAGGAGGGCGTGGCGGGTAGGCACCCATGTACGCACAACCAACTCATGGTGGGAAGAAGTTTGACACCCAGCCCAGGTCCCTCGGCATTTCCTGGAATCCGCTAGAGCAATTCTAGGTGCTTATATTAAGGAAATAAGGCCTCTGGGGACCGTGGGGCAAATTGCGGGGAACCAGGAGGGCGTGGCGGGTAGGCACCCATGTACGCACAACCACCTCATGGTGGTAAGAAGTCTGACACCCAGCCCAGGTCCCTCGGCCCTTCCTGCAATCCGCTAGAGCAATTCTAAGTGCTTATATTAAGGAATTAAAGCCTCTGGGGATCCGTGGGGCAAAATGCGGGGAACCAGGAGGCCGTGGCGGGTAGGCACCCATGTACGCACAACCACCTCATGGTGGTAAGAAGTTTGACACCCGGCCCAGGTCCCTCGGCCCTTCCTGGAATTCGCTATAGCAATTCTAGGTGCTTATATTAAGGAAATAAGGCCTCTGGGGACCGTGGGGCAAATTGCGGGGAACCAGGAGGGCGTGGCGGGTAGGCACCCATGTACGCACAACCACCTCATGGTGGTAAGAAGTCTGACACCCAGCCCAGGTCCCTCGGCCCTTCCTGGAAACCGCTAGAGCAATTCTAAGTGCTTATATTAAGGAATTAAAGCCTCTGGGGATCCGTGGGGCAAAATGCGGGGAACCAGGAGGGCGTGGCGGGTAGGCACCCATGTGCGCACAACCACCTCATGGTGGTAAGAAGTTTGACACCCGGCCCAGGTCCCTCGGCCCTTCCTGGAATTCGCTATAGCAATTCTAGGTGCTTATATTAAGGAAATAAGGCCTCTGGGGACCGTGGGGCAAATTGCGGGTAACCAGGAGGGCGTGGCGGGTAGGCACCCATGTACGCACAACCACCTCATGGTGGTAAGAAGTCTGACACCCAGCCCAGGTCCCTCTGCCCTTCCTGGAATCCGCTAGAGCAATTCTAAGTGCTTATATTAAGGAATTAAAGCCTCTGGGGGTCCGTGGGGCAAAATGCGGGGAACCAGGAGGGCGCGGCGGGTAGACACCCATGTACGCACAACCACCTCATGGTGGTAAGAAGTTTGACACCCGGCTCAGGTCCCTCGGCATTTCCTGGAATCCGCTAGAGCATTTCTAGGTGCTTATATTAAGGAAACAATGCTTCTGGGGATCCGTGGGGCAAAATGCAGGGAACCAGGAGGGCGTGGCGGGTAGGCACCCATGTACGCACAACCAACTCATGGTGGGAAGAAGTTTGACACCCAGCCCAGGTCCCTCGGCATTTCCTGGAATCCGCTAGAGCAATTCTAGGTGCTTATATTAAGGAAATAAGGCCTCTGGGGACCGTGGGGCAAATTGCGGGGAACCAGGAGGGCGTGGCGGGTAGGCACCCATGTACGCACAACCACCTCATGGTGGTAAGAAGTCTGACACCCAGCCCAGGTCCCTCGGCCCTTCCTGCAATCCGCTAGAGCAATTCTAAGTGCTTATATTAAGGAATTAAAGCCTCTGGGGATCCGTGGGGCAAAATGCGGGGAACCAGGAGGCCGTGGCGGGTAGGCACCCATGTACGCACAACCACCTCATGGTGGTAAGAAGTTTGACACCCGGCCCAGGTCCCTCGGCCCTTCCTGGAATTCGCTATAGCAATTCTAGGTGCTTATATTAAGGAAATAAGGCCTCTGGGGACCGTGGGGCAAATTGCGGGGAACCAGGAGGGCGTGGCGGGTAAGCACCCATGTACGCACAACCACCTCATGGTGGTAAGAAGTCTGACACCCAGCCCAGGTCCCTCGGCCCTTCCTGGAAACCGCTAGAGCAATTCTAAGTGCTTATATTAAGGAATTAAAGCCTCTGGGGATCCGTGGGGCAAAATGCGGGGAACCAGGAGGGCGTGGCGGGTAGGCACCCATGTACGCACAACCACCTCATGGTGGTAAAAAGTTTGACACCCGGCCCAGGTCCCTCGGCATTTCCTGAAATCCGCTAGAGCAATTCTAGGTGCTTATATTAAGGAAATAAGGCCTCTGGGGACCGTGGGGCAAATTGCGGGGAACCAGGAGGGCGTGGCGGGTAGGCACCCATGTACGCACAACCACCTTATGGTGGTAAGAAGTCTGACACCCAGCCCAGGTCCCTCGGCCCTTCCTGGAATCCGCTAGAGCAATTCTAAGTGCTTATATTAAGGAATTAAAGCCTCTGGGGATCCGTGGGGCAAAATGCGGGGAACCAGGAGGGCGTGGCGGGTAGGCACCCATTATACGCACAACCACCTCATGGTGGTAAGAAGTCTGACACCCAGCCCAGGTCCCTCTGCCCTTCCTGGAATCCGCTAGAGCAATTCTAAGTGCTTATATTAAGGAATTAAAGCCTCTGGGGGTCCGTGGGGCAAATTGCGGGGAACCAGGAGGCCGTGGCGGGTAGGCACCCATGTACGCACAACCACCTCATGGTGGTAAGAAGTTTGACACCCGGCCCAGGTCCCTCGGCCCTTCCTGGAATTCGCTATAGCAATTCTAGGTGCTTATATTAAGGAAATAAGGCCTCTGGGGACCGTGGGGCAAATTGCGGGGAACCAGGAGGGCGTGGCGGGTAGGTACCCATGTACGCACAACCACCTCATGGTGGTAAGAAGTTTGACACCCGGCCCAGGTCCCTCGGCATTTCCTGGAATCCGCTAGAGCAATTCTATGTGCTTATATTAAGGAAATAAGGCCTCTGGGGATCCATGGGGCAAATTGCGGGGAACCAGGAGGGCGTGGCGGGTAGGCACCTATGTACGCACAACCAACTCATGGTGGTAAGAAGTTTGACACCCAGCCCAGGTCCCTCGGCCCTTCCTGGAATCGGTTATAGCAATTCTAGGTGCTTATATAAAGGAAACAAGGCTTCTGGGGATCCGTGGGGCAAAATGCGGAGAACCAGGAGGGCGTGGCGGGTAGGCACCCATGTACGCACAACCACCTCATGGTGGTAAGAAGTTTGACACCCGGCCCAGGTCCCTCGGCCCTTCCTGGAATTCGCTATAGCAATTCTAGGTGCTTATATTAAGTAAACAAGGCTTCTGGGGATCCGTGGGGCAAAATGCGGGGAACCAGGAGGGCGTGGCGGGTAGGCACCCATGTACGCACAACCACCTCATGGTGGTAAAAAGTTTGACACCCGGCCCAGGTCCCTCGGCATTTCCTGAAATCCGCTAGAGCAATTCTAGGTGCTTATATTAAGGAAATAAGGCCTCTGGGGACCGTGGGGCAAATTGCGGGGAACCAGGAGGGCGTGGCGGGTAGGCACCCATGTACGCACAACCACCTCATGGTGGTAAGAAGTCTGACACCCAGCCCTGGTCCCTCGGCCCTTCCTGGAATCCGCTAGAGCAATTCTAAGTGCTTATATTAAGGAATTAAAGCCTCTGGGGATCCGTGGGGCAAAATGCGGGGAACCAGGAGGGCGTGGCGGGTAGGCACCCATTATACGCACAACCACCTCATGGTGGTAAGAAGTCTGACACCCAGCCCAGGTCCCTCTGCCCTTCCTGGAATCCGCTAGAGCAATTCTAAGTGCTTATATTAAGGAATTAAAGCCTCTGGGGGTCCGTGGGGCAAATTGCGGGGAACCAGGAGGCCGTGGCGGGTAGGCACCCATGTACGCACAACCACCTCATGGTGGTAAGAAGTTTGACACCCGGCCCAGGTCCCTCGGCCCTTCCTGGAATTCGCTATAGCAATTCTAGGTGCTTATATTAAGGAAATAAGGCCTCTGGGGACCGTGGGGCAAATTGCGGGGAACCAGGAGGGCGTGGCGGGTAGGTACCCATGTACGCACAACCACCTCATGGTGGTAAGAAGTTTGACACCCGGCCCAGGTCCCTCGGCATTTCCTGGAATCCGCTAGAGCAATTCTAGGTGCTTATATTAAGGAAATAAGGCCTCTGGGGATCCATGGGGCAAATTGCGGGGAACCAGGAGGGCGTGGCGGGTAGGCACCTATGTACGCACAACCAACTCATGGTGGTAAGAAGTTTGACACCCAGCCCAGGTCCCTCGGCCCTTCCTGGAATCGGTTATAGCAATTCTAGGTGCTTATATAAAGGAAACAAGGCTTCTGGGGATCCGTGGGGCAAAATGCGGGGAACCAGGAGGGCGTGGCGGGTAGGCACCCATGTACGCACAACCACCTCATGGTGGTAAGAAGTTTGACACCCGGCCCAGGTCCCTCGGCCCTTCCTGGAATTCGCTATAGCAATTCTAGGTGCTTATATTAAGTAAACAAGGCTTCTGGGGATCCGTGGGGCAAAATGCGGGGAACCAGGAGGGCGTGGCGGGTAGGCACCCATGTACGCACAACCAACTCATGGTGGTAAGAAGTTTGACACCCAGCCCAGGTCCCTCGGCATTTCCTGGAATCCGCTAGAGCAATTCTAGGTGCTTATATTAAGGAAATAAGGCCTCTGGGGACCGTGCGGCAAATTGCGGGGAACCAGGAGGGCGTGGCGGGTAGGCACCTATGTACGCACAACCACCTCATGGTGGTAAGAAGTCTGACACCCAGCCCAGGTCCCTCGGCCCTTCCTGGAATCCGCTAGAGCAATTCTAAGTGCTTATATTAATGGAATTAAAGCCTCTGGGGATCCGTGGGGCAAATTGCGGGGAACCAGGAGGGCGTGGCGGGTAGGCACCCATGTACGCACAACCACCTCATGGTGGTAAGAAGTCTGACACCCAGCCCAGGTCCCTCGGCCCTTCCTGGAATCCGCTAGAGCAATTCTAAGTGCTTATATTAAGGAATTAAACCCTCTGGGGATCCGTGGGGCAAAATGCGGGGAACCAGGAGGGCGTGGCGGGTAGGCACCCATTATACGCACAACCACCTCATGGTGGTAAGAAGTTTGACACCCGGCCCAGGTCCCTCGGCCCTTCCTGGAATTCGCTATAGCAATTTTAGGTGCTTATATTAAGGAAATAAGGCCTCTGGGGACCGTGGGGCAAATTGCGGGGAACCAGGAGGGCGTGGCGGGTAGGCACCCATGTACGCACAACCACCTCATGGTGGTAAGAAGTCTGACACCCAGCCCAGGTCCCTCGGCCCTTCCTGGAATCCGCTAGAGCAATTCTAAGTGCTTATATTAAGGAATTAAAGCCTCTGGGGATCCGTGGGGCAAAATGCGGGGAACCAGGAGGGCGTGGCGGGTAGGCACCCATGTACGCACAACCACCTCATGGTGGTAAGAAGTTTGACAATCGGCCCAGGTCCCTCGGCCCTTCCTGGAATCCGCTATAGCAATTCTAGGTACTTATAATAAGGAATTAAGGCCTCTGGGGATCCGGGGGGCAAAATGTGGGGAACGAGAAGGGCGTGGCGGGTAGGCACCCATGTACGCACAACCACCTCATGGTGGTAAGAAGTTTGACACCCGGCCCAGGTCCCTCGGCTCTTCCTGGAATCCGTTATAGCAATTCTAGGTGCTTATAATAAGGAATTAAGGCCTCTGGGGGTCCGTGGGGCAAAATGCGGGGAACCAGGAGGGCGTGGCGGGTAGGCACCCATGTACGCACAACCACCTCATGGTGGTAAGAAGTTTGACACCCGGCCCAGGTCCCTCGGCATTTCCTGGAATCCGCTAGAGCAATTCTAGGTGCTTATATTAAGGAAATAAGGCCTCTGGGGATCCATGGGGCAAATTGCGGGGAACCAGGAGGGCGTGGCGGGTAGGCACCTATGTACGCACAACCAACTCATGGTGGTAAGAAGTTTGACACCCAGCCTAGGTCCCTCGGCCCTTCCTGGAATCGGTTATAGCAATTCGAGGTGCTTATATTAAGGAAACAAGGCTTCTGGGGATCCGTGGGGCAAAATGCGGGGAACCAGGAGGGCGTGGCGGGTAGGCACCCATGTACGCACAACCACCTCATGGTGGTAAGAAGTTTGACACCCGGCCCAGGTCCCTCGGCCCTTCCTGGAATTCGCTATAGCAATTCTAGGTGCTTATATTAAGGAAATAAGGCCTCTGGGGACCGTGGGGCAAATTGCGGGTAACCAGGAGGGCGTGGCGGGTAGGCACCCATGTACGCACAACCACCTCATGGTGGTAAGAAGTCTGACACCCAGCCCAGGTCCCTCTGCCCTTCCTGGAATCCGCTAGAGCAATTCTAAGTGCTTATATTAAGGAATTAAAGCCTCTGGGGGTCCGTGGGGCAAAATGCGGGGAACCAGGAGGGCGCGGCGGGTAGACACCCATGTACGCACAACCACCTCATGGTGGTAAGAAGTTTGACACCCGGCCCAGGTCCCTCGGCCCTTCCTGGAATCCGCTATAGCAATTCTAGGTACTTATAATAAGGAATTAAGGCCTCTGGGGATCCGGGGGGCAAAATGTGGGGAACGAGAAGGGCGTGGCGGGTAGGCACCCATGTACGCACAACCACCTCATGGTGGTAAGAAGTTTGACACCCGGCCCAGGTCCCTCGGCTCTTCCTGGAATCCGTTATAGCAATTCTAGGTGCTTATAATAAGGAATTAAGGCCTCTGGGGGTCCGTGGGGCAAAATGCGGGGAACCAGGAGGGCGTGGCGGGTAGGCACCCATGTACGCACAACCACCTCATGGTGGTAAGAAGTTTGACACCCGGCCCAGGTCCCTCGGCCCTTCCTGGAATTCGCTATAGCAATTCTAGGTGCTTATATTAAGGAAATAAGGCCTCTGGGGACCGTGGTGCAAATTGCGGGTAACCAGGAGGGCGTGGCGGGTAGGCACCCATGTACGCACAACCACCTCATGGTGGTAAGAAGTCTGACACCCAGCCCAGGTCCCTCTGCCCTTCCTGGAATCCGCTAGAGCAATTCTAAGTGCTTATATTAAGGAATTAAAGCCTCTGGGGGTCCGTGGGGCAAAATGCGGGGAACCAGGAGGGCGCGGCGGGTAGACACCCATGTACGCACAACCACCTCATGGTGGTAAGAAGTTTGACACCCGGCTCAGGTCCCTCGGCATTTCCTGGAATCCGCTAGAGCAATTCTAAGTGCTTATATTAAGGAATTAAAGCCTCTGGGGGTCCGTGGGGCAAAATGCGGGGAACCAGGAGGGCGCGGCGGGTAGACACCCATGTACGCACAACCACCTCATGGTGGTAAGAAGTTTGACACCCGGCTCAGGTCCCTCGGCATTTCCTGGAATCCGCTAGAGCAATTCTAGGTGCTTATATTAAGGAAATAAGGCCTCTGGGGATCCGTGGGGCAAAATGCGGGGAACCAGGAGGCCGTGGCGGGTAGGCACCCATGTACGCACAACCACCTCATGGTGGGAAGAAGTTTGACACCCAGCCCAGGTCCCTCGGCATTTCCTGGAATCCGCTAGAGCAATTCTAGGTGCTTATATTAAGGAAATAAGGCCTCTGGGGATCCGTGGGGCAAAATGCGGGGAACCAGGAGGCCGTGGCGGGTAGGCACCCATGTACGCACAACCACCTCATGGTGGTAAGAAGTTTGACACCCGGCCCAGGTCCCTCGGCCCTTCCTGGAATTCGCTATAGCAATTCTAGGTGCTTATATTAAGGAAATAAGGCCTCTGGGGACCGTGGGGCAAATTGCGGGGAACCAGGAGGGCGTGGCGGGTAGGCACCCATGTACGCACAACCACCTCATGGTGGTAAGAAGTCTGACACCCAGCCCAGGTCCCTCGGCCCTTCCTGGAAACCGCTAGAGCAATTCTAAGTGCTTATATTAAGGAATTAAAGCCTCTGGGGATCCGTGGGGCAAAATGCGGGGAACCAGGAGGGCGTGGCGGGTAGGCACCCATGTACGCACAACCACCTCATGGTGGTAAGAAGTTTGACACCCGGCCCAGGTCCCTCGGCCCTTCCTGGAATTCGCTATAGCAATTTTAGGTGCTTATATTAAGGAAATAAGGCCTCTGGGGACCGTGGGGCAAATTGCGGGAAACCAGGAGGGCGTGACGGGTAGGCACCCATGTACGCACAACCACCTCATGGTGCTAAGAAGTCTGACACCCAGCCCAGGTCCCTCGGCCCTTCCTGGAATCCGCTAGAGCAATTCTAAGTGCTTATATTAAGGAATTAAAGCCTCTGGGGATCCGTGGGGCAAAATGCGGGGAACCAGGAGGGCGTGGCGGGTAGGCACCCATGTACGCACAACCAACTCATGGTGGGAAGAAGTTTGACACCCAACCCAGGTCCCTCGGCATTTCCTGGAATCCGCTAGAGCAATTCTAGGTGCTTATATTAAGGAAATAAGGCCTCTGGGGATCCGTGGGGCAAAATGCGGGGAACCAGGAGGCCGTGGCGGGTAGGAACCCATGTACGCACAACCACCTCATGGTGGTAAGAAGTTTGACACCCGGCCCAGGTCCTTCGGCCCTTCCTGGAATTCGCTATAGCAATTCTAGGTGCTTATATTAAGGAAATAAGGCCTCTGGGGACCGTGGGGCAAATTGCGGGGAACCAGGAGGGCGTGGCGGGTAGGCACCCATGTACGCACAACCACCTCATGGTGGTAAGAAGTCTGACACCCAGCCCAGGTCCCTCGGCCCTTCCTGGAAACCGCTAGAGCAATTCTAAGTGCTTATATTAAGGAATTAAAGCCTCTGGGGATCCGTGGGGCAAAATGCGGGGAACCAGGAGGGCGTGGCGGGTAGGCACCCATGTACGCACAACCACCTCATGGTGGTAAGAAGTTTGACACCCGGCCCAGGTCCCTCGGCCCTTCCTGGAATTCGCTATAGCAATTTTAGGTGCTTATATTAAGGAAATAAGGCCTCTGGGGACCGTGGGGCAAATTGCGGGAAACCAGGAGGGCGTGACGGGTAGGCACCCATGTACGCACAACCACCTCATGGTGCTAAGAAGTCTGACACCCAGCCCAGGTCCCTCGGCCCTTCCTGGAATCCGCTAGAGCAATTCTAAGTGCTTATATTAAGGAATTAAAGCCTCTGGGGATCCGTGGGGCAAAATGCGGGGAACCAGGAGGGCGTGGCGGGTAGGCACCCATGTACGCACAACCACCTCATGGTGGTAAGAAGTCTGACACCCGGCCCAGGTCCCTCGGCATTTCCTGGAATCCGCTATAGCAATTCTAGGTGCTTATATTAAGGAAATAAGGCCTCTGGGGACGGTGGGGCAAATTGCGGGGAACCAGGAGGGCGTGGCGGGTAGGCACCCATGTACGCACAACCACCTCATGGTGGTAAGAAGTCTGACACCCAGCCCAGGTCCCTCGGCCCTTCCTGGAATCCACTAGAGCAATTCTAAGTGCTTATATTAAGGAATTAAAGCCTCTGGGGATCCGTGGGGCAAAATGCGGGGAACCAGGAGGGCGTGGCGGGTAGGCACCAATGTACGCACAACCACCTCATGGTGGTAAGAAGTTTGACACCCGGCCCAGGTCCCTCGGCCCTTCCTGGAATTCGCTATAGCAATTTTAGGTGCTTATATTAAGGAAATAAGGCCTCTGGGGACCGTGGGGCCAATTGCGGGGAACCAGGAGGGCGTGGCGGGTAGGCACCCATGTACGCACAACCACCTCATGGTGGTAAGAAGTTTGACACCCGGCCCAGGTCCCTCGGCCCTTCCTGGAATTCGCTATAGCAATTCTAGGTGCTTATATTAAGGAAATAAGGCCTCTGGGGACCGTGGGGCAAAATGCGGGGAACCAGGAGGGCGTGGCGGGTAGGCACCCATGTACGCACAACCACCTCATGGTGGTAAGAAGTTTGACACCCGGCCCAGGTCCCTCGGCATTTCCTGAAATCCGCTAGAGAAATTCTAGGTGCTTATATTAAGGAAATAAGGCCTCTGGGGACCGTGGGGCAAATTGCGGGGAACCAGGAGGGCGTGGCGGGTAGGCACCCATGTACGCACAACCACCTCATGGTGGTAAGAAGTCTGACACCCAGCCCAGGTCCCTCGGCCCTTCCTGGAATCCGCTAGAGCAATTCTAAGTGCTTATATTAAGGAATTAAAGCCTCTGGGGATCCGTGGGGCAAAATGCGGGGAACCAGGAGGGCGTGGCGGGTAGGCACCAATGTACGCACAACCACCTCATGGTGGTAAGAAGTTTGACACCCGGCCCAGGTCCCTCGGCCCTTCCTGGAATTCGCTATAGCAATTTTAGGTGCTTATATTAAGGAAATAAGGCCTCTGGGGACCGTGGGGCAAATTGCGGGGAACCAGGAGGGCGTGACGGGTAGGCACCCATGTACGCACAACCACCTCATGGTGCTAAGAAGTCTGACACCCAGCCCAGGTCCCTCGGCCCTTCCTGGAATCCGCTAGAGCAATTCTAAGTGCTTATATTAAGGAATTAAAGCCTCTGGGGATCCGTGGGGCAAAATGCGGGGAACCAGGAGGGCGTGGCGGGTAGGCACCCATGTACGCACAACCACCTCATGGTGGTAAGAAGTCTGACACCCGGCCCAGGTCCCTCGGCCCTTCCTGGAATCCGCTAGAGCAATTCTAGGTGCTTATATTAAGGAAATAAGGCCTCTGGGGATCCATGGGGCAAATTGCGGGGAACCAGGAAGGCGTGGCGGGTAGGCACCCATGTACGCACAACCAAATCATGGTGGTAAGAAGTTTGACACCCAGCCCAGGTCCCTCGGCCCTTCCTGGAATCGGTTATAGCAATTCTAGGTGCTTATATTAAGGAAACAAGGCTTCTGGGGATCCGTGGGGCAAAATGCGGGGAACCAGGAGGGCGTGGCGGGTAGGCACCCATGTACGCACAACCACCTCATGGTGGTAAGAAGTTTGACACCCGGCCCAGGTCCCTCGGCCCTTCCTGGAATTCGCTATAGCAATTCTAGGTGCTTATATTAAGGAAATAAGGCCTCTGGGGACCGTGGGGCAAATTGCGGGTAACCAGGAGGGCGTGGCGGGTAGGCACCCATGTACGCACAACCACCTCATGGTGGTAAGAAGTCTGACACCCAGCCCAGGTCCCTCTGCCCTTCCTGGAATCCGCTAGAGCAATTCTAAGTGCTTATATTAAGGAATTAAAGCCTCTGGGGGTCCGTGGGGCAAAATGCGGGGAACCAGGAAGGCGCGGCGGGTAGACACCCATGTACGCACAACCACCTCATGGTGGTAAGAAGTTTGACACCCGGCTCAGGTCCCTCGGCATTTCCTGGAATCCGCTAGAGCATTTCTAGGTGCTTATATTAAGGAAACAAGGCTTCTGGGGATCCGTGGGGCAAAATGCGGGGAACCAGGAGGGCGTGGCGGGTAGGCACCCATGTACGCACAACCAACTTATGGTGGGAAGAAGTTTGACACCCAGCCCAGGTCCCTCGGCATTTCCTGGAATCCGCTAGAGCAATTCTAGGTGCTTATATTAAGGAAATAAGGCCTCTGGGGACCGTGGGGCAAATTGCGGGGAACCAGGAGGGCGTGGCGGGTAGGCACCCATTTACGCACAACCACCTCATGGTGGTAAGAAGTCTGACACCCAGCCCAGGTCCCTCGGCCCTTCCTGGAATCCGCTAGAGCAATTCTAAGTGCTTATATTAAGGAATTAAAGCCTCTGGGGATCCGTGGGGCAAAATGCGGGGAACCAGGAGGCCGTGGCGGGTAGGCACCCATGTACGCACAACCACCTCATGGTGGTAAGAAGTTTGACACCCGGCCCAGGTCCCTCGGCCCTTCCTGGAATTCGCTATAGCAATTCTAGGTGCTTATATTAAGGAAATAAGGCCTCTGGGGACCGTGGGGCAAATTGCGGGGAACCAGGAGGGCGTGGCGGGTAGGTACCCATGTACGCACAACCACCTCATGGTGGTAAGAAGTTTGACACCCGGCCCAGGTCCCTCGGCATTTCCTGGAATCCGCTAGAGCAATTCTAGGTGCTTATATTAAGGAAATAAGGCCTCTGGGGATCCATGGGGCAAATTGCGGGGAACCAGGAGGGCGTGGCGGGTAGGCACCTATGTACGCACAACCAACTCATGGTGGTAAGAAGTTTGACACCCAGCCCAGGTCCCTCGGCCCTTCCTGGAATCGGTTATAGCAATTCTAGGTGCTTATATTAAGTAAACAAGGCTTCTGGGGATCCGTGGGGCAAAATGCGGGGAACCAGGAGGGCGTGGCGGGTAGGCACCCATGTACGCACAACCACCTCATGGTGGTAAGAAGTTTGACACCCGGCCCAGGTCCCTCGGCCCTTCCTGGAATTCGCTATAGCAATTCTAGGTGCTTATATTAAGTAAACAAGGCTTCTGGGGATCCGTGGGGCAAAATGCGGGGAACCAGGAGGGCGTGGCGGGTAGGCACCCATGTACGCACAACCAACTCATGGTGGTAAGAAGTTTGACACCCAGCCCAGGTCCCTCGGCATTTCCTGGAATCCGCTAGAGCAATTCTAGGTGCTTATATTAAGGAAATAAGGCCTCTGGGGACCGTGGGGCAAATTGCGGGGAACCAGGAGGGCGTGGCGGGTAGGCACCTATGTACGCACAACCACCTCATGGTGGTAAGAAGTCTGACACCCAGCCCAGGTCCCTCGGCCCTTCCTGGAATCCGCTAGAGCAATTCTAAGTGCTTATATTAATGGAATTATAGCCTCTGGGGATCCGTGGGGCAAATTGCGGGGAACCAGGAGGGCGTGGCGGGTAGGCACCCATGTACGCACAACCAGCTCATGGTGGTAAGAAATCTGACACCCGGCCCAGGTCCCTCGGCCCTTCCTGGAATCCGCTAGAGCAATTCTAAGTGCTTATATTAAGGAATTAAAGCCTCTGGGGATCCGTGGGGCAAAATGCGGGGAACCAGGAGGGCGTGGCGGGTAGGCACCCATGTACGCACAACCACCTCATGGTGGTAAGAAGTTTGACACCCGGCCCAGGTCCCTCGGCATTTCCTGGAATCCGCTAGAGCAATTCTAGGTGCTTATATTAAGGAAATAAGGCCTCTGGGGACCGTGGGGCAAATTGCGGGGAACCAGGAGGGCGTGGTGGGTAGGCACCCATGTACGCACAACCACCTCATGGTGGTAAGAAGTCTGACACCCAGCCCAGGTCCCTCGGCCCTTCCTGGAATCCGCTAGAGCAATTCTAAGTGCTTATATTAAGGAATTAAAGCCTCTGGGGATCCGTGGGGCAAATTGCGGGGAACCAGGAGGGCGTGGCGGGTAGGCACCAATGTACGCACAACCACCTCATGGTGGTAAGAAGTTTGACACCCGGCCCAGGTCCCTCGGCCCTTCCTGGAATTCGCTATAGCAATTTTAGGTGCTTATATTAAGGAAATAAGGCCTCTGGGGACCGTGGGGCAAATTGCGGGAAACCAGGATGGCGTGGCGGGTAGGCACCCATGTACGCACAACCACCTCATGGTGGTAAGAAGTCTGACACCCAGCCCAGGTCCCTCGGCCCTTCCTGGAATCCGCTAGAGCAATTCTAAGTGCTTATATTAAGGAATTAAAGCCTCTGGGGATCCGTGGGGCAAAATGCGGGGAACCAGGAGGGCGTGGCGGGTAGGCACCCATGTACGCACAACCACCTCATGGTGGTAAGAAGTTTGACACCCGGCCCAGGTCCCTCGGCCCTTCCTGGAATCCGCTATAGCAATTCTAGGTACTTATAATAAGGAATTAAGGCCTCTGGGGGTCCGTGGGGCAAAATGCGGGGAACCAGGAGGGCGTGGCGGGTAGGCACCCATGTACGCACAACCATCTCATGGTGGTAAGAAGTTTGACACCCGGCCCAGGTCCCTCGGCATTTCCTGGAATCCGCTAGAGCAATTCTAGGTACTTTTATTAAGGAAATAAGGCCTCTGGGGATCCATGGGGCAAATTGCGGGGAACCAGGAGGGCGTGGCGGGTAGGCACCTATGTACGCACAACCAACTCATGGTGGTAAGAAGTTTGACACCCAGCCCAGGTCCCTCGGCCCTTCCTGGAATCGGTTATAGCAATTCTAGTTGCTTATATTAAGGAAACAAGGCTTCTGGGGATCCGTGGGGCAAAATGCGGGGAACCAGGAGGGCGTGGCGGGTAGGCACCCATGTACGCACAACCACCTCATGGTGGTAAGAAGTTTGACACCCGGCCCAGGTCCCTCGGCCCTTCCTGGAATTCGCTATAGCAATTCTAGGTGCTTATATTAAGTAAACAAGGCTTCTGGGGATCCGTGGGGCAAAATGCGGGGAACCAGGAGGGCGTGGCGGGTAGGCACCCATGTACGCACAACCAACTCATGGTGGTAAGAAGTTTGACACCCAGCCCAGGTCCCTCGGCATTTCCTGGAATCCGCTAGAGCAATTCTAGGTGCTTATATTAAGGAAATAAGGCCTCTGGGGACCGTGGGGCAAATTGCGGGGAACCAGGTGGGCGTGGCGGGTAGGCACCTATGTACGCACAACCACCTCATGGTGGTAAGAAGTCTGACACCCAGCCCAGGTCTCTCGGCCCTTCCTGGAATCCGCTAGAGCAATTCTAAGTGCTTATATTAATGGAATTAAAGCCTCTGGGGATCCGTGGGGCAAATTGCGGGGAACCAGGAGGGCGTGGCGGGTAGGCACCCATGTACGCACAACCACCTCATGGTGGTAAGAAGTCTGACACCCAGCCCAGGTCCCTCGGCCCTTCCTGGAATCCGCTAGAGCAATTCTAAGTGCTTATATTAAGGAATTAAAGCCTCTGGGGATCCGTGGGGCAAAATGCGGGGAACCAGGAGGGCGTGGCGGGTAGGCACCCATTATACGCACAACCACCTCATGGTGGTAAGAAGTTTGACACCCGGCCCAGGTCCCTCGGCATTTCCTGGAATCCGCTAGAGCAATTCTAGGTGCTTATATTAAGGAAATAAGGCCTCTGGGGACCGTGGGGCAAATTGCGGGGAACCAGGAGGGCGTGGTGGGTAGGCACCCATGTACGCACAACCACCTCATGGTGGTAAGAAGTCTGACACCCAGCCCAGGTCCTTCGGCCCTTCCTGGAATCCGCTAGAGCAATTCTAAGTGCTTATATTAAGGAATTAAAGCCTCTGGGGATCCGTGGGGCAAAATGCGGGGAACCAGGAGGGCGTGGCGGGTAGGCACCAATGTACGCACAACCACCTCATGGTGGTAAGAAGTTTGACACCCGGCCCAGGTCCCTCGGCCCTTCCTGGAATTCGCTATAGCAATTTTAGGTGCTTATATTAAGGAAATAAGGCCTCTGGGGACCGTGGGGCAAATTGCGGGGAACCAGGAGGGCGTGGCGGGTAGGCACCCATGTACGCACAACCACCTCATTGTGGTAAGAAGTCTGACACCCAGCCCAGGTCCCTCGGCCCTTCCTGGAATCCGCTAGAGCAATTCTAAGTGCTTATATTAAGGAATTAAAGCCTCTGGGGATCCGTGGGGCAAAATGCGGGGAACCAGGAGGGCGTGGCGGGTAGGCACCCATGTACGCACAACCACCTCATGGTGGTAAGAAGTTTGACACCCGGCCCAGGTCCCTCGGCCCTTCCTGGAATCCGCTATAGCAATTCTAGGTACTTATAATAAGGAATTAAGGCCTCTGGGGATCCGGGGGGCAAAATGTGGGGAACGAGAAGGGCGTGGCGGGTAGGCACCCATGTACGCACAACCACCTCATGGTGGTAAGAAGTTTGACACCCGGCCCAGGTCCCTCGGCTCTTCCTGGAATCCGTTATAGCAATTCTAGGTGCTTATAATAAGGAATTAAGGCCTCTGGGGGTCCGTGGGGCAAAATGCGGGGAACCAGGAGGGCGTGGCGGGTAGGCACCCATGTACGCACAACCACCTCATGGTGGTAAGAAGTTTGACACCCGGCCCAGGTCCCTCGGCATTTCCTGGAATCCGCTAGAGCAATTCTAGGTGCTTATATTAAGGAAATAAGGCCTCTGGGGATCCATGGGGCAAATTGCGGGGAACCAGGAGGGCGTGGCGGGTAGGCACCTATGTACGCACAACCAACTCATGGTGGTAAGAAGTTTGACACCCGGCCCAGGTCCCTCGGCCCTTCCTGGAATCCGCTATAGCAATTTTAGGTGCTTATATTAAGGAAATAAGGCCTCTGGGGACCGTGGGGCAAATTGCGGGGAACCAGGAGGGCGTGGCGGGTAGGCACCCATGTACGCACAACCACCTCATGGTGGTAAGAAGTCTGACACCCAGCCCAGGTCCCTCGGCCCTTCCTGGAATCCGCTAGAGCAATTCTAAGTGCTTATATTAAGGAATTAAAGCCTCTGGGGATCCGTGGGGCAAAATGCGGGGAACCAGGAGGGCGTGGCGGGTAGGCACCCATGTACGCACAACCACCTCATGGTGGTAAGAAGTTTGACACCCGGCCCAGGTCCCTCGGCCCTTCCTGGAATCCGCTATAGCAATTCTAGGTACTTATAATAAGGAATTAAGGCCTCTGGGGATCCGGGGGGCAAAATGTGGGGAACGAGAAGGGCGTGGCGGGTAGGCACCCATGTACGCACAACCACCTCATGGTGGTAAGAAGTTTGACACCCGGCCCAGGTCCCTCGGCTCTTCCTGGAATCCGTTATAGCAATTCTAGGTGCTTATAATAAGGAATTAAGGCCTCTGGGGGTCCGTGGGGCAAAATGCGGGGAACCAGGAGGGCGTGGCGGGTAGGCACCCATGTACGCACAACCACCTCATGGTGGTAAGAAGTTTGACACCCGGCCCAGGTCCCTCGGCATTTCCTGGAATCCGCTAGAGCAATTCTAGGTGCTTATATTAAGGAAATAAGGCCTCTGGGGATCCATGGGGCAAATTGCAGGGAACCAGGAGGGCGTGGCGGGTAGGCACCTATGTACGCACAACCAACTCATGGTGGTAAGAAGTTTGACACCCAGCCTAGGTCCCTCGGCCCTTCCTGGAATCGGTTATAGCAATTCTAGGTGCTTATATTAAGGAAACAAGGCTTCTGGGGATCCGTGGGGCAAAATGCGGGGAACCAGGAGGGCGTGGCCGGTAGGCACCCATGTACGCACAACCACCTCATGGTGGTAAGAAGTTTGACACCCGGCCCAGGTCCCTCGGCCCTTCCTGGAATTCGCTATAGCAATTCTAGGTGCTTATATTAAGGAAATAAGGCCTCTGGGGACCGTGGGGCAAATTGCGGGTAACCAGGAGGGCGTGGCGGGTAGGCACCCATGTACGCACAACCACCTCATGGTGGTAAGAAGTCTGACACCCAGCCCAGGTCCCTCTGCCCTTCCTGGAATCCGCTAGAGCAATTCTAAGTGCTTATATTAAGGAATTAAAGCCTCTGGGGGTCCGTGGGGCAAAATGCGGGGAACCAGGAGGGCGCGGCGGGTAGACACCCATGTACGCACAACCACCTCATGGTGGTAAGAAGTTTGACACCCGGCTCAGGTCCCTCGGCCCTTCCTGGAATTCGCTATAGCAATTCTAGGTGCTTATATTAAGGAAATAAGGCCTCTGGGGACCGTGGGGCAAATTGCGGGGAACCAGGAGGGCGTGGCGGGTAGGTACCCATGTACGCACAACCACCTCATGGTGGTAAGAAGTTTGACACCCGGCCCAGGTCCCTCGGCATTTCCTGGAATCCGCTAGAGCAATTCTAGGTACTTATATTAAGGAAATAAGGCCTCTGGGGATCCATGGGGCAAATTGCGGGGAACCAGGAGGGCGTGGCGGGTAGGCACCTATGTACGCACAACCAACTCATGGTGGTAAGAAGTTTGACACCCAGCCCAGGTCCCTCGGCCCTTCCTGGAATCGGTTATAGCAATTCTAGGTGCTTATATTAAGGAAACAAGGCTTCTGGGGATCCGTGGGGCAAAATGAGGGGAACCAGGAGGGCGTGGCGGGTAGGCACCCATGTACGCACAACCACCTCATGGTGGTAAGAAGTTTGACACCCGGCCCAGGTCCCTCGGCCCTTCCTGGAATTCGCTATAGCAATTCTAGGTGCTTATATTAAGTAAACAAGGCTTCTGGGGATCCGTGGGGCAAAATGCGGGGAACCAGGAGGGCGTGGCGGGTAGGCACCCATGTACGCACAACCAACTCATGGTGGTAAGAAGTTTGACACCCAGCCCAGGTCCCTCGGCATTTCCTGGAATCCGCTAGAGCAATTCTAGGTGCTTATATTAAGGAAATAAGGCCTCTAGGGACCGTGGGGCAAATTGCGGGGAACCAGGAGGGCGTGGCGGGTAGGCACCTATGTACGCACAACCACCTCATGGTGGTAAGAAGTCTGACACCCAGCCCAGGTCCCTCGGCCCTTCCTGGAATCCGCTAGAGCAATTCTAAGTGCTTATATTAATGGAATTAAAGCCTCTGGGGATCCGTGGGGCAAATTGCGGGGAACCAGGAGGGCGTGGCGGGTAGGCACCCATGTACGCACAACCACCTCATGGTGGTAAGAAGTCTGACACCCAGCCCAGGTCCCTCGGCCCTTCCTGGAATCCGCTAGAGCAATTCTAAGTGCTTATATTAAGGAATTAAAGCCTCTGGGGATCCGTGGGGCAAAATGCGGGGAACCAGGAGGGCGT
Source organism: Candelabrum cocksii (assembly GCA_963930725.1). Lineage (NCBI taxonomy): Eukaryota > Metazoa > Cnidaria > Hydrozoa > Anthoathecata > Candelabridae > Candelabrum > Candelabrum cocksii. The sequence continues at coordinate 9,088,857 of OZ005671.1, read as the reverse complement.
GGCGGGTAGGCACCCATAATACGCACAACCACCTCATGGTGGTAAGAAGTTTGACACCCGGCCCAGGTCCCTCGGCATTTCCTGGAATCCGCTAGAGCAATTCTAGGTGCTTATATTAAGGAAATAAGGCCTCTGGGGACCGTGGGGCAAATTGCGGGGAACCAGGAGGGCGTGGTGGGTAGGCACCCATGTACGCACAACCACCTCATGGTGGTAAGAAGTCTGACACCCAGCCCAGGTCCTTCGGCCCTTCCTGGAATCCGCTAGAGCAATTCTAAGTGCTTATATTAAGGAATTAAAGCCTCTGGGGATCCGTGGGGCAAAATGCGGGGAACCAGGAGGGCGTGGCGGGTAGGCACCAATGTACGCACAACCACCTCATGGTGGTAAGAAGTTTGACACCCGGCCCAGGTCCCTCGGCCCTTCCTGGAATTCGCTATAGCAATTTTAGGTGCTTATATTAAGGAAATAAGGCCTCTGGGGACCGTGGGGCAAATTGCGGGGAACCAGGAGGGCGTGGCGGGTAGGCACCCATGTACGCACAACCACCTCATGGTGGTAAGAAGTCTGACACCCAGCCCAGGTCCCTCGGCCCTTCCTGGAATCCGCTAGAGCAATTCTAAGTGCTTATATTAAGGAATTAAAGCCTCTGGGGTTCCGTTGGGCAAAATGCGGGGAACCAGGAGGGCGTGGCGGGTAGGCACCCATGTACGCACAACCACCTCATGGTGGTAAGAAGTTTGACACCCGGCCCAGGTCCCTCGGCCCTTCCTGGAATCCGCTATAGCAATTCTAGGTACTTATAATAAGGAATTAAGGCCTCTGGGGATCCGGGGGGCAAAATGTGGGGAACGAGAAGGGCGTGGCGGGTAGGCACCCATGTACGCACAACCACCTCATGGTGGTAAGAAGTTTGACACCCGGCCCAGGTCCCTCGGCTCTTCCTGGAATCCGTTATAGCAATTCTAGGTGCTTATAATAAGGAATTAAGGCCTCTGGGGGTCCGTGGGGCAAAATGCGGGGAACCAGGAGGGCGTGGCGGGTAGGCACCCATGTACGCACAACCACCTCATGGTGGTAAGAAGTTTGACACCCGGCCCAGGTCCCTCGGCATTTCCTGGAATCCGCTAGAGCAATTCTAGGTGCTTATATTAAGGAAATAAGGCCTCTGGGGATCCATGGGGCAAATTGCGGGGAACCAGGAGGGCGTGGCGGGTAGGCACCTATGTACGCACAACCAACTCATGGTGGTAAGAAGTTTGACACCCAGCCTAGGTCCCTCGGCCTTTCCTGGAATCGGTTATAGCAATTCTAGGTGCTTATATTAAGGAAACAAGGCTTCTGGGGATCCGTGGGGCAAAATGCGGGGAACCAGGAGGGCGTGGCGGGTAGGCACCCATGTACGCACAACCACCTCATGGTGGTAAGAAGTTTGACACCCGGCTCAGGTCCCTCGGCATTTCCTGGAATCCGCTAGAGCATTTCTAGGTGCTTATATTAAGGAATTAAAGCCTCTGGGGGTCCGTGGGGCAAAATGCGGGGAACAAGGAGGGCGCGGCGGGTAGACACCCATGTACGCACAACCACCTCATGGTGGTAAGAAGTTTGACACCCGGCTCAGGTCCCTCGGCATTTCCTGGAATCCGCTAGAGCATTTCTAGGTGCTTATATTAAGGAAACAATGCTTCTGGGGATCCGTGGGGCAAAATGCGGGGAACCAGGAGGGCGTGGCGGGTAGGCACCCATGTACGCACAACCAACTCATGGTGGTAAGAAGTTTGACACCCAGCCCAGGTCCCTCGGCATTTCCTGGAATCCGCTAGAGCAATTCTAGGTGCTTATATTAAGGAAATAAGGCCTCTGGGGACCGTGGGGCAAATTGCGGGGAACCAGGAGGGCGTGGCGGGTAGGCACCCATGTACCCACAACCACCTCATGGTGGTAAGAAGTCTGACACCCAGCCCAGGTCCCTCGGCCCTTCCTGGAATCCGCTAGAGCAATTCTAAGTGCTTATATTAAGGAATTAAAGCCTCTGGGGATCCGTGGGGCAAAATGCGGGGAACCAGGAGGGCGTGGCGGGTAGGCACCCATGTACGCACAACCACCTCATGGTGGTAAGAGGTTTGACACCCGGCCCAGGTCCCTCGGCCCTTCCTGGAATCCGCTATAGCAATTCTAGGTACTTATAATAAGGAATTAAGGCCTCTGGGGATCCGGGGGGCAAAATGTGGGGAACGAGAAGGGCGTGGCGGGTAGGCACCCATGTACGCACAACCACCTCATGGTGGTAAGAAGTTTGACACCCGGCCCAGGTCCCTCGGCTCTTCCTGGAATCCGTTATAGCAATTCTAGGTGCTTATAATAAGGAATTAAGGCCTCTGGGGGTCCGTGGGGCAAAATGCGGGGAACCAGGAGGGCGTGGCGGGTAGGCACCCATGTACGCACAACCACCTCATGGTGGTAAGAAGTTTGACACCCGGCCCAGGTCCCTCGGCATTTCCTGGAATCCGCTAGAGCAATTCTAGGTGCTTATATTAAGGAAATAAGGCCTCTGGGGATCCATGGGGCAAATTGCGGGGAACCAGGAGGGCGTGGCGGGTAGGCACCTATGTACGCACAACCAACTCATGGTGGTAAGAAGTTTGACACCCAGCCTAGGTCCCTCGGCCTTTCCTGGAATCGGTTATAGCAATTCTAGGTGCTTATATTAAGGAAACAAGGCTTCTGGGCATCCGTGGGGCAAAATGCGGGGAACCAGGAGGGCGCGGCGGGTAGACACCCATGTACGCACAACCACCTCATGGTGGTAAGAAGTTTGACACCCGGCTCAGGTCCCTCGGCATTTCCTGGAATCCGCTAGAGCATTTCTAGGTGCTTATATTAAGGAAACAATGCTTCTGGGGATCCGTGGGGCAAAATGCGGGGAACAAGGAGGGCGTGGCGGGTAGGCACCCATGTACGCACAACCAACTCATGGTGGGAAGAAGTTTGACACCCAGCCCAGGTCCCTCGGCATTTCCTGGAATCCGCTAGAGCAATTCTAGGTGCTTATATTAAGGAAATAAGGCCTCTGGGGATCCATGGGGCAAATTGCGGGGAACCAGGAGGGCGTGGCGGGTAGGCACCTATGTACGCACAACCAACTCATGGTGGTAAGAAGTTTGACACCCAGCCTAGGTCCCTCGGCCTTTCCTGGAATCGGTTATAGCAATTCTAGGTGCTTATATTAAGGAAACAAGGCTTCTGGGCATCCGTGGGGCAAAATGCGGGGAACCAGGAGGGCGCGGCGGGTAGACACCCATGTACGCACAACCACCTCATGGTGGTAAGAAGTTTGACACCCGGCTCAGGTCCCTCGGCATTTCCTGGAATCCGCTAGAGCATTTCTAGGTGCTTATATTAAGGAAACAATGCTTCTGGGGATCCGTGGGGCAAAATGCGGGGAACCAGGAGGGCGTGGCGGGTAGGCACCCATGTACGCACAACCAACTCATGGTGGGAAGAAGTTTGACACCCAGCCCAGGTCCCTCGGCATTTCCTGGAATCCGCTAGAGCAATTCTAGGTGCTTATATTAAGGAAATAAGGCCTCTGGGGACCGTGGGGCAAATTGCGGGGAACCAGGAGGGCGTGGCGGGTAGGCACCCATGTACGCACAACCACCTCATGGTGGTAAGAAGTCTGACACCCAGCCCAGGTCCCTCGGCCCTTCCTGGAATCCGCTAGAGCAATTCTAAGTGCTTATATTAAGGAATTAAAGCCTCTGGGGATCCGTGGGGCAAAATGCGGGGAACCAGGAGGCCGTGGCGGGTAGGCACCGATGTACGCACAACCACCTCATGGTGGTAAGAAGTTTGACACCCGGCCCAGGTCCCTCGGCCTTTCCTGGAATTCGCTATAGCAATTCTAGGTGCTTATATTAAGGAAATAAGGCCTCTGGGGACCGTGGGGCAAATTGCGGGGAACCAGGAGGGCGTGGCGGGTAGGCACCCATGTACGCACAACCACCTCATGGTGGTAAGAAGTCTGACACCCAGCCCAGGTCCCTCGGCCCTTCCTGGAAACCGCTAGAGCAATTCTAAGTGCTTATATTAAGGAATTAAAGCCTCTGGGGATCCGTGGGGCAAAATGCGGGGAACCAGGAGGGCGTGGCGGGTAGGCACCCATGTACGCACAACCACCTCATGGTGGTAAGAAGTTTGACACCCGGCCCAGGTCCCTCGGCATTTCCTGAAATCCGCTAGAGCAATTCTAGGTGCTTATATTAAGGAAATAAGGCCTCTGGGGACCGTGGGGCAAATTGCGGGGAACCAGGAGGGCGTGGCGGGTAGGCACCCATGTACGCACAACCACCTCATGGTGGTAAGAAGTTTGACACCCGGCCCAGGTCCCTCGGCCCTTCCTGGAATTCGCTATAGCAATTTTAGGTGCTTATATTAAGGAAATAAAGCCTCTGGGGACCGTGGGGCAAATTGCGGGGAACCAGGAGGGCGTGGCGGGTAGGCACCCATGTACGCACAACCACCTCATGGTGGTAAGAAGTCTGACACCCAGCCCAGGTCCCTCGGCCCTTCCTGGAATCCGCTAGAGCAATTCTAAGTGCTTATATTAAGGAATTAAAGCCTCTGGGGATCCGTGGGGCAAAATGCGGGGAACCAGGAGGGCGTGGCGGGTAGGCACCCATGTACGCACAACCACCTCATGGTGGTAAGAAGTTTGACACCCGGCCCAGGTCCCTCGGCTCTTCCTGGAATCCGTTATAGCAATTCTAGGTGCTTATAATAAGGAATTAAGGCCTCTGGGGGTCCGTGGGGCAAAATGCGGGGAACCAGGAGGGCGTGGCGGGTAGGCACCCATGTACGCACAACCACCTCATGGTGGTAAGAAGTTTGACACCCGGCCCAGGTCCCTCGGCATTTCCTGGAATCCGCTAGAGCAATTCTAGGTGCTTATATTAAGGAAATAAGGCCTCTGGGGATCCATGGGGCAAATTGCGGGGAACCAGGAGGGCGTGGCGGGTAGGCACCTATGTACGCACAACCAACTCATGGTGGTAAGAAGTTTGACACCCAGCCTAGGTCCCTCGGCCCTTCCTGGAATCGGTTATAGCAATTCTAGGTGCTTATATTAAGGAAACAAGGCTTCTGGGGATCCGTGGGGCAAAATGCGGGGAACCAGGAGGGCGTGGCGGGTAGGCACCCATGTACGCACAACCACCTCATGGTGGTAAGAAGTTTGACACCCGGCTCAGGTCCCTCGGCATTTCCTGGAATCCGCTAGAGCATTTCTAGGTGCTTATATTAAGGAAACAATGCTTCTGGGGATCCGTGGGGCAAAATGTGGGGAACGAGAAGGGCGTGGCGGGTAGGCACCCATGTACGCACAACCAACTCATGGTGGTAAGAAGTTTGACACCCGGCCCAGGTCCCTCGGCTCTTCCTGGAATCCGTTATAGCAATTCTAGGTGCTTATAATAAGGAATTAAGGCCTCTGGGGGTCCGTGGGGCAAAATGCGGGGAACCAGGAGGGCGTGGCGGGTAGGCACCCATGTACGCACAACCACCTCATGGTGGTAAGAAGTTTGACACCCGGCCCAGGTCCCTCGGCATTTCCTGGAATCCGCTAGAGCAATTCTAGGTGCTTATATTAAGGAAATAAGGCCTCTGGGGATCCATGGGGCAAATTGCGGGGAACCAGGAAGGCGTGGCGGGTAGGCACCTATGTACGCACAACCAACTCATGGTGGTAAGAAGTTTGACACCCAGCCTAGGTCCCTCGGCCTTTCCTGGAATCGGTTATAGCAATTCTAGGTGCTTATATTAAGGAAACAAGGCTTCTGGGGATCCGTGGGGCAAAATGCGGGGAACCAGGAGGGCGCGGCGGGTAGACACCCATGTACGCACAACCACCTCATGGTGGTAAGAAGTTTGACACCCGGCTCAGGTCCCTCGGCATTTCCTGGAATCCGCTAGAGCATTTCTAGGTGCTTATATTAAGGAAACAATGCTTCTGGGGATCTGTGGGGCAAAATGCGGGGAACCAGGAGGGCGTGGCGGGTAGGCACCCATGTACGCACAACCAACTCATGGTGGGAAGAAGTTTGACACCCAGCCCAGGTCCCTCGGCATTTCCTGGAATCCGCTAGAGCAATTCTAGGTGCTTATATTAAGGAAATAAGGCCTCTGGGGACCGTGGGGCAAATTGCGGGGAACCAGGAGGGCGTGGCGGGTAGGCACCCATGTACGCACAACCACCTCATGGTGGTAAGAAGTCTGACACCCAGCCCAGGTCCCTCGGCCCTTCCTGGAATCCGCTAGAGCAATTCTAAGTGCTTATATTAAGGAATTAAAGCCTCTGGGGATCCGTGGGGCAAAATGCGGGGAACCAGGAGGCCGTGGCGGGTAGGCACCCATGTACGCACAACCACCTCATGGTGGTAAGAAGTTTGACACCCGGCCCAGGTCCCTCGGCCCTTCCTGGAATTCGCTATAGCAATTCTAGGTGCTTATATTAAGGAAATAAGGCCTCTGGGGACCGTGGGGCAAATTGCGGGGAACCAGGAGGGCGTGGCGGGTAGGCACCCATGTACGCACAACCACCTCATGGTGGTAAGAAGTCTGACACCCAGCCCAGGTCCCTCGGCCCTTCCTGGAAACCGCTGTAGCAATTTTAGGTGCTTATATTAAGGAAATAAGGCCTCTGGGGACCGTGGGGCAAATTGCGGGGAACCAGGAGGGCGTGGCGGGTAGGCACCCATGTACGCACAACCACCTCATGGTGGTAAGAAGTCTGACACCCAGCCCAGGTCCCTCGGCCCTTCCTGGAATCCGCTAGAGCAATTCTAAGTGCTTATATTAAGGAATTAAAGCCTCTGGGGATCCGTGGGGCAAAATGCGGGGAACCAGGAGGGCGTGGCGGGTAGGCACCCATGTACGCACAACCACCTCATGGTGGTAAGAAGTTTGACACCCGGCCCAGGTCCCTCGGCTCTTCCTGGAATCCGTTATAGCAATTCTAGGTGCTTATAATAAAGAATTAAGGCCTCTGGGGGTCCGTGGGGCAAAATGCGGGGAACCAGGAGGGCGTGGCGGGTAGGCACCCATGTACGCACAACCACCTCATGGTGGTAAGAAGTTTGACACCCGGCCCAGGTCCCTCGGCATTTCCTTGAATCCGCTAGAGCAATTCTAGGTGCTTATATTAAGGAAATAAGGCCTCTGGGGATCCATGGGGCAAATTGCGGGGAACCAGGAGGGCGTGGCGGGTAGGCACCTATGTACGCACAACCAACTCATGGTGGTAAGAAGTTTGACACCCAGCCTAGGTCCCTCGGCATTTCTTGGAATCCGCTAGAGCAATTCTAGGTGCTTATATTAAGGAAATAAGGCCTCTGGGGATCCATGGGGCAAATTGCGGGGAACCAGGAGGGCGTGGCGGGTAGGCACCTATGTACGCACAACCAACTCATGGTGGTAAGAAGTTTGACACCCAGCCTAGGTCCCTCGGCCTTTCCTGGAATCGGTTATAGCAATTCTAGGTGCTTATATTAAGGAAACAAGGCTTCTGGGGATCCGTGGGGCAAAATGCGGGGAACCAGGAGGGCGCGGCGGGTAGACACCCATGTACGCACAACCACCTCATGGTGGTAAGAAGTTTGACACCCGGCTCAGGTCCCTCGGCATTTCCTGGAATCCGCTAGAGCATTTCTAGGTGCTTATATTAAGGAAACAATGCTTCTGGGGATCCGTGGGGCAAAATGCGGGGAACCAGGAGGGCGTGGCGGGTAGGCACCCATGTACGCACAACCAACTCATGGTGGGAAGAAGTTTGACACCCAGCCCAGGTCCCTCGGCATTTCCTGGAATCCGCTAGAGCAATTCTAGGTGCTTATATTAAGGAAATAAGGCCTCTGGGGACCGTGGGGCAAATTGCGGGGAACCAGGAGGGCGTGGCGGGTAGGCACCCATGTACGCACAACCACCTCATGGTGGTAAGAAGTCTGACACCCAGCCCAGGTCCCTCGGCCCTTCCTGGAATCCGCTAGAGCAATTCTAAGTGCTTATATTAAGGAATTAAAGCCTCTGGGGATCCGTGGGGCAAAATGCGGGGAACCAGGAGGCCGTGGCGGGTAGGCACCCATGTACGCACAACCACCTCATGGTGGTAAGAAGTTTGACACCCGGCCCAGGTCCCTCGGCCCTTCCTGGAATTCGCTATAGCAATTCTAGGTGCTTATATTAAGGAAATAAGGCCTCTGGGGACCGTGGGGCAAATTGCGGGGAACCAGGAGGGCGTGGCGGGTAGGCACCCATGTACGCACAACCACCTCATGGTGGTAAGAAGTCTGACACCCAGCCCAGGTCCCTCGGCCCTTCCTGGAAACCGCTAGAGCAATTCTAAGTGCTTATATTAAGGAATTAAAGCCTCTGGGGATCCGTGGGGCAAAATGCGGGGAACCAGGAGGGCGTGGCGGGTAGGCACCCATGTACGCACAACCACCTCATGGTGGTAAGAAGTTTGACACCCGGCCCAGGTCCCTCGGCATTTCCTGAAATCCGCTAGAGCAATTCTAGGTGCTTATATTAAGGAAATAAGGCCTCTGGGGACCGTGGGGCAAATTGCGGGGAACCAGGAGGGCGTGGTGGGTAGGCACCCATGTACGCACAACCACCTCATGGTGGTAAGAAGTTTGACACCCGGCCCAGGTCCCTCGGCCCTTCCTGGAATTCGCTATAGCAATTTTAGGTGCTTATATTAAGGAAATAAGGCCTCTGGGGACCGTGGGGCAAATTGCGGGGAACCAGGAGGGCGTGGCGGGTAGGCACCCATGTACGCACAACCACCTCATGGTGGTAAGAAGTCTGACACCCAGCCCAGGTCCCTCGGCCCTTCCTGGAATCCGCTAGAGCAATTCTAAGTGCTTATATTAAGGAATTAAAGCCTCTGGGGATCCGTTGGGCAAAATGCGGGGAACCAGGAGGGCGTGGCGGGTAGGCACCCATGTACGCACAACCACCTCATGGTGGTAAGAAGTTTGACACCCGGCCCAGGTCCCTCGGCTCTTCCTGGAATCCGTTATAGCAATTCTAGGTGCTTATAATAAAGAATTAAGGCCTCTGGGGGTCCGTGGGGCAAAATGCGGGGAACCAGGAGGGCGTGGCGGGTAGGCACCCATGTACGCACAACCACCTCATGGTGGTAAGAAGTTTGACACCCGGCCCAGGTCCCTCGGCATTTCCTTGAATCCGCTAGAGCAATTCTAGGTGCTTATATTAAGGAAATAAGGCCTCTGGGGATCCATGGGGCAAATTGCGGGGAACCAGGAGGGCGTGGCGGGTAGGCACCTATGTACGCACAACCAACTCATGGTGGTAAGAAGTTTGACACACAGCCTAGGTCCCTCGGCCCTTCCTGGAATCGGTTATAGCAATTCTAGGTGCTTATATTAAGGAAACAAGGCTTCTGGGGATCCGTGGGGCAAAATGCGGGGAACCAGGAGGGCGTGGCGGGTAGGCACCCATGTACGCACAACCACCTCATGGTGGTAAGAAGTTTGACACCCGGCTCAGGTCCCTCGGCATTTCCTGGAATCCGCTAGAGCATTTCTAGGTGCTTATATTAAGGAAACAATGCTTCTGGGGATCCGTGGGGCAAAATGCGGGGAACCAGGAGGGCGTGGCGGGTAGGCACCCATGTACGCACAACCAACTCATGGTGGGAAGAAGTTTGACACCCAGCCCAGGTCCCTCGGCATTTCCTGGAATCCGCTAGAGCAATTCTAGGTGCTTATATTAAGGAAATAAGGCCTCTGGGGACCGAGGGGCAAATTGCGGGGAACCAGGAGGGCGTGGCGGGTAGGCACCCATGTACGCACAACCACCTCATGGTGGTAAGAAGTCTGACACCCAGCCCAGGTCCCTCGGCCCTTCCTGGAATCCGCTAGAGCAATTCTAAGTGCTTATAATAAGGAATTAAAGCCTCTGGGGATTCGTGGGGCAAAATGCGGGGAACCAGAAGGCCGTGGCGGGTAGGCACCCATGTACGCACAACCACCTCATGGTGGTAAGAAGTTTGACACCCGGCCCAGGTCCCTCGGCCCTTCCTGGAATTCGCTATAGCAATTCTAGGTGCTTATATTAAGGAAATAAGGCCTCTGGGGACCGTGGGGCGAATTGCGGGGAACCAGGAGGGCGTGGCGGGTAGGCACCCATGTACGCACAACCACCTCATGGTGGTAAGAAGTCTGACACCCAGCCCAGGTCCCTCGGCCCTTCCTGGAAACCGCTAGAGCAATTCTAAGTGCTTATATTAAGGAATTAAAGCCTCTGGGGATCCGTAGGGCAAAATGCGGGGAACCAGGAGGGCGTGACGGGTAGGCACCCATGTACGCACAACCACCTCATGGTGGTAAGAAGTTTGACACCCGGCCCAGGTCCCTCGGCATTTCCTGAAATCCGCTAGAGCAATTCTAGGTGCTTATATTAAGGAAATAAGGCCTCTGGGGACCGTGGGGCAAATTGCGGGGAACCAGGAGGGCGTGGCGGGTAGGCACCCATGTACGCACAACCACCTCATGGTGGTAAGAAGTTTGACACCCGGCCCAGGTCCCTCGGCCCTTCCTGGAATTCGCTATAGCAATTTTAGGTGCTTATATTAAGGAAATAAGGCCTCTGGGGACCGTGGGGCAAATTGCGGGGAACCAGGAGGGCGTGGCGGGTAGGCACCCATGTACGCACAACCACCTCATGGTGGTAAGAAGTCTGACACCCAGCCCAGGTCCCTCGGCCCTTCCTGGAATCCGCTAGAGCAATTCTAAGTGCTTATATTAAGGAATTAAAGCCTCTGGGGATCCGTGGGGCAAAATGCGGGGAACCAGGAGGGCGTGGCGGGTAGGCACCCATGTACGCACAACCACCTCATGGTGGTAAGAAGTTTGACACCCGGCCCAGGTCCCTCGGCTCTTCCTGGAAACCGCTAGAGCAATTCTAAGTGCTTATATTAAGGAATTAAAGCCTCTGGGGATCCGTGGGGCAAAATGCGGGGAACCAGGAGGGCGTGGCGGGTAGGCACCCATGTACGCACAACCACCTCATGGTGGTAAGAAGTTTGACACCCGGCCCAGGTCCCTCGGCATTTCCTGGAATCCGCTATAGCAATTTTAGGTGCTTATATTAAGGAAATAAGGCCTCTGGGGACCGTGGGGCAAATTGCGGGGAACCAGGAGGGCGTGGCGGGTAGGCACCCATGTACGCACAACCACCTCATGGTGGTAAGAAGTTTGACACCCGGCCCAGGTCCCTCGGCATTTCCTGGAATCCGCTAGAGCAATTCTAGGTGCTTATATTAAGGAAATAAGGCCTCTGGGGACCGTGGGGCAAATTGCGGGTAACCAGGAGGGCGTGGCGGGTAGGCACCCATGTACGCACAACCACCTCATGGTGGTAAGAAGTCTGACACCCAGCCCAGGTCCCTCGGCCCTTCCTGGAATTCGCTATAGCAATTTTAGGTGCTTATATTAAGGAAATAAGGCCTCTGGGGACCGTGGGGCAAATTGCGGGGAACCAGGAGGGCGTGGTGAGTAGGTACCCATGTACGCACAACCACCTCATGGTGGTAAGAAGTTTGACACCCGGCCCAGGTCCCTCGGCATTTCCTGGAATCCGCTAGAGCAATTCTAGGTGCTTATATTAAGGAAATAAGGCCTCTGGGGATCCATGGGGCAAATTGCGGGGAACCAGGAGGGCGTGACGGGTAGGCACCTATGTACGCACAACCAACTCATGGTGGTAAGAAGTTTGACACCCAGCCCAGGTCCCTCGGCCCTTCCTGGAATCGGTTATAGCAATTCTAGGTGCTTATATTAAGGAAACAAGGCTTCTGGGGATCCGTGGGGCAAAATGCGGGGAACCAGGAGGGCGTGGCGGGTAGGCACCCATGTACGCACAACCACCTCATGGTGGTAAGAAGTTTGACACCCGGCTCAGGTCCCTCGGCATTTCCTGGAATCCGCTAGAGCATTTCTAGGTGCTTATATTAAGGAAATAAGGCTTCTGGGGATCCGTGGGGCAAAATGCGGGGAACCAGGAGGGCGTGGCGGGTAGGCACCCATGTACGCACAACCAACTCATGGTGGGAAGAAGTTTGACACCCAGCCCAGGTCCCTCGGCATTTCCTGGAATCCGCTAGAGCAATTCTAGGTGCTTATATTAAGGAAATAAGGCCTCTGGGGACCGTGGGGCAAATTGCGGGGAACCAGGAGGGCGTGGCGGGTAGGCACCCATGTACGCACAACCACCTCATGGTGGTAAGAAGTCTGACACCCAGCCCAGGTCCCTCGGCCCTTTCTGGAATCCGCTAGAGCAATTCTAAGTGCTTATATTAAGGAATTAAAGCCTCTGGGGGTCCGTGGGGCAAAATGCGGGGAACCAGGAGGGCGCGGCGGGTAGACACCCATGTACGCACAACCACCTCATGGTGGTAAGAAGTTTGACACCCGGCTCAGGTCCCTCGGCATTTCCTGGAATCCGCTAGAACATTTCTAGGTGCTTATATTAAGGAAACAAGGCTTCTGGGGATCCGTCGGGCAAAATGCGGGGAACCAGGAGGGCGTGGCGGGTAGGCACCCATGTACGCACAACCAACTCATGGTGGGAAGAAGTTTGACACCCAGCCCAGGTCCCTCGGCATTTCCTGGAATCCGCTAGAGCAATTCTAAGTGCTTATATTAAGGAATTAAAGCCTCTGGGGATCCGTGGGGCAAAATGCGGGGAACCAGGAGGCCGTGGCGGGTAGGCACCCATGTACGCACAACCACCTCATGGTGGTAAGAAGTTTGACACCCGGCCCAGGTCCCTCGGCCCTTCCTGGAATTCGCTATAGCAATTCTAGGTGCTTATAATAAGGAAATAAGGCCTCTGGGGACCGTGGGGCAAATTGCGGGGAACCAGGAGGGCGTGGCGGGTAGGTACCCATGTACGCACAACCACCTCATGGTGGTAAGAAGTTTGACACCCGGCCCAGGTCCCTCGGCATTTCCTGGAATCCGCTAGAGCAATTCTAGGTGCTTATATTAAGGAAATAAGGCCTCTGGGGATCCATGGGGCAAATTGCGGGGAACCAGGAGGGCGTGGCGGGTAGGCACCTATGTAGGCACAACCAACTCATGGTGGTAAGAAGTTTGACACCCAGCCCAGGTCCCTCGGCCCTTCCTGGAATCGGTTATAGCAATTCTAGGTGCTTATATTAAGGAAACAAGGTTTCTGGGGATCCGTGGGGCAAAATGCGGGGAACCAGGAGGGCGTGGCGGGTAGGCACCCATGTACGCACAACCACCTCATGGTGGTAAGAAGTTTGACACCCGGCCCAGGTCCCTCGGCCCTTCCTGGAATTCGCTATAGCAATTCTAGGTGCTTATATTAAGTAAACAAGGCTTCTGGGGATCCGTGGGGCAAAATGCGGGGAACCAGGAGGGCGTGGCGGGTAGGCACCCATGTACGCACAACCAACTCATGGTGGTAAGAAGTTTGACACCCAGCCCAGGTCCCTCGGCATTTCCTGGAATCCGCTAGAGCAATTCTAGGTGCTTATATTAAGGAAATAAGGCCTCTGGGGACCGTGGGGCAAATTGCGGGGAACCAGGAGGGCGTGGCGGGTAGGCACCTATGTACGCACAACCACCTCATGGTGGTAAGAAGTCTGACACCCAGCCCAGGTCCCTCGGCCCTTCCTGGAATCCGCTAGAGCAATTCTAAGTGCTTATATTAATGGAATTAAAGCCTCTGGGGATCCGTGGGGCAAATTGCGGGGAACCAGGAGGGCGTGGCGGGTAGGCACCCATGTACGCACAACCACCTCATGGTGGTAAGAAATCTGACACCTGGCCCAGGTCCCTCGGCCCTTCCTGGAATCCGCTAGAGCAATTCTAAGTGCTTATATTAAGGAATTAAACCTCTGGGGATCCGTGGGGCAAAATGCGGGGAACCAGGAGGGCGTGGCGGGTAGGCACCCATGTACGCACAACCACCTCATGGTGGTAAGAAGTTTGACACCCGGCCCAGGTCCCTCGGCATTTCCTGGAATCTGCTAGAGCAATTCTAGGTGCTTATATTAAGGAAATAAGGCCTCTGGGGACCGTGGGGCAAATTGCGGGGAACCAGGAGGGCGTGGTGGGTAGGCACCCATGTACGCACAACCACCTCATGGTGGTAAGAAGTCTGACACCCAGCCCAGGTCCCTCGGCCCTTCCTGGAATCCGCTAGAGCAATTCTAAGTGCTTATATTAAGGAATTAAAGCCTCTGGGGATCCGTGGGGCAAAATGCGGGGAACCAGGAGGGCGTGGCGGGTAGGCACCAATGTACGCACAACCACCTCATGGTGGTAAGAAGTTTGACACCCGGCCCAGGTCCCTCGGCCCTTCCTGGAATTCGCTATAGCAATTTTAGGTGCTTATATTAAGGAACTAAGGCCTCTGGGGACCGTGGGGCAAATTGCGGGGAACCAGGAGGGCGTGGCGGGTAGGCACCCATGTACGCACAACCACCTCATGGTGGTAAGAAGTCTGACACCCAGCCCAGGTCCCTCGGCCCTTCCTGGAATCCGCTAGAGCAATTCTAAGTGCTTATATTAAGGAATTAAAGCCTCTGGGGATCCGTGGGGCAAAATGCGGGGAACCAGGAGGGCGTGGCGGGTAGGCACCCATGTACGCACAACCACCTCATGGTGGTAAGAAGTTTGACACCCGGCCCAGGTCCCTCGGCCCTTCCTGTAATCCGCTATAGCAATTCTAGGTACTTATAATAAGGAATTAAGGCCTCTGGGGATCCGGGGGGCAAAATGTGGGGAACGAGAAGGGCGTGGCGGGTAGGCACCCATGTACGCACAACCACCTCATGGTGGTAAGAAGTTTGACACCCGGCCCAGGTCCCTCGGCCCTTCCTGGAATTCGCTATAGCAATTTTAGGTGCTTATAATAAGGAAATAAGGCCTCTGGGGACCGTGGGGCAAATTGCGGGGAACCAGGAGGGCGTGGCGGGTAGGCACCCATGTACGCACAACCACCTCATGGTGGTAAGAAGTCTGACACCCAGCCCAGGTCCCTCGGCCCTTCCTGGAATCCGCTAGAGCAATTCTAAGTGCTTATATTAAGGAATTAAAGCCTCTGGGGATCCGTGGGGCAAAATGCGGGGAACCAGGAGGGCGTGGCGGGTAGGCACCCATGTACGCACAACCACCTCATGGTGGTAAGAAGTTTGACACCCGGCCCAGGTCCCTCGGCCCTTCCTGGAATCCGCTATAGCAATTCTAGGTACTTATAAAAAGGAATTAAGGCCTCTGGGGATCCGGGGGGCAAAATGTGGGGAACGAGAAGGGCGTGGCGGGTTGACACCCAGCCCAGGTCCCTCGGCATTTCCTGGAATCCGCTAGAGCAATTCTAGGTGCTTATATTAAGGAAATAAGGCCTCTGGGGACCGTGGGGCAAATTGCGGGGAACCAGGAGGGCGTGGCGGGTAGGCACCTATGTACGCACAACCACCTCATGGTGGTAAGAAGTCTGACACCCAGCCCAGGTCCCTCGGCCCTTCCTGGAATCCGCTAGAGCAATTCTAAGTGCTTATATTAATGGAATTAAAGCCTCTGGGGATCCGTGGGGCAAATTGCGGGGAACCAGGAGGGCGTGGCGGGTAGGCACCCATGTACGCACAACCACCTCATGGTGGTAAGAAGTTTGACACCCGGCCCAGGTCCCTCGGCCCTTCCTGGAATTCGCTATAGCAATTCTAGGTGCTTATATTAAGGAAATAAGGCCTCTGGGGACCGTGGGGCAAATTGCGGGTAACCAGGAGGGCGTGGCGGGTAGGCACCCATGTACGCACAACCACCTCATGGTGGTAAGAAGTCTGACACCCAGCCCAGGTCCCTCTGCCCTTCCTGGAATCCGCTAGAGCAATTCTAAGTGCTTATATTAAGGAATTAAAGCCTCTGGGGGTCCGTGGGGCAAATTGCGGGGAACCAGGAGGGCGTGACGGGTAGGCACCCATGTACGCACAACCACCTCATGGTGCTAAGAAGTCTGACACCCAGCCCAGGTCCCTCGGCCCTTCCTGGAATCCGCTAGAGCAATTCTAAGTGCTTATATTAAGGAATTAAAGCCTCTGGGGATCCGTGGGGCAAAATGCGGGGAACCAGGAGGGCGTGGCGGGTAGGCACCCATGTACGCACAACCACCTCATGGTGGTAAGAAGTCTGACACCCGGCCCAGGTCCCTCGGCCCTTCCTGGAATCCGCTAGAGCAATTCTAAGTGCTTATATTAAGGAATTAAAGCCTCTGGGGATCCGTGGGGCAAAATGCGGGGAACCAGGAGGGCGTGGCGGGTAGGCACCCATGTACGCACAACCACCTCATGGTGGTAAGAAGTTTGACACCCGGCCCAGGTCCCTCGGCATTTCCTGGAATCCGCTAGAGCAATTCTAGGTGCTTATATTAAGGAAATAAGGCCTCTGGGGACCGTGGGGCAAATTGCGGGGAACCAGGAGGGCGTGGCGGGTAGGCACCCATGTACGCACAACCACCTCATGGTGGTAAGAAGTCTGACACCCAGCCCAGGTCCCTCGGCCCTTCCTGGAATCCGCTAGAGCAATTCTAAGTGCTTATATTAAGGAATTAAAGCCTCTGGGGATCCGTGGGGCAAAATGCGGGGAACCAGGAGGGCGTGGCGGGTAGGCACCAATGTATGCATAACCACCTCATGGTGGTAAGAAGTTTGACACCCGGCCCAGGTCCCTCGGCCCTTCCTGGAATTCGCTATAGCAATTTTAGGTGCTTATATTAAGGAAATAAGGCCTCTGGGGACCGTGGGGCAAATTGCGGGGAACCAGGAGGGCGTGGCGGGTAGGCACCCATGTACGCACAACCACCTCATGGTGGTAAGAAGTTTGACACCCGGCCCAGGTCCCTCGGCCCTTCCTGGAATTCGCTATAGCAATTTTAGGTGCTTATATTAAGGAAATAAGGCCTCTGGGGACCGTGGGGCAAATTGCGGGGAACCAGGAGGGCGTGGCGGGTAGGCACCCATGTACGCACAACCACCTCATGGTGGTAAGAAGTCTGACACCCAGCCCAGGTCCCTCGGCCCTTCCTGGAATCCGCTAGAGCAATTCTAAGTGCTTATATTAAGGAATTAAAGCCTCTGGGGATCCGTGGGGCAAAATGCGGGGAACCAGGAGGGCGTGGCGGGTAGGCACCCATGTACGCACAACCACCTCATGGTGGTAAGAAGTTTGACACCCGGCCCAGGTCCCTCGGCTCTTCCTGGAAACCGCTAGAGCAATTCTAAGTGCTTATATTAAGGAATTAAAGCCTCTGGGGATCCGTGGGGCAAAATGCGGGGAACCAGGAGGGCGTGGCGGGTAGGCACCCATGTACGCACAACCACCTCATGGTGGTAAGAAGTTTGACACCCGGCCCAGGTCCCTCGGCATTTCCTGGAATCCGCTATAGCAATTTTAGGTGCTTATATTAAGGAAATAAGGCCTCTGGGGACCGTGGGGCAAATTGCGGGGAACCAGGAGGGCGTGGCGGGTAGGCACCCTTGTACGCACAACCACCTCATGGTGGTAAGAAGTTTGACACCCGGCCCAGGTCCCTCGGCATTTCCTGGAATCCGCTAGAGCAATTCTAGGTGCTTATATTAAGGAAATAAGGCCTCTGGGGACCGTGGGGCAAATTGCGGGTAACCAGGAGGGCGTGGCGGGTAGGCACCCATGTACGCACAACCACCTCTTGGTGGTAAGAAGTCTGACACCCAGCCCAGGTCCCTCGGCCCTTCCTGGAATTCGCTATAGCAATTTTAGGTGCTTATATTAAGGAAATAAGGCCTCTGGGGACCGTGGGGCAAATTGCGGGGAACCAGGAGGGCGTGGTGAGTAGGTACCCATGTACGCACAACCACCTCATGGTGGTAAGAAGTTTGACACCCGGCCCAGGTCCCTCGGCCCTTCCTGGAATTCGCTATAGCAATTCTAGGTGCTTATAATAAGGAAATAAGGCCTCTGGGGACCGTGGGGCAAATTGCGGGGAACCAGGAGGGCGTGGCGGGTAGGTACCCATGTACGCACAACCACCTCATGGTGGTAAGAAGTTTGACACCCGGCCCAGGTCCCTCGGCATTTCCTGGAATCCGCTAGAGCAATTCTAGGTGCTTATATTAAGGAAATAAGGCCTCTGGGGATCCATGGGGCAAATTGCGGGGAACCAGGAGGGCGTGGCGGGTAGGCACCTATGTAGGCACAACCAACTCATGGTGGTAAGAAGTTTGACACCCAGCCCAGGTCCCTCGGCCCTTCCTGGAATCGGTTATAGCAATTCTAGGTGCTTATATTAAGGAAACAAGGTTTCTGGGGATCCGTGGGGCAAAATGCGGGGAACCAGGAGGGCGTGGCGGGTAGGCACCCATGTACGCACAACCACCTCATGGTGGTAAGAAGTTTGACACCCGGCCCAGGTCCCTCGGCCCTTCCTGGAATTCGCTATAGCAATTCTAGGTGCTTATATTAAGTAAACAAGGCTTCTGGGGATCCGTGGGGCAAAATGCGGGGAACCAGGAGGGCGTGGCGGGTAGGCACCCATGTACGCACAACCAACTCATGGTGGTAAGAAGTTTGACACCCAGCCCAGGTCCCTCGGCATTTCCTGGAATCCGCTAGAGCAATTCTAGGTGCTTATATTAAGGAAATAAGGCCTCTGGGGACCGTGGGGCAAATTGCGGGGAACCAGGAGGGCGTGGCGGGTAGGCACCTATGTACGCACAACCACCTCATGGTGGTAAGAAGTCTGACACCCAGCCCAGGTCTCTCGGCCCTTCCTGGAATCCGCTAGAGCAATTCTAAGTGCTTATATTAATGGAATTAAAGCCTCTGGGGATCCGTGGGGCAAATTGCGGGGAACCAGGAGGGCGTGGCGGGTAGGCACCCATGTACGCACAACCACCTCATGGTGGTAAGAAATCTGACACCCGGCCCAGGTCCCTCGGCCCTTCCTGGAATCCGCTAGAGCAATTCTAAGTGCTTATATTAAGGAATTAAACCTCTGGGGATCCGTGGGGCAAAATGCGGGGAACCAGGAGGGCGTGGCGGGTAGGCACCCATGTACGCACAACCACCTCATGGTGGTAAGAAGTTTGACACCCGGCCCAGGTCCCTCGGCATTTCCTGGAATCTGCTAGAGCAATTCTAGGTGCTTATATTAAGGAAATAAGGCCTCTGGGGACCGTGGGGCAAATTGCGGGGAACCAGGAGG
The DNA here is from genome assembly GCA_963930725.1 of Candelabrum cocksii. Taxonomy (NCBI): domain Eukaryota; kingdom Metazoa; phylum Cnidaria; class Hydrozoa; order Anthoathecata; family Candelabridae; genus Candelabrum; species Candelabrum cocksii. The sequence continues at coordinate 9,069,564 of OZ005671.1, read as the reverse complement.
GCGTGGTGGGTAGGCACCCATGTACGCACAACCACCTCATGGTGGTAAGAAGTCTGACACCCAGCCCAGGTCCCTCGGCCCTTCCTGGAATCCGCTAGAGCAATTCTAAGTGCTTATATTAAGGAATTAAAGCCTCTGGGGATCCGTGGGGCAAAATGCGGGGAACCAGGAGGGCGTGGCGGGTAGGCACCAATGTACGCACAACCACCTCATGGTGGTAAGAAGTTTGACACCCGGCCCAGGTCCCTCGGCCCTTCCTGGAATTCGCTATAGCAATTTTAGGTGCTTATATTAAGGAAATAAGGCCTCTGGGGACCGTGGGGCAAATTGCGGGGAACCAGGAGGGCGTGGCGGGTAGGCACCCATGTACGCACAACCACCTCATGGTGGTAAGAAGTCTGACACCCAGCCCAGGTCCCTCGGCCCTTCCTGGAATCCGCTAGAGCAATTCTAAGTGCTTATATTAAGGAATTAAAGCCTCTGGGGATCCGTGGGGCAAAATGCGGGGAACCAGGAGGGCGTGGCGGGTAGGCACCCATGTACGCACAACCACCTCATGGTGGTAAGAAGTTTGACACCCGGCCCAGGTCCCTCGGCCCTTCCTGGAATCCGCTATAGCAATTCTAGGTACTTATAATAAGGAATTAAGGCCTCTGGGGATCCGGGGGGCAAAATGTGGGGAACGAGAAGGGCATGGCGGGTAGGCACCCATGTACGCACAACCACCTCATGGTGGTAAGAAGTTTGACACCCGGCCCAGGTCCCTCGGCCCTTCCTGGAATTCGCTATAGCAATTTTAGGTGCTTATAATAAGGAAATAAGGCCTCTGGGGACCGTGGGGCAAATTGCGGGGAACCAGGAGGGCGTGGCGGGTAGGCACCCATGTACGCACAACCACCTCATGGTGGTAAGAAGTCTGACACCCAGCCCAGGTCCCTCGGCCCTTCCTGGAATCCGCTAGAGCAATTCTAAGTGCTTATATTAAGGAATTAAAGCCTCTGGGGATCCGTGGGGCAAAATGCGGGGAACCAGGAGGGCGTGGCGGGTAGGCACCCATGTACGCACAACCACCTCATGGTGGTAAGAAGTTTGTCACCCGGCCCAGGTCCCTCGGCCCTTCCTGGAATCCGCTATAGCAATTCTAGGTACTTATAATAAGGAATTAAGGCCTCTGGGGATCCGGGGGGCAAAATGTGGGGAACGAGAAGGGCGTGGCGGGTTGACACCCAGCCCAGGTCCCTCGGCATTTCCTGGAATCCGCTAGAGCAATTCTAGGTGCTTATATTAAGGAAATAAGGCCTCTGGGGACCGTGGGGCAAATTGCGGGGAACCAGGAGGGCGTGGCGGGTAGGCACCTATGTACGCACAACCACCTCATGGTGGTAAGAAATCTGACACCCGGCCCAGGTCCCTCGGCCCTTCCTGGAATCCGCTAGAGCAATTCTAAGTGCTTATATTAAGGAATTAAACCTCTGGGGATCCGTGGGGCAAAATGCGGGGAACCAGGAGGGCGTGGCGGGTAGGCACCCATGTACGCACAACCACCTCATGGTGGTAAGAAGTTTGACACCCGGCCCAGGTCCCTCGGCATTTCCTGGAATCTGCTAGAGCAATTCTAGGTGCTTATATTAAGGAAATAAGGCCTCTGGGGACCGTGGGGCAAATTGCGGGGAACCAGGAGGGCGTGGTGGGTAGGCACCCATGTACGCACAACCACCTCATGGTGGTAAGAAGTCTGACACCCAGCCCAGGTCCCTCGGCCCTTCCTGGAATCCGCTAGAGCAATTCTAAGTGCTTATATTAAGGAATTAAAGCCTCTGGGGATCCGTGGGGCAAAATGCGGGGAACCAGGAGGGCGTGGCGGGTAGGCACCAATGTACGCACAACCACCTCATGGTGGTAAGAAGTTTGACACCCGGCCCAGGTCCCTCGGCCCTTCCTGGAATTCGCTATAGCAATTTTAGGTGCTTATATTAAGGAAATAAGGCCTCTGGGGACCGTGGGGCAAATTGCGGGGAACCAGGAGGGCGTGGCGGGTAGGCACCCATGTACGCACAACCACCTCATGGTGGTAAGAAGTCTGACACCCAGCCCAGGTCCCTCGGCCCTTCCTGGAATCCGCTAGAGCAATTCTAAGTGCTTATATTAAGGAATTAAAGCCTCTGGGGATCCGTGGGGCAAAATGCGGGGAACCAGGAGGGCGTGGCGGGTAGGCACCCATGTACGCACAACCACCTCATGGTGGTAAGAAGTTTGACACCCGGCCCAGGTCCCTCGGCCCTTCCTGGAATCCGCTATAGCAATTCTAGGTACTTATAATAAGGAATTAAGGCCTCTGGGGATCCGGGGGGCAAAATGTGGGGAACGAGAAGGGCATGGCGGGTAGGCACCCATGTACGCACAACCACCTCATGGTGGTAAGAAGTTTGACACCCGGCCCAGGTCCCTCGGCCCTTCCTGGAATTCGCTATAGCAATTTTAGGTGCTTATAATAAGGAAATAAGGCCTCTGGGGACCGTGGGGCAAATTGCGGGGAACCAGGAGGGCGTGGCGGGTAGGCACCCATGTACGCACAACCACCTCATGGTGGTAAGAAGTCTGACACCCAGCCCAGGTCCCTCGGCCCTTCCTGGAATCCGCTAGAGCAATTCTAAGTGCTTATATTAAGGAATTAAAGCCTCTGGGGATCCGTGGGGCAAAATGCGGGGAACCAGGAGGGCGTGGCGGGTAGGCACCCATGTACGCACAACCACCTCATGGTGGTAAGAAGTTTGTCACCCGGCCCAGGTCCCTCGGCCCTTCCTGGAATCCGCTATAGCAATTCTAGGTACTTATAATAAGGAATTAAGGCCTCTGGGGATCCGGGGGGCAAAATGTGGGGAACGAGAAGGGCGTGGCGGGTTGACACCCAGCCCAGGTCCCTCGGCATTTCCTGGAATCCGCTAGAGCAATTCTAGGTGCTTATATTAAGGAAATAAGGCCTCTGGGGACCGTGGGGCAAATTGCGGGGAACCAGGAGGGCGTGGCGGGTAGGCACCTATGTACGCACAACCACCTCATGGTGGTAAGAAGTCTGACACCCAGCCCAGGTCCCTCGGCCCTTCCTGGAATCCGCTAGAGCAATTCTAAGTGCTTATATTAATGGAATTAAAGCCTCTGGGGATCCGTGGGGCAAATTGCGGGGAACCAGGAGGGCGTGGCGGGTAGGCACCCATGTACGCACAACCACCTCATGGTGGTAAGAAGTTTGACACCCGGCCCAGGTCCCTCGGCCCTTCCTGGAATTCGCTATAGCAATTCTAGGTGCTTATATTAAGGAAATAAGGCCTCTGGGGACCGTGGGGCAAATTGCGGGTAACCAGGAGGGCGTGGCGGGTAGGCACCCATGTACGCACAACCACCTCATGGTGGTAAGAAGTCTGACACCCAGCCCAGGTCCCTCTGCCCTTCCTGGAATCCGCTAGAGCAATTCTAAGTGCTTATATTAAGGAATTAAAGCCTCTGGGGGTCCGTGGGGCAAATTGCGGGGAACCAGGAGGGCGTGACGGGTAGGCACCCATGTACGCACAACCACCTCATGGTGCTAAGAAGTCTGACACCCAGCCCAGGTCCCTCGGCCCTTCCTGGAATCCGCTAGAGCAATTCTAAGTGCTTATATTAAGGAATTAAAGCCTCTGGGGATCCGTGGGGCAAAATGCGGGGAACCAGGAGGGCGTGGCGGGTAGGCACCCATGTACGCACAACCACCTCATGGTGGTAAGAAGTCTGACACCCGGCCCAGGTCCCTCGGCCCTTCCTGGAATCCGCTAGAGCAATTCTAAGTGCTTATATTAAGGAATTAAAGCCTCTGGGGATCCGTGGGGCAAAATGCGGGGAACCAGGAGGGCGTGGCGGGTAGGCACCCATGTACGCACAACCACCTCATGGTGGTAAGAAGTTTGACACCCGGCCCAGGTCCCTCGGCCCTTCCTGGAATCCGCTAGAGCAATTCTAAGTGCTTATATTAAGGAATTAAAGCCTCTGGGGATCCGTGGGGCAAAATGCGGGGAACCAGGAGGGCGTGGCGGGTAGGCACCCATGTACGCACAACCACCTCATGGTGGTAAGAAGTTTGTCACCCGGCCCAGGTCCCTCGGCCCTTCCTGGAATCCGCTATAGCAATTCTAGGTACTTATAATAAGGAATTAAGGCCTCTGGGGATCCGGGGGGCAAAATGTGGGGAACGAGAAGGGCGTGGCGGGTTGACACCCAGCCCAGGTCCCTCGGCATTTCCTGGAATCCGCTAGAGCAATTCTAGGTGCTTATATTAAGGAAATAAGGCCTCTGGGGACCGTGGGGCAAATTGCGGGGAACCAGGAGGGCGTGGCGGGTAGGCACCTATGTACGCACAACCACCTCATGGTGGTAAGAAGTCTGACACCCAGCCCAGGTCCCTCGGCCCTTCCTGGAATCCGCTAGAGCAATTCTAAGTGCTTATATTAATGGAATTAAAGCCTCTGGGGATCCGTGGGGCAAATTGCGGGGAACCAGGAGGGCGTGGCGGGTAGGCACCCATGTACGCACAACCACCTCATGGTGGTAAGAAGTTTGACACCCGGCCCAGGTCCCTCGGCCCTTCCTGGAATTCGCTATAGCAATTCTAGGTGCTTATATTAAGGAAATAAGGCCTCTGGGGACCGTGGGGCAAATTGCGGGTAACCAGGAGGGCGTGGCGGGTAGGCACCCATGTACGCACAACCACCTCATGGTGGTAAGAAGTCTGACACCCAGCCCAGGTCCCTCTGCCCTTCCTGGAATCCGCTAGAGCAATTCTAAGTGCTTATATTAAGGAATTAAAGCCTCTGGGGGTCCGTGGGGCAAATTGCGGGGAACCAGGAGGGCGTGACGGGTAGGCACCCATGTACGCACAACCACCTCATGGTGCTAAGAAGTCTGACACCCAGCCCAGGTCCCTCGGCCCTTCCTGGAATCCGCTAGAGCAATTCTAAGTGCTTATATTAAGGAATTAAAGCCTCTGGGGATCCGTGGGGCAAAATGCGGGGAACCAGGAGGGCGTGGCGGGTAGGCACCCATGTACGCACAACCACCTCATGGTGGTAAGAAGTCTGACACCCGGCCCAGGTCCCTCGGCCCTTCCTGGAATCCGCTAGAGCAATTCTAAGTGCTTATATTAAGGAATTAAAGCCTCTGGGGATCCGTGGGGCAAAATGCGGGGAACCAGGAGGGCGTGGCGGGTAGGCACCAATGTATGCACAACCACCTCATGGTGGTAAGAAGTTTGACACCCGGCCCAGGTCCCTCGGCCCTTCCTGGAATTCGCTATAGCAATTTTAGGTGCTTATATTAAGGAAATAAGGCCTCTGGGGACCGTGGGGCAAATTGCGGGGAACCAGGAGGGCGTGGCGGGTAGGCACCCATGTACGCACAACCACCTCATGGTGGTAAGAAGTTTGACACCCGGCCCAGGTCCCTCGGCCCTTCCTGGAATTCGCTATAGCAATTTTAGGTGCTTATATTAAGGAAATAAGGCCTCTGGGGACCGTGGGGCAAATTGCGGGGAACCAGGAGGGCGTGGCGGGTAGGCACCCATGTACGCACAACCACCTCATGGTGGTAAGAAGTCTGACACCCAGCCCAGGTCCCTCGGCCCTTCCTGGAATCCGCTAGAGCAATTCTAAGTGCTTATATTAAGGAATTAAAGCCTCTGGGGATCCGTGGGGCAAAATGCGGGGAACCAGGAGGGCGTGGCGGGTAGGCACCCATGTACGCACAACCACCTCATGGTGGTAAGAAGTTTGACACCCGGCCCAGGTCCCTCGGCTCTTCCTGGAAACCGCTAGAGCAATTCTAAGTGCTTATATTAAGGAATTAAAGCCTCTGGGGATCCGTGGGGCAAAATGCGGGGAACCAGGAGGGCGTGGCGGGTAGGCACCCATGTACGCACAACCACCTCATGGTGGTAAGAAGTTTGACACCCGGCCCAGGTCCCTCGGCATTTCCTGGAATCCGCTATAGCAATTTTAGGTGCTTATATTAAGGAAATAAGGCCTCTGGGGACCGTGGGGCAAATTGCGGGGAACCAGGAGGGCGTGGCGGGTAGGCACCCTTGTACGCACAACCACCTCATGGTGGTAAGAAGTTTGACACCCGGCCCAGGTCCCTCGGCATTTCCTGGAATCCGCTAGAGCAATTCTAGGTGCTTATATTAAGGAAATAAGGCCTCTGGGGACCGTGGGGCAAATTGCGGGTAACCAGGAGGGCGTGGCGGGTAGGCACCCATGTACGCACAACCACCTCATGGTGGTAAGAAGTCTGACACCCAGCCCAGGTCCCTCGGCCCTTCCTGGAATTCGCTATAGCAATTTTAGGTGCTTATATTAAGGAAATAAGGCCTCTGGGGACCGTGGGGCAAATTGCGGGGAACCAGGAGGGCGTGGTGAGTAGGTACCCATGTACGCACAACCACCTCATGGTGGTAAGAAGTTTGACACCCGGCCCAGGTCCCTCGGCATTTCCTGGAATCCGCTAGAGCAATTCTAGGTGCTTATATTAAGGAAATAAGGCCTCTGGGGATCCATGGGGCAAATTGCGGGGAACCAGGAGGGCGTGACGGGTAGGCACCTATGTACGCACAACCAACTCATGGTGGTAAGAAGTTTGACACCCAGCCCAGGTCCCTCGGCCCTTCCTGGAATCGGTTATAGCAATTCTAGGTGCTTATATTAAGGAAACAAGGCTTCTGGGGATCCGTGGGGCAAAATGCGGGGAACCAGGAGGGCGTGGCGGGTAGGCACCCATGTACGCACAACCACCTCATGGTGGTAAGAAGTTTGACACCCGGCTCAGGTCCCTCGGCATTTCCTGGAATCCGCTAGAGCATTTCTAGGTGCTTATATTAATGAAATAAGGCTTCTGGGGATCCGTGGGGCAAAATGCGGGGAACCAGGAGGGCGTGGCGGGTAGGCACCCATGTACGCACAACCAACTCATGGTGGGAAGAAGTTTGACACCCAGCCCAGGTCCCTCGGCATTTCCTGGAATCCGCTAGAGCAATTCTAGGTGCTTATATTAAGGAAATAAGGCCTCTGGGGACCGTGGGGCAAATTGCGGGGAACCAGGAGGGCGTGGCGGGTAGGCACCCATGTACGCACAACCACCTCATGGTGGTAAGAAGTCTGACACCCAGCCCAGGTCCCTCGGCCCTTCCTGGAATCCGCTAGAGCAATTCTAAGTGCTTATATTAAGGAATTAAAGCCTCTGGGGGTCCGTGGGGCAAAATGCGGGGAACCAGGAGGGCGCGGCGGGTAGACACCCATGTACGCACAACCACCTCATGGTGGTAAGAAGTTTGACACCCGGCTCAGGTCCCTCGGCATTTCCTGGAATCCGCTAGAGCATTTCTAGGTGCTTATATTAAGGAAACAAGGCTTCTGGGGATCCGTCGGGCAAAATGCGGGGAACCAGGAGGGCGTGGCGGGTAGGCACCCATGTACGCACAACCAACTCATGGTGGGAAGAAGTTTGACACCCAGCCCAGGTCCCTCGGCATTTCCTGGAATCCGCTAGAGCAATTCTAAGTGCTTATATTAAGGAATTAAAGCCTCTGGGGATCCGTGGGGCAAAATGCGGGGAACCAGGAGGCCGTGGCGGGTAGGCACCCATGTACGCACAACCACCTCATGGTGGTAAGAAGTTTGACACCCGGCCCAGGTCCCTCGGCCCTTCCTGGAATTCGCTATAGCAATTCTAGGTGCTTATAATAAGGAAATAAGGCCTCTGGGGACCGTGGGGCAAATTGCGGGGAACCAGGAGGGCGTGGCGGGTAGGTACCCATGTACGCACAACCACCTCATGGTGGTAAGAAGTTTGACACCCGGCCCAGGTCCCTCGGCATTTCCTGGAATCCGCTAGAGCAATTCTAGGTGCTTATATTAAGGAAATAAGGCCTCTGGGGATCCATGGGGCAAATTGCGGGGAACCAGGAGGGCGTGGCGGGTAGGCACCTATGTAGGCACAACCAACTCATGGTGGTAAGAAGTTTGACACCCAGCCCAGGTCCCTCGGCCCTTCCTGGAATCGGTTATAGCAATTCTAGGTGCTTATATTAAGGAAACAAGGTTTCTGGGGATCCGTGGGGCAAAATGCGGGGAACCAGGAGGGCGTGGCGGGTAGGCACCCATGTACGCACAACCACCTCATGGTGGTAAGAAGTTTGACACCCGGCCCAGGTCCCTCGGCCCTTCCTGGAATTCGCTATAGCAATTCTAGGTGCTTATATTAAGTAAACAAGGCTTCTGGGGATCCGTGGGGCAAAATGCGGGGAACCAGGAGGGCGTGGCGGGTAGGCACCCATGTACGCACAACCAACTCATGGTGGTAAGAAGTTTGACACCCAGCCCAGGTCCCTCGGCATTTCCTGGAATCCGCTAGAGCAATTCTAGGTGCTTATATTAAGGAAATAAGGCCTCTGGGGACCGTGGGGCAAATTGCGGGGAACCAGGAGGGCGTGGCGGGTAGGCACCTATGTACGCACAACCACCTCATGGTGGTAAGAAGTCTGACACCCAGCCCAGGTCCCTCGGCCCTTCCTGGAATCCGCTAGAGCAATTCTAAGTGCTTATATTAATGGAATTAAAGCCTCTGGGGATCCGTGGGGCAAATTGCGGGGAACCAGGAGGGCGTGGCGGGTAGGCACCCATGTACGCACAACCACCTCATGGTGGTAAGAAATCTGACACCCGGCCCAGGTCCCTCGGCCCTTCCTGGAATCCGCTAGAGCAATTCTAAGTGCTTATATTAAGGAATTAAACCTCTGGGGATCCGTGGGGCAAAATGCGGGGAACTAGGAGGGCGTGGCGGGTAGGCACCCATGTACGCACAACCACCTCATGGTGGTAAGAAGTTTGACACCCGGCCCAGGTCCCTCGGCATTTCCTGGAATCTGCTAGAGCAATTCTAGGTGCTTATATTAAGGAAATAAGGCCTCTGGGGATCCGTGGGGCAAAATGCGGGGAACCAGGAGGGCGTGGCGGGTAGGCACCAATGTACGCACAACCACCTCATGGTGGTAAGAAGTTTGACACCCGGCCCAGGTCCCTCGGCCCTTCCTGGAATTCGCTATAGCAATTTTAGGTGCTTATATTAAGGAAATAAGACCTCTGGGGACCGTGGGGCAAATTGCGGGGAACCAGGAGGGCGTGGCGGGTAGGCACCCATGTACGCACAACCACCTCATGGTGGTAAGAAGTCTGACACCCAGCCCAGGTCCCTCGGCCCTTCCTGGAATCCGCTAGAGCAATTCTAAGTGCTTATATTAAGGAATTAAAGCCACTGGGGATCCGTGGGGCAAAATGCGGGGAACCAGGAGGGCGTGGCGGGTAGGCACCCATGTACGCACAACCACCTCATGGTGGTAAGAAGTTTGACACCCGGCCCAGGTCCCTCGGCCCTTCCTGGAATCCGCTATAGCAATTCTAGGTACTTATAATAAGGAATTAAGGCCTCTGGGGATCCGGGGGGCAAAATGTGGGGAACGAGAAGGGCGTGGCGGGTAGGCACCCATGTACGCACAACCACCTCATGGTGGTAAGAAGTTTGACACCCGGCCCAGGTCCCTCGGCCCTTCCTGGAATTCGCTATAGCAATTTTAGGTGCTTATAATAAGGAAATAAGGCCTCTGGGGACCGTGGGGCAAATTGCGGGGAACCAGGAGGGCGTGGCGGGTAGGCACCCATGTACGCACAACCACCTCATGGTGGTAAGAAGTCTGACACCCAGCCCAGGTCCCTCGGCCCTTCCTGGAATCCGCTAGAGCAATTCTAAGTGCTTATATTAAGGAATTAAAGCCTCTGGGGATCCGTGGGGCAAAATGCGGGGAACCAGGAGGGCGTGGCGGGTAGGCACCCATGTACGCACAACCACCTCATGGTGGTAAGAAGTTTGACACCCGGCCCAGGTCCCTCGGCCCTTCCTGGAATCCGCTATAGCAATTCTAGGTACTTATAATAAGGAATTAAGGCCTCTGGGGATCCGGGGGGCAAAATGTGGGGAACGAGAAGGGCGTGGCGGGTTGACACCCAGCCCAGGTCCCTCGGCATTTCCTGGAATCCGCTAGAGCAATTCTAGGTGCTTATATTAAGGAAATAAGGCCTCTGGGGACCGTGGGGCAAATTGCGGGGAACCAGGAGGGCGTGGCGGGTAGGCACCTATGTACGCACAACCACCTCATGGTGGTAAGAAGTCTGACACCCAGCCCAGGTCCCTCGGCCCTTCCTGGAATCCGCTAGAGCAATTCTAAGTGCTTATATTAATGGAATTAAAGCCTCTGGGGATCCGTGGGGCAAATTGCGGGGAACCAGGAAAGCGTGGCGGGTAGGCACCCATGTACGCACAACCACCTCATGGTGGTAAGAAGTTTGACACCCGGCCCAGGTCCCTCGGCCCTTCCTGGAATTCGCTATAGCAATTCTAGGTGCTTATATTAAGGAAATAAGGCCTCTGGGGACCGTGGGGCAAATTGCGGGTAACCAGGAGGGCGTGGCGGGTAGGCACCCATGTACGCACAACCACCTCATGGTGGTAAGAAGTCTGACACCCAGCCCAGGTCCCTCTGCCCTTCCTGGAATCCGCTAGAGCAATTCTAAGTGCTTATATTAAGGAATTAAAGCCTCTGGGGGTCTGTGGGGCAAATTGCGGGGAACCAGGAGGGCGTGACGGGTAGGCACCCATGTACGCACAACCACCTCATGGTGCTAAGAAGTCTGACACCCAGCCCAGGTCCCTCGGCCCTTCCTGGAATCCGCTAGAGCAATTCTAAGTGCTTATATTAAGGAATTAAAGCCTCTGGGGATCCGTGGGGCAAAATGCGGGGAACCAGGAGGGCGTGGCGGGTAGGCACCCATGTACGCACAACCACCTCATGGTGGTAAGAAGTCTGACACCCGGCCCAGGTCCCTCGGCCCTTCCATGGGATCCGCTAGAGCAATTCTAAGTGCTTATATTAAGGAATTAAAGCCTCTGGGGATCCGTGGGGCAAAATGCGGGGAACCAGGAGGGCGTGGCGGGTAGGCACCCATGTACGCACAACCACCTCATGGTGGTAAGAAGTTTGACACCCGGCCCAGGTCCCTCGGCATTTCCTGGAATCCGCTAGAGCAATTCTAGGTGCTTATATTAAGGAAATAAGGCCTCTGGGGACCGTGGGGCAAATTGCGGGGAACCAGGAGGGCGTGGCGGGTAGGCACCCATGTACGCACAACCACCTCATGGTGGTAAGAAGTCTGACACCCAGCCCAGGTCCCTCGGCCCTTCCTGGAATCCGCTAGAGCAATTCTAAGTGCTTATATTAAGGAATTAAAGCCTCTGGGGATCCGTGGGGCAAAATGCGGGGAACCAGGAGGGCGTGGCGGGTAGGCACCAATGTATGCACAACCACCTCATGGTGGTAAGAAGTTTGACACCCGGCCCAGGTCCCTCGGCCCTTCCTGGAATTCGCTATAGCAATTTTAGGTGCTTATATTAAGGAAATAAGGCCTCTGGGGACCGTGGGGCCAATTGCGGGGAACCAGGAGGGCGTGGCGGGTAGGCACCCATGTACGCACAACCACCTCATGGTGGTAAGAAGTCTGACACCCAGCCCAGGTCCCTCGGCCCTTCCTGGAATCCGCTAGAGCAATTCTAAGTGCTTATATTAAGGAATTAAAGCCTCTGGGGATCCGTGGGGCAAAATGCGGGGAACCAGGAGGGCGTGGCGGGTAGGCACCCATGTACGCACAACCACCTCATGGTGGTAAGAAGTTTGACACCCGGCCCAGGTCCCTCGGCCTTTCCTGGAATTCGCTATAGCAATTCTAGGTGCTTGTAATAAGGAATTAAGGCCTCTGGGTGTCCGTGGGGCAAAATGCGGGGAACCAGGAGGGCGTGGCTGGTAGGCACCCATGTACGCACAACCACCTCATGGTGGTAAGAAGTTTGACACCCGGCCCAGGTCCCTCGGCCCTTCCTGGAATTCGCTATAGCAATTCTAGGTGCTTATAATAAGGAATTAAGGCCTCTGGGGGTCCGTGGGGCAAAATGCGGGGAACCAGGAGGGCGTGGCGGGTAGGCACCAATGTACGCACAACCACCTCATGGTGGTAAGAAGTTTGACACCCGGCCCAGGTCCCTCGGCTCTTCCTGGAATCCGTTATAGCAATTCTAGGTGCTTATAATAAGGAATTAAGGCCTCTGGGGGTCCGTGGGGCAAAATGCGGGGAACCAGGAGGGCGTGGCGGGTAGGCACCAATGTACGCACAACCACCTCATGGTGGTAAGAAGTTTGACACCCGGCCCAGGTCCCTCGGCATTTCCTGGAATCCGCTAGAGCAATTCTAGGTGCTTATATTAAGGAAATAAGGCCTCTGGGGACCGTGGGGCAAATTGCGGGTAACCAGGAGGGCGTGGCGGGTAGGCACCCATGTACGCACAACCACCTCATGGTGGTAAGAAGTCTGACACCCAGCCCAGGTCCCTCTGCCCTTCCTGGAATCCGCTAGAGCAATTCTAGGTGCTTATATTAAGGAAATAAGGCCTCTGGGGATCCATGGGGCAAATTGCGGGGAACCAGGAAGGCGTGGCGGGTAGGCACCTATGTACGCACAACCAAATCATGGTGGTAAGAAGTTTGACACCCAGCCCAGGTCCCTCGGCCCTTCCTGGAATCGGTTATAGCAATTCTAGGTGCTTATATTAAGGAAACAAGGCTTCTGGGGATCCGTGGGGCAAAATGCGGGGAACCAGGAGGGCGTGGCGGGTAGGCACCCATGTACGCACAACCACCTCATGGTGGTAAGAAGTTTGACACCCGGCCCAGGTCCCTCGGCCCTTCCTGGAATTCGCTATAGCAATTCTAGGTGCTTATATTAAGGAAATAAGGCCTCTGGGGACCGTGGGGCAAATTGCGGGTAACCAGGAGGGCGTGGCGGGTAGGCACCCATGTACGCACAACCACCTCATGGTGGTAAGAAGTCTGACACCCAGCCCAGGTCCCTCTGCCCTTCCTGGAATCCGCTAGAGCAATTCTAAGTGCTTATATTAAGGAATTAAAGCCTCTGGGGATCCGTGGGGCAAAATGCGGGGAACCAGGAGGCCGTGGCGGGTAGGCACCCATGTACGCACAACCACCTCATGGTGGTAAGAAGTTTGACACCCGGCCCAGGTCCCTCGGCCCTTCCTGGAATTCGCTATAGCAATTCTAGGTGCTTATATTAAGGAAATAAGGCCTCTGGGGACCGTGGGGCAAATTGCGGGGAACCAGGAGGGCGTGGTGAGTAGGTACCCATGTACGCACAACCACCTCATGGTGGTAAGAAGTTTGACACCCGGCCCAGGTCCCTCGGCCCTTCCTGGAATTCGCTATAGCAATTTTAGGTGCTTATATTAAGGAAATAAGGCCTCTGGGGACCGTGGGGCAAATTGCGGGGAACCAGGAGGGCGTGGCGGGTAGGCACCCATGTACGCACAACCACCTCATGGTGGTAAGAAGTCTGACACCCAGCCCAGGTCCCTCGGCCCTTCCTGGAATCCGCTAGAGCAATTCTAAGTGCTTATATTAAGGAATTAAAGCCTCTGGGGATCCGTGGGGCAAAATGCGGGGAACCAGGAGGGCGTGGCGGGTAGGCACCCATGTACGCACAACCACCTCATGGTGGTAAGAAGTTTGACACCCGGCCCAGGTCCCTCGGCCCTTCCTGGAATCCGCTATAGCAATTCTAGGTACTTATAATAAGGAATTAAGGCCTCTGGGGATCCGGGGGGCAAAATGTGGGGAACGAGAAGGGCGTGGCGGGTAGGCACCCATGTACGCACAACCACCTCATGGTGGTAAGAAGTTTGACACCCGGCCCAGGTCCCTCGGCTCTTCCTGGAATCCGTTATAGCAATTCTAGGTGCTTATAATAAGGAATTAAGGCCTCTGGGGGTCCGTGGGGCAAAATGCGGGGAACCAGGAGGGCGTGGCGGGTAGGCACCCATGTACGCACAACCACCTCATGGTGGTAAGAAGTTTGACACCCGGCCCAGGTCCCTCGGCATTTCCTGGAATCCGCTAGAGCAATTCTAGGTGCTTATATTAAGGAAATAAGGCCTCTGGGGATCCATGGGGCAAATTGCGGGGAACCAGGAGGGCGTGGCGGGTAGGCACCTATGTACGCACAACCAACTCATGGTGGTAAGAAGTTTGACACCCAGCCTAGGTCCCTCGGCCCTTCCTGGAATCGGTTATAGCAATTCTAGGTGCTTATATTAAGGAAACAAGGCTTCTGGGGATCCGTGGGGCAAAATGCGGGGAACCAGGAGGGCGTGGCGGGTAGGCACCCATGTACGCACAACCACCTCATGGTGGTAAGAAGTTTGACACCCGGCCCAGGTCCCTCGGCCCTTCCTGGAATTCGCTATAGCAATTCTAGGTGCTTATATTAAGGAAATAAGGCCTCTGGGGACCGTGGGGCAAATTGCGGGTAACCAGGAGGGCGTGGCGGGTAGGCACCCATGTACGCACAACCACCTCATGGTGGTAAGAAGTCTGACACCCAGCCCAGGTCCCTCTGCCCTTCCTGGAATCCGCTAGAGCAATTCTAAGTGCTTATATTAAGGAATTAAAGCCTCTGGGGGTCCGTGGGGCAAAATGCGGGGAACCAGGAGGGCGCGGCGGGTAGACACCCATGTACGCACAACCACCTCATGGTGGTAAGAAGTTTGACACCCGGCTCAGGTCCCTCGACATTTCTTGGAATCCGCTAGAGCATTTCTAGGTGCTTATATTAGGAAACAATGCTTCTGGGGATCCGTGGGGCAAAATGCGGGGAACCAGGAGGGCGTGGCGGGTAGGCACCCATGTACGCACAACCAACTCATGGTGGGAAGAAGTTTGACACCCAGCCCAGGTCCCTCGGCATTTCCTGGAATCCGCTAGAGCAATTCTAGGTGCTTATATTAAGGAAATAAGGCCTCTGGGGACCGTGGGGCAAATTGCGGGGAACCAGGAGGGCGTGGCGGGTAGGCACCCATGTACGCACAACCACCTCATGGTGGTAAGAAGTCTGACACCCAGCCCAGGTCCCTCGGCCCTTCCTGGAATCCGCTAGAGCAATTCTAAGTGCTTATATTAAGGAATTAAAGCCTCTGGGGATCCGTGGGGCAAAATGCGGGGAACCAGGAGGCCGTGGCGGGTAGGCACCCATGTACGCACAACCACCTCATGGTGGTAAGAAGTTTGACACCCGGCCCAGGTCCCTCGGCATTTCCTGAAATCCGCTAGAGCAATTCTAGGTGCTTATATTAAGGAAATAAGGCCTCTGGGGACCGTGGGGCAAATTGCGGGGAACCAGTAGGGCGTGGCGGGTAGGCACCCATGTACGCACAACCACCTCATGGTGGTAAGAAGTCTGACACCCAGCCCAGGTCCCTCGGCCCTTCCTGGAATCCGCTAGAGCAATTCTAAGTGCTTATATTAAGGAATTAAAGCCTCTGGGGATCCGTGGGGCAAAATGCGGGGAACCAGGAGGGCGTGGCGGGTAGGCACCAATGTACGCACAACCACCTCATGGTGGTAAGAAGTTTGACACCCGGCCCAGGTCCCTCGGCCCTTCCTGGAATTCGCTATAGCAATTTTAGGTGCTTATATTAAGGAAATAAGGCCTCTGGGGACCGTGGGGCAAATTGCGGGAAACCAGGAGGGCGTGACGGGTAGGCACCCATGTACGCACAACCACCTCATGGTGCTAAGAAGTCTGACACCCAGCCCAGGTCCCTCGGCCCTTCCTGGAATCCGCTAGAGCAATTCTAAGTGCTTATATTAAGGAATTAAAGCCTCTGGGGACCGTGGGGCAAATTGCGGGGAACCAGGAGGGCGTGGCGGGTAGGCACCCATGTACGCACAACCACCTCATGGTGGTAAGAAGTCTGACACCCAGCCCAGGTCCCTCGGCCCTTCCTGGAATCCGCTAGAGCAATTCTAAGTGCTTATATTAAGGAATTAAAGCCTCTGGGGATCCGTGGGGCAAAATGCGGGGAACCAGGAGGGCGTGGCGGGTAGGCACCAATGTACGCACAACCACCTCATGGTGGTAAGAAGTTTGACACCCGGCCCAGGTCCCTCGGCCCTTCCTGGAATTCGCTATAGCAATTCTAGGTGCTTATATTAAGGAAATAAGGCCTCTGGGGACCGTGGGGCAAATTGCGGGGAACCAGGAGGGCGTGGCGGGTAGGCACCCATGTACGCACAACCACCTCATGGTGGTAAGAAGTCTGACACCCAGCCCAGGTCCCTCGGCCCTTCCTGGAATCCGCTAGAGCAATTCTAAGTGCTTATATTAAGGAATTAAAGCCTCTGGGGATCCGTGGGGCAAAATGCGGGGAACCAGGAGGGCGTGGCGGGTAGGCACCCATGTACGCACAACCACCTCATGGTGGTAAGAAGTTTGACACCCGGCCCAGGTCCCTCGGCCCTTCCTGGAATCCGCTATAGCAATTCTAGGTACTTATAATAAGGAATTAAGGCCTCTGGGGATCCGGGGGGCAAAATGTGGGGAACGAGAAGGGCGTGGCGGGTAGGCACCCATGTACGCACAACCACCTCATGGTGGTAAGAAGTTTGACACCCGGCCCAGGTCCCTCGGCCCTTCCTGGAATTCGCTATAGCAATTTTAGGTGCTTATATTAAGGAAATAAGGCCTCTGGGGACCGTGGGGCAAATTGCGGGGAACCAGGAGGGCGTGGCGGGTAGGCACCCATGTACGCACAACCACCTCATGGTGGTAAGAAGTCTGACACCCAGCCCAGGTCCCTCGGCCCTTCCTGGAATCCGCTAGAGCAATTCTAAGTGCTTATATTAAGGAATTAAAGCTTCTGGGGATCCGTGGGGCAAAATGCGGGGAACCAGGAGGGCGTGGCGGGTAGGCACCCATGTACGCACAACCACCTCATGGTGGTAAGAAGTTTGACACCCGGCCCAGGTCCCTCGGCCCTTCCTGGAATCCGCTATAGCAATTCTAGGTACTTATAATAAGGAATTAAGGCCTCTGGGGATCCGGGGGGCAAAATGTGGGGAACGAGAAGGGCGTGGCGGGTAGGCACCCATGTACGCACAACCACCTCATGGTGGTAAGAAGTTTGACACCCGGCCCAGGTCCCTCGGCTCTTCCTGGAATCCGTTATAGCAATTCTAGGTGCTTATAATAAGGAATTAAGGCCTCTGGGGGTCCGTGGGGCAAAATGCGGGGAACCAGGAGGGCGTGGCGGGTAGGCACCCATGTACGCACAACCACTTCATGGTGGTAAGAAGTTTGACACCCGGCCCAGGTCCCTCGGCATTTCCTGGAATCCGCTAGAGCAATTCTAGGTGCTTATATTAAGGAAATAAGGCCTCTGGGGATCCATGGGGCAAATTGCGGGGAACCAGGAGGGCGTGGCGGGTAGGCACCTATGTACGCACAACCAACTCATGGTGGTAAGAAGTTTGACACCCAGCCTAGGTCCCTCGGCCCTTCCTGGAATCCGCTAGAGCAATTCTAAGTGCTTATATTAAGGAATTAAAGCCTCTGGGGATCCGTGGGGCAAAATGCGGGGAACCAGGAGGGCGTGGCGGGTAGGCACCAATGTACGCACAACCACCTCATGGTGGTAAGAAGTTTGACACCCGGCCCAGGTCCCTCGGCCCTTCCTGGAATTCGCTATAGCAATTTTAGGTGCTTATATTAAGAAAATAAGGCCTCTGGGGACCGTGGGGCAAATTGCGGGGAACCAGGAGGGCGTGACGGGTAGGCACCCATGTACGCACAACCACCTCATGGTGCTAAGAAGTCTGACACCCAGCCCAGGTCCCTCGGCCCTTCCTGGAATCCGCTAGAGCAATTCTAAGTGCTTATATTAAGGAAATAAGGCCTCTGGGGACCGTGGGGCAAATTGCGGGGAACCAGGAGGGCGTGGCGGGTAGGCACCCATGTACGCACAACCACCTCATGGTGGTAAGAAGTCTGACACCCAGCCCAGGTCCCTCGGCCCTTCCTGGAATCCGCTAGAGCAATTCTAAGTGCTTATATTAAGGAATTAAAGCCTCTGGGGATCCGTGGGGCAAAATGCGGGGAACCAGGAGGGCGTGGCGGGTAGGCACCCATGTACGCACAACCACCTCATGGTGGTAAGAAGTTTGACATCCGGCCCAGGTCCCTCGGCCCTTCCTGGAATCCGCTATAGCAATTCTAGGTACTTATAATAAGGAATTAAGGCCTCTGGGGATCCGGGGGGCAAAATGTGGGGAACGAGAAGGGCGTGGCGGGTAGGCACCCATGTACGCACAACCACCTCATGGTGGTAAGAAGTTTGACACCCGGCCCAGGTCCCTCGGCTCTTCCTGGAATCCGTTATAGCAATTCTAGGTGCTTATAATAAGGAATTAAGGCCTCTGGGGGTCCGTGGGGCAAAATGCGGGGAACCAGGAGGGCGTGGCGGGTAGGCACCCATGTACGCACAACCACCTCATGGTGGTAAGAAGTTTGACACCCGGCCCAGGTCCCTCGGCATTTCCTGGAATCCGCTAGAGCAATTCTAGGTGCTTATATTAAGGAAATAAGGCCTCTGGGGATCCATGGGGCAAATTGCGGGGAACCAGGAGGGCGTGGCGGGTAGGCACCTATGTACGCACAACCAACTCATGGTGGTAAGAAGTTTGACACCCAGCCTAGGTCCCTCGGCCCTTCCTGGAATCGGTTATAGCAATTCTAGGTGCTTATATTAAGGAAACAAGGCTTCTGGGGATCCGTGGGGCAAAATGCGGGGAACCAGGAGGGCGTGGCGGGTAGGCACCCATGTACGCACAACCACCTCATGGTGGTAAGAAGTTTGACACCCGGCCCAGGTCCCTCGGCCCTTCCTGGAATTCGCTATAGCAATTCTAGGTGCTTATATTAAGGAAATAAGGCCTCTGGGGACCGTGGGGCAAATTGCGGGTAACCAGGAGGGCGTGGCGGGTAGGCACCCATGTACGCACAACCACCTCATGGTGGTAAGAAATCTGACACCCAGCCCAGGTCCCTCTGCCCTTCCTGGAATCCGCTAGAGCAATTCTAAGTGCTTATATTAAGGAATTAAAGCCTCTGGGGTTCCGTGGGGCAAAATGCGGGGAACCAGGAGGGCGCGGCGGGTAGACACCCATGTACGCACAACCACCTCATGGTGGTTAGAAGTTTGACACCCGGCCCAGGTCCCTCGGCATTTCTTGGAATCCGCTAGAGCATTTCTAGGTGCTTATATTAGGAAACAATGCTTCTGGGGATCCGTGGGGCAAAATGCGGGGAACCAGGAGGGCGTGGCGGGTAGGCACCCATGTACGCACAACCAACTCATGGTGGGAAGAAGTTTGACACCCAGCCCAGGTCCCTCGGCATTTCCTGGAATCCGCTAGAGCAATTCTAGGTGCTTATATTAAGGAAATAAGGCCTCTGGGGACCGTGGGGCAAATTGCGGGGAACCAGGAGGGCGTGGCGGGTAGGCACCCATGTACGCACAACCACCTCATGGTGGTAAGAAGTCTGACACCCAGCCCAGGTCCCTCGGCCCTTCCTGGAATCCGCTAGAGCAATTCTAAGTGCTTATATTAAGGAATTAAAGCCTCTGGGGATCCGTGGGGCAAAATGCGGGGAACCAGGAGGCCGTGGCGGGTAGGCACCCATGTACGCACAACCACCTCATGGTGGTAAGAAGTTTGACACCCGGCCCAGGTCCCTCGGCATTTCCTGAAATCCGCTAGAGCAATTCTAGGTGCTTATATTAAGGAAATAAGGCCTCTGGGGACCGTGGGGCAAATTGCGGGGAACCAGTAGGGCGTGGCGGGTAGGCACCCATGTACGCACAACCACCTCATGGTGGTAAGAAGTCTGACACCCAGCCCAGGTCCCTCGGCCCTTCCTGGAATCCGCTAGAGCAATTCTAAGTGCTTATATTAAGGAATTAAAGCCTCTGGGGATCAGTGGGGCAAAATGCGGGGAACCAGGAGGGCGTGGCGGGTAGGCACCAATGTACGCACAACCACCTCATGGTGGTAAGAAGTTTGACACCCGGCCCAGGTCCCTCGGCCCTTCCTGGAATTCGCTATAGCAATTTTAGGTGCTTATATTAAGGAAATAAGGCCTCTGGGGACCGTGGGGCAAATTGCGGGAAACCAGGAGGGCGTGACGGGTAGGCACCCATGTACGCACAACCACCTCATGGTGCTAAGAAGTCTGACACCCAGCCCAGGTCCCTCGGCCCTTCCTGGAATCCGCTAGAGCAATTCTAAGTGCTTATATTAAGGAATTAAAGCCTCTGGGGATCCGTGGGGCAAAATGCGGGGAACCAGGAGGGCGCGGCGGGTAGACACCCATGTACGCACAACCACCTCATGGTGGTAAGAAGTTTGACACCCGGCTCAGGTCCCTCGGCATTTCCTGGAATCCGCTAGAGCATTTCTAGGTGCTTATATTAAGGAAACAAGGCTTCTGGGGATCCGTGGGGCAAAATGCGGGGAACCAGGAGGGCGTGGCGGGTAGGCACCCATGTACGCACAACCAACTCATGGTGGGAAGAAGTTTGACACCCAGCCCAGGTCCCTCGGCATTTCCTGGAATCCGCTAGAGCAATTCTAGGTGCTTATATTAAGGAAATAAGGCCTCTGGGGACCGTGGGGCAAATTGCGGGGAACCAGGAGGGCGTGGCGGGTAGGCACCCATGTACGCACAACCACCTCATGGTGGTAAGAAGTCTGACACCCAGCCCAGGTCCCTCGGCCCTTCCTGGAATCCGCTAGAGCAATTCTAAGTGCTTATATTAAGGAATTAAAGCCTCTGGGGATCCGTGGGGCAAAATGCGGGGAACCAGGAGGCCGTGGCGGGTAGGCACCCATGTACGCACAACCACCTCATGGTGGTAAGAAGTTTGACACCCGGCCCAGGTCCCTCGGCCCTTCCTGGAATCCGTTATAGCAATTCTAGGTGCTTATAATAAGGAATTAAGGCCTCTGGGGGTCCGTGGGGCAAAATGCGGGGAACCAGGAGGGCGTGGCGGGTAGGCACCCATGTACGCACAACCACCTCATGGTGGTAAGAAGTTTGACACCCGGCCCAGGTCCCTCGGCATTTCCTGGAATCCGCTAGAGCAATTCTAGGTGCTTATATTAAGGAAATAAGGCCTCTGGGGACCGTGGGGCAAATTGCGGGTAACCAGGAGGGCGTGGCGGGTAGGCACCCATGTACGCACAACCACCTCATGGTGGTAAGAAGTCTGACACCCAGCCCAGGTCCCTCTGCCCTTCCTGGAATCCGCTAGAGCAATTCTAGGTGCTTATATTAAGGAAATAAGGCCTCTGGGGATCCATGGGGCAAATTGCGGGGAACCAGGAAGGCGTGGCGGGTAGGCACCTATGTACGCACAACCAAATCATGGTGGTAAGAAGTTTGACACCCAGCCCAGGTCCCTCGGCCCTTCCTGGAATCGGTTATAGCAATTCTAGGTGCTTATATTAAGGAAACAAGGCTTCTGGGGATCCGTGGGGCAAAATGCGGGGAACCAGGAGGGCGTGGCGGGTAGGCACCCATGTACGCACAACCAACTCATGGTGGTAAGAAGTTTGACACCCAGCCCAGGTCCCTCGGCATTTCCTGGAATCCGCTAGAGCAATTCTAGGTGCTTATATTAAGGAAATAAGGCCTCTGGGGACCGTGGGGCAAATTGCGGGGAACCAGGAGGGCGTGGCGGGTAGGCACCTATGTACGCACAACCACCTCATGGTGGTAAGAAGTCTGACACCCAGCCCAGGTCCCTCGGCCCTTCCTGGAATCCGCTAGAGCAATTCTAAGTGCTTATATTAATGGAATTATAGCCTCTGGGGATCCGTGGGGCAAATTGCGGGGAACCAGGAGGGCGTGGCGGGTAGGCACCCATGTACGCACAACCACCTCATGGTGGTAAGAAATCTGACACCCGGCCCAGGTCCCTCGGCCCTTCCTGGAATCCGCTAGAGCAATTCTAAGTGCTTATATTAAGGAATTAAAGCCTCTGGGGATCCGTGGGGCAAAATGCGGGGAACCAGGAGGGCGTGGCGGGTAGGCACCCATGTACGCACAACCACCTCATGGTGGTAAGAAGTTTGACACCCGGCCCAGGTCCCTCGGCATTTCCTGGAATCCGCTAGAGCAATTCTAGGTGCTTATATTAAGGAAATAAGGCCTCTGGGGACCGTGGGGCAAATTGCGGGGAACCAGGAGGGCGTGGTGGGTAGGCACCCATGTACGCACAACCACCTCATGGTGGTAAGAAGTCTGACACCCAGCCCAGGTCCCTCGGCCCTTCCTGGAATCCGCTAGAGCAATTCTAAGTGCTTATATTAAGGAATTAAAGCCTCTGGGGATCCGTGGGGCAAAATGCGGGGAACCAGGAGGGCGTGGCGGGTAGGCACCAATGTACGCACAACCACCTCATGGTGGTAAGAAGTTTGACACCCGGCCCAGGTCCCTCGGCCCTTCCTGGAATTCGCTATAGCAATTTTAGGTGCTTATATTAAGGAAATAAGGCCTCTGGGGACCGTGGGGCAAATTGCGGGGAACCAGGAGGGCGTGGCGGGTAGGCACCCATGTACGCACAACCACCTCATGGTGGTAAGAAGTCTGACACCCAGCCCAGGTCCCTCGGCCCTTCCTGGAATCCGCTAGAGCAATTCTAAGTGCTTATATTAAGGAATTAAAGCCTCTGGGGATCCGTGGGGCAAAATGCGGGGAACCAGGAGGGCGTGGCGGGTAGGCACCCATGTACGCACAACCACCTCATGGTGGTAAGAAGTTTGACACCCGGCCCAGGTCCCTCGGCCCTTCCTGGAATCCGCTATAGCAATTCTAGGTACTTATAATAAGGAATTAAGGCCTCTGGGGATCCGGGGGGCAAAATGTGGGGAACGAGAAGGGCGTGGCGGGTAGGCACCCATGTACGCACAACCACCTCATGGTGGTAAGAAGTTTGACACCCGGCCCAGGTCCTTCGGCTCTTCCTGGAATCCGTTATAGCAATTCTAGGTGCTTATAATAAGGAATTAAGGCCTCTGGGGGTCCGTGGGGCAAAATGCGGGGAACCAGGAGGGCGTGGCGGGTAGGCACCCATGTACGCACAACCACCTCATGGTGGTAAGAAGTTTGACACCCGGCCCAGGTCCCTCGGCATTTCCTGGAATCCGCTAGAGCAATTCTAGGTGCTTATATTAAGGAAATAAGGCCTCTGGGGATCCATGGGGCAAATTGCGGGGAACCAGGAGGGCGTGGCGGGTAGGCACCTATGTACGCACAACCAACTCATGGTGGTAAGAAGTTTGACACCCAGCCTAGGTCCCTCGGCCCTTCCTGGAATCGGTTATAGCAATTCTAGGTGCTTATATTAAGGAAACAAGGCTTCTGGGGATCCGTGGGGCAAAATGCGGGGAACCAGCAGGGCGTGGCGGGTAGGCACCCATGTACGCACAACCACCTCATGGTGGTAAGAAGTTTGACACCCGGCCCAGGTCCCTCGGCCCTTCCTGGAATTCGCTATAGCAATTCTAGGTGCTTATATTAAGGAAATAAGGCCTCTGGGGACCGTGGGGCAAATTGCGGGTAACCAGGAGGGCGTAACGGGTAGGCACCCATGTACGCACAACCACCTCATGGTGGTAAAAAGTCTGACACCCAGCCCAGGTCCCTCTGCCCTTCCTGGAATCCGCTAGAGCAATTCTAAGTGCTTATATTAAGGAATTAAAGCCTCTGGGGGTCCGTGGGGCAAAATGCGGGGAACCAGGAGGGCGCGGCGGGTAGACACCCATGTACGCACAACCACCTCATGGTGGTAAGAAGTTTGACACCCGGCTCAGGTCCCTCGGCCCTTCCTGGAATTCGCTATAGCAATTCTAGGTGCTTATATTAAGGAAATAAGGCCTCTGGGGACCGTGGGGCAAATTTCGGGGAACCAGGAGGGCGTGGCGGGTAGGCTCCCATGTACGCACAACCACCTCATGGTGGTAAGAAGTCTGACACCCAGCCCAGGTCCCTCGGCCCTTCCTGGAATCCGCTAGAGCAATTCTAAGTGCTTATATTAAGGAATTAAAGCCTCTGGGGATCCGTGGGGCAAAATGCGGGGAACCAGGAGGGCGTGGCGGGTAGGCACCCATGTACGCACAACCACCTCATGGTGGTAAGAAGTTTGACACCCGGCCCAGGTCCCTCGGCCCTTCCTGGAATCCGCTATAGCAATTCTAGGTACTTATAATAAGGAATTAAGGCCTCTGGGGATCCGGGGGGCAAAATGTGGGGAACGAGAAGGGCGTGGCGGGTAGGCACCCATGTACGCACAACCACCTCATGGTGGTAAGAAGTTTGACACCCGGCCCAGGTCCCTCGGCCCTTCCTGGAATTCGCTATAGCAATTCTAGGTGCTTATATTAAGTAAACAAGGCTTCTGGGGATCCGTGGGGCAAAATGCGGGGAACCAGGAGGGCGTGGCGGGTAGGCACCCATGTACGCACAACCAACTCATGGTGGTAAGAAGTTTGACACCCAGCCCAGGTCCCTCGGCATTTCCTGGAATCCGCTAGAGCAATTCTAGGTGCTTATATTAAGGAAATAAGGCTTCTGGGGACCGTGGGGCAAATTGCGGGGAACCAGGAGGGCGTGGCGGGTAGGCACCTATGTACGCACAACCACCTCATGGTGGTAAGAAGTCTGACACCCAGCCCAGGTCCCTCGGCCCTTCCTGGAATCCGCTAGAGCAATTCTAAGTGCTTATATTAATGGAATTAAAGCCTCTGGAGATCCGTGGGGCAAATTGCGGGGAACCAGGAGGGCGTGGCGGGTAGGCACCCATGTACGCACAACCACCTCATGGTGGTAAGAAGTCTGACACCCAGCCCAGGTCCC
Organism: Candelabrum cocksii; assembly: GCA_963930725.1. Taxonomy (NCBI): domain Eukaryota; kingdom Metazoa; phylum Cnidaria; class Hydrozoa; order Anthoathecata; family Candelabridae; genus Candelabrum; species Candelabrum cocksii. The sequence goes on along the minus strand of OZ005671.1, from coordinate 9,044,623 downwards.
TCGGCCCTTCCTGGAATCCGCTAGAGCAATTCTAAGTGCTTATATTAAGGAATTAAAGCCTCTGGGGATCCGTGGGGCAAAATGCGGGGAACCAGGAGGGCGTGGCGGGTAGGCACCCATTATACGCACAACCACCTCATGGTGGTAAGAAGTTTGACACCCGGCCCAGGTCCCTCGGCATTTCCTGGAATCCGCTAGAGCAATTCTAGGTGCTTATATTAAGGAAATAAGGCCTCTGGGGACCGTGGGGCAAATTGCGGGGAACCAGGAGGGCGTGGTGGGTAGGCACCCATGTACGCACAACCACCTCATGGTGGTAAGAAGTCTGACACCCAGCCCAGGTCCTTCGGCCCTTCCTGGAATCCGCTAGAGCAATTCTAAGTGCTTATATTAAGGAATTAAAGCCTCTGGGGATCCGTGGGGCAAAATGCGGGGAACCAGGAGGGCGTGGCGGGTAGGCACCAATGTACGCACAACCACCTCATGGTGGTAAGAAGTTTGACACCCGGCCCAGGTCCCTCGGCCCTTCCTGGAATTCGCTATAGGAATTTTAGGTGCTTATATTAAGGAAACAAGGCCTCTGGGGACCGTGGGGCAAATTGCGGGGAACCAGGAGGGCGTGGCGGGTAGGCACCCATGTACGCACAACCACCTCATGGTGGTAAGAAGTCTGACACCCAGCCCAGGTCCCTCGGCCCTTCCTGGAATCCGCTAGAGCAATTCTAAGTGCTTATATTAAGGAATTAAAGCCTCTGGGGATCCGTGGGGCAAAATGCGGGGAACCAGGAGGGCGTGGCGGGTAGGCACCCATGTACGCACAACCACCTCATGGTGGTAAGAAGTTTGACACCCGGCCCAGGTCCCTCGGCCCTTCCTGGAATCCGCTATAGCAATTCTAGGTACTTATAATAAGGAATTAAGGCCTCTGGGGATCCGGGGGGCAAAATGTGGGGAACGAGAAGGGCGTGGCGGGTAGGCACCCATGTACGCACAACCACCTCATGGTGGTAAGAAGTTTGACACCCGGCCCAGGTCCCTCGGCTCTTCCTGGAATCCGTTATAGCAATTCTAGGTGCTTATAATAAGGAATTAAGGCCTCTGGGGGTCCGTGGGGCAAAATGCGGGGAACCAGGAGGGCGTGGCGGGTAGGCACCCATGTACGCACAACCACCTCATGGTGGTAAGAAGTTTGACACCCGGCCCAGGTCCCTCGGCATTTCCTGGAATCCGCTAGAGCAATTCTAGGTGCTTATATTAAGGAAATAAGGCCTCTGGGGATCCATGGGGCAAATTGCGGGGAACCAGGAGGGCGTGGCGGGTAGGCACCTATGTACGCACAACCAACTCATGGTGGTAAGAAGTTTGACACCCAGCCTAGGTCCCTCGGCCCTTCCTGGAATCGGTTATAGCAATTCTAGGTGCTTATATTAAGGAAACAAGGCTTCTGGGGATCCGTGGGGCAAAATGCGGGGAACCAGGAGGGCGTGGCGGGTAGGCACCCATGTACGCACAACCACCTCATGGTGGTAAGAAGTTTGACACCCGGCCCAGGTCCCTCGGCCCTTCCTGGAATTCGCTATAGCAATTCTAGGTGCTTATATTAAGGAAATAAGGCCTCTGGGGACCGTGGGGCAAATTGCGGGTAACCAGGAGGGCGTGGCGGGTAGGCACCCATGTACGCACAACCACCTCATGGTGGTAAGAAGTCTGACACCCAGCCCAGGTCCCTCTGCCCTTCCTGGAATCCGCTAGAGCAATTCTAAGTGCTTATATTAAGGAATTAAAGCCTCTGGGGGTCCGTGGGGCAAAATGCGGGGAACCAGGAGGGCGCGGCGGGTAGACACCCATGTACGCACAACCACCTCATGGTGGTAAGAAGTTTGACACCCGGCTCAGGTCCCTCGGCCCTTCCTGGAATTCGCTATAGCAATTCTAGGTGCTTATATTAAGGAAATAAGGCCTCTGGGGACCGTGGGGCAAATTGCGGGGAACCAGGAGGGCGTGGCGGGTAGGTACCCATGTACGCACAACCACCTCATGGTGGTAAGAAGTTTGACACCCGGCCCAGGTCCCTCGGCATTTCCTGGAATCCGCTAGAGCAATTCTAGGTACTTATATTAAGGAAATAAGGCCTCTGGGGATCCATGGGGCAAATTGCGGGGAACCAGGAGGGCGTGGCGGGTAGGCACCTATGTACGCACAACCAACTCATGGTGGTAAGAAGTTTGACACCCAGCCCAGGTCCCTCGGCCCTTCCTGGAATCGGTTATAGCAATTCTAGGTGCTTATATTAAGGAAACAAGGCTTCTGGGGATCCGTGGGGCAAAATGCGGGGAACCAGGAGGGCGTGGCGGGTAGGCACCCATGTACGCACAACCACCTCATGGTGGTAAGAAGTTTGACACCCGGCCCAGGTCCCTCGGCCCTTCCTGGAATTCGCTATAGCAATTCTAGGTGCTTATATTAAGGAATTAAAGCCTCTGGGGATCCGTGGGACAAAATGCGGGGAACCAGGAGGGCGTGGCGGGTAGGCACCCATGTACGCACAACCAACTCATGGTGGTAAGAAGTTTGACACCCAGCCCAGGTCCCTCGGCATTTCCTGGAATCCGCTAGAGCAATTCTAGGTGCTTATATTAAGGAAATAAGGCCTCTGGGGACCGTGGGGCAAATTGCGGGGAACCAGGAGGGCGTGGCGGGTAGGCACCTATGTACGCACAACCACCTCATGGTGGTAAGAAATCTGACACCCAGCCCAGGTCCCTCGGCCCTTCCTGGAATCCGCTAGAGCAATTCTAAGTGCTTATATTAATGGAATAAAAGCCTCTGGGGATCCGTGGGGCAAATTGCGGGGAACCAGGAGGGCGTGGCGGGTAGGCACCCATGTACGCACAACCACCTCATGGTGGTAAGAAGTCTGACACCCAGCCCAGGTCCCTCGGCCCTTCCTGGAATCCGCTAGGGCAATTCTAAGTGCTTATATTAAGGAATTAAAGCCTCTGGGGATCCGTGGGGCAAAATGCGGGGAACCAGGAGGGCGTGGCGGGTAGGCACCCATTATACGCACAACCACCTCATGGTGGTAAGAAGTTTGACACCCGGCCCAGGTCCCTCGGCATTTCCTGGAATCCGCTAGAGCAATTCTAGGTGCTTATATTAAGGAAATAAGGCCTCTGGGGACCGTGGGGCAAATTGCGGGGAACCAGGAGGGCGTGGTGGGTAGGCACCCATGTACGCACAACCACCTCATGGTGGTAAGAAGTCTGACACCCAGCCCAGGTCCTTCGGCCTTTCCTGGAATCCGCTAGAGCAATTCTAAGTGCTTATATTAAGGAATTAAAGCCTCTGGGGATCCGTGGGGCAAAATGCGGGGAACCAGGAGGGCGTGGCGGGTAGGCACCAATGTACGCACAACCACCTCATGGTGGTAAGAAGTTTGACACCCGGCCCAGGTCCCTCGGCCCTTCCTGGAATTCGCTATAGCAATTTTAGGTGCTTATATTAAGAAAATAAGGCCTCTGGGGACCGTGGGGCAAATTGCGGGGAACCAGGAGGGCGTGGCGGGTAGGCACCCATGTACGCACAACCACCTCATGGTGGTAAGAAGTCTGACACCCAGCCCAGGTCCCTCGGCCCTTCCTGGAATCCGCTAGAGCAATTCTAAGTGCTTATATTAAGGAATTAAAGCCTCTGGGGATCCGTGGGGCAAAATGCGGGGAACCAGGAGGGCGTGGCGGGTAGGCACCCATGTACGCACAACCACCTCATGGTGGTAAGAAGTCTGACACCCAGCCCAGGTCCCTCGGCCCTTCCTGGAATCCGCTAGAGCAATTCTAAGTGCTTATATTAAGGAATTAAAGCCTCTGGGGATCCGTGGGGCAAAATGCGGGGAACCAGGAGGGCGTGGCGGGTAGGCACCCATTATACGCACAACCACCTCATGGTGGTAAGAAGTTTGACACCCGGCCCAGGTCCCTCGGCATTTCCTGGAATCCGCTAGAGCAATTCTAGGTGCTTATATTAAGGAAATAAGGCCTCTGGGGACCGTGGGGCAAATTGCGGGGAACCAGGAGGGCGTGGTGGGTAGGCACCTATGTACGCACAACCAACTCATGGTGGTAAGAAGTCTGACACCCAGCCCAGGTCCTTCGGCCCTTCCTGGAATCCGCTAGAGCAATTCTAAGTGCTTATATTAAGGAATTAAAGCCTCTGGGGATCCGTGGGGCAAAATGCGGGGAACCAGGAGGGCGTGGCGGGTAGGCACCCATGTACGCACAACCACCTCATGGTGGTAAGAAGTTTGACACCCGGCCCAGGTCCCTCGGCCCTTCCTGGAATTCGCTATAGGAATTCTAGGTGCTTATATTAAGTAAACAAGGCTTCTGGGGATCCGTGGGACAAATTGCGGGGAACCAGGAGGGCGTGGCGGGTAGGCACCCATGTACGCACAACCAACTCATGGTGGTAAGAAGTTTGACACCCAGCCCAGGTCCCTCGGCATTTCCTGGAATCCGCTAGAGCAATTCTAGGTGCTTATATTAAGGAAATAAGGCCTCTGGGGACCGTGGGGCAAATTGCGGGGAACCAGGAGGGCGTGGCGGGTAGGCACCCATGTACGCACAACCAACTCATGGTGGTAAGAAGTTTGACACCCGGCCCAGGTCCCTCGGCATTTCCTGGAATCCGCTAGAGCAATTCTAGGTGCTTATATTAAGGAAATAAGGCCTCTGGGGACCGTGGGGCAAATTGCGGGGAACCAGGAGGGCGTGGTGGGTAGGCACCCATGTACGCACAACCACCTCATGGTGGTAAGAAGTCTGACACCCAGCCCAGGTCCTTCGGCCTTTCCTGGAATCCGCTAGAGCAATTCTAAGTGCTTATATTAAGGAATTAAAGCCTCTGGGGATCCGTGGGGCAAAATGCGGGGAACCAGGAGGGCGTGGCGGGTAGGCACCAATGTACGCACAACCACCTCATGGTGGTAAGAAGTTTGACACCCGGCCCAGGTCCCTCGGCCCTTCCTGGAATTCGCTATAGCAATTTTAGGTGCTTATATTAAGAAAATAAGGCCTCTGGGGACCGTGGGGCAAATTGCGGGGAACCAGGAGGGCGTGGCGGGTAGGCACCCATGTACGCACAACCACCTCATGGTGGTAAGAAGTCTGACACCCAGCCCAGGTCCCTCGGCCCTTCCTGGAATCCGCTAGAGCAATTCTAAGTGCTTATATTAAGGAATTAAAGCCTCTGGGGATCCGTGGGGCAAAATGCGGGGAACCAGGAGGGCGTGGCGGGTAGGCACCCATGTACGCACAACCACCTCATGGTGGTAAGAAGTCTGACACCCAGCCCAGGTCCCTCGGCCCTTCCTGGAATCCGCTAGAGCAATTCTAAGTGCTTATATTAAGGAATTAAAGCCTCTGGGGATCCGTGGGGCAAAATGCGGGGAACCAGGAGGGCGTGGCGGGTAGGCACCCATTATACGCACAACCACCTCATGGTGGTAAGAAGTTTGACACCCGGCCCAGGTCCCTCGGCATTTCCTGGAATCCGCTAGAGCAATTCTAGGTGCTTATATTAAGGAAATAAGGCCTCTGGGGACCGTGGGGCAAATTGCGGGGAACCAGGAGGGCGTGGTGGGTAGGCACCCATGTACGCACAACCACCTCATGGTGGTAAGAAGTCTGACACCCAGCCCAGGTCCTTCGGCCCTTCCTGGAATCCGCTAGAGCAATTCTAAGTGCTTATATTAAGGAATTAAAGCCTCTGGGGATCCGTGGGGCAAAATGCGGGGAACCAGGAGGGCGTGGCGGGTAGGCACCAATGTACGCACAACCACCTCATGGTGGTAAGAAGTTTGACACCCGGCCCAGGTCCCTCGGCCCTTCCTGGAATTCGCTATAGGAATTTTAGGTGCTTATATTAAGGAAATAAGGCCTCTGGGGACCGTGGGGCAAATTGCGGGGAACCAGGAGGGCGTGGCGGGTAGGCACCCATGTACGCACAACCACCTCATGGTGGTAAGAAGTTTGACACCCGGCCCAGGTCCCTCGGCCCTTCCTGGATTTCGCTATAGCAATTCTAGGTGCTTTTATTAAGTAAACAAGGCTTCTGGGGATCCGTGGGACAAAATGCGGGGAACCAGGAGGGCGTGGCGGGTAGGCACCCATGTACGCACAACCAACTCATGGTGGTAAGAAGTTTGACACCCAGCCCAGGTCCCTCGGCATTTCCTGGAATCCGCTAGAGCAATTCTAGGTGCTTATATTAAGGAAATAAGGCCTCTGGGGACCGTGGGGCAAATTGCGGGGAACCAGGAGGGCGTGGCGGGTAGGCACCTATGTACGCACAACCACCTCATGGTGGTAAGAAGTCTGACACCCAGCCCAGGTCCCTCGGCCCTTCCTGGAATCCGCTAGAGCAATTCTAAGTGCTTATATTAATGGAATTAAAGCCTCTGGGGATCCGTGGGGCAAATTGCGGGGAACCAGGAGGGCGTGGCGGGTAGGCACCCATGTACGCACAACCACCTCATGGTGGTAAGAAGTCTGACACCCAGCCCAGGTCCCTCGGCCCTTCCTGGAATCCGCTAGAGCAATTCTAAGTGCTTATATTAAGGAATTAAAGCCTCTGGGGATCCGTGGGGCAAAATGCGGGGAACCAGGAGGGCGTGGCGGGTAGGCACCCATTATACGCACAACCACCTCATGGTGGTAAGAAGTTTGACACCCGGCTCAGGTCCCTCGGCATTTCCTGGAATCCGCTAGAGCAATTCTAGGTGCTTATATTAAGGAAATAAGGCCTCTGGGGACCGTGGGGCAAATTGCGGGGAACCAGGAGGGCGTGGTGGGTAGGCACCCATGTACGCACAACCACCTCATGGTGGTAAGAAGTCTGACACCCAGCCCAGGTCCTTCGGCCCTTCCTGGAATCCGCTAGAGCAATTCTAAGTGCTTATATTAAGGAATTAAAGCCTCTGGGGATCCGTGGGGCAAAATGCGGGGAACCAGGAGGGCGTGGCGGGTAGGCACCAATGTACGCACAACCACCTCATGGTGGTAAGAAGTTTGACACCCGGCCCAGGTCCCTCGGCCCTTCCTGGAATTCGCTATAGCAATTTTAGGTGCTTATATTAAGGAAATAAGGCCTCTGGGGACCGTGGAGCAAATTGCGGGGAACCAGGAAGGCGTGGCGGGTAGGCACCCATGTACGCACAACCACCTCATGGTGGTAAGAAGTCTGACACCCAGCCCAGGTCCCTCGGCCCTTCCTGGAATCCGCTAGAGCAATTCTAAGTGCTTATATTAAGGAATTAAAGCCTCTGGGGATCCGTGGGGCAAAATGCGGGGAACCAGGAGGGCGTGGCGGGTAGGCACCCATGTACGCACAACCACCTCATGGTGGTAAGAAGTCTGACACCCAGCCCAGGTCCCTCGGCCCTTCCTGGAATCCGCTAGAGCAATTCTAAGTGCTTATATTAAGGAATTAAAGCCTCTGGGGATCCGTGGGGCAAAATGCGGGGAACCAGGAGGGCGTGGCGGGTAGGCACCCATTATACGCACAACCACCTCATGGTGGTAAGAAGTTTGACACCCGGCCCAGGTCCCTCGGCATTTCCTGGAATCCGCTAGAGCAATTCTAGGTGCTTATATTAAGGAAATAAGGCCTCTGGGGACCGTGGGGCAAATTGCGGGGAACCAGGAGGGCGTGGTGGGTAGGCACCCATGTACGCACAACCACCTCATGGTGGTAAGAAGTCTGACACCCAGCCCAGGTCCTTCGGCCCTTCCTGGAATCCGCTAGAGCAATTCTAAGTGCTTATATTAAGGAATTAAAGCCTCTGGGGATCCGTGGGGCAAAATGCGGGGAACCAGGAGGGCGTGGCGGGTAGGCACCAATGTACGCACAACCACCTCATGGTGGTAAGAAGTTTGACACCCGGCCCAGGTCCCTCGGCCCTTCCTGGAATTCGCTATAGGAATTTTAGGTGCTTATATTAAGGAAATAAGGCCTCTGGGGACCGTGGGGCAAATTGCGGGGAACCAGGAGGGCGTGGCGGGTAGGCACCCATGTACGCACAACCACCTCATGGTGGTAAGAAGTTTGACACCCGGCCCAGGTCCCTCGGCCCTTCCTGGATTTCGCTATAGCAATTCTAGGTGCTTATATTAAGTAAACAAGGCTTCTGGGGATCCGTGGGACAAAATGCGGGGAACCAGGAGGGCGTGGCGGGTAGGCACCCATGTACGCACAACCAACTCATGGTGGTAAGAAGTTTGACACCCAGCCCAGGTCCCTCGGCATTTCCTGGAATCCGCTAGAGCAATTCTAGGTGCTTATATTAAGGAAATAAGGCCTCTGGGGACCGTGGGGCAAATTGCGGGGAACCAGGAGGGCGTGGCGGGTAGGCACCTATGTACGCACAACCACCTCATGGTGGTAAGAAGTCTGACACCCAGCCCAGGTCCCTCGGCCCTTCCTGGAATCCGCTAGAGCAATTCTAAGTGCTTATATTAATGGAATTAAAGCCTCTGGGGATCCGTGGGGCAAATTGCGGGGAACCAGAAGGGCGTGGCGGGTAGGCACCCATGTACGCACAACCACCTCATGGTGGTAAGAAGTCTGACACCCAGCCCAGGTCCCTCGGCCCTTCCTGGAATCCGCTAGAGCAATTCTAAGTGCTTATATTAAGGAATTAAAGCCTCTGGGGATCCGTGGGGCAAAATGCGGGGAACCAGGAGGGCGTGGCGGGTAGGCACCCATTATACGCACAACCACCTCATGGTGGTAAGAAGTTTGACACCCGGCTCAGGTCCCTCGGCATTTCCTGGAATCCGCTAGAGCAATTCTAGGTGCTTATATTAAGGAAATAAGGCCTCTGGGGACCGTGGGGCAAATTGCGGGGAACCAGGAGGGCGTGGTGGGTAGGCACCCATGTACGCACAACCACCTCATGGTGGTAAGAAGTCTGACACCCAGCCCAGGTCCTTCGGCCCTTCCTGGAATCCGCTAGAGCAATTCTAAGTGCTTATATTAAGGAATTAAAGCCTCTGGGGATCCGTGGGGCAAAATGCGGGGAACCAGGAGGGCGTGGCGGGTAGGCACCAATGTACGCACAACCACCTCATGGTGGTAAGAAGTTTGACACCCGGCCCAGGTCCCTCGGCCCTTCCTGGAATTCGCTATAGCAATTTTAGGTGCTTATATTAAGGAAATAAGGCCTCTGGGGACCGTGGAGCAAATTGCGGGGAACCAGGAAGGCGTGGCGGGTAGGCACCCATGTACGCACAACCACCTCATGGTGGTAAGAAGTCTGACACCCAGCCCAGGTCCCTCGGCCCTTCCTGGAATCCGCTAGAGCAATTCTAAGTGCTTATATTAAGGAATTAAAGCCTCTGGGGATCCGTGGGGCAAAATGCGGAGAACCAGGAGGGCGTGGCGGGTAGGCACCCATGTACGCACAACCACCTCATGGTGGTAAGAAGTCTGACACCCAGCCCAAGTCCCTCGGCCCTTCCTGGAATCCGCTAGAGCAATTCTAAGTGCTTATATTAAGGAATTAAAGCCTCTGGGGATCCGTGGGGCAAAATGCGGGGAACCAGGAGGGCGTGGCGGGTAGGCACCCATTATACGCACAACCACCTCATGGTGGTAAGAAGTTTGACACCCGGCCCAGGTCCCTCGGCATTTCCTGGAATCCGCTAGAGCAATTCTAGGTGCTTATATTAAGGAAATAAGGCCTCTGGGGACCGTGGGGCAAATTGCGGGGAACCAGGAGGGCGTGGTGGGTAGGCACCCATGTACGCACAACCACCTCATGGTGGTAAGAAGTCTGACACCCAGCCCAGGTCCTTCGGCCCTTCCTGGAATCCGCTAGAGCAATTCTAAGTGCTTATATTAAGGAATTAAAGCCTCTGGGGATCCGTGGGGCAAAATGCGGGGAACCAGGAGGGCGTGGCGGGTAGGCACCAATGTACGCACAACCACCTCATGGTGGTAAGAAGTTTGACACCTGGCCCAGGTCCCTCGGCCCTTCCTGGAATTCGCTATAGGAATTTTAGGTGCTTATATTAAGGAAATAAGGCCTCTGGGGACCGTGGGGCAAATTGCGGGGAACCAGGAGGGCGTGGCGGGTAGGCACCCATGTACGCACAACCACCTCATGGTGGTAAGAAGTCTGACACCCAGCCCAGGTCCCTCGGCCCTTCCTGGAATCCGCTAGAGCAATTCTAAGTGCTTATATTAAGGAATTAAAGCCTCTGGGGATCCGTGGGGCAAAATGCGGGGAACCAGGAGGGCGTGGCGGGTAGGCACCCATGTACGCACAACCACCTCATGGTGGTAAGAAGTTTGACACCCGGCCCAGGTCCCTCGGCCCTTCCTGGAATCCGCTATAGCAATTCTAGGTACTTATAATAAGGAATTAAGGCCTCTGGGGATCCGGGGGGCAAAATGTGGGGAACGAGAAGGGCGTGGCGGGTAGGCACCCATGTACGCACAACCACCTCATGGTGGTAAGAAGTTTGACACCCGGCCCAGGTCCCTCGGCTCTTCCTGGAATCCGTTATAGCAATTCTAGGTGCTTATAATAAGGAATTAAGGCCTCTGGGGGTCCGTGGGGCAAAATGCGGGGAACCAGGAGGGCGTGGCGGGTAGGCACCCATGTACGCACAACCACCTCATGGTGGTAAGAAGTTTGACACCCGGCCCAGGTCCCTCGGCATTTCCTGGAATCCGCTAGAGCAATTCTAGGTGCTTATATTAAGGAAATAAGGCCTCTGGGGATCCATGGGGCAAATTGCGGGGAACCAGGAGGGCGTGGCGGGTAGGCACCTATGTACGCACAACCAACTCATGGTGGTAAGAAGTTTGACACCCGGCCCAGGTCCCTCGGCCCTTCCTGGAATTCGCTATAGCAATTTTAGGTGCTTATATTAAGGAAATAAGGCCTCTGGGGACCGTGGGGCAAATTGCGGGGAACCAGGAGGGCGTGGCGGGTAGGCACCCATGTACGCACAACCACCTCATGGTGGTAAGAAGTCTGACACCCAGCCCAGGTCCCTCGGCCCTTCCTGGAATCCGCTAGAGCAATTCTAAGTGCTTATATTAAGGAATTAAAGCCTCTGGGGATCCGTGGGGCAAAATGCGGGGAACCAGGAGGGCGTGGCGGGTAGGCACCCATGTACGCACAACCACCTCATGGTGGTAAGAAGTTTGACACCCGGCCCAGGTCCCTCGGCCCTTCCTGGAATCCGCTATAGCAATTCTAGGTACTTATAATAAGGAATTAAGGCCTCTGGGGATCCGGGGGGCAAAATGTGGGGAACGAGAAGGGCGTGGCGGGTAGGCACCCATGTACGCACAACCACCTCATGGTGGTAAGAAGTTTGACACCCGGCCCAGGTCCCTCGGCTCTTCCTGGAATCCGTTATAGCAATTCTAGGTGCTTATAATAAGGAATTAAGGCCTCTGGGGGTCCGTGGGGCAAAATGCGGGGAACCAGGAGGGCGTGGCGGGTAGGCACCCATGTACGCACAACCACCTCATGGTGGTAAGAAGTTTGACACCCGGCCCAGGTCCCTCGGCATTTCCTGGAATCCGCTAGAGCAATTCTAGGTGCTTATATTAAGGAAATAAGGCCTCTGGGGATCCATGGGGCAAATTGCGGGGAACCAGGAGGGCGTGGCGGGTAGGCACCTATGTACGCACAACCAACTCATGGTGGTAAGAAGTTTGACACCCAGCCTAGGTCCCTCGGCCCTTCCTGGAATCGGTTATAGCAATTCTAGGTGCTTATATTAAGGAAACAAGGCTTCTGGGGATCCGTGGGGCAAAATGCGGGGAACCAGGAGGGCGTGGCGGGTAGGCACCCATGTACGCACAACCACCTCATGGTGGTAAGAAGTTTGACACCCGGCCCAGGTCCCTCGGCCCTTCCTGGAATTCGCTATAGCAATTCTAGGTGCTTATATTAAGGAAATAAGGCCTCTGGGGACCGTGGGGCAAATTGCGGGTAACCAGGAGGGCGTGGCGGGTAGGCACCCATGTACGCACAACCACCTCATGGTGGTAAGAAGTCTGACACCCAGCCCAGGTCCCTCTGCCCTTCCTGGAATCCGCTAGAGCAATTCTAGGTGCTTATATTAAGGAAATAAGGCCTCTGGGGACCGTGGGGCAAATTGCGGGGAACCAGGAGGGCGTGGCGGGTAGGTACCCATGTACGCACAACCACCTCATGGTGGTAAGAAGTTTGACACCCGGCCCAGGTCCCTCGGCATTTCCTGGAATCCGCTAGAGCAATTCTAGGTACTTATATTAAGGAAATAAGGCCTCTGGGGATCCATGGGGCAAATTGCGGGGAACCAGGAGGGCGTGGCGGGTAGGCACCTATGTACGCACAACCAACTCATGGTGGTAAGAAGTTTGACACCCAGCCCAGGTCCCTCGGCCCTTCCTGGAATCGGTTATAGCAATTCTAGGTGCTTATATTAAGGAAACAAGGCTTCTGGGGATCCGTGGGGCAAAATGCGGGGAACCAGGAGGGCGTGGCGGGTAGGCACCCATGTACGCACAACCACCTCATGGTGGTAAGAAGTTTGACACCCGGCCCAGGTCCCTCGGCCCTTCCTGGAATTCGCTATAGCAATTCTAGGTGCTTATATTAAGTAAACAAGGCTTCTGGGGATCCGTGGGGCAAAATGCGGGGAACCAGGAGGGCGTGGCGGGTAGGCACCCATGTACGCACAACCAACTCATGGTGGTAAGAAGTTTGACACCCAGCCCAGGTCCCTCGGCATTTCCTGGAATCCGCTAGAGCAATTCTAGGTGCTTATATTAAAGAAATAAGGCCTCTGGGGACCGTGGGGCAAATTGCGGGGAACCAGGAGGGCGTGGCGGGTAGGCACCTATGTACGCACAACCACCTCATGGTGGTAAGAAGTCTGACACCCAGCCCAGGTCCCTCGGCCCTTCCTGGAATCCGCTAGAGCAATTCTAAGTGCTTATATTAATGGAATTAAAGCCTCTGGGGATCCGTGGGGCAAATTGCGGGGAACCAGGAGGGCGTGGCGGGTAGGCACCCATGTACGCACAACCACCTCATGGTGGTAAGAAGTCTGACACCCAGCCCAGGTCCCTCGGCCCTTCCTGGAATCCGCTAGAGCAATTCTAAGTGCTTATATTAAGGAATTAAAGCCTCTGGGGATCCGTGGGGCAAAATGCGGGGAACCAGGAGGGCGTGGCGGGTAGGCACCCATTATACGCACAACCACCTCATGGTGGTAAGAAGTTTGACACCCGGCCCAGGTCCCTCGGCATTTCCTGGAATCCGCTAGAGCAATTCTAGGTGCTTATATTAAGGAAATAAGGCCTCTGGGGACCGTGGGGCAAATTGCGGGGAACCAGGAGGGCGTGGTGGGTAGGCACCCATGTACGCACAACCACCTCATGGTGGTAAGAAGTCTGACACCCAGCCCAGGTCCTTCGGCCCTTCCTGGAATCCGCTAGAGCAATTCTAAGTGCTTATATTAAGGAATTAAAGCCTCTGGGGATCCGTGGGGCAAAATGCGGGGAACCAGGAGGGCGTGGCGGGTAGGCACCAATGTACGCACAACCACCTCATGGTGGTAAGAAGTTTGACACCCGGCCCAGGTCCCTCGGCCCTTCCTGGAATTCGCTATAGCAATTTTAGGTGCTTATATTAAGGAAATAAGGCCTCTGGGGACCGTGGGGCAAATTGCGGGGAACCAGGAGGGCGTGGCGGGTAGGCACCCATGTACGCACAACCACCTCATGGTGGTAAGAAGTCTGACACCCAGCCCAGGTCCCTCGGCCCTTCCTGGAATCCGCTAGAGCAATTCTAAGTGCTTATATTAAGGAATTAAAGCTTCTGGGGATCCGTGGGGCAAAATGCGGGGAACCAGGAGGGCGTGGCGGGTAGGCACCCATGTACGCACAACCACCTCATGGTGGTAAGAAGTTTGACACCCGGCCCAGGTCCCTCGGCCCTTCCTGGAATCCGCTATAGCAATTCTAGGTACTTATAATAAGGAATTAAGGCCTCTGGGGATCCGGGGGGCAAAATGTGGGGAACGAGAAGGGCGTGGCGGGTAGGCACCCATGTACGCACAACCACCTCATGGTGGTAAGAAGTTTGACACCCGGCCCAGGTCCCTCGGCTCTTCCTGGAATCCGTTATAGCAATTCTAGGTGCTTATAATAAGGAATTAAGGCCTCTGGGGGTCCGTGCGGCAAAATGCGGGGAACCAGGAGGGCGTGGCGGGTAGGCACCCATGTACGCACAACCACCTCATGGTGGTAAGAAGTTTGACACCCGGCCCAGGTCCCTCGGCTCTTCCTGGAATCCGTTATAGCAATTCTAGGTGCTTATAATAAGGAATTAAGGCCTCTGGGGGTCCGTGCGGCAAAATGCGGGGAACCAGGAGGGCGTGGCGGGTAGGCACCCATGTACGCACAACCACCTCATGGTGGTAAGAAGTTTGACACCCGGCCCAGGTCCCTCGGCATTTCCTGGAATCCGCTAGAGCAATTCTAGGTGCTTATATTAAGGAAATATGGCCTCTGGGGATCCATGGGGCAAATTGCGGGGAACCAGGAGGGCGTGGCGGGTAGGCACCTATGTACGCACAACCAACTCATGGTGGTAAGAAGTTTGACACCCAGCCTAGGTCCCTCGGCCTTTCCTGGAATCGGTTATAGCAATTCTAGGTGCTTATATTAAGGAAACAAGGCTTCTGGGGATCCGTGGGGCAAAATGCGGGGAACCAGGAGGGCGTGGCGGGTAGGCACCCATGTACGCACAACCACCTCATGGTGGTAAGAAGTTTGACACCCGGCTCAGGTCCCTCGGCATTTCCTGGAATCCGCTAGAGCATTTCTAGGTGCTTATATTAAGGAATTAAAGCCTCTGGGGGTCCGTGGGGCAAAATGCGGGGAACCAGGAGGGCGCGGCGGGTAGACACCCATGTACGCACAACCACCTCATGGTGGTAAGAAGTTTGACACCCGGCTCAGGTCCCTCGGCATTTCCTGGAATCCGCTAGAGCATTTCTAGGTGCTTATATTAAGGAAACAATGCTTCTGGGGATCCGTGGGGCAAAATGCGGGGAACCAGGAGGGCGTGGCGGGTAGGCACCCATGTACGCACAACCAACTCATGGTGGTAAGAAGTTTGACACCCAGCCCAGGTCCCTCGGCATTTCCTGGAATCCGCTAGAGCAATTCTAGGTGCTTATATTAAGGAAATAAGGCCTCTGGGGACCGTGGGGCAAATTGCGGGGAACCAGGAGGGCGTGGCGGGTAGGCACCCATGTACCCACAACCACCTCATGGTGGTAAGAAGTCTGACACCCAGCCCAGGTCTCTCGGCCCTTCCTGGAATCCGCTAGAGCAATTCTAAGTGCTTATATTAAGGAATTAAAGCCTCTGGGGATCCGTGGGGCAAAATGCGGGGAACCAGGAGGGCGTGGCGGGTAGGCACCCATGTACGCACAACCACCTCATGGTGGTAAGAAGTTTGACACCCGGCCCAGGTCCCTCGGCCCTTCCTGGAATCCGCTATAGCAATTCTAGGTACTTATAATAAGGAATTAAGGCCTCTGGGGATCCGGGGGGCAAAATGTGGGGAACGAGAAGGGCGTGGCGGGTAGGCACCCATGTACGCACAACCACCTCATGGTGGTAAGAAGTTTGACACCCGGCCCAGGTCCCTCGGCTCTTCCTGGAATCCGTTATAGCAATTCTAGGTGCTTATAATAAGGAATTAAGGCCTCTGGGGGTCCGTGGGGCAAAATGCGGGGAACCAGGAGGGCGTGGCGGGTAGGCACCCATGTACGCACAACCACCTCATGGTGGTAAGAAGTTTGACACCCGGCCCAGGTCCCTCGGCATTTCCTGGAATCCGCTAGAGCAATTCTAGGTGCTTATATTAAGGAAATAAGGCCTCTGGGGATCCATGGGGCAAATTGCGGGGAACCAGGAGGGCGTGGCGGGTAGGCACCTATGTACGCACAACCAACTCATGGTGGTAAGAAGTTTGACACCCAGCCTAGGTCCCTCGGCCTTTCCTGGAATCGGTTATAGCAATTCTAGGTGCTTATATTAAGGAAACAAGGCTTCTGGGCATCCGTGGGGCAAAATGCGGGGAACCAGGAGGGCGCGGCGGGTAGACACCCATGTACGCACAACCACCTCATGGTGGTAAGAAGTTTGACACCCGGCTCAGGTCCCTCGGCATTTCCTGGAATCCGCTAGAGCATTTCTAGGTGCTTATATTAAGGAAACAATGCTTCTGGGGATCCGTGGGGCAAAATGCGGGGAACCAGGAGGGCGTGGCGGGTAGGCACCCATGTACGCACAACCAACTCATGGTGGGAAGAAGTTTGACACCCAGCCCAGGTCCCTCGGCATTTCCTGGAATCCGCTAGAGCAATTCTAGGTGCTTATATTAAGGAAATAAGGCCTCTGGGGACCGTGGGGCAAATTGCGGGGAACCAGGAGGGCGTGGCGGGTAGGCACCCATGTACGCACAACCACCTCATGGTGGTAAGAAGTCTGACACCCAGCCCAGGTCCCTCGGCCCTTCCTGGAATCCGCTAGAGCAATTCTAAGTGCTTATATTAAGGAATTAAAGCCTCTGGGGATCCGTGGGGCAAAATGCGGGGAACCAGGAGGCCGTGGCGGGTAGGCACCCATGTACGCACAACCACCTCATGGTGGTAAGAAGTTTGACACCCGGCCCAGGTCCCTCGGCTCTTCCTGGAATCCGTTATAGCAATTCTAGGTGCTTATAATAAGGAATTAAGGCCTCTGGGGGTCCGTGGGGCAAAATGCGGGGAACCAGGAGGGCGTGGCGGGTAGGCACCCATGTACGCACAACCACCTCATGGTGGTAAGAATTTTGACACCCGGCCCAGGTCCCTCGGCATTTCCTGGAATCCGCTAGAGCAATTCTAGGTGCTTATATTAAGGAAATAAGGCCTCTGGGGATCCATGGGGCAAATTGCGGGGAACCAGGAGGGCGTGGCGGGTAGGCACCTATGTACGCACAACCAACTCATGGTGGTAAGAAGTTTGACACCCAGCCTAGGTCCCTCGGCCTTTCCTGGAATCGGTTATAGCAATTCTAGGTGCTTATATTAAGGAAACAAGGCTTCTGGGGATCCGTGGGGCAAAATGCGGGGAACCAGGAGGGCGTGGCGGGTAGGCACCCATGTACGCACAACCACCTCATGGTGGTAAGAAGTTTGACACCCGGCTCAGGTCCCTCGGCATTTCCTGGAATCCGCTAGAGCATTTCTAGGTGCTTATATTAAGGAATTAAAGCCTCTGGGGGTCCGTGGGGCAAAATGCGGGGAACCAGGAGGGCGCGGCGGGTAGACACCCATGTACGCACAACCACCTCATGGTGGTAAGAAGTTTGACACCCGGCTCAGGTCCCTCGGCATTTCCTGGAATCCGCTAGAGCATTTCTAGGTGCTTATATTAAGGAAACAATGCTTCTGGGGATCCGTGGGGCAAAATGCGGGAAACCAGGAGGGCGTGGCGGGTAGGCACCCATGTACGCACAACCAACTCATGGTGGTAAGAAGTTTGACACCCAGCCCAGGTCCCTCGGCATTTCCTGGAATCCGCTAGAGCAATTCTAGGTGCTTATATTAAGGAAATAAGGCCTCTGGGGACCGTGGGGCAAATTGCGGGGAACCAGGAGGGCGTGGCGGGTAGGCACCCATGTACCCACAACCACCTCATGGTGGTAAGAAGTCTGACACCCAGCCCAGGTCCCTCGGCCCTTCCTGGAATCCGCTAGAGCAATTCTAAGTGCTGATATTAAGGAATTAAAGCCTCTGGGGATCCGTGGGGCAAAATGCGGGGAACCAGGAGGGCGTGGCGGGTAGGCACCCATGTACGCACAACCACCTCATGGTGGTAAGAAGTTTGACACCCGGCCCAGGTCCCTCGGCCCTTCCTGGAATCCGCTATAGCAATTCTAGGTACTTATAATAAGGAATTAAGGCCTCTGGGGATCCGGGGGGCAAAATGTGGGGAACGAGAAGGGCGTGGCGGGTAGGCACCCATGTACGCACAACCACCTCATGGTGGTAAGAAGTTTGACACCCGGCCCAGGTCCCTCGGCTCTTCCTGGAATCCGTTATAGCAATTCTAGGTGCTTATAATAAGGAATTAAGGCCTCTGGGGGTCCGTGGGGCAAAATGCGGGGAACCAGGAGGGCGTGGCGGGTAGGCACCCATGTACGCACAACCACCTCATGGTGGTAAGAAGTTTGACACCCGGCCCAGGTCCCTCGGCATTTCCTGGAATCCGCTAGAGCAATTCTAGGTGCTTATATTAAGGAAATAAGGCCTCTGGGGATCCATGGGGCAAATTGCGGGGAACCAGGAGGGCGTGGCGGGTAGGCACCTATGTACGCACAACCAACTCATGGTGGTAAGAAGTTTGACACCCAGCCTAGGTCCCTCGGCCTTTCCTGGAATCGGTTATAGCAATTCTAGGTGCTTATATTAAGGAAACAAGGCTTCTGGGCATCCGTGGGGCAAAATGCGGGGAACCAGGAGGGCGCGGCGGGTAGACACCCATGTACGCACAACCACCTCATGGTGGTAAGAAGTTTGACACCCGGCTCAGGTCCCTCGGCATTTCCTGGAATCCGCTAGAGCATTTCTAGGTGCTTATATTAAGGAAACAATGCTTCTGGGGATCCGTGGGGCAAAATGCGGGGAACCAGGAGGGCGTGGCGGGTAGGCACCCATGTACGCACAACCAACTCATGGTGGGAAGAAGTTTGACACCCAGCCCAGGTCCCTCGGCATTTCCTGGAATCCGCTAGAGCAATTCTAGGTGCTTATATTAAGGAAATAAGGCCTCTGGGGACCGTGGGGCAAAATGCGGGGAACCAGGAGGCCGTGGCGGGTAGGCACCCATGTACGCACAACCACCTCATGGTGGGAAGAAGTTTGACACCCAGCCCAGGTCCCTCGGCATTTCCTGGAATCCGCTAGAGCAATTCTAGGTGCTTATATTAAGGAAATAAGGCCTCTGGGGACCGTGGGGCAAATTGCGGGGAACCAGGAGGGCGTGGCGGGTAGGCACCCATGTACGCACAACCACCTCATGGTGGTAAGAAGTCTGACACCAAGCCCAGGTCCCTCGGCCCTTCCTGGAAACCGCTAGAGCAATTCTAAGTGCTTATATTAAGGAATTAAAGCCTCTGGGGATCCGTGGGGCAAAATGCGGGGAACCAGGAGGGCGTGGCGGGTAGGCACCCATGTACGCACAACCACCTCATGGTGGTAAGAAGTTTGACACCCGGCCCAGGTCCCTCGGCATTTCCTGAAATCCGCTAGAGCAATTCTAGGTGCTTATATTAAGGAAATAAGGCCTCTGGGGACCGTGGGGCAAATTGCGGGGAACCAGGAGGGCGTGGCGGGTAGGCACCCATGTACGCACAACCACCTCATGGTGGTAAGAAGTTTGACACCCGGCCCAGGTCCCTCGGCCCTTCCTGGAATTCGCTATAGCAATTTTAGGTGCTTATATTAAGGAAATAAGGCCTCTGGGGACCGTGGGGCAAATTGCGGGGAACCAGGAGGGCGTGGCGGGTAGGCACCCATGTACGCACAACCACCTCATGGTGGTAAGAAGTTTGACACCCGGCCCAGGTCCCTCGGCTCTTCCTGGAATCCGTTATAGCAATTTTAGGTGCTTATAATAAGGAATTAAGGCCTCTGGGGGTCCGTGGGGCAAAATGCGGGGAACCAGGAGGGCGTGGCGGGTAGGCACCCATGTACGCACAACCACCTCATGGTGGTAAGAAGTTTGACACCCGGCCCAGGTCCCTCGGCATTTCCTGGAATCCGCTAGAGCAATTCTAGGTGCTTATATTAAGGAAATAAGGCCTCTGGGGATCCATGGGGCAAATTGCGGGGAACCAGGAGGGCGTGGCGGGTAGGCACCTATGTACGCACAACCAACTCATGGTGGTAAGAAGTTTGACACCCAGCCTAGGTCCCTCGGCCCTTCCTGGAATCGGTTATAGCAATTCTAGGTGCTTATATTAAGGAAACAAGGCTTCTGGGGATCCGTGGGGCAAAATGCGGGGAACCAGGAGGGCGTGGCGGGTAGGCACCCATGTACGCACAACCACCTCATGGTGGTAAGAAGTTTGACACCCGGCTCAGGTCCCTCGGCATTTCCTGGAATCCGCTAGAGCATTTCTAGGTGCTTATATTAAGGAAACAATGCTTCTGGGGATCCGTGGGGCAAAATGCGGGGAACCAGGAGGGCGTGGCGGGTAGGCACCCATGTACGCACAACCAACTCATGGTGGGAAGAAGTTTGACACCCAGCCCAGGTCCCTCGGCATTTCCTGGAATCCGCTAGAGCAATTCTAGGTGCTTATATTAAGGAAATAAGGCCTCTGGGGACCGTGGGGCAAATTGCGGGGAACCAGGAGGGCGTGGCGGGTAGGCACCCATGTACCCACAACCACCTCATGGTGGTAAGAAGTCTGACACCCAGCCCAGGTCCCTCGGCCCTTCCTGGAATCCGCTAGAGCAATTCTAAGTGCTTATATTAAGGAATTAAAGCCTCTGGGGATCCGTGGGGCAAAATGCGGGGAACCAGGAGGGCGTGGCGGGTAGGCACCCATGTACGCACAACCACCTCATGGTGGTAAGAAGTTTGACACCCGGCCCAGGTCCCTCGGCCCTTCCTGGAATCCGCTATAGCAATTCTAGGTACTTATAATAAGGAATTAAGGCCTCTGGGGATCCGGGGGGCAAAATGTGGGGAACGAGAAGGGCGTGGCGGGTAGGCACCCATGTACGCACAACCACCTCATGGTGGTAAGAAGTTTGACACCCGGCCCAGGTCCCTCGGCTCTTCCTGGAATCCGTTATAGCAATTCTAGGTGCTTATAATAAGGAATTAAGGCCTCTGGGGGTCCGTGGGGCAAAATGCGGGGAACCAGGAGGGCGTGGCGGGTAGGCACCCATGTACGCACAACCACCTCATGGTGGTAAGAAGTTTGACACCCGGCCCAGGTCCCTCGGCATTTCCTGGAATCCGCTAGAGCAATTCTAGGTGCTTATATTAAGGAAATAAGGCCTCTGGGGATCCATGGGGCAAATTGCGGGGAACCAGGAGGGCGTGGCGGGTAGGCACCTATGTACGCACAACCAACTCATGGTGGTAAGAAGTTTGACACCCAGCCTAGGTCCCTCGGCCTTTCCTGGAATCGGTTATAGCAATTCTAGGTGCTTATATTAAGGAAACAAGGCTTCTGGGGATCCGTGGGGCAAAATGCGGGGAACCAGGAGGGCGCGGCGGGTAGACACCCATGTACGCACAACCACCTCATGGTGGTAAGAAGTTTGACACCCGGCTCAGGTCCCTCGGCATTTCCTGGAATCCGCTAGAGCATTTCTAGGTGCTTATATTAAGGAAACAATGCTTCTGGGGATCCGTGGGGCAAAATGCGGGGAACCAGGAGGGCGTGGCGGGTAGGCACCCATGTACGCACAACCAACTCATGGTGGGAAGAAGTTTGACACCCAGCCCAGGTCCCTCGGCATTTCCTGGAATCCGCTAGAGCAATTCTAGGTGCTTATATTAAGGAAATAAGGCCTCTGGGGACCGTGGGGCAAATTGCGGGGAACCAGGAGGGCGTGGCGGGTAGGCACCCATGTACGCACAACCACCTCATGGTGGTAAGAAGTCTGACACCCAGCCCAGGTCCCTCGGCCCTTCCTGGAATCCGCTAGAGCAATTCTAAGTGCTTATATTAAGGAATTAAAGCCTCTGGGGATCCGTGGGGCAAAATGCGGGGAACCAGGAGGCCGTGGCGGGTAGGCACCCATGTACGCACAACCACCTCATGGTGGTAAGAAGTTTGACACCCGGCCCAGGTCCCTCGGCCCTTCCTGGAATTCGCTATAGCAATTCTAGGTGCTTATATTAAGGAAATAAGGCCTCTGGGGACCGTGGGGCAAATTGCGGGGAACCAGGAGGGCGTGGCGGGTAGGCACCCATGTACGCACAACCACCTCATGGTGGTAAGAAGTCTGACACCCAGCCCAGGTCCCTCGGCCCTTCCTGGAAACCGCTAGAGCAATTCTAAGTGCTTATATTAAGGAATTAAAGCCTCTGGGGATCCGTGGGGCAAAATGCGGGGAACCAGGAGGGCGTGGCGGGTAGGCACCCATGTACGCACAACCACCTCATGGTGGTAAGAAGTTTGACACCCGGCCCAGGTCCCTCGGCATTTCCTGAAATCCGCTAGAGCAATTCTAGGTGCTTATATTAAGGAAATAAGGCCTCTGGGGACCGTGGGGCAAATTGCGGGGAACCAGGAGGGCGTGGCGGGTAGGCACCCATGTACGCACAACCACCTCATGGTGGTAAGAAGTTTGACACCCGGCCCAGGTCCCTCGGCCCTTCCTGGAATTCGCTATAGCAATTTTAGGTGCTTATATTAAGGAAATAAGGCCTCTGGGGACCGTGGGGCAAATTGCGGGGAACCAGGAGGGCGTGGCGGGTAGGCACCCATGTACGCACAACCACCTCATGGTGGTAAGAAGTCTGACACCCAGCCCAGGTCCCTCGGCCCTTCCTGGAATCCGCTAGAGCAATTCTAAGTGCTTATATTAAGGAATTAAAGCCTCTGGGGATCCGTGGGGCAAAATGCGGGGAACCAGGAGGGCGTGGCGGGTAGGCACCCATGTACGCACAACCACCTCATGGTGGTAAGAAGTTTGACACCCGGCCCAGGTCCCTCGGCTCTTCCTGGAATCCGTTATAGCAATTCTAGGTGCTTATAATAAGGAATTAAGGCCTCTGGGGGTCCGTGGGGCAAAATGCGGGGAACCAGGAGGGCGTGGCGGGTAGGCACCCATGTACGCACAACCACCTCATGGTGGTAAGAAGTTTGACACCCGGC
Source organism: Candelabrum cocksii (assembly GCA_963930725.1). Lineage (NCBI taxonomy): Eukaryota > Metazoa > Cnidaria > Hydrozoa > Anthoathecata > Candelabridae > Candelabrum > Candelabrum cocksii. Next base: position 9,021,651 of record OZ005671.1, on the reverse strand, counting down.
CCAGGTCCCTCGGCATTTCCTGGAATCCGCTAGAGCAATTCTAGGTGCTTATAATAAGGAAATAAGGCCTCTGGGGATCCATGGGGCAAATTGCGGGGAACCAGGAGGGCGTGGCGGGTAGGCACCTATGTACGCACAACCAACTCATGGTGGTAAGAAGTTTGACACCCAGCCTAGGTCCCTCGGCCCTTCCTGGAATCGGTTATAGCAATTCTAGGTGCTTATATTAAGGAAACAAGGCTTCTGGGGATCCGTGGGGCAAAATGCGGGGAACCAGGAGGGCGTGGCGGGTAGGCACCCATGTACGCACAACCACCTCATGGTGGTAAGAAGTTTGACACCCGGCTCAGGTCCCTCGGCATTTCCTGGAATCCGCTAGAGCATTTCTAGGTGCTTATATTAAGGAAACAATGCTTCTGGGGATCCGTGGGGCAAAATGCGGGGAACCAGGAGGGCGTGGCGGGTAGGCACCCATGTACGCACAACCAACTCATGGTGGGAAGAAGTTTGACACCCAGCCCAGGTCCCTCGGCATTTCCTGGAATCCGCTAGAGCAATTCTAGGTGCTTATATTAAGGAAATAAGGCCTCTGGGGACCGTGGGGCAAATTGCGGGGAACCAGGAGGGCGTGGCGGGTAGGCACCCATGTACGCACAACCACCTCATGGTGGTAAGAAGTCTGACACCCAGCCCAGGTCCCTCGGCCCTTCCTGGAATCCGCTAGAGCAATTCTAAGTGCTTATATTAAGGAATTAAAGCCTCTGGGGATCCGTGGGGCAAAATGCGGGGAACCAGGAGGCCGTGGCGGGTAGGCACCCATGTACGCACAACCACCTCATGGTGGTAAGAAGTTTGACACCCGGCCCAGGTCCCTCGGCCCTTCCTGGAATTCGCTATAGCAATTCTAGGTGCTTATATTAAGGAAATAAGGCCTCTGGTGACCGTGGGGCAAATTGCGAAGAACCAGGAGGGCGTGGCGGGTAGGCACCCATGTACGCACAACCACCTCATGGTGGTAAGAAGTCTGACACCCAGCCCAGGTCCCTCGGCCCTTCCTGGAATCCGCTAGAGCAATTCTAAGTGCTTATATTAAGGAATTAAAGCCTCTGGGGATCCGTGGGGCAAAATGCGGGGAACCAGGAGGGCGTGGCGGGTAGGCACCCATGTACGCACAACCACCTCATGGTGGTAAGAAGTTTGACACCCGGCCCAGGTCCCTCGGCATTTCCTGAAATCCGCTAGAGCAATTCTAGGTGCTTATATTAAGGAAATAAGGCCTCTGGGGACCGTGGGGCAAATTGCGGGGAACCAGGAGGGCGTGGCGGGTAGGCACCCATGTACGCACAACCACCTCATGGTGGTAAGAAGTTTGACACCCGGCCCAGGTCCCTCGGCCCTTCCTGGAATTCGCTATAGCAATTTTAGGTGCTTATATTAAGGAAATAAGGCCTCTGGGGACCGTGGGGCAAATTGCGGGGAACCAGGAGGGCGTGGCGGGTAGGCACCCATGTACGCACAACCACCTCATGGTGGTAAGAAGTCTGACACCCAGCCCAGGTCCCTCGGCCCTTCCTGGAATCCGCTAGAGCAATTCTAAGTGCTTATATTAAGGAATTAAAGCCTCTGGGGATCCGTGGGGCAAAATGCGGGGAACCAGGAGGGCGTGGCGGGTAGGCACCCATGTACGCACAACCACCTCATGGTGGTAAGAAGTTTGACACCCGGCCCAGGTCCCTCGGCTCTTCCTGGAATCCGTTATAGCAATTCTAGGTGCTTATAATAAGGAATTAAGGCCTCTGGGGGTCCGTGGGGCAAAATGCGGGGAACCAGGAGGGCGTGGCGGGTAGGCACCCATGTACGCACAACCACCTCATGGTGGTAAGAAGTTTGACACCCGGCCCAGGTCCCTCGGCATTTCCTGGAATCCGCTAGAGCAATTCTAGGTGCTTATATTAAGGAAATAAGGCCTCTGGGGATCCATGGGTCAAATTGCGGGGAACCAGGAGGGCGTGGCGGGTAGGCACCTATGTACGCACAACCAACTCATGGTGGTAAGAAGTTTGACACCCAGCCTAGGTCCCTCGGCCCTTCCTGGAATCGGTTATAGCAATTCTAGGTGCTTATATTAAGGAAACAAGGCTTCTGGGGATCCGTGGGGCAAAATGCGGGGAACCAGGAGGGCGTGGCGGGTAGGCACCCATGTACGCACAACCACCTCATGGTGGTAAGAAGTTTGACACCCGGCCCAGGTCCCTCGGCCCTTCCTGGAATTCGCTATAGCAATTCTAGGTGCTTATATTAAGGAAATAAGGCCTCTGGGGACCGTGGGGCAAATTGCGGGAAACCAGGAGGGCGTGGCGGGTAGGCACCCATGTACGCACAACCACCTCATGGTGGTAAGAAGTCTGACACCCAGCCCAGGTCCCTCTGCCCTTCCTGGAATCCGCTAGAGCAATTCTAAGTGCTTATATTAAGGAATTAAAGCCTCTGGGGGTCCGTGGGGCAAATTGCGGGGAACCAGGAGGGCGTGACGGGTAGGCACCCATGTACGCACAACCACCTCATGGTGCTAAGAAGTCTGACACCCAGCCCAGGTCCCTCGGCCCTTCCTGGAATCCGCTAGAGCAATTCTAAGTGCTTATATTAAGGAATTAAAGCCTCTGGGGATCCGTGGGGCAAAATGCGGGGAACCAGGAGGGCGTGACGGGTAGGCACCCATGTACGCACAACCACCTCATGGTGGTAAGAAGTCTGACACCCGGCCCAGGTCCCTCGGCCCTTCCTGGAATCCGCTAGAGCAATTCTAGGTGCTTATATTAAGGAAATAAGGCCTCTGGGGATCCATGGGGCAAATTGCGGGGAACCAGGAGGGCGTGGCGGGTAGGCACCTATGTACGCACAACCAACTCATGGTGGTAAGAAGTTTGACACCCAGCCTAGGTCCCTCGGCCTTTCCTGGAATCGGTTATAGCAATTCTAGGTGCTTATATTAAGGAAACAAGGCTTCTGGGCATCCGTGGGGCAAAATGCGGGGAACCAGGAGGGCGCGGCGGGTAGACACCCATGTACGCACAACCACCTCATGGTGGTAAGAAGTTTGACACCCGGCTCAGGTCCCTCGGCATTTCCTGGAATCCGCTAGAGCATTTCTAGGTGCTTATATTAAGGAAACAATGCTTCTGGGGATCCGTGGGGCAAAATGCGGGGAACCAGGAGGGCGTGGCGGGTAGGCACCCATGTACGCACAACCAACTCATGGTGGGAAGAAGTTTGACACCCAGCCCAGGTCCCTCGGCATTTCCTGGAATCCGCTAGAGCAATTCTAGGTGCTTATATTAAGGAAATAAGGCCTCTGGGGACCGTGGGGCAAATTGCGGGGAACCAGGAGGGCGTGGCGGGTAGGCACCCATGTACGCACAACCACCTCATGGTGGTAAGAAGTCTGACACCCAGCCCAGGTCCCTCGGCCCTTCCTGGAATCCGCTAGAGCAATTCTAAGTGCTTATATTAAGGAATTAAAGCCTCTGGGGATCCGTGGGGCAAAATGCGGGGAACCAGGAGGCCGTGGCGGGTAGGCACCCATGTACGCACAACCACCTCATGGTGGTAAGAAGTTTGACACCCGGCCCAGGCCCCTCGGCCCTTCCTGGAATTCGCTATAGCAATTCTAGGTGCTTATATTAAGGAAATAAGGCCTCTGGGGACCGTGGGGCAAATTGCGGGGAACCAGGAGGGCGTGGCGGGTAGGCACCCATGTACGCACAACCACCTCATGGTGGTAAGAAGTCTGACACCCAGCCCAGGTCCCTCGGCCCTTCCTGGAAACCGCTAGAGCAATTCTAAGTGCTTATATTAAGGAATTAAAGCCTCTGGGGATCCGTGGGGCAAAATGCGGGGAACCAGGAGGGCGTGGCGGGTAGGCACCCATGTACGCACAACCACCTCATGGTGGTAAGAAGTTTGACACCCGGCCCAGGTCCCTCGGCATTTCCTGAAATCCGCTAGAGCAATTCTAAGTGCTTATATTAAGGAAATAAGGCCTCTGGGGACCGTGGGGCAAATTGCGGGGAACCAGGAGGGCGTGGCGGGTAGGCACCCATGTACGCACAACCACCTCATGGTGGTAAGAAGTTTGACACCCGGCCCAGGTCCCTCGGCCCTTCCTGGAATTCGCTATAGCAATTTTAGGTGCTTATATTAAGGAAATAAGGCCTCTGGGGACCGTGGGGCAAATTGCGGGGAACCAGGAGGGCGTGGCGGGTAGGCACCCATGTACGCACAACCACCTCATGGTGGTAAGAAGTTTGACACCCGGCCCAGGTCCCTCGGCTCTTCCTGGAATCCGTTATAGCAATTCTAGGTGCTTATAATAAGGAATTAAGGCCTCTGGGGGTCCGTGGGGCAAAATGCGGGGAACCAGGAGGGCGTGGCGGGTAGGCACCCATGTACGCACAACCACCTCATGGTGGTAAGAAGTTTGACACCCGGCCCAGGTCCCTCGGCATTTCCTGGAATCCGCTAGAGCAATTCTAGGTGCTTATATTAAGGAAATAAGGCCTCTGGGGATCCATGGGGCAAATTGCGGGGAACCAGGAGGGCGTGGCGGGTAGGCACCTATGTACGCACAACCAACTCATGGTGGTAAGAAGTTTGACACCCAGCCTAGGTCCCTCGGCCCTTCCTGGAATCGGTTATAGCAATTCTAGGTGCTTATATTAAGGAAACAAGGCTTCTGGGGATCCGTGGGGCAAAATGCGGGGAACCAGGAGGGCGTGGCGGGTAGGCACCCATGTACGCACAACCACCTCATGGTGGTAAGAAGTTTGACACCCGGCTCAGGTCCCTCGGCATTTCCTGGAATCCGCTAGAGCATTTCTAGGTGCTTATATTAAGGAACAATGCTTCTGGGGATCCGTGGGGCAAAATGCGGGGAACCAGGAGGGCGTGGCGGGTAGGCACCCATGTACGCACAACCAACTCATGGTGGGAAGAAGTTTGACACCCAGCCCAGGTCCCTCGGCATTTCCTGGAATCCGCTAGAGCAATTCTAGGTGCTTATATTAAGGAAATAAGGCCTCTGGGGACCGTGGGGCAAATTGCGGGGAACCAGGAGGGCGTGGCGGGTAGGCACCCATGTACCCACAACCACCTCATGGTGGTAAGAAGTCTGACACCCAGCCCAGGTCCCTCGGCCCTTCCTGGAATCCGCTAGAGCAATTCTAAGTGCTTATATTAAGGAATTAAAGCCTCTGGGGATCCGTGGGGCAAAATGCGGGGAACCAGGAGGGCGTGGCGGGTAGGCACCCATGTACGCACAACCACCTCATGGTGGTAAGAAGTTTGACACCCGGCCCAGGTCCCTCGGCCCTTCCTGGAATCCGCTATAGCAATTCTAGGTACTTATAATAAGGAATTAAGGCCTCTGGGGATCCGGGGGGCAAAATGTGGGGAACGAGAAGGGCGTGGCGGGTAGGCACCCATGTACGCACAACCACCTCATGGTGGTAAGAAGTTTGACACCCGGCCCAGGTCCCTCGGCTCTTCCTGGAATCCGTTATAGCAATTCTAGGTGCTTATAATAAGGAATTAAGGCCTCTGGGGGTCCGTGGGGCAAAATGCGGGGAACCAGGAGGGCGTGGCGGGTAGGCACCCATGTACGCACAACCACCTCATGGTGGTAAGAAGTTTGACACCCGGCCCAGGTCCCTCGGCATTTCCTGGAATCCGCTAGAGCAATTCTAGGTGCTTATATTAAGGAAATAAGGCCTCTGGGGATCCATGGGGCAAATTGCGGGGAACCAGGAGGGCGTGGCGGGTAGGCACCTATGTACGCACAACCAACTCATGGTGGTAAGAAGTTTGACACCCAGCCTAGGTCCTTCGGCCTTTCCTGGAATCGGTTATAGCAATTCTAGGTGCTTATATTAAGGAAACAAGGCTTCTGGGGATCCGTGGGGCAAAATGCGGGGAACCAGGAGGGCGCGGCGGGTAGACACCCATGTACGCACAACCACCTCATGGTGGTAAGAAGTTTGACACCCGGCTCAGGTCCCTCGGCATTTCCTGGAATCCGCTAGAGCATTTCTAGGTGCTTATATTAAGGAAACAATGCTTCTGGGGATCCGTGGGGCAAAATGCGGGGAACCAGGAGGGCGTGGCGGGTAGGCACCCATGTACGCACAACCAACTCATGGTGGGAAGAAGTTTGACACCCAGCCCAGGTCCCTCGGCATTTCCTGGAATCCGCTAGAGCAATTCTAGGTGCTTATATTAAGGAAATAAGGCCTCTGGGGACCGTGGGGCAAATTGCGGGTAACCAGGAGGGCGTGGCGGGTAGGCACCCATGTACGCACAACCACCTCATGGTGGTAAGAAGTCTGACACCCGGCCCAGGTCCCTCGGCCCTTCCTGGAATCCGCTAGAGCAATTCTAAGTGCTTATATTAAGGAATTAAAGCCTCTGGGGATCCGTGGGGCAAAATGCGGGGAACCAGGAGGCCGTGGCGGGTAGGCACCCATGTACGCACAACCACCTCATGGTGGTAAGACGTTTGACACCCGGCCCAGGTCCCTCGGCCCTTCCTGGAATTCGCTATAGCAATTCTAGGTGCTTATATTAAGGAAATAAGGCCTCTGGGGACCGTGGGGCAAATTGCGGGGAACCAGGAGGGCGTGGCGGGTAGGCACCCATGTACGCACAACCACCTCATGGTGGTAAGAAGTCTGACACCCAGCCCAGGTCCCTCGGCCCTTCCTGGAAACCGCTAGAGCAATTCTAAGTGCTTATATTAAGGAATTAAAGCCTCTGGGGATCCGTGGGGCAAAATGCGGGGAACCAGGAGGGCGTGGCGGGTAGGCACCCATGTACGCACAACCACCTCATGGTGGTAAGAAGTTTGACACCCGGCCCAGGTCCCTCGGCATTTCCTGAAATCCGCTAGAGAAAATTCTAGGTGCTTATATTAAGGAAATAAGGCCTCTGGGGACTGTGGGGCAAATTGCGGGGAACCAGGAGGGCGTGGCGGGTAGGCACCCATGTACGCACAACCACCTCATGGTGGTAAGAAGTTTGACACCCGGCCCAGGTCCCTCGGCCCTTCCTGGAATTCGCTATAGCAATTTTAGGTGCTTATATTAAGGAAATAAGGCCTCTGGGGACCGTGGGGCAAATTGCGGGGAACCAGGAGGGCGTGGCGGGTAGGCACCCATGTACGCACAACCACCTCATGGTGGTAAGAAGTCTGACACCCAGCCCAGGTCCCTCGGCCCTTCCTGGAATCCGCTAGAGCAATTCTAAGTGCTTATATTAAGGAATTAAAGCCTCTGGGGATCCGTGGGGCAAAATGCGGGGAACCAGGAGGGCGTGGCGGGTAGGCACCCATGTACGCACAACCACCTCATGGTGGTAAGAAGTTTGACACCCGGCCCAGGTCCCTCGGCTCTTCCTGGAATCCGTTATAGCAATTCTAGGTGCTTATAATAAGGAATTAAGGCCTCTGGGGGTCCGTGGGGCAAAATGCGGGGAACCAGGAGGGCGTGGCGGGTAGGCACCCATGTACGCACAACCACCTCATGGTGGTAAGAAGTTTGACACCCGGCCCAGGTCCCTCGGCATTTCCTGGAATCCGCTAGAGCAATTCTAGGTGCTTATAATAAGGAAATAAGGCCTCTGGGGATCCATGGGGCAAATTGCGGGGAACCAGGAGGGCGTGGCGGGTAGGCACCCATGTACGCACAACCACCTCATGGTGGTAAGAAGTCTGACACCCAGCCCAGGTCCCTCGGCCCTTCCTGGAATCCGCTAGAGCAATTCTAAGTGCTTATATTAAGGAATTAAAGCCTCTGGGGATCCGTGGGGCAAAATGCGGGGAACCAGGAGGCCGTGGCGGGTAGGCACCCATGTACGCACAACCACCTCATGGTGGTAAGAAGTTTGACACCCGGCCCAGGTCCCTCGGCCCTTCCTGGAATTCGCTATAGCAATTCTAGGTGCTTATATTAAGGAAATAAGGCCTCTGGTGACCGTGGGGCAAATTGCGAAGAACCAGGAGGGCGTGGCGGGTAGGCACCCATGTACGCACAACCACCTCATGGTGGTAAGAAGTCTGACACCCAGCCCAGGTCCCTCGGCCCTTCCTGGAATCCGCTAGAGCAATTCTAAGTGCTTATATTAAGGAATTAAAGCCTCTGGGGATCCGTGGGGCAAAATGCGGGGAACCAGGAGGGCGTGGCGGGTAGGCACCCATGTACGCACAACCACCTCATGGTGGTAAGAAGTTTGACACCCGGCCCAGGTCCCTCGGCCCTTCCTGGAATTCGCTATAGCAATTTTAGGTGCTTATATTAAGGAAATAAGGCCTCTGGGGACCGTGGGGCAAATTGCGGGGAACCAGGAGGGCGTGGCGGGTAGGCACCCATGTACGCACAACCACCTCATGGTGGTAAGAAGTCTGACACCCAGCCCAGGTCCCTCGGCCCTTCCTGGAATCCGCTAGAGCAATTCTAAGTGCTTATATTAAGGAATTAAAGCCTCTGGGGATCCGTGGGGCAAAATGCGGGGAACCAGGAGGGCGTGGCGGGTAGGCACCTATGTACGCACAACCACCTCATGGTGGTAAGAAGTTTGACACCCGGCCCAGGTCCCTCGGCTCTTCCTGGAATCCGTTATAGCAATTCTAGGTGCTTATAATAAGGAATTAAGGCCTCTGGGGGTCCGTGGGGCAAAATGCGGGGAACCAGGAGGGCGTGGCGGGTAGGCACCCATGTACGCACAACCACCTCATGGTGGTAAGAAGTTTGACACTCGGCCCAGGTCCCTCGGCATTTCCTGGAATCCGCTAGAGCAATTCTAGGTGCTTATATTAAGGAAATAAGGCCTCTGGGGATCCATGGGTCAAATTGCGGGGAACCAGAAGGGCGTGGCGGGTAGGCACCTATGTACGCACAACCAACTCATGGTGGTAAGAAGTTTGACACCCAGCCTAGGTCCCTCGGCCCTTCCTGGAATCGGTTATAGCAATTCTAGGTGCTTATATTAAGGAAACAAGGCTTCTGGGGATCCGTGGGGCAAAATGCGGGGAACCAGGAGGGCGTGGCGGGTAGGCACCCATGTACGCACAACCACCTCATGGTGGTAAGAAGTTTGACACCCGGCCCAGGTCCCTCGGCCCTTCCTGGAATTCGCTATAGCAATTCTAGGTGCTTATATTAAGGAAATAAGGCCTCTGGGGACCGTGGGGCAAATTGCGGGAAACCAGGAGGGCGTGGCGGGTAGGCACCCATGTACGCACAACCACCTCATGGTGGTAAGAAGTCTGACACCCAGCCCAGGTCCCTCTGCCCTTCCTGGAATCCGCTAGAGCAATTCTAAGTGCTTATATTAAGGAATTAAAGCCTCTGGGGGTCCGTGGGGCAAATTGCGGGGAACCAGGAGGGCGTGACGGGTAGGCACCCATGTACGCACAACCACCTCATGGTGCTAAGAAGTCTGACACCCAGCCCAGGTCCCTCGGCCCTTCCTGGAATCCGCTAGAGCAATTCTAAGTGCTTATATTAAGGAATTAAAGCCTCTGGGGATCCGTGGGGCAAAATGCGGGGAACCAGGAGGGCGTGGCGGGTAGGCACCCATGTACGCACAACCACCTCATGGTGGTAAGAAGTCTGACACCCGGCCCAGGTCCCTCGGCCCTTCCTGGAATCCGCTAGAGCAATTCTAAGTGCTTATATTAAGGAATTAAAGCCTCTGGGGATCCGTGGGGCAAAATGCGGGGAACCAGGAGGGCGTGGCGGGTAGGCACCCATGTACGCACAACCACCTCATGGTGGTAAGAAGTTTGACACCCGGCCCAGGTCCCTCGGCATTTCCTGGAATCCGCTAGAGCAATTCTAGGTGCTTATATTAAGGAAATAAGGCCTCTGGGGACCGTGGGGCAAATTGCGGGGAACCAGGAGGGCGTGGCGAGTAGGCACCCATGTACGCACAACCACCTCATGGTGGTAAGAAGTCTGACACCCAGCCCAGGTCCCTCGGCCCTTCCTGGAATCCGCTAGAGCAATTCTAAGTGCTTATATTAAGGAATTAAAGCCTCTGGGGATCCGTGGGGCAAAATGCGGGGAACCAGGAGGGCGTGGCGGGTAGGCACCAATGTACGCACAACCACCTCATGGTGGTAAGAAGTTTGACACCCGACCCAGGTCCCTCGGCCCTTCCTGGAATTCGCTATAGCAATTTTAGGTGCTTATATTAAGGAAATAAGGCCTCTGGGGACCGTGGGGCCAATTGCGGGGAACCAGGAGGGCGTGGCGGGTAGGCACCCATGTACGCACAACCACCTCATGGTGGTAAGAAGTCTGACACCCAGCCCAGGTCCCTCGGCCCTTCCTGGAATCCGCTAGAGCAATTCTAAGTGCTTATATTAAGGAATTAAAGCCTCTGGGGATCCGTGGGGCAAAATGCGGGGAACCAGGAGGGCATGGCGGGTAGGCACCCATGTACGCACAACCACCTCATGGTGGTAAGAAGTTTGACACCCGGCCCAGGTCCCTCGGCCTTTCCTGGAATTCGCTATAGCAATTCTAGGTGCTTGTAATAAGGAATTAAGGCCTCTGGGTGTCCGTGGGGCAAAATGCGGGGAACCAGGAGGGCGTGGCTGGTAGGCACCCATGTACGCACAACCACCTCATGGTGGTAAGAAGTTTGACACCCGGCCCAGGTCCCTCGGCCCTTCCTGGAATTCGCTATAGCAATTCTAGGGGCTTATAATAAGGAATTAAGGCCTCTGGGGGTCCGTGGGGCAAAATGCGGGGAACCAGGAGGGCGTGGCGGGTAGGCACCAATGTACGCACAACCACCTCATGGTGGTAAGAAGTTTGACACCCGGCCCAGGTCCCTCGGCTCTTCCTGGAATCCGTTATAGCAATTCTAGGTGCTTATAATAAGGAATTAAGGCCTCTGGGGGTCCGTGGGGCAAAATGCGGGGAACCAGGAGGGCGTGGCGGGTAGGCACCCATGTACGCACAACCACCTCATGGTGGTAAGAAGTTTGACACCCGGCCCAGGTCCCTCGGCATTTCCTGGAATCCGCTAGAGCAATTCTAGGTGCTTATATTAAGGAAATAAGGCCTCTGGGGACCGTGGGGCAAATTGCGGGTAACCAGGAGGGCGTGGCGGGTAGGCACCCATGTACGCACAACCACCTCATGGTGGTAAGAAGTCTGACACCCAGCCCAGGTCCCTCTGCCCTTCCTGGAATCCGCTAGAGCAATTCTAGGTGCTTATATTAAGGAAATAAGGCCTCTGGGGATCCATGGGGCAAATTGCGGGGAACCAGGAAGGCGTGGCGGGTAGGCACCTATGTACGCACAACCAAATCATGGTGGTAAGAAGTTTGACACCCAGCCCAGGTCCCTCGGCCCTTCCTGGAATCGGTTATAGCAATTCTAGGTGCTTATATTAAGGAAACAAGGCTTCTGGGGATCCGTGGGGCAAAATGCGGGGAACCAGGAGGGCGTGGCGGGTAGGCACCCATGTACGCACAACCACCTCATGGTGGTAAGAAGTTTGACACCCGGCCCAAGTCCCTCGGCCCTTCCTGGAATTCGCTATAGCAATTCTAGGTGCTTATATTAAGGAAATAAGGCCTCTGGGGACCGTGGGGCAAATTGCGGGTAACCAGGAGGGCGTGGCGGGTAGGCACCCATGTACGCACAACCACCTCATGGTGGTAAGAAGTCTGACACCCAGCCCAGGTCCCTCTGCCCTTCCTGGAATCCGCTAGAGCAATTCTAAGTGCTTATATTAAGGAATTAAAGCCTCTGGGGGTCCGTGGGGCAAAATGCGGGGAACCAGGAGGGCGCGGCGGGTAGACACCCATGTACGCACAACCACCTCATGGTGGTAAGAAGTTTGACACCCGGCTCAGGTCCCTCGGCATTTCCTGGAATCCGCTAGAGCATTTCTAGGTGCTTATATTAAGGAAACAAGGCTTCTGGGGATCCGTGGGGCAAAATGCGGGGAACCAGGAGGGCGTGGCGGGTAGGCACCCATGTACGCACAACCAACTCATGGTGGGAAGAAGTTTGACACCCAGCCCAGGTCCCTCGGCATTTCCTGGAATCCGCTAGAGCAATTCTAGGTGCTTATATTAAGGAAATAAGGCCTCTGGGGACCGTGGGGCAAATTGCGGGGAACCAGGAGGGCGTGGCGGGTAGGCACCCATGTACGCACAACCACCTCATGGTGGTAAGAAGTCTGACACCCAGCCCAGGCCCCTCGGCCCTTCCTGGAATCCGCTAGAGCAATTCTAAGTGCTTATATTAAGGAATTAAAGCCTCTGGGGATCCGTGGGGCAAAATGCGGGGAACCAGGAGGTCGTGGCGGGTAGGCACCCATGTACGCACAACCACCTCATGGTGGTAAGAAGTTTGACACCCGGCCCAGGTCCCTCGGCCCTTCCTGGAATTCGCTATAGCAATTCTAGGTGCTTATATTAAGGAAATAAGGCCTCTGGGGATCCATGGGGCAAATTGCGGGGAACCAGGAAGGCGTGGCGGGTAGGCACCTATGTACGCACAACCAAATCATGGTGGTAAGAAGTTTGACACCCAGCCCAGGTCCCTCGGCCCTTCCTGGAATCGGTTATAGCAATTCTAGGTGCTTATATTAAGGAAACAAGGCTTCTGGGGATCCGTGGGGCAAAATGCGGGGAACCAGGAGGGCGTGGCGGGTAGGCACCCATGTACGCACAACCACCTCATGGTGGTAAGAAGTTTGACACCCGGCCCAAGTCCCTCGGCCCTTCCTGGAATTCGCTATAGCAATTCTAGGTGCTTATATTAAGGAAATAAGGCCTCTGGGGACCGTGGGGCAAATTGCGGGTAACCAGGAGGGCGTGGCGGGTAGGCACCCATGTACGCACAACCACCTCATGGTGGTAAGAAGTCTGACACCCAGCCCAGGTCCCTCTGCCCTTCCTGGAATCCGCTAGAGCAATTCTAAGTGCTTATATTAAGGAATTAAAGCCTCTGGGGGTCCGTGGGGCAAAATGCGGGGAACCAGGAGGGCGCGGCGGGTAGACACCCATGTACGCACAACCACCTCATGGTGGTAAGAAGTTTGACACCCGGCTCAGGTCCCTCGGCATTTCCTGGAATCCGCTAGAGCATTTCTAGGTGCTTATATTAAGGAAACAAGGCTTCTGGGGATCCGTGGGGCAAAATGCGGGGAACCAGGAGGGCGTGGCGGGTAGGCACCCATGTACGCACAACCAACTCATGGTGGGAAGAAGTTTGACACCCAGCCCAGGTCCCTCGGCATTTCCTGGAATCCGCTAGAGCAATTCTAGGTGCTTATATTAAGGAAATAAGGCCTCTGGGGACCGTGGGGCAAATTGCGGGGAACCAGGAGGGCGTGGCGGGTAGGCACCCATGTACGCACAACCACCTCATGGTGGTAAGAAGTCTGACACCCAGCCCAGGCCCCTCGGCCCTTCCTGGAATCCGCTAGAGCAATTCTAAGTGCTTATATTAAGGAATTAAAGCCTCTGGGGATCCGTGGGGCAAAATGCGGGGAACCAGGAGGTCGTGGCGGGTAGGCACCCATGTACGCACAACCACCTCATGGTGGTAAGAAGTTTGACACCCGGCCCAGGTCCCTCGGCCCTTCCTGGAATTCGCTATAGCAATTCTAGGTGCTTATATTAAGGAAATAAGGCCTCTGGGGACCGTGGGGCAAATTGCGGGGAACCAGGAGGGCGTGGTGAGTAGGTACCCATGTACGCACAACCACCTCATGGTGGTAAGAAGTTTGACACCCGGCCCAGGTCCCTCGGCATTTCCTGGAATCCGCTAGAGCAATTCTAGGTGCTTATATTAAGGAAATAAGGCCTCTGGGGATCCATGGGGCAAATTGCGGGGAACCAGGAGGGCGTGGCGGGTAGGCACCTATGTACGCACAACCAACTCATGGTGGTAAGAAGTTTGACACCCAGCCCAGGTCCCTCGGCCCTTCCTGGAATCGGTTATAGCAATTCTAGGTGCTTATATTAAGGAAACAAGGCTTCTGGGGATCCGTGGGGCAAAATGCGGGGAACCAGGAGGGCGTGGCGGGTAGGCACCCATGTACGCACAACCACCTCATGGTGGTAAGAAGTTTGACACCCGGCCCAGGTCCCTCGGCATTTCCTGGAATCCGCTAGAGCAATTCTAGGTGCTTATATTAAGGAAATAAGGCCTCTGGGGATCCATGGGGCAAATTGCGGGGAACCAGGAGGGCGTGGCGGGTAGGCACCTATGTACGCACAACCAACTCATGGTGGTAAGAAGTTTGACTCCCAGCCTAGGTCCCTCGGCCCTTCCTGGAATCGGTTATAGCAATTCTAGGTGCTTATATTAAGGAAACAAGGCTTCTGGGGATCCGTGGGGCAAAATGCGGGGAACCAGGAGGGCGTGGCGGGTAGGCACCCATGTACGCACAACCACCTCATGGTGGTAAGAAGTTTGACACCCGGCCCAGGTCCCTCGGCCCTTCCTGGAATTCGCTATAGCAATTCTAGGTGCTTATATTAAGGAAATAAGGCCTCTGGGGACCGTGGGGCAAATTGCGGGAAACCAGGAGGGCGTGGCGGGTAGGCACCCATGTACGCACAACCACCTCATGGTGGTAAGAAGTCTGACACCCAGCCCAGGTCCCTCTGCCCTTCCTGGAATCCGCTAGAGCAATTCTAAGTGCTTATATTAAGGAATTAAAGCCTCTGGGGGTCCGTGGGGCAAATTGCGGGGAACCAGGAGGGCGTGACGGGTAGGCACCCATGTACGCACAACCACCTCATGGTGCTAAGAAGTCTGACACCCAGCCCAGGTCCCTCGGCCCTTCCTGGAATCCGCTAGAGCAATTCTAAGTGCTTATATTAAGGAAATAAGGCCTCTGGGGATCCATGGGGCAAATTGCGGGGAACCAGGAAGGCGTGGCGGGTAGGCACCTATGTACGCACAACCAAATCATGGTGGTAAGAAGTTTGACACCCAGCTCAGGTCCCTCGGCCCTTCCTGGAATCGGTTATAGCAATTCTAGGTGCTTATATTAAGGAAACAAGGCTTCTGGGGATCCGTGGGGCAAAATGCGGGGAACCAGGAGGGCGTGGCGGGTAGGCACCCATGTACGCACAACCACCTCATGGTGGTAAGAAGTTTGACACCCGGCCCAGGTCCCTCGGCCCTTCCTGGAATTCGCTATAGCAATTCTAGGTGCTTATATTAAGGAAATAAGGCCTCTGGGGACCGTGGGGCAAATTGCGGGTAACCAGGAGGGCGTGGCGGGTAGGCACCCATGTACGCACAACCACCTCATGGTGGTAAGAAGTCTGACACCCAGCCCAGGTCCCTCTGCCCTTCCTGGAATCCGCTAGAGCAATTCTAAGTGCTTATATTAAGGAATTAAAGCCTCTGGGGGTCCGTGGGGCAAAATGCGGGGAACCAGGAGGGCGCGGCGGGTAGACACCCATGTACGCACAACCACCTCATGGTGGTAAGAAGTTTGACACCCGGCTCAGGTCCCTCGGCATTTCCTGGAATCCGCTAGAGCATTTCTAGGTGCTTATATTAAGGAAACAAGGCTTCTGGGGATCCGTGGGGCAAAATGCGGGGAACCAGGAGGGCGTGGCGGGTAGGCACCCATGTACGCACAACCAACTCATGGTTGGAAGAAGTTTGACACCCAGCCCAGGTCCCTCGGCATTTCCTGGAATCCGCTAGAGCAATTCTAGGTGCTTATATTAAGGAAATAAGGCCTCTGGGGACCGTGGGGCAAATTGCGGGGAACCAGGAGGGCGTGGCGGGTAGGCACCGATGTACGCACAACCACCTCATGGTGGTAAGAAGTCTGACACCCAGCCCAGGTCCCTCGGCCCTTCCTGGAATCCGCTAGAGCAATTCTAAGTGCTTATATTAAGGAATTAAAGCCTCTGGGGATCCGTGGGGCAAAATGCGGGGAACCAGGAGGTCGTGGCGGGTAGGCACCCATGTACGCACAACCACCTCATGGTGGTAAGAAGTTTGACACCCGGCCCAGGTCCCTCGGCCCTTCCTGGAATTCGCTATAGCAATTCTAGGTGCTTATATTAAGGAAATAAGGCCTCTGGGGACCGTGGGGCAAATTGCGGGGAACCAGGAGGGCGTGGTGAGTAGGTACCCATGTACGCACAACCACCTCATGGTGGTAAGAAGTTTGACACCCGGCCCAGGTCCCTCGGCATTTCCTGCAATCCGCTAGAGCAATTCTAGGTGCTTATATTAAGGAAATAAGGCCTCTGGGGATCCATGGGGCAAATTGCGGGGGAACCAGGAGGGCGTGGCGGGTAGGCACCTATGTACGCACAACCAACTCATGGTGGTAAGAAGTTTGACACCCAGCCCAGGTCCCTCGGCCCTTCCTGGAATCGGTTATAGCAATTCTAGGTGCTTATATTAAGGAAACAAGGCTTCTGGGGATCCGTGGGGCAAAATGCGGGGAACCAGGAGGGCGTGGCGGGTAGGCACCCATGTACGCACAACCACCTCATGGTGGTAAGAAGTTTGACACCCGGCCCAGGTCCCTCGGCCCTTCCTGGAATTCGCTATAGCAATTCTAGGTGCTTATATTAAGTAAACAAGGCTTCTGGGGATCCGTGGGGCAAAATGCGGGGAACCAGGTGGGCGTGGCGGGTAGGCACCCATGTACGCACAACCAACTCATGGTGGTAAGAAGTTTGACACCCAGCCCAGGTCCCTCGGCATTTCCTGGAATCCGCTAGAGCAATTCTAGGTGCTTATATTAAGGAAATAAGGCCTCTGGGGACCGTGGGGCAAATTGCGGGGAACCAGGAGGGCGTGGCGGGTAGGCACCTATGTACGCACAACCACCTCATGGTGGTAAGAAGTCTGACACCCAGCCCAGGTCCCTCGGCCCTTCCTGGAATCCGCTAGAGCAATTCTAAGTGCTTATATTAATGGAATTAAAGCCTCTGGGGATCCGTGGGGCAAATTGCGGGGAACCAGGAGGGCGTGGCGGGTAGGCACCCATGTACGCACAACCACCTCATGGTGGTAAGAAATCTGACACCCGGCCCAGGTCCCTCTGCCCTTCCTGGAATCCGCTAGAGCAATTCTAGGTGCTTATATTAAGGAAATAAGGCCTCTGGGGATCCATGGGGCAAATTGCGGGGAACCAGGAAGGCGTGGCGGGTAGGCACCTATGTACGCACAACCAAATCATGGTGGTAAGAAGTTTGACACCCAGCCCAGGTCCCTCGGCCCTTCCTGGAATCGGTTATAGCAATTCTAGGTGCTTATATTAAGGAAACAAGGCTTCTGGGGATCCGTGGGGCAAAATGCGGGGAACCAGGAGGGCGTGGCGGGTAGGCACCCATGTACGCACAACCACCTCATGGTGGTAAGAAGTTTGACACCCGGCCCAGGTCCCTCGGCCCTTCCTGGAATTCGCTATAGCAATTCTAGGTGCTTATATTAAGGAAATAAGGCCTCTGGGGACCGTGGGGCAAATTGCGGGTAACCAGGAGGGCGTGGCGGGTAGGCACCCATGTACGCACAACCACCTCATGGTGGTAAGAAGTCTGACACCCAGCCCAGGTCCCTCTGCCCTTCCTGGAATCCGCTAGAGCAATTCTAAGTGCTTATATTAAGGAATTAAAGCCTCTGGGGGTCCGTGGGGCAAAATGCGGGGAACCAGGAGGGCGCGGCGGGTAGACACCCATGTACGCACAACCACCTCATGGTGGTAAGAAGTTTGACACCCGGCTCAGGTCCCTCGGCATTTCCTGGAATCCGCTAGAGCATTTCTAGGTGCTTATATTAAGGAAACAAGGCTTCTGGGGATCCGTGGGGTAAAATGCGGGGAACCAGGAGGGCGTGGCGGGTAGGCACCCATGTACGCACAACCAACTCATGGTGGGAAGAAGTTTGACACCCAGCCCAGGTCCCTCGGCATTTCCTGGAATCCGCTAGAGCAATTCTAAGTGCTTATATTAAGGAATTAAAGCCTCTGGGGATCCGTGGGGCAAAATGCGGGGAACCAGGAGGCCGTGGCGGGTAGGCACCCATGTACGCACAACCACCTCATGGTGGTAAGAAGTTTGACACCCGGCCCAGGTCCCTCGGCCCTTCCTGGAATTCGCTATAGCAATTCTAGGTGCTTATATTAAGGAAATAAGGCCTCTGGGGACCGTGGGGCAAATTGCGGGGAACCAGGAGGGCGTGGCGGGTAGGTACCCATGTACGCACAACCACCTCATGGTGGTAAGAAGTTTGACACCCGGCCCAGGTCCCTCGGCATTTCCTGGAATCCGCTAGAGCAATTCTAGGTGCTTATATTAAGGAAATAAGGCCTCTGGGGATCCATGGGGCAAATTGCGGGGAACCAGGAGGGCGTGGCGGGTAGGCACCTATGTAGGCACAACCAACTCATGGTGGTAAGAAGTTTGACACCCAGCCCAGGTCCCTCGGCCCTTCCTGGAATCGGTTATAGCAATTCTAGGTGCTTATATTAAGGAAACAAGGCTTCTGGGGATCCGTGGGGCAAAATGCGGGGAACCAGGAGGGCGTGGCGGGTAGGCACCCATGTACGCACAACCACCTCATGGTGGTAAGAAGTTTGACACCCGGCCCAGGTCCCTCGGCCCTTCCTGGAATTCGCTATAGCAATTCTAGGTGCTTATATTAAGTAAACAAGGCTTCTGGGGATCCGTGGGGCAAAATGCGGGGAACCAGGAGGGCGTGGCGGGTAGGCACCCATGTACGCACAACCAACTCATGGTGGTAAGAAGTTTGACACCCAGCCCAGGTCCCTCGGCATTTCCTGGAATCCGCTAGAGCAATTCTAGGTGCTTATATTAAGGAAATAAGGCCTCTGGGGACCGTGGGGCAAATTGCGGGGAACCAGGAGGGCGTGGCGGGTAGGCACCCATGTACGCACAACCACCTCATGGTGGTAAGAAATCTGACACCCGGCCCAGGTCCCTCGGCCCTTCCTGGAATCCGGTAGAGCAATTCTAAGTGCTTATATTAAGGAATTAAACCTCTGGGGATCCGTGGGGCAAAATGCGGGGAACCAGGAGGGCGTGGCGGGTAGGCACCCATGTACGCACAACCACCTCATGGTGGTAAGAAGTTTGACACCCGGCCCAGGTCCCTCGGCATTTCCTGGAATCTGCTAGAGCAATTCTAGGTGCTTATATTAAGGAAATAAGGCCTCTGGGGACCGTGGGGCAAATTGCGGGGAACCAGGAGGGCGTGGTGGGTAGGCACCCATGTACGCACAACCACCTCATGGTGGTAAGAAGTCTGACACCCAGCCCAGGTCCCTCGGCCCTTCCTGGAATCCGCTAGAGCAATTCTAAGTGCTTATATTAAGGAATTAAAGCCTCTGGGGATCCGTGGGGCAAAATGCGGGGAACCAGGAGGGCGTGGCGGGTAGGCACCAATGTACGCACAACCACCTCATGGTGGTAAGAAGTTTGACACCCGGCCCAGGTCCCTCGGCCCTTCCTGGAATTCGCTATAGCAATTTTAGGTGCTTATATTAAGGAAATAAGGCCTCTGGGGACCGTGGGGCAAATTGCGGGGAACCAGGAGGGCGTGGCGGGTAGGCACCCATGTACGCACAACCACCTCATGGTGGTAAGAAGTCTGACACCCAGCCCAGGTCCCTCGGCCCTTCCTGGAATCCGCTAGAGCAATTCTAAGTGCTTATATTAAGGAATTAAAGCCTCTGGGGATCCGTGGGGCAAAATGCGGGGAACCAGGAGGGCGTGGCGGGTAGGCACCCATGTACGCACAACCACCTCATGGTGGTAAGAAGTTTGACACCCGGCCCAGGTCCCTCGGCCCTTCCTGGAATCCGCTATAGCAATTCTAGGTACTTATAATAAGGAATTAAGGCCTCTGGGGATCCGGGGGGCAAAATGTGGGGAACGAGAAGGGCGTGGCGGGTAGGCACCCATGTACGCACAACCACCTCATGGTGGTAAGAAGTTTGACACCCGGCCCAGGTCCCTCGGCCCTTCCTGGAATTCGCTATAGCAATTTTAGGTGCTTATATTAAGGAATTAAAGCCTCTGGGGATCCGTGGGGCAAAATGCGGAGAACCAGGAGGGCGTGGCGGGTAGGCACCCATGTACGCACAACCACCTCATGGTGGTAAGAAGTTTGACACCCGGCCCAGGTCCCTCGGCCCTTCCTGGAATCCGCTATAGCAATTCTAGGTACTTATAATAAGGAATTAAGGCCTCTGGGGATCCGGGGGGCAAAATGTGGGGAACGAGAAGGGCGTGGCGGGTAGGCACCCATGTACGCACAACCACCTCATGGTGGTAAGAAGTTTGACACCCGGCCCAGGTCCCTCGGCTCTTCCTGGAATCCGTTATAGCAATTCTAGGTGCTTATAATAAGGAATTAAGGCCTCTGGGGGTCCGTGGGGCAAAATGCGGGGAACCAGGAGGGCGTGGCGGGTAGGCACCCATGTACGCACAACCACCTCATGGTGGTAAGAAGTTTGACACCCGGCCCAGGTCCCTCGGCATTTCCTGGAATCCGCTAGAGCAATTCTAGGTGCTTATATTAAGGAAATAAGGCCTCTGGGGATCCATGGGGCAAATTGCGAGGAACCAGGAGGGCGTGGCGGGTAGGCACCTATGTACGCACAACCAACTCATGGTGGTAAGAAGTTTGACACCCAGCCTAGGTCCCTCGGCCCTTCCTGGAATCGGTTATAGCAATTCTAGGTGCTTATATTAAGGAAACAAGGCTTCTGGGGATCCGTGGGGCAAAATGCGGGGAACCAGGAGGGCGTGGCGGGTAGGCACCCATGTACGCACAACCACCTCATGGTGGTAAGAAGTTTGACACCCGGCCCAGGTCCCTCGGCCCTTCCTGGAATTCGCTATAGCAATTCTAGGTGCTTATATTAAGGAAATAAGGCCTCTGGGGACCGTGGGGCAAATTGCGGGTAACCAGGAGGGCGTGGCGGGTAGGCACCCATGTACGCACAACCACCTCATGGTGGTAAGAAGTTTGACACCCGGCCCAGGTCCCTCGGCTCTTCCTGGAATCCGTTATAGCAATTCTAGGTGCTTATAATAAGGAATTAAGGCCTCTGGGGGTCCGTGGGGCAAAATGCGGGGAACCAGGAGGGCGTGGCGGGTAGGCACCCATGTACGCACAACCACCTCATGGTGGTAAGAAGTTTGACACCCGGCCCAGGTCCCTCGGCATTTCCTGGAATCCGCTAGAGCAATTCTAGGTGCTTATATTAAGGAAATAAGGCCTCTGGGGACCGTGGGGCAAATTGCGGGTAACCAGGAGGGCGTGGCGGGTAGGCACCCATGTACGCACAACCACCTCATGGTGGTAAGAAGTCTGACACCCAGCCCAGGTCCCTCTGCCCTTCCTGGAATCCGCTAGAGCAATTCTAGGTGCTTATATTAAGGAAATAAGGCCTCTGGGGATCCATGGGGCAAATTGCGGGGAACCAGGAAGGCGTGGCGGGTAGGCACCTATGTACGCACAACCAAATCATGGTGGTAAGAAGTTTGACACCCGGCTCAGGTCCCTCGGCATTTCTTGGAATCCGCTAGAGCATTTCTAGGTGCTTATATTAAGGAAACAATGCTTCTGGGGATCCGTGGGGCAAAATGCGGGGAACCAGAAGGGCGTGGCGGGTAGGCACCCATGTACGCACAACCAACTCATGGTGGGAAGAAGTTTGACACCCAGCCCAGGTCCCTCGGCATTTCCTGGAATCCGCTAGAGCAATTCTAGGTGCTTATATTAAGGAAATAAGGCCTCTGGGGACCGTGGGGCAAATTGCGGGGAACCAGGAGGGCGTGGCGGGTAGGCACCCATGTACGCACAACCACCTCATGGTGGTAAGAAGTCTGACACCCAGCCCAGGTCCCTCGGCCCTTCCTGGAATCCGCTAGAGCAATTCTAAGTGCTTATATTAAGGAATTAAAGCCTCTGGGGATCCGTGGGGCAAAATGCGGGGAACCAGGAGGCCGTGGCGGGTAGGCACCCATGTACGCACAACCACCTCATGGTGGTAAGAAGTCTGACACCCAGCCCAGGTCCCTCGGCCCTTCCTGGAATCCGCTAGAGCAATTCTAAGTGCTTATATTAAGGAATTAAAGCCTCTGGGGATCCGTGGGGCAAAATGCGGGGAACCAGGAGGGCGTGGCGGGTAGGCACCAATGTACGCACAACCACCTCATGGTGGTAAGAAGTTTGACACCCGGCCCAGGTCCCTCGGCCCTTCCTGGAATTCGCTATAGCAATTTTAGGTGCTTATATTAAGGAAATAAGGCCTCTGGGGGTCCGTGGGGCAAAATGCGGGGAACCAGGAGGGCGTGGCGGGTAGGCACCCATGTACGCACAACCACCTCATGGTGGTAAGAAGTTTGACACCCGGCCCAGGTCCCTCGGCATTTCCTGGAATCCGCTAGAGCAATTCTAGGTGCTTATATTAAGGAAATAAGGCCTCTGGGGACCGTGAAGCAAATTGCGGGTAACCAGGAGGGCGTGGCGGGTAGGCACCCATGTACGCACAACCACCTCATGGTGGTAAGAAGTCTGACACCCAGCCCAGGTCCCTCTGCCCTTCCTGGAATCCGCTAGAGCAATTCTAGGTGCTTATATTAAGGAAATAAGGCCTCTGGGGATCCATGGGGCAAATTGCGGGGAACCAGGAAGGCGTGGCGGGTAGGCACCTATGTACGCACAACCAAATCATGGTGGTAAGAAGTTTGACACCCGGCTCAGGTCCCTCGGCATTTCTTGGAATCCGCTAGAGCATTTCTAGGTGCTTATATTAAGGAAACAATGCTTCTGGGGATCCGTGGGGCAAAATGCGGGGAACCAGGAGGGCGTGGCGGGTAGGCACCCATGTACGCACAACCAACTCATGGTGGGAAGAAGTTTGACACCCAGCCCAGGTCCCTCGGCATTTCCTGGAATCCGCTAGAGCAATTCTAGGTGCTTATATTAAGGAAATAAGGCCTCTGGGGACCGTGGGGCAAATTGCGGGGAACCAGGAGGGCGTGGCGGGTAGGCACCCATGTACGCACAACCACCTCATGGTGGTAAGAAGTCTGACACCCAGCCCAGGTCCCTCGGCCCTTCCTGGAATCCGCTAGAGCAATTCTAAGTGCTTATATTAAGGAATTAAAGCCTCTGGGGATCCGTGGGGCAAAATGCGGGGAACCAGGAGGCCGTGGCGGGTAGGCACCCATGTACGCACAACCACCTCATGGTGGTAAGAAGTCTGACACCCAGCCCAGGTCCCTCGGCCCTTCCTGGAATCCGCTAGAGCAATTCTAAGTGCTTATATTAAGGAATTAAAGCCTCTGGGGATCCGTGGGGCAAAATGCGGGGAACCAGGAGGGCGTGGCGGGTAGGCACCAATGTACGCACAACCACCTCATGGTGGTAAGAAGTTTGACACCCGGCCCAGGTCCCTCGGCCCTTCCTGGAATTCGCTATAGCAATTTTAGGTGCTTATATTAAGGAAATAAGGCCTCTGGGGGTCCGTGGGGCAAAATGCGGGGAACCAGGAGGGCGTGGCGGGTAGGCACCCATGTACGCACAACCACCTCATGGTGGTAAGAAGTTTGACACCCGGCCCAGGTCCCTCGGCATTTCCTGGAATCCGCTAGAGCAATTCTAGGTGCTTATATTAAGGAAATAAGGCCTCTGGGGACCGTGAAGCAAATTGCGGGTAACCAGGAGGGCGTGGCGGGTAGGCACCCATGTACGCACAACCACCTCATGGTGGTAAGAAGTCTGACACCCAGCCCAGGTCCCTCTGCCCTTCCTGGAATCCGCTAGAGCAATTCTAGGTGCTTATATTAAGGAAATAAGGCCTCTGGGGATCCATGGGGCAAATTGCGGGGAACCAGGAAGGCGTGGCGGGTAGGCACCTATGTACGCACAACCAAATCATGGTGGTAAGAAGTTTGACACCCGGCTCAGGTCCCTCGGCATTTCTTGGAATCCGCTAGAGCATTTCTAGGTGCTTATATTAAGGAAACAATGCTTCTGGGGATCCGTGGGGCAAAATGCGGGGAACCAGGAGGGCGTGGCGGGTAGGCACCCATGTACGCACAACCAACTCATGGTGGGAAGAAGTTTGACACCCAGCCCAGGTCCCTCGGCATTTCCTGGAATCCGCTAGAGCAATTCTAGGTGCTTATATTAAGGAAATAAGGCCTCTGGGGACCGTGGGGCAAATTGCGGGGAACCAGGAGGGCGTGGCGGGTAGGCACCAATCTACGCACAACCACCTCATGGTGGTAAGAAGTTTGACACCCGGCCCAGGTCCCTCGGCTCTTCCTGGAATCCGTTATAGCAATTCTAGGTGCTTATAATAAGGAATTAAGGCCTCTGGGGGTCCGTGGGGCAAAATGCGGGGAACCAGGAGGGCGTGGCGGGTAGGCACCCATGTACGCACAACCACCTCATGGTGGTAAGAAGTTTGACACCCGGCCCAGGTCCCTCGGCATTTCCTGGAATCCGCTAGAGCAATTCTAGGTGCTTATATTAAGGAAATAAGGCCTCTGGGGACCGTGGGGCAAATTGCGGGTAACCAGGAGGGCGTGGCGGGTAGGCACCCATGTACGCACAACCACCTCATGGTGGTAAGAAGTCTGACACCCAGCCCAGGTCCCTCTGCCCTTCCTGGAATCCGCTAGAGCAATTCTAGGTGCTTATATTAAGGAAATAAGGCCTCTGGGGATCCATGGGGCAAATTGCGGGGAACCAGGAAGGCGTGGCGGGTAGGCACCTATGTACGCACAACCAAATCATGGTGGTAAGAAGTTTGACACCGAGCCCAGGTCCCTCGGCCCTTCCTGGAATCGGTTATAGCAATTCTAGGTGCTTATATTAAGGAAACAAGGCTTCTGGGGATCCGTGGGGCAAAATGCGGGGAACCAGGAGGGCGTGGCGGGTAGGCACCCATGTACGCACAACCACCTCATGGTGGTAAGAAGTTTGACACCCGGCCCAGGTCCCTCGGCCCTTCCTGGAATTCGCTATAGCAATTCTAGGTGCTTATATTAAGGAAATAAGGCCTCTGGGGACCGTGGGGCAAATTGCGGGGAACCAGGAGGGCGTGGCGGGTAGGCACCCATGTACGCACAACCACCTCATGGTGGTAAGAAGTCTGACACCCAGCCCAGGTCCCTCGGCCCTTCCTGGAATCCGCTAGAGCAATTCTAAGTGCTTATATTAAGGAATTAAAGCCTCTGGGGATCCGTGGGGCAAAATGCGGGGAACCAGGAGGGCGTGGCGGGTAGGCACCCATGTACGCACAACCACCTCATGGTGGTAAGAAGTTTGACACCCGGCCCAGGTCCCTCGGCCCTTCCTGGAATCCGCTATAGCAATTCTAGGTACTTATAATAAGGAATTAAGGCCTCTGGGGATCCGGGGGGCAAAATGTGGGGAACGAGAAGGGCGTGGCGGGTAGGCACCCATGTACGCACAACCACCTCATGGTGGGAAGAAGTTTGACACCCGGCCCAGGTCCCTCGGCTCTTCCTGGAATCCGTTATAGCAATTCTAGGTGCTTATAATAAGGAATTAAGGCCTCTGGGGGTCCGTGGGGCAAAATGCGGGGAACCAGGAGGGCGTGGCGGGTAGGCACCCATGTACGCACAACCACCTCATGGTGGTAAGAAGTTTGACACCCGGCCCAGGTCCCTCGGCATTTCCTGGAATCCGCTAGAGCAATTCTAGGTGCTTATATTAAGGAAATAAGGCCTCTGGGGATCCATGGGGCAAATTGCGGGGAACCAGGAGGGCGTGGCGGGTAGGCACCTATGTACGCACAACCAACTCATGGTGGTAAGAAGTTTGACACCCAGCCTAGGTCCCTCGGCCCTTCCTGGAATCGGTTATAGCAATTCTAGGTGCTTATATTAAGGAAACAAGGCTTCTGGGGATCCGTGGGGCAAAATGCGGGGAACCAGGAGGGCGTGGCGGGTAGGCACCCATGTACGCACAACCACCTCATGGTGGTAAGAAGTTTGACACCCGGCCCAGGTCCCTCGGCCCTTCCTGGAATTCGCTATAGCAATTCTAGGTGCTTATATTAAGGAAATAAGGCCTCTGGGGACCGTGGGGCAAATTGCGGGTAACCAGGAGGGCGTGGCGGGTAGGCACCCATGTACGCACAACCACCTCATGGTGGTAAGAAGTCTGACACCCAGCCCAGGTCCCTCTGCCCTTCCTGGAATCCGCTAGAGCAATTCTAAGTGCTTATATTAAGGAATTAAAGCCTCTGGGGGTCCGTGGGGCAAAATGCGGGGAACCAGGAGGGCGCGGCGGGTAGACACCCATGTACGCACAACCACCTCATGGTGGTAAGAAGTTTGACACCCGGCTCAGGTCCCTCGGCATTTCTTGGAATCCGCTAGAGCATTTCTAGGTGCTTATATTAAGGAAACAATGCTTCTGGGGATCCGTGGGGCAAAATGCGGGGAACCAGGAGGGCGTGGCGGGTAGGCACCCATGTACGCACAACCAACTCATGGTGGGAAGAAGTTTTACACCCAGCCCAGGTCCCTCGGCATTTCCTGGAATCCGCTAGAGCAATTCTAGGTGCTTATATTAAGGAAATAAGGCCTCTGGGGACCGTGGGGCAAATTGCGGGGAACCAGGAGGGCGTGGCGGGTAGGCACCCATGTACGCACAACCACCTCATGGTGGTAAGAAGTCTGACACCCAGCCCAGGTCCCTCGGCCCTTCCTGGAATCCGCTAGAGCAATTCTAAGTGCTTATATTAAGGAATTAAAGCCTCTGGGGATCCGTGGGGCAAAATGCGGGGAACCAGGAGGCCGTGGCGGGTAGGCACCCATGTACGCACAACCACCTCATGGTGGTAAGAAGTCTGACACCCAGCCCAGGTCCCTCGGCCCTTCCTGGAATCCGCTAAAGCAATTCTAAGTGCTTATATTAAGGAATTAAAGCCTCTGGGGATCCGTGGGGCAAAATGCGGGGAACCAGGAGGGCGTGGCGGGTAGGCACCAATGTACGCACAACCACCTCATGGTGGTAAGAAGTTTGACACCCGGCCCAGGTCCCTCGGCCCTTCCTGGAATTCGCTATAGCAATTTTAGGTGCTTATATTAAGGAAATAAGGCCTCTGGGGACCGTGGGGCCAATTGCGGGGAACCAGGAGGGCGTGGCGGGTAGGCACCCATGTACGCACAACCACCTCATGGTGGTAAGAAGTCTGACACCCAGCCCAGGTCCCTCGGCCCTTCCTGGAATCCGCTAGAGCAATTCTAAGTGCTTATATTAAGGAATTAAAGCCTCTGGGGATCCGTGGGGCAAAATGCGGGGAACCAGGAGGGCGTGGCGGGTAGGCACCCATGTACGCACAACCACCTCATGGTGGTAAGAAGTTTGACACCCGGCCCAGGTCCCTCGGCATTTCCTGGAATCCGCTAGAGCAATTCTAGGTGCTTATATTAAGGAAATAAGGCCTCTGGGGACCGTGGGGCAAATTGCGGGGAACCAGGAGGGCGTGGCGGGTAGGCACCTATGTACGCACAACCAACTCATGGTGGTAAGAAGTTTGACACCCAGCCCAGGTCCCTCGGCCCTTCCTGGAATCGGTTATAGCAATTCTAGGTGCTTATATTAAGGAAACAAGGCTTCTGGGGATCCGTGGGGCAAAATGCGGGGAACCAGGAGGGCGTGGCGGGTAGGCACCCAAGTACGCACAACCACCTCATGGTGGTAAGAAGTTTGACACCCGGCCCAGGTCCCTCGGCCCTTCCTGGAATTCGCTATAGCAATTCTAGGTGCTTATATTAAGTAAACAAGGCTTCTGGGGATCCGTGGGGCAAAATGCGGGGAACCAGGTGGGCGTGGCGGGTAGGCACCCATGTACGCACAACCAACTCATGGTGGTAAGAAGTTTGACACCCAGCCCAGGTCCCTCGGCATTTCCTGGAATCCGCTAGAGCATTTCTAGGTGCTTATATTAAGGAAATAAGGCCTCTGGGGACCGTGGGGCAAATTGCGGGGAACCAGGAGGGCGTGGCGGGTAGGCACCTATGTACGCACAACCACCTCATGGTGGTAAGAAGTCTGACACCCAGCCCAGGTCCCTCGGCCCTTCCTGGAATCCGCTAGAGCAATTCTAAGTGCTTATATTAATGGAATTAAAGCCTCTGGGGATCCGTGGGGCAAATTGCGGGGAACCAGGAGGGCGTGGCGGGTAGGCACCCATGTACGCACAACCACCTCATGGTGGTAAGAAATCTGACACCCCGCCCAGGTCCCTCTGCCCTTCCTGGAATCCGCTAGAGCAATTCTAGGTGCTTATATTAAGGAAATAAGGCCTCTGGGGATCCATGGGGCAAATTGCGGGGAACCAGGAAGGCGTGGCGGGTAGGCACCTATGTACGCACAACCAAATCATGGTGGTAAGAAGTTTGACACCCAGCCCAGGTCCCTCGGCCCTTCCTGGAATCGGTTATAGCAATTCTAGGTGCTTATATTAAGGAAACAAGGCTTCTGGGGATCCGTGGGGCAAAATGCGGGGAACCAGGAGGGCGTGGCGGGTAGGCACCCATGTACGCACAACCACCTCATGGTGGTAAGAAGTTTGACACCCGGCCCAGGTCCCTCGGCCCTTCCTGGAATTCGCTATAGCAATTCTAGGTGCTTATATTAAGGAAATAAGGCCTCTGGGGACCGTGGGGCAAATTGCGGGTAACCAGGAGGGCGTGGCGGGTAGGCACCCATGTACGCACAACCACCTCATGGTGGTAAGAAGTCTGACACCCAGCCCAGGTCCCTCTGCCCTTCCTGGAATCCGCTAGAGCAATTCTAAGTGCTTATATTAAGGAATTAAAGCCTCTGGGGGTCCGTGGGGCAAAATGCGGGGAACCAGGAGGGCGCGGCGGGTAGACACCCATGTACGCACAACCACCTCATGGTGGTAAGAAGTTTGACACCCGGCTCAGGTCCCTCGGCATTTCCTGGAATCCGCTAGAGCATTTCTAGGTGCTTATATTAAGGAAACAAGGCTTCTGGGGATCCGTGGGGTAAAATGCGGGGAACCAGGAGGGCGTGGCGGGTAGGCACCCATGTACGCACAACCAACTCATGGTGGGAAGAAGTTTGACACCCAGCCCAGGTCCCTC
Organism: Candelabrum cocksii; assembly: GCA_963930725.1. NCBI lineage: Eukaryota > Metazoa > Cnidaria > Hydrozoa > Anthoathecata > Candelabridae > Candelabrum > Candelabrum cocksii. The sequence goes on along the minus strand of OZ005671.1, from coordinate 8,992,451 downwards.
GGCATTTCCTGGAATCCGCTAGAGCAATTCTAAGTGCTTATATTAAGGAATTAAAGCCTCTGGGGATCCGTGGGGCAAAATGCGGGGAACCAGGAGGCCGTGGCGGGTAGGCACCCATGTACGCACAACCACCTCATGGTGGTAAGAAGTTTGACACCCGGCCCAGGTCCCTCGGCCCTTCCTGGAATTCGCTATAGCAATTCTAGGTGCTTATATTAAGGAAATAAGGCCTCTGGGGACCGTGGGGCAAATTGCGGGGAACCAGGAGGGCGTGGCGGGTAGGTACCCATGTACGCACAACCACCTCATGGTGGTAAGAAGTTTGACACCCGGCCCAGGTCCCTCGGCATTTCCTGGAATCCGCTAGAGCAATTCTAGGTGCTTATATTAAGGAAATAAGGCCTCTGGGGATCCATGGGGCAAATTGCGGGGAACCAGGAGGGCGTGGCGGGTAGGCACCTATGTAGGCACAACCAACTCATGGTGGTAAGAAGTTTGACACCCAGCCCAGGTCCCTCGGCCCTTCCTGGAATCGGTTATAGCAATTCTAGGTGCTTATATTAAGGAAACAAGGCTTCTGGGGATCCGTGGGGCAAAATGCGGGGAACCAGGAGGGCGTGGCGGGTAGGCACCCATGTACGCACAACCACCTCATGGTGGTAAGAAGTTTGACACCCGGCCCAGGTCCCTCGGTCCTTCCTGGAATTCGCTATAGCAATTCTAGGTGCTTATATTAAGTAAACAAGGCTTCTGGGGATCCGTGGGGCAAAATGCGGGGAACCAGGAGGGCGTGGCGGGTAGGCACCCATGTACGCACAACCAACTCATGGTGGTAAGAAGTTTGACACCCAGCCCAGGTCCCTCGGCATTTCCTGGAATCCGCTAGAGCAATTCTAGGTGCTTATATTAAGGAAATAAGGCCTCTGGGGACCGTGGGGCAAATTGCGGGGAACCAGGAGGGCGTGGCGGGTAGGCACCTATGTACGCACAACCACCTCATGGTGGTAAGAAGTCTGACACCCAGCCCAGGTCCCTCGGCCCTTCCTGGAATCCGCTAGAGCAATTCTAAGTGCTTATATTAATGGAATTAAAGCCTCTGGGGATCCGTGGGGCAAATTGCGGGGAACCAGGAGGGCGTGGCGGGTAGGCACCCATGTACGCACAACCACCTCATGGTGGTAAGAAATCTGACACCCGGCCCAGGTCCCTCGGCCCTTCCTGGAATCCGCTAGAGCAATTCTAAGTGCTTATATTAAGGAATTAAACCTCTGGGGATCCGTGGGGCAAAATGCGGGGAACCAGGAGGGCGTGGCGGGTAGGCACCCATGTACGCACAACCACCTCATGGTGGTAAGAAGTTTGACACCCGGCCCAGGTCCCTCGGCATTTCCTGGAATCTGCTAGAGCAATTCTAGGTGCTTATATTAAGGAAATAAGGCCTCTGGGGACCGTGGGGCAAATTGCGGGGAACCAGGAGGGCGTGGTGGGTAGGCACCCATGTACGCACAACCACCTCATGGTGGTAAGAAGTCTGACACCCAGCCCAGGTCCCTCGGCCCTTCCTGGAATCCGCTAGAGCAATTCTAAGTGCTTATATTAAGGAATTAAAGCCTCTGGGGATCCGTGGGGCAAAATGCGGGGAACCAGGAGGGCGTGGCGGGTAGGCACCCATGTACGCACAACCAACTCATGGTGGGAAGAAGTTTTACACCCAGCCCAGGTCCCTCGGCATTTCCTGGAATCCGCTAGAGCAATTCTAGGTGCTTATATTAAGGAAATAAGGCCTCTGGGGACCGTGGGGCAAATTGCGGGGAACCAGGAGGGCGTGGCGGGTAGGCACCCATGTACGCACAACCACCTCATGGTGGTAAGAAGTCTGACACCCAGCCCAGGTCCCTCGGCCCTTCCTGGAATCCGCTAGAGCAATTCTAAGTGCTTATATTAAGGAATTAAAGCCTCTGGGGATCCGTGGGGCAAAATGCGGGGAACCAGGAGGCCGTGGCGGGTAGGCACCCATGTACGCACAACCACCTCATGGTGGTAAGAAGTCTGACACCCAGCCCAGGTCCCTCGGCCCTTCCTGGAATCCGCTAGAGCAATTCTAAGTGCTTATATTAAGGAATTAAAGCCTCTGGGGATCCGTGGGGCAAAATGCGGGGAACCAGGAGGGCGTGGCGGGTAGGCACCAATGTACGCACAACCACCTCATGGTGGTAAGAAGTTTGACACCCGGCCCAGGTCCCTCGGCCCTTCCTGGAATTCGCTATAGCAATTTTAGGTGCTTATATTAAGGAAATAAGGCCTCTGGGGACCGTGGGGCCAATTGCGGGGAACCAGGAGGGCGTGGCGGGTAGGCACCCATGTACGCACAACCACCTCATGGTGGTAAGAAGTCTGACACCCAGCCCAGGTCCCTCGGCCCTTCCTGGAATCCGCTAGAGCAATTCTAAGTGCTTATATTAAGGAATTAAAGCCTCTGGGGATCCGTGGGGCAAAATGCGGGGAACCAGGAGGGCGTGGCGGGTAGGCACCCATGTACGCACAACCACCTCATGGTGGTAAGAAGTTTGACACCCGGCCCAGGTCCCTCGGCATTTCCTGGAATCCGCTAGAGCAATTCTAGGTGCTTATATTAAGGAAATAAGGCCTCTGGGGACCGTGGGGCAAATTGCGGGGAACCAGGAGGGCGTGGCGGGTAGGCACCTATGTACGCACAACCAACTCATGGTGGTAAGAAGTTTGACACCCAGCCCAGGTCCCTCGGCCCTTCCTGGAATCGGTTATAGCAATTCTAGGTGCTTATATTAAGGAAACAAGGCTTCTGGGGATCCGTGGGGCAAAATGCGGGGAACCAGGAGGGCGTGGCGGGTAGGCACCCAAGTACGCACAACCACCTCATGGTGGTAAGAAGTTTGACACCCGGCCCAGGTCCCTCGGCCCTTCCTGGAATTCGCTATAGCAATTCTAGGTGCTTATATTAAGTAAACAAGGCTTCTGGGGATCCGTGGGGCAAAATGCGGGGAACCAGGTGGGCGTGGCGGGTAGGCACCCATGTACGCACAACCAACTCATGGTGGTAAGAAGTTTGACACCCAGCCCAGGTCCCTCGGCATTTCCTGGAATCCGCTAGAGCATTTCTAGGTGCTTATATTAAGGAAATAAGGCCTCTGGGGTCCGTGGGGCAAATTGCGGGGAACCAGGAGGGCGTGGCGGGTAGGCACCTATGTACGCACAACCACCTCATGGTGGTAAGAAGTCTGACACCCAGCCCAGGTCCCTCGGCCCTTCCTGGAATCCGCTAGAGCAATTCTAAGTGCTTATATTAATGGAATTAAAGCCTCTGGGGATCCGTGGGGCAAATTGCGGGGAACCAGGAGGGCGTGGCGGGTAGGCACCCATGTACGCACAACCACCTCATGGTGGTAAGAAATCTGACACCCCGCCCAGGTCCCTCTGCCCTTCCTGGAATCCGCTAGAGCAATTCTAGGTGCTTATATTAAGGAAATAAGGCCTCTGGGGATCCATGGGGCAAATTGCGGGGAACCAGGAAGGCGTGGCGGGTAGGCACCTATGTACGCACAACCAAATCATGGTGGTAAGAAGTTTGACACCCAGCCCAGGTCCCTCGGCCCTTCCTGGAATCGGTTATAGCAATTCTAGGTGCTTATATTAAGGAAACAAGGCTTCTGGGGATCCGTGGGGCAAAATGCGGGGAACCAGGAGGGCGTGGCGGGTAGGCACCCATGTACGCACAACCACCTCATGGTGGTAAGAAGTTTGACACCCGGCCCAGGTCCCTCGGCCCTTCCTGGAATTCGCTATAGCAATTCTAGGTGCTTATATTAAGGAAATAAGGCCTCTGGGGACCGTGGGGCAAATTGCGGGTAACCAGGAGGGCGTGGCGGGTAGGCACCCATGTACGCACAACCACCTCATGGTGGTAAGAAGTCTGACACCCAGCCCAGGTCCCTCTGCCCTTCCTGGAATCCGCTAGAGCAATTCTAAGTGCTTATATTAAGGAATTAAAGCCTCTGGGGGTCCGTGGGGCAAAATGCGGGGAACCAGGAGGGCGCGGCGGGTAGACACCCATGTACGCACAACCACCTCATGGTGGTAAGAAGTTTGACACCCGGCTCAGGTCCCTCGGCATTTCCTGGAATCCGCTAGAGCATTTCTAGGTGCTTATATTAAGGAAACAAGGCTTCTGGGGATCCGTGGGGTAAAATGCGGGGAACCAGGAGGGCGTGGCGGGTAGGCACCCATGTACGCACAACCAACTCATGGTGGGAAGAAGTTTGACACCCAGCCCAGGTCCCTCGGCATTTCCTGGAATCCGCTAGAGCAATTCTAAGTGCTTATATTAAGGAATTAAAGCCTCTGGGGATCCGTGGGGCAAAATGCGGGGAACCAGGAGGCCGTGGCGGGTAGGCACCCATGTACGCACAACCACCTCATGGTGGTAAGAAGTTTGACACCCGGCCCAGGTCCCTCGGCCCTTCCTGGAATTCGCTATAGCAATTCTAGGTGCTTATATTAAGGAAATAAGGCCTCTGGGGACCGTGGGGCAAATTGCGGGGAACCAGGAGGGCGTGGCGGGTAGGTACCCATGTACGCACAACCACCTCATGGTGGTAAGAAGTTTGACACCCGGCCCAGGTCCCTCGGCATTTCCTGGAATCCGCTAGAGCAATTCTAGGTGCTTATATTAAGGAAATAAGGCCTCTGGGGATCCATGGGGCAAATTGCGGGGAACCAGGAGGGCGTGGCGGGTAGGCACCTATGTAGGCACAACCAACTCATGGTGGTAAGAAGTTTGACACCCAGCCCAGGTCCCTCGGCCCTTCCTGGAATCGGTTATAGCAATTCTAGGTGCTTATATTAAGGAAACAAGGCTTCTGGGGATCCGTGGGGCAAAATGCGGGGAACCAGGAGGGCGTGGCGGGTAGGCACCCATGTACGCACAACCACCTCATGGTGGTAAGAAGTTTGACACCCGGCCCAGGTCCCTCGGCCCTTCCTGGAATTCGCTATAGCAATTCTAGGTGCTTATATTAAGTAAACAAGGCTTCTGGGGATCCGTGGGGCAAAATGCGGGGAACCAGGAGGGCGTGGCGGGTAGGCACCCATGTACGCACAACCAACTCATGGTGGTAAGAAGTTTGACACCCAGCCCAGGTCCCTCGGCATTTCCTGGAATCCGCTAGAGCAATTCTAGGTGCTTATATTAAGGAAATAAGGCCTCTGGGGACCGTGGGGCAAATTGCGGGGAACCAGGAGGGCGTGGCGGGTAGGCACCTATGTACGCACAACCACCTCATGGTGGTAAGAAGTCTGACACCCAGCCCAGGTCCCTCGGCCCTTCCTGGAATCCGCTAGAGCAATTCTAAGTGCTTATATTAATGGAATTAAAGCCTCTGGGGATCCGTGGGGCAAATTGCGGGGAACCAGGAGGGCGTGGCGGGTAGGCACCCATGTACGCACAACCACCTCATGGTGGTAAGAAATCTGACACCCGGCCCAGGTCCCTCGGCCCTTCCTGGAATCCGCTAGAGCAATTCTAAGTGCTTATATTAAGGAATTAAACCTCTGGGGATCCGTGGGGCAAAATGCGGGGAACCAGGAGGGCGTGGCGGGTAGGCACCCATGTACGCACAACCACCTCATGGTGGTAAGAAGTTTGACACCCGGCCCAGGTCCCTCGGCATTTCCTGGAATCTGCTAGAGCAATTCTAGGTGCTTATATTAAGGAAATAAGGCCTCTGGGGACCGTGGGGCAAATTGCGGGGAACCAGGAGGGCGTGGTGGGTAGGCACCCATGTACGCACAACCACCTCATGGTGGTAAGAAGTCTGACACCCAGCCCAGGTCCCTCGGCCCTTCCTGGAATCCGCTAGAGCAATTCTAAGTGCTTATATTAAGGAATTAAAGCCTCTGGGGATCCGTGGGGCAAAATGCGGGGAACCAGGAGGGCGTGGCGGGTAGGCACCAATGTACGCACAACCACCTCATGGTGGTAAGAAGTTTGACACCCGGCCCAGGTCCCTCGGCCCTTCCTGGAATTCGCTATAGCAATTTTAGGTGCTTATATTAAGGAAATAAGGCCTCTGGGGACCGTGGGGCAAATTGCGGGGAACCAGGAGGGCGTGGCGGGTAGGCACCCATGTACGCACAACCACCTCATGGTGGTAAGAAGTCTGACACCCAGCCCAGGTCCCTCGGCCCTTCCTGGAATCCGCTAGAGCAATTCTAAGTGCTTATATTAAGGAATTAAAGCCTCTGGGGATCCGTGGGGCAAAATGCGGGGAACCAGGAGGGCGTGGCGGGTAGGCACCCATGTACGCACAACCACCTCATGGTGGTAAGAAGTTTGACACCCGGCCCAGGTCCCTCGGCCCTTCCTGGAATCCGCTATAGCAATTCTAGGTACTTATAATAAGGAATTAAGGCCTCTGGGGATCCGGGGGGCAAAATGTGGGGAACGAGAAGGGCGTGGCGGGTAGGCACCCATGTACGCACAACCACCTCATGGTGGTAAGAAGTTTGACACCCGGCCCAGGTCCCTCGGCCCTTCCTGGAATTCGCTATAGCAATTTTAGGTGCTTATATTAAGGAAATAAGGCCTCTGGGGACCGTGGGGCAAATTGCGGGGAACCAGGAGGGCGTGGCGGGTAGGCACCCATGTACGCACAACCACCTCATGGTGGTAAGAAGTCTGACACCCAGCCCAGGTCCCTCGGCCCTTCCTGGAATCCGCTAGAGCAATTCTAAGTGCTTATATTAAGGAATTAAAGCCTCTGGGGATCCGTGGGGCAAAATGCGGGGAACCAGGAGGGCGTGGCGGGTAGGCACCCATGTACGCACAACCACCTCATGGTGGTAAGAAGTTTGACACCCGGCCCAGGTCCCTCGGCATTTCCTGGAATCCGCTAGAGCAATTCTAGGTGCTTATATTAAGGAAATAAGGCCTCTGGGGACCGTGGGGCAAATTGCGGGGAACCAGGAGGGCGTGGCGGGTAGGCACCTATGTACGCACAACCAACTCATGGTGGTAAGAAGTTTGACACCCAGCCCAGGTCCCTCGGCCCTTCCTGGAATCGGTTATAGCAATTCTAGGTGCTTATATTAAGGAAACAAGGCTTCTGGGGATCCGTGGGGCAAAATGCGGGGAACCAGGAGGGCGTGGCGGGTAGGCACCCATGTACGCACAACCACCTCATGGTGGTAAGAAGTTTGACACCCGGCCCAGGTCCCTCGGCCCTTCCTGGAATTCGCTATAGCAATTCTAGGTGCTTATATTAAGTAAACAAGGCTTCTGGGGATCCGTGGGGCAAAATGCGGGGAACCAGGTGGGCGTGGCGGGTAGGCACCCATGTACGCACAACCAACTCATGGTGGGAAGAAGTTTGACACCCAGCCCAGGTCCCTCGGCATTTCCTGGAATCCGCTAGAGCAATTCTAAGTGCTTATATTAAGGAATTAAAGCCTCTGGGGATCCGTGGGGCAAAATGCGGGGAACCAGGAGGCCGTGGCGGGTAGGCACCCATGTACGCACAACCACCTCATGGTGGTAAGAAGTTTGACACCCGGCCCAGGTCCCTCGGCATTTCCTGGAATCCGCTAGAGCATTTCTAGGTGCTTATATTAAGGAAATAAGGCCTCTGGGGACCGTGGGGCAAATTGCGGGGAACCAGGAGGGCGTGGCGGGTAGGCACCTATGTACGCACAACCACCTCATGGTGGTAAGAAGTCTGACACCCAGCCCAGGTCCCTCGGCCCTTCCTGGAATCCGCTAGAGCAATTCTAAGTGCTTATATTAATGGAATTAAAGCCTCTGGGGATCCGTGGGGCAAATTGCGGGGAACCAGGAGGGCGTGGCGGGTAGGCACCCATGTACGCACAACCACCTCATGGTGGTAAGAAATCTGACACCCCGCCCAGGTTCCTCTGCCCTTCCTGGAATCCGCTAGAGCAATTCTAGGTGCTTATATTAAGGAAATAAGGCCTCTGGGGATCCATGGGGCAAATTGCGGGGAACCAGGAAGGCGTGGCGGGTAGGCACCTATGTACGCACAACCAAATCATGGTGGTAAGAAGTTTGACACCCAGCCCAGGTCCCTCGGCCCTTCCTGGAATCGGTTATAGCAATTCTAGGTGCTTATATTAAGGAAACAAGGCTTCTGGGGATCCGTGGGGCAAAATGCGGGGAACCAGGAGGGCGTGGCGGGTAGGCACCCATGTACGCACAACCACCTCATGGTGGTAAGAAGTTTGACACCCGGCCCAGGTCCCTCGGCCCTTCCTGGAATTCGCTATAGCAATTCTAGGTGCTTATATTAAGGAAATAAGGCCTCTGGGGACCGTGGGGCAAATTGCGGGTAACCAGGAGGGCGTGGCGGGTAGGCACCCATGTACGCACAACCACCTCATGGTGGTAAGAAGTCTGACACCCAGCCCAGGTCCCTCTGCCCTTCCTGGAATCCGCTAGAGCAATTCTAAGTGCTTATATTAAGGAATTAAAGCCTCTGGGGGTCCGTGGGGCAAAATGCGGGGAACCAGGAGGGCGCGGCGGGTAGACACCCATGTACGCACAACCACCTCATGGTGGTAAGAAGTTTGACACCCGGCTCAGGTCCCTCGGCATTTCCTGGAATCCGCTAGAGCATTTCTAGGTGCTTATATTAAGGAAACAAGGCTTCTGGGGATCCGTGGGGTAAAATGCGGGGAACCAGGAGGGCGTGGCGGGTAGGCACCCATGTACGCACAACCAACTCATGGTGGGAAGAAGTTTGACACCCAGCCCAGGTCCCTCGGCATTTCCTGGAATCCGCTAGAGCAATTCTAAGTGCTTATATTAAGGAATTAAAGCCTCTGGGGATCCGTGGGGCAAAATGCGGGGAACCAGGAGGCCGTGGCGGGTAGGCACCCATGTACGCACAACCACCTCATGGTGGTAAGAAGTTTGACACCCGGCCCAGGTCCCTCGGCCCTTCCTGGAATTCGCTATAGCAATTCTAGGTGCTTATATTAAGGAAATAAGGCCTCTGGGGACCGTGGGGCAAATTGCGGGGAACCAGGAGGGCGTGGCGGGTAGGTACCCATGTACGCACAACCACCTCATGGTGGTAAGAAGTTTGACACCCGGCCCAGGTCCCTCGGCATTTCCTGGAATCCGCTAGAGCAATTCTAGGTGCTTATATTAAGGAAATAAGGCCTCTGGGGATCCATGGGGCAAATTGCGGGGAACCAGGAGGGCGTGGCGGGTAGGCACCTATGTAGGCACAACCAACTCATGGTGGTAAGAAGTTTGACACCCAGCCCAGGTCCCTCGGCCCTTCCTGGAATCGGTTATAGCAATTCTAGGTGCTTATATTAAGGAAACAAGGCTTCTGGGGATCCGTGGGGCAAAATGCGGGGAACCAGGAGGGCGTGGCGGGTAGGCACCCATGTACGCACAACCACCTCATGGTGGTAAGAAGTTTGACACCCGGCCCAGGTCCCTCGGCCCTTCCTGGAATTCGCTATAGCAATTCTAGGTGCTTATATTAAGTAAACAAGGCTTCTGGGGATCCGTGGGGCAAAATGCGGGGAACCAGGAGGGCGTGGCGGGTAGGCACCCATGTACGCACAACCAACTCATGGTGGTAAGAAGTTTGACACCCAGCCCAGGTCCCTCGGCATTTCCTGGAATCCGCTAGAGCAATTCTAGGTGCTTATATTAAGGAAATAAGGCCTCTGGGGACCGTGGGGCAAATTGCGGGGAACCAGGAGGGCGTGGCGGGTAGGCACCTATGTACGCACAACCACCTCATGGTGGTAAGAAGTTTGACACCCGGCCCAGGTCCCTCGGCCCTTCCTGGAATTCGCTATAGCAATTCTAGGTGCTTATATTAAGGAAATAAGGCCTCTGGGGACCGTGGGGCAAATTGCGGGTAACCAGGAGGGCGTGGCGGGTAGGCACCCATGTACGCACAACCACCTCATGGTGGTAAGAAGTCTGACACCCAGCCCAGGTCCCTCTGCCCTTCCTGGAATCCGCTAGAGCAATTCTAAGTGCTTATATTAAGGAATTAAAGCCTCTGGGGGTCCGTGGGGCAAAATGCGGGGAACCAGGAGGGCGCGGCGGGTAGACACCCATGTACGCACAACCACCTCATGGTGGTAAGAAGTTTGACACCCGGCTCAGGTCCCTCGGCATTTCCTGGAATCCGCTAGAGCATTTCTAGGTGCTTATATTAAGGAAACAAGGCTTCTGGGGATCCGTGGGGTAAAATGCGGGGAACCAGGAGGGCGTGGCGGGTAGGCACCCATGTACGCACAACCAACTCATGGTGGGAAGAAGTTTGACACCCAGCCCAGGTCCCTCGGCATTTCCTGGAATCCGCTAGAGCAATTCTAAGTGCTTATATTAAGGAATTAAAGCCTCTGGGGATCCGTGGGGCAAAATGCGGGGAACCAGGAGGCCGTGGCGGGTAGGCACCCATGTACGCACAACCACCTCATGGTGGTAAGAAGTTTGACACCCGGCCCAGGTCCCTCGGCCCTTCCTGGAATTCGCTATAGCAATTCTAGGTGCTTATATTAAGGAAATAAGGCCTCTGGGGACCGTGGGGCAAATTGCGGGGAACCAGGAGGGCGTGGCGGGTAGGTACCCATGTACGCACAACCACCTCATGGTGGTAAGAAGTTTGACACCCGGCCCAGGTCCCTCGGCATTTCCTGGAATCCGCTAGAGCAATTCTAGGTGCTTATATTAAGGAAATAAGGCCTCTGGGGATCCATGGGGCAAATTGCGGGGAACCAGGAGGGCGTGGCGGGTAGGCACCTATGTAGGCACAACCAACTCATGGTGGTAAGAAGTTTGACACCCAGCCCAGGTCCCTCGGCCCTTCCTGGAATCGGTTATAGCAATTCTAGGTGCTTATATTAAGGAAACAAGGCTTCTGGGGATCCGTGGGGCAAAATGCGGGGAACCAGGAGGGCGTGGCGGGTAGGCACCCATGTACGCACAACCACCTCATGGTGGTAAGAAGTTTGACACCCGGCCCAGGTCCCTCGGCCCTTCCTGGAATTCGCTATAGCAATTCTAGGTGCTTATATTAAGTAAACAAGGCTTCTGGGGATCCGTGGGGCAAAATGCGGGGAACCAGGAGGGCGTGGCGGGTAGGCACCCATGTACGCACAACCAACTCATGGTGGTAAGAAGTTTGACACCCAGCCCAGGTCCCTCGGCATTTCCTGGAATCCGCTAGAGCAATTCTAGGTGCTTATATTAAGGAAATAAGGCCTCTGGGGACCGTGGGGCAAATTGCGGGGAACCAGGAGGGCGTGGCGGGTAGGCACCTATGTACGCACAACCACCTCATGGTGGTAAGAAGTCTGACACCCAGCCCAGGTCCCTCGGCCCTTCCTGGAATCCGCTAGAGCAATTCTAAGTGCTTATATTAATGGAATTAAAGCCTCTGGGGATCCGTGGGGCAAATTGCGGGGAACCAGGAGGGCGTGGCGGGTAGGCACCCATGTACGCACAACCACCTCATGGTGGTAAGAAATCTGACACCCGGCCCAGGTCCCTCGGCCCTTCCTGGAATCCGCTAGAGCAATTCTAAGTGCTTATATTAAGGAATTAAACCTCTGGGGATCCGTGGGGCAAAATGCGGGGAACCAGGAGGGCGTGGCGGGTAGGCACCCATGTACGCACAACCACCTCATGGTGGTAAGAAGTTTGACACCCGGCCCAGGTCCCTCGGCATTTCCTGGAATCTGCTAGAGCAATTCTAGGTGCTTATATTAAGGAAATAAGGCCTCTGGGGACCGTGGGGCAAATTGCGGGGAACCAGGAGGGCGTGGTGGGTAGGCACCCATGTACGCACAACCACCTCATGGTGGTAAGAAGTCTGACACCCAGCCCAGGTCCCTCGGCCCTTCCTGGAATCCGCTAGAGCAATTCTAAGTGCTTATATTAAGGAATTAAAGCCTCTGGGGATCCGTGGGGCAAAATGCGGGGAACCAGGAGGGCGTGGCGGGTAGGCACCAATGTACGCACAACCACCTCATGGTGGTAAGAAGTTTGACACCCGGCCCAGGTCCCTCGGCCCTTCCTGGAATTCGCTATAGCAATTTTAGGTGGTTATATTAAGGAAATAAGACCTCTGGGGACCGTGGGGCAAATTGCGGGGAACCAGGAGGGCGTGGCGGGTAGGCACCCATGTACGCACAACCACCTCATGGTGGTAAGAAGTCTGACACCCAGCCCAGGTCCCTCGGCCCTTCCTGGAATCCGCTAGAGCAATTCTAAGTGCTTATATTAAGGAATTAAAGCCTCTGGGGATCCGTGGGGCAAAATGCGGGGAACCAGGAGGGCGTGGCGGGTAGGCACCCATGTACGCACAACCACCTCATGGTGGTAAGAAGTTTGACACCCGGCCCAGGTCCCTCGGCCCTTCCTGGAATCCGCTATAGCAATTCTAGGTACTTATAATAAGGAATTAAGGCCTCTGGGGATCCGGGGGGCAAAATGTGGGGAACGAGAAGGGCGTGGCGGGTAGGCACCCATGTACGCACAACCACCTCATGGTGGTAAGAAGTTTGACACCCGGCCCAGGTCCCTCGGCCCTTCCTGGAATTCGCTATAGCAATTTTAGGTGCTTATATTAAGGAAATAAGGCCTCTGGGGACCGTGGGGCAAATTGCGGGGAACCAGGAGGGCGTGGCGGGTAGGCACCCATGTACGCACAACCACCTCATGGTGGTAAGAAGTCTGACACCCAGCTCAGGTCCCTCGGCCCTTCCTGGAATCCGCTAGAGCAATTCTAAGTGCTTATATTAAGGAATTAAAGCCTCTGGGGATCCGTGGGGCAAAATGCGGGGAACCAGGAGGGCGTGGCGGGTAGGCACCCATGTACGCACAACCACCTCATGGTGGTAAGAAGTTTGACACCCGGCCCAGGTCCCTCGGCCCTTCCTGGAATCCGCTATAGCAATTCTAGGTACTTATAATAAGGAATTAAGGCCTCTGGGGATCCGGGGGGCAAAATGTGGGGAACGAGAAGGGCGTGGCGGGTAGGCACCCATGTACGCACAACCACCTCATGGTGGTAAGAAGTTTGACACCCGGCCCAGGTCCCTCGGCTCTTCCTGGAATCCGTTATAGCAATTCTAGGTGCTTATAATAAGGAATTAAGGCCTCTGGGGGTCCGTGGGGCAAAATGCGGGGAACCAGGAGGGCGTGGCGGGTAGGCACCCATGTACGCACAACCACCTCATGGTGGTAAGAAGTTTGACACCCGGCCCAGGTCCCTCGGCATTTCCTGGAATGCGCTAGAGCAATTCTAGGTGCTTATATTAAGGAAATAAGGCCTCTGGGGATCCATGGGGCAAATTGCGAGGAACCAGGAGGGCGTGGCGGGTAGGCACCTATGTACGCACAACCAACTCATGGTGGTAAGAAGTTTGACACCCAGCCTAGGTCCCTCGGCCCTTCCTGGAATCGGTTATAGCAATTCTAGGTGCTTATATTAAGGAAACAAGGCTTCTGGGGATCCGTGGGGCAAAATGCGGGGAACCAGGAGGGCGTGGCGGGTAGGCACCCATGTACGCACAACCACCTCATGGTGGTAAGAAGTTTGACACCCGGCCCAGGTCCCTCGGCCCTTCCTGGAATTCGCTATAGCAATTCTAGGTGCTTATATTAAGGAAATAAGGCCTCTGGGGACCGTGGGGCAAATTGCGGGTAACCAGGAGGGCGTGGCGGGTAGGCACCCATGTACGCACAACCACCTCAAGGTGGTAAGAAGTCTGACACCCAGCCCAGGTCCCTCTGCCCTTCCTGGAATCCGCTAGAGCAATTCTAAGTGCTTATATTAAGGAATTAAAGCCTCTGGGGGTCCGTGGGGCAAAATGCGGGGAACCAGGAGGGCGCGGCGGGTAGACACCCATGTACGCACAACCACCTCATGGTGGTAAGAAGTTTGACACCCGGCTCAGGTCCCTCGGCATTTCTTGGAATCCGCTAGAGCATTTCTAGGTGCTTATATTAAGGAAACAATGCTTCTGGGGATCCGTGGGGCAAAATGCGGGGAACCAGGAGGGCGTGGCGGGTAGGCACCCATGTACGCACAACCAACTCATGGTGGGAAGAAGTTTGACACCCAGCCCAGGTCCCTCGGCATTTCCTGGAATCCGCTAGAGCAATTCTAGGTGCTTATATTAAGGAAATAAGGCCTCTGGGGACCGTGGGGCAAATTGCGGGGAACCAGGAGGGCGTGGCGGGTAGGCACCCATGTACGCACAACCACCTCATGGTGGTAAGAAGTCTGACACCCAGCCCAGGTCCCTCGGCCCTTCCTGGAATCCGCTAGAGCAATTCTAAGTGCTTATATTAAGGAATTAAAGCCTCTGGGGATCCGTGGGGCAAAATGCGGGGAACCAGGAGGCCGTGGCGGGTAGGCACCCATGTACGCACAACCACCTCATGGTGGTAAGAAGTCTGACACCCAGCCCAGGTCGCTCGGCCCTTCCTGGAATCCGCTAGAGCAATTCTAAGTGCTTATATTAAGGAATTAAAGCCTCTGGGGATCCGTGGGGCAAAATGCGGGGAACCAGGAGGGCGTGGCGGGTAGGCACCCATGTACGCACAACCACCTCATGGTGGTAAGAAGTTTGACACCCGGCCCAGGTCCCTCGGCCCTTCCTGGAATCCGCTATAGCAATTCTAGGTACTTATAATAAGGAATTAAGGCCTCTGGGGATCCGGGGGGCAAAATGTGGGGAACGAGAAGGGCGTGGCGGGTAGGCACCCATGTACGCACAACCACCTCATGGTGGTAAGAAGTTTGACACCCGGCCCAGGTCCCTCGGCCCTTCCTGGAATTCGCTATAGCAATTTTAGGTGCTTATATTAAGGAAATAAGGCCTCTGGGGACCGTGGGGCAAATTGCGGGGAACCAGGAGGGCGTGGCGGGTAGGCACCCATGTACGCACAACCACCTCATGGTGGTAAGAAGTCTGACACCCAGCCCAGGTCCCTCGGCCCTTCCTGGAATCCGCTAGAGCAATTCTAAGTGCTTATATTAAGGAATTAAAGCCTCTGGGGATCCGTGGGGCAAAATGCGGGGAACCAGGAGGGCGTGGCGGGTAGGCACCCATGTACGCACAACCACCTCATGGTGGTAAGAAGTTTGACACCCGGCCCAGGTCCCTCGGCATTTCCTGGAATCCGCTAGAGCAATTCTAGGTGCTTATATTAAGGAAATAAGGCCTCTGGGGACCGTGGGGCAAATTGCGGGGAACCAGGAGGGCGTGGCGGGTAGGCACCTATGTACGCACAACCAACTCATGGTGGTAAGAAGTTTGACACCCAGCCCAGGTCCCTCGGCCCTTCCTGGAATCGGTTATAGCAATTCTAGGTGCTTATATTAAGGAAACAAGGCTTCTGGGGATCCGTGGGGCAAAATGCGGGGAACCAGGAGGGCGTGGCGGGTAGGCACCCATGTACGCACAACCACCTCATGGTGGTAAGAAGTTTGACACCCGGCCCAGGTCCCTCGGCCCTTCCTGGAATTCGCTATAGCAATTCTAGGTGCTTATATTAAGTAAACAAGGCTTCTGGGGATCCGTGGGGCAAAATGCGGGGAACCAGGTGGGCGTGGCGGGTAGGCACCCATGTACGCACAACCAACTCATGGTGGTAAGAAGTTTGACACCCAGCCCAGGTCCCTCGGCATTTCCTGGAATCCGCTAGAGTATTTCTAGGTGCTTATATTAAGGAAATAAGGCCTCTGGGGACCGTGGGGCAAATTGCGGGGAACCAGGAGGGCGTGGCGGGTAGGCACCTATGTACGCACAACCACCTCATGGTGGTAAGAAGTCTGACACCCAGCCCAGGTCCCTCGGCCCTTCCTGGAATCCGCTAGAGCAATTCTAAGTGCTTATATTAATGGAATTAAAGCCTCTGGGGATCCGTGGGGCAAATTGCGGGGAACCAGGAGGGCGTGGCGGGTAGGCACCCATGTACGCACAACCACCTCATGGTGGTAAGAAATCTGACACCCCGCCCAGGTTCCTCTGCCCTTCCTGGAATCCGCTAGAGCAATTCTAGGTGCTTATATTAAGGAAATAAGGCCTCTGGGGATCCATGGGGCAAATTGCGGGGAACCAGGAAGGCGTGGCGGGTAGGCACCTATGTACGCACAACCAAATCATGGTGGTAAGAAGTTTGACACCCAGCCCAGGTCCCTCGGCCCTTCCTGGAATCGGTTATAGCAATTCTAGGTGCTTATATTAAGGAAACAAGGCTTCTGGGGATCCGTGGGGCAAAATGCGGGGAACCAGGAGGGCGTGGCGGGTAGGCACCCATGTACGCACAATCACCTCATGGTGGTAAGAAGTTTGACACCCGGCCCAGGTCCCTCGGCCCTTCCTGGAATTCGCTATAGCAATTCTAGGTGCTTATATTAAGGAAATAAGGCCTCTGGGGACCGTGGGGCAAATTGCGGGTAACCAGGAGGGCGTGGCGGGTAGGCACCCATGTACGCACAACCACCTCATGGTGGTAAGAAGTCTGACACCCAGCCCAGGTCCCTCTGCCCTTCCTGGAATCCGCTAGAGCAATTCTAAGTGCTTATATTAAGGAATTAAAGCCTCTGGGGGTCCGTGGGGCAAAATGCGGGGAACCAGGAGGGCGCGGCGGGTAGACACCCATGTACGCACAACCACCTCATGGTGGTAAGAAGTTTGACACCCGGCTCAGGTCCCTCGGCATTTCCTGGAATCCGCTAGAGCAATTCTAAGTGCTTATATTAATGGAATTAAAGCCTCTAGGGATCCGTGGGGCAAATTGCGGGGAACCAGGAGGGCGTGGCGGGTAGGCACCCATGTACGCACAACCACCTCATGGTGGTAAGAAATCTGACACCCGGCCCAGGTCCCTCGGCCCTTCCTGGAATCCGCTAGAGCAATTCTAAGTGCTTATATTAAGGAATTAAACCTCTGGGGATCCGTGGGGCAAAATGCGGGGAACCAGGAGGGCGTGGCGGGTAGGCACCCATGTACGCACAACCACCTCATGGTGGTAAGAAGTTTGACACCCGGCCCAGGTCCCTCGGCATTTCCTGGAATCTGCTAGAGCAATTCTAGGTGCTTATATTAAGGAAATAAGGCCTCTGGGGACCGTGGGGCAAATTGCGGGGAACCAGGAGGGCGTGGTGGGTAGGCACCCATGTACGCACAACCACCTCATGGTGGTAAGAAGTCTGACACCCAGCCCAGGTCCCTCGGCCCTTCCTGGAATCCGCTAGAGCAATTCTAAGTGCTTATATTAAGGAATTAAAGCCTCTGGGGATCCGTGGGGCAAAATGCGGGGAACCAGGAGGGCGTGGCGGGTAGGCACCAATGTACGCACAACCACCTCATGGTGGTAAGAAGTTTGACACCCGGCCCAGGTCCCTCGGCCCTTCCTGGAATTCGCTATAGCAATTTTAGGTGGTTATATTAAGGAAATAAGACCTCTGGGGACCGTGGGGCAAATTGCGGGGAACCAGGAGGGCGTGGCGGGTAGGCACCCATGTACGCACAACCACCTCATGGTGGTAAGAAGTCTGACACCCAGCCCAGGTCCCTCGGCCCTTCCTGGAATCCGCTAGAGCAATTCTAAGTGCTTATATTAAGGAATTAAAGCCTCTGGGGATCCGTGGGGCAAAATGCGGGGAACCAGGAGGGCGTGGCGGGTAGGCACCCATGTACGCACAACCACCTCATGGTGGTAAGAAGTTTGACACCCGGCCCAGGTCCCTCGGCCCTTCCTGGAATCCGCTATAGCAATTCTAGGTACTTATAATAAGGAATTAAGGCCTCTGGGGATCCGGGGGGCAAAATGTGGGGAACGAGAAGGGCGTGGCGGGTAGGCACCCATGTACGCACAACCACCTCATGGTGGTAAGAAGTTTGACACCCGGCCCAGGTCCCTCGGCCCTTCCTGGAATTCGCTATAGCAATTTTAGGTGCTTATATTAAGGAAATAAGGCCTCTGGGGACCGTGGGGCAAATTGCGGGGAACCAGGAGGGCGTGGCGGGTAGGCACCCATGTACGCACAACCACCTCATGGTGGTAAGAAGTCTGACACCCAGCCCAGGTCCCTCGGCCCTTCCTGGAATCCGCTAGAGCAATTCTAAGTGCTTATATTAAGGAATTAAAGCCTCTGGGGATCCGTGGGGCAAAATGCGGGGAACCAGGAGGGCGTGGCGGGTAGGCACCCATGTACGCACAACCACCTCATGGTGGTAAGAAGTTTGACACCCGGCCCAGGTCCCTCGGCCCTTCCTGGAATCCGCTATAGCAATTCTAGGTACTTATAATAAGGAATTAAGGCCTCTGGGGATCCGGGGGGCAAAATGTGGGGAACGAGAAGGGCGTGGCGGGTAGGCACCCATGTACGCACAACCACCTCATGGTGGTAAGAAGTTTGACACCCGGCCCAGGTCCCTCGGCTCTTCCTGGAATCCGTTATAGCAATTCTAGGTGCTTATAATAAGGAATTAAGGCCTCTGGGGGTCCGTGGGGCAAAATGCGGGGAACCAGGAGGGCGTGGCGGGTAGGCACCCATGTACGCACAACCACCTCATGGTGGTAAGAAGTTTGACACCCGGCCCAGGTCCCTCGGCATTTCCTGGAATCCGCTAGAGCAATTCTAGGTGCTTATATTAAGGAAATAAGGCCTCTGGGGATCCATGGGGCAAATTGCGAGGAACCAGGAGGGCGTGGCGGGTAGGCACCTATGTACGCACAACCAACTCATGGTGGTAAGAAGTTTGACACCCAGCCTAGGTCCCTCGGCCCTTCCTGGAATCGGTTATAGCAATTCTAGGTGCTTATATTAAGGAAACAAGGCTTCTGGGGATCCGTGGGGCAAAATGCGGGGAACCAGGAGGGCGTGGCGGGTAGGCACCCATGTACGCACAACCACCTCATGGTGGTAAGAAGTTTGACACCCGGCCCAGGTCCCTCGGCCCTTCCTGGAATTCGCTATAGCAATTCTAGGTGCTTATATTAAGGAAATAAGGCCTCTGGGGACCGTGGGGCAAATTGCGGGTAACCAGGAGGGCGTGGCGGGTAGGCACCCATGTACGCACAACCACCTCATGGTGGTAAGAAGTCTGACACCCAGCCCAGGTCCCTCTGCCCTTCCTGGAATCCGCTAGAGCAATTCTAAGTGCTTATATTAAGGAATTAAAGCCTCTGGGGGTCCGTGGGGCAAAATGCGGGGAACCAGGAGGGCGCGGCGGGTAGACACCCATGTACGCACAACCACCTCATGGTGGTAAGAAGTTTGACACCCGGCTCAGGTCCCTCGGCATTTCTTGGAATCCGCTAGAGCATTTCTAGGTGCTTATATTAAGGAAACAATGCTTCTGGGGATCCGTGGGGCAAAATGCGGGGAACCAGGAGGGCGTGGCGGGTAGGCACCCATGTACGCACAACCACCTCATGGTGGTAAGAAGTCTGACACCCAGCCCAGGTCCCTCGGCCCTTCCTGGAATCGGTTATAGCAATTCTAGGTGCTTATATTAAGGAAACAAGGCTTCTGGGGATCCGTGGGGCAAAATGCGGGGAACCAGGAGGGCGTGGCGGGTAGGCACCCATGTACGCACAACCACCTCATGGTGGTAAGAAGTTTGACACCCGGCCCAGGTCCCTCGGCCCTTCCTGGAATTCGCTATAGCAATTCTAGGTGCTTATATTAAGGAAATAAGGCCTCTGGGGACCGTGGGGCAAATTGCGGGGAACCAGGAGGGCGTGGCGGGTAGGCACCCATGTACGCACAACCACCTCATGGTGGTAAGAAGTCTGACACCCAGCCCAGGTCCCTCGGCCCTTCCTGGAATCCGCTAGAGCAATTCTAAGTGCTTATATTAAGGAATTAAAGCCTCTGGGGATCCGTGGGGCAAAATGCGGGGAACCAGGAGGGCGTGGCGGGTAGGCACCCATGTACGCACAACCACCTCATGGTGGTAAGAAGTTTGACACCCGGCCCAGGTCCCTCGGCTCTTCCTGGAATCCGCTATAGCAATTCTAGGTACTTATAATAAGGAATTAAGGCCTCTGGGGATCCGTGGGGCAAAATGCGGGGAACCAGGAGGGCGTGGCGGGTAGGCACCCATGTACGCACAACCACCTCATGGTGGTAAGAAGTTTGACACCCGGCCCAGGTCCCTCGGCCCTTCCTGGAATCCGCTATAGCAATTCTAGGTGCTTATATTAAGGAAATAAGGCCTCTGGGGACCGTGGGGCAAATTGCGGGTAACCAGGAGGGCGTGGCGGGTAGGCACCCATGTACGCACAACCACCTCATGGTGGTAAGAAGTCTGACACCCAGCCCAGGTCCCTCTGCCCTTCCTGGAATCCGCTAGAGCAATTCTAGGTGCTTATATTAAGGAAATAAGGCCTCTGGGGATCCATGGGGCATATTGCGGGGAACCAGGAAGGCGTGGCGGGTAGGCACCTATGTACGCACAACCAAATCATGGTGGTAAGAAGTTTGACACCCAGCCCAGGTCCCTCGGCCCTTCCTGGAATCGGTTATAGCAATTCTAGGTGCTTATATTAAGGAAACAAGGCTTCTGGGGATCCGTGGGGCAAAATGCGGGGAACCAGGAGGGCGTGGCGGGTAGGCACCCATGTACGCACAACCACCTCATGGTGGTAAGAAGTTTGACACCCGGCCCAGGTCCCTCGGCCCTTCCTGGAATTCGCTATAGCAATTCTAGGTGCTTATATTAAGGAAATAAGGCCTCTGGGGACCGTGGGGCAAATTGCGGGGAACCAGGAGGGCGTGGCGGGTAGGCACCCATGTACGCACAACCACCTCATGGTGGTAAGAAGTCTGACACCCAGCCCAGGTCCCTCGGCCCTTCCTGGAATCCGCTAGAGCAATTCTAAGTGCTTATATTAAGGAATTAAAGCCTCTGGGGATCCGTGGGGCAAAATGCGGGGAACCAGGAGGGCGTGGCGGGTAGGCACCCATGTACGCACAACCACCTCATGGTGGTAAGAAGTTTGACACCCGGCCCAGGTCCCTCGGCCCTTCCTGGAATCCGCTATAGCAATTCTAGGTACTTATAATAAGGAATTAAGGCCTCTGGGGATCCGGGGGGCAAAATGTGGGGAACGAGAAGGGCGTGGCGGGTAGGCACCCATGTACGCACAACCACCTCATGGTGGTAAGAAGTTTGACACCCGGCCCAGGTCCCTCGGCCCTTCCTGGAATTCGCTATAGCAATTTTAGGTGCTTATATTAAGGAAATAAGGCCTCTGGGGACCGTGGGGCAAATTGCGGGGAACCAGGAGGGCGTGGCGGGTAGGCACCCATGTACGCACAACCACCTCATGGTGGTAAGAAGTCTGACACCCAGCCCAGGTCCCTCGGCCCTTCCTGGAATCCGCTAGAGCAATTCTAAGTGCTTATATTAAGGAATTAAAGCCTCTGGGGATCCGTGGGGCAAAATGCGGGGAACCAGGAGGGCGTGGCGGGTAGGCACCCATGTACGCACAACCACCTCATGGTGGTAAGAAGTTTGACACCCGGCCCAGGTCCCTCGGCCCTTCCTGGAATCCGCTATAGCAATTCTAGGTACTTATAATAAGGAATTAAGGCCTCTGGGGATCCGGGGGGCAAAATGTGGGGAACGAGAAGGGCGTGGCGGGTAGGCACCCATGTACGCACAACCACCTCATGGTGGTAAGAAGTTTGACACCCGGCCCAGGTCCCTCGGCTCTTCCTGGAATCCGTTATAGCAATTCTAGGTGCTTATAATAAGGAATTAAGGCCTCTGGGGGTCCGTGGGGCAAAATGCGGGGAACCAGGAGGGCGTGGCGGGTAGGCACCCATGTACGCACAACCACCTCATGGTGGTAAGAAGTTTGACACCCGGCCCAGGTCCCTCGGCATTTCCTGGAATCCGCTAGAGCAATTCTAGGTGCTTATATTAAGGAAATAAGGCCTCTGGGGATCCATGGGGCAAATTGCGGGGAACCAGGAGGGCGTGGCGGGTAGGCACCTATGTACGCACAACCAACTCATGGTGGTAAGAAGTTTGACACCCAGCCTAGGTCCCTCGGCCCTTCCTGGAATCGGTTATAGCAATTCTAGGTGCTTATATTAAGGAAACAAGGCTTCTGGGGATCCGTGGGGCAAAATGCGGGGAACCAGGAGGGCGTGGCGGGTAGGCACCCATGTACGCACAACCACCTCATGGTGGTAAGAAGTTTGACACCCGGCCCAGGTCCCTCGGCCCTTCCTGGAATTCGCTATAGCAATTCTAGGTGCTTATATTAAGGAAATAAGGCCTCTGGGGACCGTGGGGCAAATTGCGGGTAACCAGGAGGGCGTGGCGGGTAGGCACCCATGTACGCACAACCACCTCATGGTGGTAAGAAGTCTGACACCCAGCCCAGGTCCCTCTGCCCTTCCTGGAATCCGCTAGAGCAATTCTAAGTGGTTATATTAAGGAATTAAAGCCTCTGGGGGTCCGTGGGGCAAAATGCGGGGAACCAGGAGGGCGCGGCGGGTAGACACCCATGTACGCACAACCACCTCATGGTGGTAAGAAGTTTGACACCCGGCTCAGGTCCCTCGGCATTTCTTGGAATCCGCTAGAGCATTTCTAGGTGCTTATATTAAGGAAACAATGCTTCTGGGGATCCGTGGGGCAAAATGCGGGGAACCAGGAGGGCGTGGCGGGTAGGCACCCATGTACGCACAACCAACTCATGGTGGGAAGAAGTTTTACACCCAGCCCAGGTCCCTCGGCATTTCCTGGAATCCGCTAGAGCAATTCTAGGTGCTTATATTAAGGAAATAAGGCCTCTGGGGACCGTGGGGCAAATTGCGGGGAACCAGGAGGGCGTGGCGGGTAGGCACCCATGTACGCACAACCACCTCATGGTGGTAAGAAGTCTGACACCCAGCCCAGGTCCCTCGGCCCTTCCTGGAATCCGCTAGAGCAATTCTAAGTGCTTATATTAAGGAATTAAAGCCTCTGGGGGTCCGTGGGGCAAAATGCGGGGAACCAGGAGGGCGCGGCGGGTAGACACCCATGTACGCACAACCACCTCATGGTGGTAAGAAGTTTGACACCCGGCTCAGGTCCCTCGGCATTTCTTGGAATCCGCTAGAGCATTTCTAGGTGCTTATATTAAGGAAACAATGCTTCTGGGGATCCGTGGGGCAAAATGCGGGGAACCAGGAGGGCGTGGCGGGTAGGCACCCATGTACGCACAACCAACTCATGGTGGGAAGAAGTTTGACACCCAGCCCAGGTCCCTCGGCATTTCCTGGAATCCGCTAGAGCAATTCTAGGTGCTTATATTAAGGAAATAAGGCCTCTGGGGACCGTGGGGCAAATTGCGGGGAACCAGGAGGGCGTGGCGGGTAGGCACCCATGTACGCACAACCACCTCATGGTGGTAAGAAGTCTGACACCCAGCCCAGGTCCCTCGGCCCTTCCTGGAATCCGCTAGAGCAATTCTAAGTGCTTATATTAAGGAATTAAAGCCTCTGGGGATCCGTGGGGCAAAATGCGGGGAACCAGGAGGCCGTGGCGGGTAGGCACCCATGTACGCACAACCACCTCATGGTGGTAAGAAGTCTGACACCCAGCCCAGGTCCCTCGGCCCTTCCTGGAATCCGCTAGAGCAATTCTAAGTGCTTATATTAAGGAATTAAAGCCTCTGGGGATCCGTGGGGCAAAATGCGGGGAACCAGGAGGGCGTGGCGGGTAGGCACCAATGTACGCACAACCACCTCATGGTGGTAAGAAGTTTGACACCCGGCCCAGGTCCCTCGGCCCTTCCTGGAATTCGCTATAGCAATTTTAGGTGCTTATATTAAGGAAATAAGGCCTCTGGGGACCGTGGGGCCAATTGCGGGGAACCAGGAGGGCGTGGCGGGTAGGCACCCATGTACGCACAACCACCTCATGGTGGTAAGAAGTCTGACACCCAGCCCAGGTCCCTCGGCCCTTCCTGGAATCCGCTAGGGCAATTCTAAGTGCTTATATTAAGGAATTAAAGCCTCTGGGGATCCGTGGGGCAAAATGCGGGGAACCAGGAGGGCGTGGCGGGTAAGCACCCATGTACGCACAACCACCTCATGGTGGTAAGAAGTTTGACACCCGGCCCAGGTCCCTCGGCCTTTCCTGGAATTCGCTATAGCAATTCTAGGTGCTTGTAATAAGGAATTAAGGCCTCTGGGTGTCCGTGGGGCAAAATGCGGGGAACCAGGAGGGCGTGGCTGGTAGGCACCCATGTACGCACAACCACCTCATGGTGGTAAGAAGTTTGACACCCGGCCCAGGTCCCTCGGCCCTTCCTGGAATTCGCATATAGCAATTCTAGGTGCTTATAATAAGGAATTAAGGCCTCTGGGGGTCACGGATCCCCAGAAGCCTTGTTTCCTTAATATAAGCACCTAGAATTGCTATAACCGATTCCAGGAAGGGCCGAGGGACCTAGGCTGGGTGTCAAACTTCTTACCACCATGAGTTGGTTGTGCGTACATAGGTGCCTACCCGCCACGCCCTCCTGGGGATCCGTGGGGCAAAATGCGGGGAACCAGGAGGGCGTGGCGGGTAGGCACCCATGTACGCACAACCACCTCATGGTGGTAAGAAGTTTGACACCCGGCCCAGGTCCCTCGGCATTTCCTGGAATCCGCTAGAGCAATTCTAGGTGCTTATATTAAGGAAATAAGGCCTCTGGGGACCGTGGGGCAAATTGCGGGGAACCAGGAGGGCGTGGTGGGTAGGCACCCATGTACGCACAACCACCTCATGGTGGTAAGAAGTCTGACACCCAGCCCAGGTCCCTCGGCCCTTCCTGGAATCCGCTAGAGCAATTCTAAGTGCTTATATTAAGGAATTAAAGCCTCTGGGGATCCGTGGGGCAAAATGCGGGGAACCAGGAGGGCGTGGCGGGTAGGCACCAATGTACGCACAACCACCTCATGGTGGTAAGAAGTTTGACACCCGGCCCAGGTCCCTCGGCCCTTCCTGGAATTCGCTATAGCAATTTTAGGTGCTTATATTAAGGAAATAAGGCCTCTGGGGACCGTGGGGCAAATTGCGGGGAACCAGGAGGGCGTGGCGGGTAGGCACCCATGTACGCACAACCACCTCATGGTGGTAAGAAGTCTGACACCCAGCCCAGGTCCCTCGGCCCTTCCTGGAATCCGCTAGAGCAATTCTAAGTGCTTATATTAAGGAATTAAAGTCTCTGGGGATCCGTGGGGCAAAATGCGGGGAACCAGGAGGGCGTGGCGGGTAGGCACCTATGTACGCACAACCACCTCATGGTGGTAAGAAGTTTGACACCCGGCCCAGGTCCTTCGGCCCTTCCTGGAATCCGCTATAGCAATTCTAGGTACTTATAATAAGGAATTAAGGCCTCTGGGGATCCGGGGGGCAAAATGTGGGGAACGAGAAGGGCGTGGCGGGTAGGCACCCATGTACGCACAACCACCTCATGGTGGTAAGAAGTTTGACACCCGGCCCAGGTCCCTCGGCTCTTCCTGGAATCCGTTATAGCAATTCTAGGTGCTTATAATAAGGAATTAAGGCCTCTGGGGGTCCGTGGGGCAAAATGCGGGGAACCAGGAGGGCGTGGCGGGTAGGCACCCATGTACGCACAACCACCTCATGGTGGTAAGAAGTTTGACACCCGGCCCAGGTCCCTCGGCATTTCCTGGAATCCGCTAGAGCAATTCTAGGTGCTTATATTAAGGAAATAAGGCCTCTGGGGATCCATGGGGCAAATTGCGGGGAACCAGGAGGGCGTGGCGGGTAGGCACCTATGTACGCACAACCAACTCATGGTGGTAAGAAGTTTGACTCCCAGCCTAGGTCCCTCGGCCCTTCCTGGAATCGGTTATAGCAATTCTAGGTGCTTATATTAAGGAAACAAGGCTTCTGGGGATCCGTGGGGCAAAATGCGGGGAACCAGGAGGGCGTGGCGGGTAGGCACCCATGTACGCACAACCACCTCATGGTGGTAAGAAGTTTGACACCCGGCCCAGGTCCCTCGGCCCTTCCTGGAATTCGCTATAGCAATTCTAGGTGCTTATATTAAGGAAATAAGGCCTCTGGGGACCGTGGGGCAAATTGCGGGTAACCAGGAGGGCGTGGCGGGTAGGCACCCATGTACGCACAACCACCTCATGGTGGTAAGAAGTCTGACACCCAGCCCAGGTCCCTCTGCCCTTCCTGGAATCCGCTAGAGCAATTCTAAGTGCTTATATTAAGGAATTAAAGCCTCTGGGGGTCCGTGGGGCAAAATGCGGGGAACCAGGAGGGCGCGGCGGGTAGACACCCATGTACGCACAACCACCTCATGGTGGTAAGAAGTTTGACACCCGGCTCAGGTCCCTCGGCATTTCCTGGAATCCGCTAGAGCATTTCTAGGTGCTTATATTAAGGAAACAATGCTTCTGGGGATCCGTGGGGCAAAATGCGGGGAACCAGGAGGGCGTGGCGGGTAGGCACCCATGTACGCACAACCACCTCATGGTGGTAAGAAGTTTGACACCCGGCCCAGGTCCCTCGGCCCTTCCTGGAATTCGCTATAGCAATTTTAGGTGCTTATATTAAGGAAATAAGGCCTCTGGGGACCGTGGGGCAAATTGCGGGGAACCAGGAGGGCGTGACGGGTAGGCACCCATGTACGCACAACCACCTCATGGTGGTAAGAAGTTTGACACCCGGCCCAGGTCCCTCGGCCCTTCCTGGAATTCGCTATAGCAATTCTAGGTGCTTGTAATAAGGAATTAAGGCCTCTGGGTGTCCGTGGGGCAAAATGCGGGGAACCAGGAGGGCGTGGCGGGTAGGCACCCATGTACGCACAACCACCTCATGGTGGTAAGAAGTTTGACACCCGGCCCAGGTCCCTCGGCCCTTCCTGGAATTCGCTATAGCAATTTTAGGTGCTTATATTAAGGAAATAAAGCCTCTGGGGACCGTGGGGCAAATTGCGGGGAACCAGGAGGGCGTGGCGGGTAGGCACCCATGTACGCACAACCACCTCATGGTGGTAAGAAGTCTGACACCCAGCCCAGGTCCCTCGGCCCTTCCTGGAATCCGTTATAGCAATTCTAGGTGCTTATATTAAGGAAACAAGGCTTCTGGGGATCCGTGGGGCAAAATGCGGGGAACCAGGAGGGCGTGGCGGGTAGGCACCCATGTACGCACAACCACCTCATGGTGGTAAGAAGTTTGACACCCGGCCCAGGTCCCTCGGCCCTTCCTGGAATTCGCTATAGCAATTCTAGGTGCTTATATTAAGGAAATAAGGCCTCTGGGGACCGTGGGGCAAATTGCGGGTAACCAGGAGGGCGTGGCGGGTAGGCACCCATGTACGCACAACCACCTCATGGTGGTAAGAAGTCTGACACCCAGCCCAGGTCCCTCTGCCCTTCCTGGAATCCGCTAGAGCAATTCTAAGTGCTTATATTAAGGAATTAAAGCCTCTGGGGGTCCGTGGGGCAAAATGCGGGGAACCAGGAGGGCGCGGCGGGTAGACACCCATGTACGCACAACCACCTCATGGTGGTAAGAAGTTTGACACCCGGCTCAGGTCCCTCGGCATTTCCTGGAATCCGCTAGAGCATTTCTAGGTGCTTATATTAAGGAAACAATGCTTCTGGGGATCCGTGGGGCAAAATGCGGGGAACCAGGAGGGCGTGGCGGGTAGGCACCCATGTACGCACAACCACCTCATGGTGGTAAGAAGTTTGACACCCGGCCCAGGTCCCTCGGCCCTTCCTGGAATTCGCTATAGCAATTTTAGGTGCTTATATTAAGGAAATAAGGCCTCTGGGGACCGTGGGGCAAATTGCGGGGAACCAGGAGGGCGTGACGGGTAGGCACCCATGTACGCACAACCACCTCATGGTGGTAAGAAGTTTGACACCCGGCCCAGGTCCCTCGGCCCTTCCTGGAATTCGCTATAGCAATTCTAGGTGCTTGTAATAAGGAATTAAGGCCTCTGGGTGTCCGTGGGGCAAAATGCGGGGAACCAGGAGGGCGTGGCGGGTAGGCACCCATGTACGCACAACCACCTCATGGTGGTAAGAAGTTTGACACCCGGCCCAGGTCCCTCGGCCCTTCCTGGAATTCGCTATAGCAATTTTAGGTGCTTATATTAAGGAAATAAAGCCTCTGGGGACCGTGGGGCAAATTGCGGGGAACCAGGAGGGCGTGGCGGGTAGGCACCCATGTACGCACAACCACCTCATGGTGGTAAGAAGTCTGACACCCAGCCCAGGTCCCTCGGCCCTTCCTGGAATCCGTTAGAGCAATTCTAAGTGCTTATATTAAGGAATTAAAGCCTCTGGGGATCCGTGGGGCAAAATGCGGGGAACCAGGAGGGCGTGGCGGGTAGGCACCCATGTACGCACAAACACCTCATGGTGGTAAGAAGTTTGACACCCGGCCCAGGTCCCTCGGCCCTTCCTGGAATTCGCTATAGCAATTCTAGGTGCTTGTAATAAGGAAATTAAGGCCTCTGGGTGTCCGTGGGGCAAAATGCGGGGAACCAGGAGGGCGTGGCTGGTAGGCACCCATGTACGCACAACCACCTCATGGTGGTAAGAAGTTTGACACCCGGCCCAGGTCCCTCGGCCCTTCCTGGAATTCGCTATAGCAATTCTAGGTGCTTATAATAAGGAATTAAGGCCTCTGGGGGTCCGTGGGGCAAAATGCGGGGAACCAGGAGGGCGTGGCGGGTAGGCACCCATGTACGCACAACCACCTCATGGTGGTAAGAAGTCTGACACCCAGCCCAGGTCTCTCGGCCCTTCCTGGAATCCGCTAGAGCAATTCTAAGTGCTTATATTAAGGAATTAAAGCCTCTGGGGGTCCGTGGGGCAAAATGCGGGGAACCAGGAGGGCGCGGCGGGTAGACACCCATGTACGCACAACCACCTCATGGTGGTAAGAAGTTTGACACCCGGCTCAGGTCCCTCGGCATTTCCTGGAATCCGCTAGAGCATTTCTAGGTGCTTATATTAAGGAAACAATGCTTCTGGGGATCCGTGGGGCAAAATGCGGAGAACCAGGAGGGCGTGGCGGGTAGGCACCAATGTACGCACAACCACCTCATGGTGGTAAGAAGTTTGACACCCGGCCCAGGTCCCTCGGCCCTTCCTGGAATTCGCTATAGCAATTTTAGGTGCTTATATTAAGGAAATAAGGCCTCTGGGGACCGTGGGGCAAATTGCGGGGAACCAGGAGGGCGTGACGGGTAGGCACCCATGTACGCACAACCACCTCATGGTGGTAAGAAGTTTGACACCCGGCCCAGGTCCCTCGGCCCTTCCTGGAATTCGCTATAGCAATTCTAGGTGCTTGTAATAAGGAATTAAGGCCTCTGGGTGTCCGTGGGGCAAAATGCGGGGAACCAGGAGGGCGTGGCGGGTAGGCACCCATGTACGCACAACCACCTCATGGTGGTAAGAAGTTTGACACCCGGCCCAGGTCCCTCGGCCCTTCCTGGAATTCGCTATAGCAATTTTAGGTGCTTATATTAAGGAAATAAAGCCTCTGGGGACCGTGGGGCAAATTGCGGGGAACCAGGAGGGCGTGGCGGGTAGGCACCCATGTACGCACAACCACCTCATGGTGGTAAGAAGTCTGACACCCAGCCCAGGTCCATCGGCCCTTCCTGGAATCCGTTAGAGCAATTCTAAGTGCTTATATTAAGGAATTAAAGCCTCTGGGGATCCGTGGGGCAAAATGCGGGGAACCAGGAGGGCGTGGCGGGTAGGCACCCATGTACGCACAAACACCTCATGGTGGTAAGAAGTTTGACACCCGGCCCAGGTCCCTCGGCCCTTCCTGGAATTCGCTATAGCAATTCTAGGTGCTTGTAATAAGGAATTAAGGCCTCTGGGTGTCCGTGGGGCAAAATGCGGGGAACCAGGAGGGCGTGGCTGGTAGGCACCCATGTACGCACAACCACCTCATGGTGGTAAGAAGTTTGACACCCGGCCCAGGTCCCTCGGCCCTTCCTGGAATTCGCTATAGCAATTCTAGGTGCTTATAATAAGGAATTAAGGCCTCTGGGGGTCCGTGGGGCAAAATGCGGGGAACCAGGAGGGCGTGGCGGGTAGGCACCCATGTACGCACAACCACCTCATGGTGGTAAGAAGTCTGACACCCAGCCCAGGTCTCTCGGCCCTTCCTCGAATCCGCTAGAGCAATTCTAAGTGCTTATATTAAGGAATTAAAGCCTCTGGGGAACCGTGGGGCAAAATGCGGGAAACCAGGAGGGCGTGGCGGGTAGGCACCCATGTACGCACAACCACCTCATGGTGGTAAGAAGTTTGATACCCGACCCATGTCCCTCGGCACTTCCTGGAATTCGCTATAGCAATTCTATGTGCTTATAATAAGGAATTAAGGCCTCTGGGGGTCCGTGGGGCAAAATGCGGGGAACCAGGAGGGCGTGGCGGGTAGGCACCCATGTACGCACAACCACCTCATGGTGGTAAGAAGTCTGACACCCGGCCCAGGTCCCTCGGCCCTTCCTGGAATCCGCTATAGCAATTCTAGGTGCTTATAATAGGGAATTAAGGCCTCTGGGGGTCCGTGGGGCAAAATGCGGGGAACCAGGAGGGCGTGGCGGGTAGGCACCAATGTACGCACAACCACCTCATGGTGGTAAGAAGTTTGACACCCGGCCCAGGTCCCTCGGCCCTTCCTGGAATTCGCTATAGCAATTTTAGGTGCTTATATTAAGGAAATAAGGCCTCTGGGGACCGTGGGGCAAATTGCGGGGAACCAGGAGGGCGTGACGGGTAGGCACCCATGTACGCACAACCACCTCATGGTGCTAAGAAGTCTGACACCCAGCCCAGGTCCCTCGGCCCTTCCTGGAATCCGCTAGAGCAATTCTAAGTGCTTATATTAAGGAATTAAAGCCTCTGGGGATCCGTGGGGCAAAATGCGGGGAACCAGGAGGGCGTGGCGGGTAGGCACCCATGTACGCACAACCACCTCATGGTGGTAAGAAGTTTGACACCCGGCCCAGGTCCAGGCATTTTGCCCCACGGACACCCAGAGGCCTTAATTCCTTATTACAAGCACCTAGAATTGCTATAGCGAATTCCAGGAAGGGCCGAGGGACCTGGGCCGGGTGTCAAACTTCTTACCACCATGAGGTGTTTGTGCGTACATGGGTGCCTACCCGCCACGCCCTCCTGGTTCCCCGCATTTTGCCCCACGGATCCCCAGAGGCTTTAATTCCTTAATATAAGCACTTAGAATTGCTCTAACGGATTCCAGGAAGGGCCGATGGACCTGGGCTGGGTGTCAGACTTCTTACCACCATGAGGTGGTTGTGCGTACATGGGTGCCTACCCGCCACGCCCTCCTGGTTCCCCGCAATTTGCCCCACGGTCCCCAGAGGCTTTATTTCCTTAATATAAGCACCTAAAATTGCTATAGCGAATTCCAGGAAGGGCCGAGGGACCTGGGCCGGGTGTCAAACTTCTTACCACCATGAGGTGGTTGTGCGTACATGGGTGCCTACCCGCCACGCCCTCCTGGTTCCCCGCATTTTGCCCCACGGACACCCAGAGGCCTTAATTCCTTATTACAAGCACCTAGAATTGCTATAGCGAATTCCAGGAAGGGCCGAGGGACCTGGGCCGGGTGTCAAACTTCTTACCACCATGAGGTGGTTGTGCGTACATGGGTGCCTACCCGTCACGCCCTCCTGGTTCCCCGCAATTTGCCCCACGGTCCCCAGAGGCCTTATTTCCTTAATATAAGCACCTAAAATTGCTATAGCGAATTCCAGGAAGGGCCGAGGGACCTGGGCCGGGTGTCAAACTTCTTACCACCATGAGGTGGTTGTGCGTACATTGGTGCCTACCCGCCACGCCCTCCTGGTTCCCCGCATTTTGCCCCACGGATCCCCAGAAGCATTGTTTCCTTAATATAAGCACCTAGAAATGCTCTAGCGGATTCCAGGAAATGCCGAGGGACCTGAGCCGGGTGTCAAACTTCTTACCACCATGAGGTGGTTGTGCGTACATGGGTGTCTACCCGCCGCGCCCTCCTGGTTCCCCGCATTTTGCCCCACGGACCCCCAGAGGCTTTAATTCCTTAATATAAGCACTTAGAATTGCTCTAGCGGATTCCAGGAAGGGCCGAGAGACCTGGGCTGGGTGTCAGACTTCTTACCACCATGAGGTGGTTGTGCGTACATGGGTGCCTACCCGCCACGCCCTCCTGGTTCCCCGCATTTTGCCCCACGGACCCCCAGAGGCCTTAATTCCTTATTATAAGCACCTAGAATTGCTATAGCGAATTCCAGGAAGGGCCGAGGGACCTGGGCCGGGTGTCAAACTTCTTACCACCATGAGGTGGTTGTGCGTACATGGGTGCCTACCAGCCACGCCCTCCTGGTTCCCCGCATTTTGCCCCACGGACACCCAGAGGCCTTAATTTCCTTATTACAAGCACCTAGAATTGCTATAGCGAATTCCAGGAAGGGCCGAGGGACCTGGGCCGGGTGTCAAACTTCTTACCACCATGAGGTGTTTGTGCGTACATGGGTGCCTACCCGCCACGCCCTCCTGGTTCCCCGCATTTTGCCCCACGGATCCCCAGAGGCTTTAATTCCTTAATATAAGCACTTAGAATTGCTCTAACGGATTCCAGGAAGGGCCGAGGGACCTGGGCTGGGTGTCAGACTTCTTACCACCATGAGGTGGTTGTGCGTACATGGGTGCCTACCCGCCACGCCCTCCTGGTTCCCCGCAATTTGCCCCACGGTCCCCAGAGGCTTTATTTCCTTAATATAAGCACCTAAAATTGCTATAGCGAATTCCAGGAAGGGCCGAGGGACCTGGGCCGGGTGTCAAACTTCTTACCACCATGAGGTGGTTGTGCGTACATGGGTGCCTACCCGCCACGCCCTCCTGGTTCCCCGCATTTTGCCCCACGGACACCCAGAGGCCTTAATTCCTTATTACAAGCACCTAGAATTGCTATAGCGAATTCCAGGAAGGGCCGAGGGACCTGGGCCGGGTGTCAAACTTCTTACCACCATGAGGTGGTTGTGCGTACATGGGTGCCTACCCGTCACGCCCTCCTGGTTCCCCGCAATTTGCCCCACGGTCCCCAGAGGCTTTATTTCCTTAATATAAGCACCTAAAATTGCTATAGCGAATTCCAGGAAGGGCCGAGGGACCTGGGCCGGGTGTCAAACTTCTTACCACCATGAGGTGGTTGTGCGTACATGGGTGCCTACCCGCCACGCCCTCCTGGTTCCCCGCATTTTGCCCCACGGATCCCCAGAAGCATTGTTTCCTTAATATAAGCACCTAGAAATGCTCTAGCGGATTCCAGGAAATGCCGAGGGACCTGAGCCGGGTGTCAAACTTCTTACCACCATGAGGTGGTTGTGCGTACATGGGTGTCTACCCGCCGCGCCCTCCTGGTTCCCCGCATTTTGCCCCACGGACCCCCAGAGGCTTTAATTCCTTAATATAAGCACTTAGAATTGCTCTAGCGGATTCCAGGAAGGGCAGAGGGACCTGGGCTGGGTGTCAGACTTCTTACCACCATGAGGTGGTTGTGCGTACATGGGTGCCTACCCGCCACGCCCTCCTGGTTACCCGCAATTTGCCCCACGGTCCCCAGAGGCCTTATTTCCTTAATATAAGCACCTAGAATTGCTATAGCGAATTCCAGGAAGGGCCGAGGGACCTGGGCCGGGTGTCAAACTTCTTACCACCATGAGGTGGTTGTGCGTACATGGGTGCCTACCCGCCACGCCCTCCTGGTTCCCCGCATTTTGCCCCACGGATCCCCAGAAGCCTTGTTTCCTTAATATAAGCACCTAGAATTGCTATAACCGATTCCAGGAAGGGCCGAGGGACCTAGGCTGGGAGTCAAACTTCTTACCACCATGAGTTGGTTGTGCGTACATAGGTGCCTACCCGCCACGCCCTCCTGGTTCCCCGCAATTTGCCCCATGGATCCCCAGAGGCCTTATTTCCTTAATATAAGCACCTAGAATTGCTCTAGCGGATTCCAGGAAATGCCGAGGGACCTGGGCCGGGTGTCAAACTTCTTACCACCATGAGGTGGTTGTGCGTACATGGGTGCCTACCCGCCACGCCCTCCTGGTTCCCCGCATTTTGCCCCACGGACCCCCAGAGGCCTTAATTCCTTATTATAAGCACCTAGAATTGCTATAACGGATTCCAGGAAGAGCCGAGGGACCTGGGCCGGGTGTCAAACTTCTTACCACCATGAGGTGGTTGTGCGTACATGGGTGCCTACCCGCCACGCCCTTCTCGTTCCCCACATTTTGCCCCCCGGATCCCCAGAGGCCTTAATTCCTTATTATAAGTACCTAGAATTGCTATAGCGGATTCCAGGAAGGGCCGAAGGACCTGGGCCGGGTGTCAAACTTCTTACCACCATGAGGTGGTTGTGCGTACATAGGTGCCTACCCGCCACGCCCTCCTGGTTCCCCGCATTTTGCCCCACGGATCCCCAGAGACTTTAATTCCTTAATATAAGCACTTAGAATTGCTCTAGCGGATTCCAGGAAGGGCCGAGGGACCTGGGCTGGGTGTCAGACTTCTTACCACCATGAGGTGGTTGTGCGTACATGGGTGCCTACCCGCCACGCCCTCCTGGTTCCCCGCAATTTGCCCCACGGTCCCCAGAGGCCTTATTTCCTTAATATAAGCACCTAAAATTGCTATAGCGAATTCCAGGAAGGGCCGAGGGACCTGGGCCGGGTGTCAAACTTCTTACCACCATGAGGTGGTTGTGCGTACATTGGTGCCTACCCGCCACGCCCTCCTGGTTCCCCGCATTTTGCCCCACGGATCCCCAGAGGCTTTAATTCCTTAATATAAGCACTTAGAATTGCTCTAGCGGATTCCAGGAAGGGCCGAGGGACCTGGGCTGGGTGTCAGACTTCTTACCACCATGAGGTGGTTGTGCGTACATGGGTGCCTACCCACCACGCCCTCCTGGTTCCCCGCAATTTGCCCCACGGTCCCCAGAGGCCTTATTTCCTTAATATAAGCACCTAGAATTGCTCTAGCGGATTCCAGGAAATGCCGAGGGACCTGGGCCGGGTGTCAAACTTCTTACCACCATGAGGTGGTTGTGCGTACATGGGTGCCTACCCGCCACGCCCTCCTGGTTCCCCGCATTTTGCCCCACGGATCCCCAGAAGGGCGTGGCGGGTAGACACCCATGTACGCACAACCACCTCATGGTGGTAAGAAGTCTGACACCCAGCCCAGGTCCCTCTGCCCTTCCTGGAATCCGCTAGAGCAATTCTAAGTGCTTATATTAAGGAATTAAAGCCTCTGGGGGTCCGTGGGGCAAAATGCGGGGAACCAGGAGGGCGCGGCGGGTAGACACCCATGTACGCACAACCACCTCATGGTGGTAAGAAGTTTGACACCCGGCTCAGGTCCCTCGGCATTTCCTGGAATCCGCTAGAGCATTTCTAGGTGCTTATATTAAGGAAACAATGCTTCTGGGGATCCGTGGGGCAAAATGCGGGGAACCAGGAGGGCGTGGCGGGTAGGCACCCATGTACGCACAACCACCTCATGGTGGTAAGAAGTTTGACACCCGGCCCAGGTCCCTCGGCCCTTCCTGGAATTCGCTATAGCAATTTTAGGTGCTTATATTAAGGAAATAAGGCCTCTGGGGACCGTGGGGCAAATTGCGGGGAACCAGGAGGGCGTGACGGGTAGGCACCCATGTACGCACAACCACCTCATGGTGGTAAGAAGTTTGACACCCGGCCCAGGTCCCTCGGCCCTTCCTGGAATTCGCTATAGCAATTCTAGGTGCTTGTAATAAGGAATTAAGGCCTCTGGGTGTCCGTGGGGCAAAATGCGGGGAACCAGGAGGGCGTGGCGGGTAGGCACCCATGTACGCACAACCACCTCATGGTGGTAAGAAGTTTGACACCCGGCCCAGGTCCCTCGGCCCTTCCTGGAATTCGCTATAGCAATTTTAGGTGCTTATATTAAGGAAATAAAGCCTCTGGGGACCGTGGGGCAAATTGCGGGGAACCAGGAGGGCGTGGCGGGTAGGCACCCATGTACGCACAACCACCTCATGGTGGTAAGAAGTCTGACACCCAGCCCAGGTCCCTCGGCCCTTCCTGGAATCCGTTAGAGCAATTCTAAGTGCTTATATTAAGGAATTAAAGCCTCTGGGGATCCGTGGGGCAAAATGCGGGGAACCAGGAGGGCGTGGCGGGTAGGCACCCATGTACGCACAAACACCTCATGGTGGTAAGAAGTTTGACACCCGGCCCAGGTCCCTCGGCCCTTCCTGGAATTCGCTATAGCAATTCTAGGTGCTTGTAATAAGGAAATTAAGGCCTCTGGGTGTCCGTGGGGCAAAATGCGGGGAACCAGGAGGGCGTGGCTGGTAGGCACCCATGTACGCACAACCACCTCATGGTGGTAAGAAGTTTGACACCCGGCCCAGGTCCCTCGGCCCTTCCTGGAATTCGCTATAGCAATTCTAGGTGCTTATAATAAGGAATTAAGGCCTCTGGGGGTCCGTGGGGCAAAATGCGGGGAACCAGGAGGGCGTGGCGGGTAGGCACCCATGTACGCACAACCACCTCATGGTGGTAAGAAGTCTGACACCCAGCCCAGGTCTCTCGGCCCTTCCTGGAATCCGCTAGAGCAATTCTAAGTGCTTATATTAAGGAATTAAAGCCTCTGGGGGTCCGTGGGGCAAAATGCGGGGAACCAGGAGGGCGCGGCGGGTAGACACCCATGTACGCACAACCACCTCATGGTGGTAAGAAGTTTGACACCCGGCTCAGGTCCCTCGGCATTTCCTGGAATCCGCTAGAGCATTTCTAGGTGCTTATATTAAGGAAACAATGCTTCTGGGGATCCGTGGGGCAAAATGCGGGGAACCAGGAGGGCGTGGCGGGTAGGCACCAATGTACGCACAACCACCTCATGGTGGTAAGAAGTTTGACACCCGGCCCAGGTCCCTCGGCCCTTCCTGGAATTCGCTATAGCAATTTTAGGTGCTTATATTAAGGAAATAAGGCCTCTGGGGACCGTGGGGGCAAATTGCGGGGAACCAAGAGGGCGTGACGGGTAGGCACCCATGTACGCACAACCACCTCATGGTGGTAAGAAGTTTGACACCCGGCCCAGGTCCCTCGGCCCTTCCTGGAATTCGCTATAGCAATTCTAGGTGCTTGTAATAAGGAATTAAGGCCTCTGGGTGTCCGTGGGGCAAAATGCGGGGAACCAGGAGGGCGTGGCGGGTAGGCACCCATGTACGCACAACCACCTCATGGTGGTAAGAAGTTTGACACCCGGCCCAGGTCCCTCGGCCCTTCCTGGAATTCGCTATAGCAATTTTAGGTGCTTATATTAAGGAAATAAAGCCTCTGGGGACCGTGGGGCAAATTGCGGGGAACCAGGAGGGCGTGGCGGGTAGGCACCCATGTACGCACAACCACCTCATGGTGGTAAGAAGTCTGACACCCAGCCCAGGTCCATCGGCCCTTCCTGGAATCCGTTAGAGCAATTCTAAGTGCTTATATTAAGGAATTAAAGCCTCTGGGGATCCGTGGGGCAAAATGCGGGGAACCAGGAGGGCGTGGCGGGTAGGCACCCATGTACGCACAAACACCTCATGGTGGTAAGAAGTTTGACACCCGGCCCAGGTCCCTCGGCCCTTCCTGGAATTCGCTATAGCAATTCTAGGTGCTTGTAATAAGGAATTAAGGCCTCTGGGTGTCCGTGGGGCAAAATGCGGGGAACCAGGAGGGCGTGGCTGGTAGGCACCCATGTACGCACAACCACCTCATGGTGGTAAGAAGTTTGACACCCGGCCCAGGTCCCTCGGCCCTTCCTGGAATTCGCTATAGCAATTCTAGGTGCTTATAATAAGGAATTAAGGCCTCTGGGGGTCCGTGGGGCAAAATGCGGGGAACCAGGAGGGCGTGGCGGGTAGGCACCCATGTACGCACAACCACCTCATGGTGGTAAGAAGTCTGACACCCAGCCCAGGTCTCTCGGCCCTTCCTCGAATCCGCTAGAGCAATTCTAAGTGCTTATATTAAGGAATTAAAGCCTCTGGGGGTCCGTGGGGCAAAATGCGGGGAACCAGGAGGGCGCGGCGGGTAGACACCCATGTACGCACAACCACCTCATGGTGGTAAGAAGTTTGACACCCGGCTCAGGTCCCTCGGCATTTCCTGGAATCCGCTAGAGCATTTCTAGGTGCTTATATTAAGGAAACAATGCTTCTGGGGATCCGTGGGGCAAAATGCGGGGAACCAGGAGGGCGTGGCGGGTAGGCACCCATGTACGCACAACCACCTCATGGTGGTAAGAAGTTTGACACCCGGCCCAGGTCCCTCGGCCCTTCCTGGAATTCGCTATAGCAATTTTAGGTGCTTATATTAAGGAAATAAGGCCTCTGGGGACCGTGGGGCAAATTGCGGGGAACCAGGAGGGCGTGACGGGTAGGCACCCATGTACGCACAACCACCTCATGGTGGTAAGAAGTTTGACACCCGGCCCAGGTCCCTCGGCCCTTCCTGGAATTCGCTATAGCAATTCTAGGTGCTTGTAATAAGGAATTAAGGCCTCTGGGTGTCCGTGGGGCAAAATGCGGGGAACCAGGAGGGCGTGGCGGGTAGGCACCCATGTACGCACAACCACCTCATGGTGGTAAGAAGTTTGACACCCGGCCCAGGTCCCTCGGCCCTTCCTGGAATTCGCTATAGCAATTTTAGGTGCTTATATTAAGGAAATAAAGCCTCTGGGGACCGTGGGGCAAATTGCGGGGAACCAGGAGGGCGTGGCGGGTAGGCACCCATGTACGCACAACCACCTCATGGTGGTAAGAAGTCTGACACCCAGCCCAGGTCCCTCGGCCCTTCCTGGAATCCGTTAGAGCAATTCTAAGTGCTTATATTAAGGAATTAAAGCCTCTGGGGATCCGTGGGGCAAAATGCGGGGAACCAGGAGGGCGTGGCGGGTAGGCACCCATGTACGCACAAACACCTCATGGTGGTAAGAAGTTTGACACCCGGCCCAGGTCCCTCGGCCCTTCCTGGAATTCGCTATAGCAATTCTAGGTGCTTGTAATAAGGAAATTAAGGCCTCTGGGTGTCCGTGGGGCAAAATGCGGGGAACCAGGAGGGCGTGGCTGGTAGGCACCCATGTACGCACAACCACCTCATGGTGGTAAGAAGTTTGACACCCGGCCCAGGTCCCTCGGCCCTTCCTGGAATTCGCTATAGCAATTCTAGGTGCTTATAATAAGGAATTAAGGCCTCTGGGGGTCCGTGGGGCAAAATGCGGGGAACCAGGAGGGCGTGGCGGGTAGGCACCCATGTACGCACAACCACCTCATGGTGGTAAGAAGTCTGACACCCAGCCCAGGTCTCTCGGCCCTTCCTGGAATCCGCTAGAGCAATTCTAAGTGCTTATATTAAGGAATTAAAGCCTCTGGGGGTCCGTGGGGCAAAATGCGGGGAACCAGGAGGGCGCGGCGGGTAGACACCCATGTACGCACAACCACCTCATGGTGGTAAGAAGTTTGACACCCGGCTCAGGTCCCTCGGCATTTCCTGGAATCCGCTAGAGCATTTCTAGGTGCTTATATTAAGGAAACAATGCTTCTGGGGATCCGTGGGGCAAAATGCGGGGAACCAGGAGGGCGTGGCGGGTAGGCACCAATGTACGCACAACCACCTCATGGTGGTAAGAAGTTTGACACCCGGCCCAGGTCCCTCGGCCCTTCCTGGAATTCGCTATAGCAATTTTAGGTGCTTATATTAAGGAAATAAGGCCTCTGGGGACCGTGGGGCAAATTGCGGGGAACCAAGAGGGCGTGACGGGTAGGCACCCATGTACGCACAACCACCTCATGGTGGTAAGAAGTTTGACACCCGGCTCAGGTCCCTCGGCATTTCCTGGAATCCGCTAGAGCATTTCTAGGTGCTTATATTAAGGAAACAATGCTTCTGGGGATCCGTGGGGCAAAATGCGGGGAACCAGGAGGGCGTGGCGGGTAGGCACCCATGTACGCACAACCACCTCATGGTGGTAAGAAGTTTGACACCCGGCCCAGGTCCCTCGGCCCTTCCTGGAATTCGCTATAGCAATTTTAGGTGCTTATATTAAGGAAATAAGGCCTCTGGGGACCGTGGGGCAAATTGCGGGGAACCAGGAGGGCGTGACGGGTAGGCACCCATGTACGCACAACCACCTCATGGTGGTAAGAAGTTTGACACCCGGCCCAGGTCCCTCGGCCCTTCCTGGAATTCGCTATAGCAATTCTAGGTGCTTGTAATAAGGAATTAAGGCCTCTGGGTGTCCGTGGGGCAAAATGCGGGGAACCAGGAGGGCGTGGCGGGTAGGCACCCATGTACGCACAACCACCTCATGGTGGTAAGAAGTTTGACACCCGGCCCAGGTCCCTCGGCCCTTCCTGGAATTCGCTATAGCAATTTTAGGTGCTTATATTAAGGAAATAAAGCCTCTGGGGACCGTGGGGCAAATTGCGGGGAACCAGGAGGGCGTGGCGGGTAGGCACCCATGTACGCACAACCACCTCATGGTGGTAAGAAGTCTGACACCCAGCCCAGGTCCCTCGGCCCTTCCTGGAATCCGTTAGAGCAATTCTAAGTGCTTATATTAAGGAATTAAAGCCTCTGGGGATCCGTGGGGCAAAATGCGGGGAACCAGGAGGGCGTGGCGGGTAGGCACCCATGTACGCACAAACACCTCATGGTGGTAAGAAGTTTGACACCCGGCCCAGGTCCCTCGGCCCTTCCTGGAATTCGCTATAGCAATTCTAGGTGCTTGTAATAAGGAAATTAAGGCCTCTGGGTGTCCGTGGGGCAAAATGCGGGGAACCAGGAGGGCGTGGCTGGTAGGCACCCATGTACGCACAACCACCTCATGGTGGTAAGAAGTTTGACACCCGGCCCAGGTCCCTCGGCCCTTCCTGGAATTCGCTATAGCAATTCTAGGTGCTTATAATAAGGAATTAAGGCCTCTGGGGGTCCGTGGGGCAAAATGCGGGGAACCAGGAGGGCGTGGCGGGTAGGCACCCATGTACGCACAACCACCTCATGGTGGTAAGAAGTCTGACACCCAGCCCAGGTCTCTCGGCCCTTCCTGGAATCCGCTAGAGCAATTCTAAGTGCTTATATTAAGGAATTAAAGCCTCTGGGGGTCCGTGGGGCAAAATGCGGGGAACCAGGAGGGCGCGGCGGGTAGACACCCATGTACGCACAACCACCTCATGGTGGTAAGAAGTTTGACACCCGGCTCAGGTCCCTCGGCATTTCCTGGAATCCGCTAGAGCATTTCTAGGTGCTTATATTAAGGAAACAATGCTTCTGGGGATCCGTGGGGCAAAATGCGGAGAACCAGGAGGGCGTGGCGGGTAGGCACCAATGTACGCACAACCACCTCATGGTGGTAAGAAGTTTGACACCCGGCCCAGGTCCCTCGGCCCTTCCTGGAATTCGCTATAGCAATTTTAGGTGCTTATATTAAGGAAATAAGGCCTCTGGGGACCGTGGGGCAAATTGCGGGGAACCAGGAGGGCGTGACGGGTAGGCACCCATGTACGCACAACCACCTCATGGTGGTAAGAAGTTTGACACCCGGCCCAGGTCCCTCGGCCCTTCCTGGAATTCGCTATAGCAATTCTAGGTGCTTGTAATAAGGAATTAAGGCCTCTGGGTGTCCGTGGGGCAAAATGCGGGGAACCAGGAGGGCGTGGCGGGTAGGCACCCATGTACGCACAACCACCTCATGGTGGTAAGAAGTTTGACACCCGGCCCAGGTCCCTCGGCCCTTCCTGGAATTCGCTATAGCAATTTTAGGTGCTTATATTAAGGAAATAAAGCCTCTGGGGACCGTGGGGCAAATTGCGGGGAACCAGGAGGGCGTGGCGGGTAGGCACCCATGTACGCACAACCACCTCATGGTGGTAAGAAGTCTGACACCCAGCCCAGGTCCATCGGCCCTTCCTGGAATCCGTTAGAGCAATTCTAAGTGCTTATATTAAGGAATTAAAGCCTCTGGGGATCCGTGGGGCAAAATGCGGGGAACCAGGAGGGCGTGGCGGGTAGGCACCCATGTACGCACAAACACCTCATGGTGGTAAGAAGTTTGACACCCGGCCCAGGTCCCTCGGCCCTTCCTGGAATTCGCTATAGCAATTCTAGGTGCTTGTAATAAGGAATTAAGGCCTCTGGGTGTCCGTGGGGCAAAATGCGGGGAACCAGGAGGGCGTGGCTGGTAGGCACCCATGTACGCACAACCACCTCATGGTGGTAAGAAGTTTGACACCCGGCCCAGGTCCCTCGGCCCTTCCTGGAATTCGCTATAGCAATTCTAGGTGCTTATAATAAGGAATTAAGGCCTCTGGGGGTCCGTGGGGCAAAATGCGGGGAACCAGGAGGGCGTGGCGGGTAGGCACCCATGTACGCACAACCACCTCATGGTGGTAAGAAGTCTGACACCCAGCCCAGGTCTCTCGGCCCTTCCTCGAATCCGCTAGAGCAATTCTAAGTGCTTATATTAAGGAATTAAAGCCTCTGGGGAACCGTGGGGCAAAATGCGGGAAACCAGGAGGGCGTGGCGGGTAGGCACCCATGTACGCACAACCACCTCATGGTGGTAAGAAGTTTGATACCCGACCCATGTCCCTCGGCACTTCCTGGAATTCGCTATAGCAATTCTATGTGCTTATAATAAGGAATTAAGGCCTCTGGGGGTCCGTGGGGCAAAATGCGGGGAACCAGGAGGGCGTGGCGGGTAGGCACCCATGTACGCACAACCACCTCATGGTGGTAAGAAGTCTGACACCCGGCCCAGGTCCCTCGGCCCTTCCTGGAATCCGCTATAGCAATTCTAGGTGCTTATAATAGGGAATTAAGGCCTCTGGGGGTCCGTGGGGCAAAATGCGGGGAACCAGGAGGGCGTGGCGGGTAGGCACCAATGTACGCACAACCACCTCATGGTGGTAAGAAGTTTGACACCCGGCCCAGGTCCCTCGGCCCTTCCTGGAATTCGCTATAGCAATTTTAGGTGCTTATATTAAGGAAATAAGGCCTCTGGGGACCGTGGGGCAAATTGCGGGGAACCAGGAGGGCGTGACGGGTAGGCACCCATGTACGCACAACCACCTCATGGTGCTAAGAAGTCTGACACCCAGCCCAGGTCCCTCGGCCCTTCCTGGAATCCGCTAGAGCAATTCTAAGTGCTTATATTAAGGAAATAAAGCCTCTGGGGATCCGTGGGGCAAAATGCGGGGAACCAGGAGGGCGTGGCGGGTAGGCACCCATGTACGCACAACCACCTCATGGTGGTAAGAAGTTTGACACCCGGCCCAGGTCCCTCGGCCCTTCCTGGAATTCGCTATAGCAATTCTAGGTGCTTATATTAAGGAAATAAGGCCTCTGGGGACCGTGGGGCAAATTGCGGGGAACCAGGAGGGCGTGGCGGGTAGGCACCCATGTACGCACAACCACCTCATGGTGGTAAGAAGTCTGACACCCAGCCCAGGTCCCTCTGCCCTTCCTGGAATCCGCTAGAGCAATTCTAAGTGCTTATATTAAAGAATTAAAGCCTCTGGGGGTCCGTGGGGCAAAATGCGGGGAACCAGGAGGGCGCGGCGGGTAGACACCCATGTACGCACAACCACCTCATGGTGGTAAGAAGTTTGACACCCGGCTCAGGTCCCTCGGCATTTCCTGGAATCCGCTAGAGCATTTCTAGGTGCT
Organism: Candelabrum cocksii; assembly: GCA_963930725.1. NCBI lineage: Eukaryota > Metazoa > Cnidaria > Hydrozoa > Anthoathecata > Candelabridae > Candelabrum > Candelabrum cocksii. The sequence continues at coordinate 8,948,617 of OZ005671.1, read as the reverse complement.
TATATTAAGGAAACAATGCTTCTGGGGATCCGTGGGGCAAAATGCGGGGAACCAGGAGGGCGTGGCGGGTAGGCACCAATGTACGCACAACCACCTCATGGTGGTAAGAAGTTTGACACCCGGCCCAGGTCCCTCGGCCCTTCCTGGAATCCGTTAGAGCAATTCTAAGTGCTTATATTAAGGAATTAAAGCCTCTGGGGATCCGTGGGGCAAAATGCGGGGAACCAGGAGGGCGTGGCGGGTAGGCACCCATGTACGCACAAACACCTCATGGTGGTAAGAAGTTTGACACCCGGCCCAGGTCCCTCGGCCCTTCCTGGAATTCGCTATAGCAATTCTAGGTGCTTGTAATAAGGAATTAAGGCCTCTGGGTGTCCGTGGGGCAAAATGCGGGGAACCAGGAGGGCGTGGCTGGTAGGCACCCATGTACGCACAACCACCTCATGGTGGTAAGAAGTTTGACACCCGGCCCAGGTCCCTCGGCCCTTCCTGGAATTCGCTATAGCAATTCTAGGTGCTTATAATAAGGAATTAAGGCCTCTGGGGGTCCGTGGGGCAAAATGCGGGGAACCAGGAGGGCGTGGCGGGTAGGCACCCATGTACGCACAACCACCTCATGGTGGTAAGAAGTCTGACACCCAGCCCAGGTCTCTCGGCCCTTCCTGGAATCCGTTATAGCAATTCTATGTGCTTATAATAAGGAATTAAGGCCTCTGGGGGTCCGTGGGGCAAAATGCGGGGAACCAGGAGGGCGTGGCGGGTAGGCACCCATGTACGCACAACCACCTCATGGTGGTAAGAAGTTTGACACCCGGCCCAGGTCCCTCGGCATTTCCTGGAATCCGCTAGAGCAATTCTAGGTGCTTATATTAAGGAAATAAGGCCTCTGGGGATCCATGGGGCAAATTGCGGGGAACCAGGAGGGCGTGGCGGGTAGGCACCTATGTACGCACAACCAACTCATGGTGGTAAGAAGTTTGACACCCAGCCCAGGTCCCTCGGCCCTTCCTGGAATCGGTTATAGCAATTCTAGGTGCTTATATTAAGGAAACAAGGCTTCTGGGGATCCGTGGGGCAAAATGCGGGGAACCAGGAGGGCGTGGCGGGTAGGCACCCATGTACGCACAACCACCTCATGGTGGTAAGAAGTCTGACACCCAGCCCAGGTCTCTCGGCCCTTCCTGGAATCCGCTAGAGCAATTCTAAGTGCTTATATTAAGGAATTAAAGCCTCTGGGGATCCGTGGGGCAAAATGCGGGGAACCAGGAGGGCGCGGCGGGTAGACACCCATGTACGCACAACCACCTCATGGTGGTAAGAAGTTTGACACCCGGCTCAGGTCCCTCGGCATTTCCTGGAATCCGCTAGAGCATTTCTAGGTGCTTATATTAAGGAAACAAGGCCTCTGGGGATCCATGGGGCAAATTGCGGGGAACCAGGAGGGCGTGGCGGGTAGGCACCTATGTACGCACAACCAACTCATGGTGGTAAGAAGTTTGACACCCAGCCCAGGTCCCTCGGCCCTTCCTGGAATCGGTTATAGCAATTCTAGGTGCTTATATTAAGGAAACAAGGCTTCTGGGGATCCGTGGGGCAAAATGCGGGGAACCAGGAGGGCGTGGCGGGTAGGCAACCATGTACGCACAACCACCTCATGGTGGTAAGAAGTTTGACACCCGGCCCAGGTCCCTCGGCCCTTCCTGGAATTCGCTATAGCAATTCTAGGTGCTTATATTAAGGAAATTAGGCCTCTGGGGACCGTGGGGCAAATTTCGGGTAACCAGGAGGGCGTGGCGGGTAGGCACCCATGTACGCACAACCACCTCATGGTGGTAAGAAGTCTGACACCCAGCCCAGGTCCCTCTGCCCTTCCTGGAATCCGCTAGAGCAATTCTAAGTGCTTATATTAAGGAATTAAAGCCTCTGGGGGTCCGTGGGGCAAAATGCGGGGAACCAGGAGGGCGCGGCGGGTAGACACCCATGTACGCACAACCACCTCATGGTGGTAAGAAGTTTGACACCCGGCTCAGGTCCCTCGGCATTTCCTGGAATCCGCTAGAGCATTTCTAGGTGCTTATATTAAGGAAACAAGGCTTCTGGGGATCCGTGGGGCAAAATGCGGGGAACCAGGAGGGCGTGGCGGGTAGGCACCCATGTACGCACAACCAACTCATGGTGGTAAGAAGTCTGACACCCAGCCCAGGTCCCTCGGCCCTTCCTGGAATCCGCTAGAGCAATTCTAAGTGCTTATATTAAGGAATTAAAGCCTCTGGGGATCCGTGGGGCAAAATGCGGGGAACCAGGAGGGCGTGGCGGGTAGGCACCCATGTACGCACAACCACCTCATGGTGGTAAGAAGTTTGACACCCGACCCAGGTCCCTCGGCACTTCCTGGAATTCGCTATAGCAATTCTATGTGCTTATAATAAGGAATTAAGGCCTCTGGGGGTCCGTGGGGCAAAATGCGGGGAACCAGGAGGGCGCGGCGGGTAGACACCCATGTACGCACAACCACCTCATGGTGGTAAGAAGTTTGACACCCGGCTCAGGTCCCTCGGCATTTCCTGGAATCCGCTAGAGCATTTCTAGGTGCTTATATTAAGGAAACAAGGCCTCTGGGGATCCATGGGGCAAATTGCGGGGAACCAGGAGGGCGTGGCGGGTAGGCACCTATGTACGCACAACCAACTCATGGTGGTAAGAAGTTTGACACCCAGCCCAGGTCCCTCGGCCCTTCCTGGAATCGGTTATAGCAATTCTAGGTGCTTATATTAAGGAAACAAGGCTTCTGGGGATCCGTGGGGCAAAATGCGGGGAACCAGGAGGGCGTGGCGGGTAGGCAACCATGTACGCACAACCACCTCATGGTGGTAAGAAGTTTGACACCCGGCCCAGGTCCCTCGGCCCTTCCTGGAATTCGCTATAGCAATTCTAGGTGCTTATATTAAGGAAATAAGGCCTCTGGGGACCGTGGGGCAAATTGCGGGTAACCAGGAGGGCGTGGCGGGTAGGCACCCATGTACGCACAACCACCTCATGGTGGTAAGAAGTCTGACACCCAGCCCAGGTCCCTCTGCCCTTCCTGGAATCCGCTAGAGCAATTCTAAGTGCTTATATTAAGGAATTAAAGCCTCTGGGGGTCCGTGGGGCAAAATGCGGGGAACCAGGAGGGCGCGGCGGGTAGACACCCATGTACGCACAACCACCTCATGGTGGTAAGAAGTTTGACACCCGGCTCAGGTCCCTCGGCATTTCCTGGAATCCGCTAGAGCATTTCTAGGTGCTTATATTAAGGAAACAAGGCTTCTGGGGATCCGTGGGGCAAAATGCGGGGAACCAGGAGGGCGTGGCGGGTAGGCACCCATGTACGCACAACCAACTCATGGTGGTAAGAAGTCTGACACCCAGCCCAGGTCCCTCAGCCCTTCCTGGAATCCGCTAGAGCAATTCTAAGTGCTTATATTAAGGAATTAAAGCCTCTGGGGATCCGTGGGGCAAAATGCGGGGAACCAGGAGGGCGTGGCGGGTAGGCACCCATGTACGCACAACCACCTCATGGTGGTAAGAAGTTTGACACCCGACCCAGGTCCCTCGGCACTTCCTGGAATTCGCTATAGCAATTCTATGTGCTTATAATAAGGAATTAAGGCCTCTGGGGGTCCGTGGGGCAAAATGCGGGGAACCAGGAGGGCGTGGCGGGTAGGCACCCATGTACGCACAACCACCTCATGGTGGTAAGAAGTTTGACACCCGGCCCAGGTCCCTCGGTCCTTCCTGGAATTCGCTATAGCAATTTTAGGTGCTTATATTAAGGAAATAAGGCCTCTGGGGACCGTGGGGCAAATTGCGGGGAACCAGGAGGGCGTGACGGGTAGGCACCCATGTACGCACATCCACCTCATGGTGCTAAGAAGTCTGACACCCAGCCCAGGTCCCTCGGCCCTTCCTGGAATCCGCTAGAGCAATTCTAAGTGCTTATATTAAGGAATTAAAGCCTCTGGGGATCCGTGGGGCAAAATGCGGGGAACCAGGAGGGCGTGGCGGGTAGGCACCCATGTACGCACAACCACCTCATGGTGGTAAGAAGTCTGACACCCGGCCCAGGTCCCTCGGCCCTTCCTGGAATCCGCTAGAGCAATTCTAATTGCTTATATTAAGGAATTAAAGCCTCTGGGGATCCGTGGGGCAAAATGCGGGGAACCAGGAGGGCGTGGCGGGTAGGCACCCATGTACGCACAACCACCTCATGGTGGTAAGAAGTATGACACCCGGCCCAGGTCCCTCGGCCCTTCCTGGAATCGGTTATAGCAATTCTAGGTGCTTATATTAAGGAAACAAGGCTTCTGGGGATCCGTGGGGCAAAATGCGGGGAACCAGGAGGGCGTGGCGGGTAGGCACCCATGTACGCACAACCACCTCATGGTGGTAAGAAGTTTGACACCCGGCACCGGTCCCTCGGCCCTTCCTGGAATTCGCTATAGCAATTCTAGGTGCTTATATTAAGGAAATAAGGCCTCTGGGGACCGTGGGGCAAATTGCGGGTAACCAGGAGGGCGTGGCGGGTAGGCACCCATGTACGCACAACCACCTCATGGTGGTAAGAAGTCTGACACCCAGCCCAGGTCCCTCTGCCCTTCCTGGAATCCGCTAGAGCAATTCTAAGTGCTTATATTAAGGAATTAAAGCCTCTGGGGGTCCGTGGGGCAAAATGCGGGGAACCAGGAGGGCGCGGCGGGTAGACACCCATGTACGCACAACCACCTCATGGTGGTAAGAAGTTTGACACCCGGCTCAGGTCCCTCGGCATTTCCTGGAATCCGCTAGAGCATTTCTAGGTGCTTATATTAAGGAAACAATGCTTCTGGGGATCCGTGGGGCAAAATGCGGGGAACCAGGAGGGCGTGGCGGGTAGGCACCAATGTACGCACAACCACCTCATGGTGGTAAGAAGTTTGACACCCGGCCCAGGTCCCTCGGCCCTTCCTGGAATTCGCTATAGCAATTTTAGGTGCTTATATTAAGGAAATAAGGCCTCTGGGGACCGTGGGGCAAATTGCGGGGAACCAGGAGGGCGTGACGGGTAGGCACCCATGTACGCACAACCACCTCATGGTGCTAAGAAGTCTGACACCCAGCCCAGGTCCCTCGGCCCTTCCTGGAATCCGCTAGAGCAATTCTAAGTGCTTATATTAAGGAATTAAAGCCTCTGGTGATCCGTGGGGCAAAATGCGGGGAACCAGGAGGGCGTGGCGGGTAGGCACCCATGTACGCACAACCACCTCATGGTGGTAAGAAGTTTGACACCCGGCCCAGGTCCCTCGGCCCTTCCTGGAATTCGCTATAGCAATTCTAGGTGCTTGTAATAAGGAATTAAGGCCTCTGGGTGTCCGTGGGGCAAAATGCGGGGAACCAGGAGGGCGTGGCGGGTAGGCACCCATGTACGCACAACCACCTCATGGTGGTAAGAAGTTTGACACCCGGCCCAGGTCCCTCGGCCCTTCCTGGAATTCGCTATAGCAATTCTAGGTGCTTATAATAAGGAATTAAGGCCTCTGGGGGTCCTTGGGGCAAAATGCGGGGAACCAGGAGGGCGTGGCGGGTAGGCACCCATGTACGCACAACCACCTCATGGTGGTAAGAAGTCTGACACCCAGCCCAGGTCTCTCGGCCCTTCCTGGAATCCGCTAGAGCAATTCTAAGTGCTTATATTAAGGAATTAAAGCCTCTGGGGATCCGTGGGGCAAAATGCGGGGAACCAGGAGGGCGTGGCGGGTAGGCACCCATGTACGCACAACCACCTCATGGTGGTAAGAAGTTTGACACCCGGCCCAGGTCCCTCGGCCCTTCCTGGAATTCGCTATAGCAATTTTAGGTGCTTATATTAAGGAAATAAGGCCTCTGGGGACCGTGGGGCAAATTGCGGGGAACCAGGAGGGCGTGACGGGTAGGCACCCATGTACGCACAACCACCTCATGGTGCTAAGAAGTCTGACACCCAGCCCAGGTCCCTCGGCCCTTCCTGGAATCCGCTAGAGCAATTCTAAATGCTTATATTAAGGAATTAAAGCCTCTGGGGATCCGTGGGGCAAAATGCGGGGAACCAGGAGGGCGTGGCGGGTAGGCACCCATGTACGCACAACCACCTCATGGTGGTAAGAAGTTTGACACCCGGCCCAGGTCCCTCGGCCCTTCCTGGAATTCGCTATAGCAATTCTAGGTGCTTGTAATAAGGAATTAAGGCCTCTGGGTGTCCGTGGGGCAAAATGCGGGGAACCAGGAGGGCGTGGCGGGTAGGCACCCATGTACGCACAACCACCTCATGGTGGTAAGAAGTTTGACACCCGGCCCAGGTCCCTCGGCCCTTCCTGGAATTCGCTATAGCAATTCTAGGTGCTTATAATAAGGAATTAAGGCCTCTGGGGTTCCTTGGGGCAAAATGCGGGGAACCAGGAGGGCGTGGCGGGTAGGCACCCATGTACGCACAACCACCTCATGGTGGTAAGAAGTCTGACACCCAGCCCAGGTCTCTCGGCCCTTCCTGGAATCCGCTAGAGCAATTCTAAGTGCTTATATTAAGGAATTAAAGCCTCTGGGGATCCGTGGGGCAAAATGCGGGGAACCAGGAGGGCGTGGCGGGTAGGCACCCATGTACGCACAACCACCTCATGGTGGTAAGAAGTTTGACACCCGGCCCAGGTCCCTCGGCCCTTCCTGGAATTCGCTATAGCAATTTTAGGTGCTTATATTAAGGAAATAAAGCCTCTGGGGACCGTGGGGCAAATTGCGGGGAACCAGGAGGGCGTGGCGGGTAGGCACCCATGTACGCACAACCACCTCATGGTGGTAAGAAGTCTGACACCCAGCCCAGGTCCCTCGGCCCTTCCTGGAATCCGCTAGAGCAATTCTAAGTGCTTATATTAAGGAATTAAAGCCTCTGGGGATCCGTGGGGCAAAATGCGGGGAACCAGGAGGGCGTGGCGGGTAGGCACCAATGTACGCACAACCACCTCATGGTGGTAAGAAGTTTGACACCCGGCCCAGGTCCCTCGGCCCTTCCTGGAATTCGCTATAGCAATTTTAGGTGCTTATATTAAGGAAATAAGGCCTCTGGGGACCGTGGGGCAAATTGCGGGAAACCAGGAGGGCGTGACGGGTAGGCACCCATGTACGCACAACCACCTCATGGTGCTAAGAAGTCTGACACCCAGCCCAGGTCCCTCGGCCCTTCCTGGAATCCGCTAGAGCAATTCTAAGTGCTTATATTAAGGAATTAAAGCCTCTGGGGATCCGTGGGGCAAAATTCCGGGAACCAGGAGGGCGTGGCGGGTAGGCACCCATGTACGCACAACCACCTCATGGTGGTAAGAAGTCTGACACCCGGCCCAGGTCCCTCGGCATTTCCTGGAATCCGCTATAGCAATTCTAGGTGCTTGTAATAAGGAATTAAGGCCTCTGGGGACCGTGGGGCAAATTGCGGGGAACCAGGAGGGCGTGGCTGGTAGGCACCCATGTACGCACAACCACCTCATGGTGGTAAGAAGTTTGACACCCGGCCCAGGTCCCTCGGCCCTTCCTGGAATTCGCTATAGCAATTCTAGGTGCTTATAATAAGGAATTAAGGCCTCTGGGGGTCCGTGGGGCAAAATGCGGGGAACCAGGAGGGCGTGGCGGGTAGGCACCCATGTACGCACAACCACCTCATGGTGGTAAGAAGTCTGACACCCAGCCCAGGTCTCTCGGCCCTTCCTGGAATCCGCTAGAGCAATTCTAAGTGCTTATATTAAGGAATTAAAGCCTCTGGGGATCCGTGGGGCAAAATGCGGGAAACCAGGAGGGCGTGGCGGGTAGGCACCCATGTACGCACAACCACCTCATGGTGGTAAGAAGTTTGATACCCGACCCAGGTCCCTCGGCACTTCCTGGAATTCGCTATAGCAATTCTATGTGCTTATAATAAGGAATTAAGGCCTCTGGGGGTCCGTGGGGCAAAATGCGGGGAACCAGGAGGGCGTGGCGGGTAGGCACCCATGTACGCACAACCACCTCATGGTGGTAAGAAGTTTGACACCCGGCCCAGGTCCCTCGGCCCTTCCTGGAATCCGCTATAGCAATTCTAGGTGCTTATAATAAGGAATTAAGGCCTCTGGGGATCCGGGGGGCAAAATGCGGGGAACCAGGAGGGCGTGGCGGGTAGGCACTCATGTACGCACAACAACCTCATGGTGGTAAGAAGTTTGACACCCGGCCCAGGTCCCTCGGCTCTTCCTGGAATCCGTTATAGCAATTCTAGGTGCTTATAATAAGGAATTAAGGCCTCTGGGGGTCCGTGGGGCAAAATGCGGGGAACCAGGAGGGCGTGGCGGGTAGGCACCCATGTACGCACAACCACCTCATGGTGGTAAGAAGTTTGACACCCGGCCCAGGTCCCTCGGCATTTCCTGGAATCCGCTAGAGCAATTCTAGGTGCTTATATTAAGTAAATAAGGCCTCTGGGGATCCATGGGGCAAATTGCGGGGAACCAGGAGGGCGTGGCGGGTAGGCACCTATGTACGCACAACCAACTCATGGTGGTAAGAAGTTTGACACCCAGCCCAGGTCCCTCGGCCCTTCCTGGAATCGGTTATAGCAATTCTAGGTGCTTATATTAAGGAAACAAGGCTTCTGGGGATCCGTGGGGCAAAATGCGGGGAACCAGGAGGGCGTGGCGGGTAGGCACCCATGTACGCACAACCACCTCATGGTGGTAAGAAGTCTGACACCCAGCCCAGGTCTCTCGGCCCTTCCTGGAATCCGCTAGAGCAATTCTAAGTGCTTATATTAAGGAATTAAAGCCTCTGGGGATCCGTGGGGCAAAATGCGGGGAACCAGGAGGGCGCGGCGGGTAGACACCCATGTACGCACAACCACCTCATGGTGGTAAGAAGTTTGACACCCGGCTCAGGTCCCTCGGCATTTCCTGGAATCCGCTAGAGCATTTCTAGGTGCTTATATTAAGGAAACAAGGCCTCTGGGGATCCATGGGGCAAATTGCGGGGAACCAGGAGGGCGTGGCGGGTAGGCACCTATGTACGCACAACCAACTCATGGTGGTAAGAAGTTTGACACCCAGCCCAGGTCCCTCGGCCCTTCCTGGAATCGGTTATAGCAATTCTAGGTGCTTATATTAAGGAAACAAGGCTTCTGGGGATCCGTGGGGCAAAATGCGGGGAACCAGGAGGGCGTGGCGGGTAGGCAACCATGTACGCACAACCACCTCATGGTGGTAAGAAGTTTGACACCCGGCCCAGGTCCCTCGGCCCTTCCTGGAATTCGCTATAGCAATTCTAGGTGCTTATATTAAGGAAATAAGGCCTCTGGGGACCGTGGGGCAAATTGCGGGTAACCAGGAGGGCGTGGCGGGTAGGCACCCATGTACGCACAACCACCTCATGGTGGTAAGAAGTCTGACACCCAGCCCAGGTCCCTCTGCCCTTCCTGGAATCCGCTAGAGCAATTCTAAGTGCTTATATTAAGGAATTAAAGCCTCTGGGGGTCCGTGGGGCAAAATGCGGGGAACCAGGAGGGCGCGGCGGGTAGACACCCATGTACGCACAACCACCTCATGGTGGTAAGAAGTTTGACACCCGGCTCAGGTCCCTCGGCATTTCCTGGAATCCGCTAGAGCATTTCTAGGTGCTTATATTAAGGAAACAAGGCTTCTGGGGATCCGTGGGGCAAAATGCGGGGAACCAGGAGGGCGTGGCGGGTAGGCACCCATGTACGCACAACCAACTCATGGTGGTAAGAAGTCTGACACCCAGCCCAGGTCCCTCGGCCCTTCCTGGAATCCGCTAGAGCAATTCTAAGTGCTTATATTAAGGAATTAAAGCCTCTGGGGATCCGTGGGGCAAAATGCGGGGAACCAGGAGGGTGTGGCGGGTAGGCACCCATGTACGCACAACCACCTCATGGTGGTAAGAAGTTTGACACCCGACCCAGGTCCCTCGGCACTTCCTGGAATTCGCTATAGCAATTCTATGTGCTTATAATAAGGAATTAAGGCCTCTGGGGGTCCGTGGGGCAAAATGCGGGGAACCAGGAGGGCGTGGCGGGTAGGCAACCATGTACGCACAACCACCTCATGGTGGTAAGAAGTTTGACACCCGGCCCAGGTCCCTCGGCCCTTCCTGGAATTCGCTATAGCAATTCTAGGTGCTTATATTAAGGAAATAAGGCCTCTGGGGACCGTGGGGCAAATTGCGGGTAACCAGGAGGGCGTGGCGGGTAGGCACCCATGTACGCACAACCACCTCATGGTGGTAAGAAGTCTGACACCCAGCCCAGGTCCCTCTGCCCTTCCTGGAATCCGCTAGAGCAATTCTAAGTGCTTATATTAAGGAATTAAAGCCTCTGGGGGTCCGTGGGGCAAAATGCGGGGAACCAGGAGGGCGCGGCGGGTAGACACCCATGTACGCACAACCACCTCATGGTGGTAAGAAGTTTGACACCCGGCTCAGGTCCCTCGGCATTTCCTGGAATCCGCTAGAGCATTTCTAGGTGCTTATATTAAGGAAACAAGGCTTCTGGGGATCCGTGGGGCAAAATGCGGGGAACCAGGAGGGCGTGGCGGGTAGGCACCCATGTACGCACAACCAACTCATGGTGGTAAGAAGTCTGACACCCAGCCCAGGTCCCTCGGCCCTTCCTGGAATCCGCTAGAGCAATTCTAAGTGCTTATATTAAGGAATTAAAGCCTCTGGGGATCCGTGGGGCAAAATGCGGGGAACCAGGAGGGTGTGGCGGGTAGGCACCCATGTACGCACAACCACCTCATGGTGGTAAGAAGTTTGACACCCGACCCAGGTCCCTCGGCACTTCCTGGAATTCGCTATAGCAATTCTATGTGCTTATAATAAGGAATTAAGGCCTCTGGGGGTCCGTGGGGCAAAATGCGGGGAACCAGGAGGGCGTGGCGGGTAGGCACCCATGTACGCACAACCACCTCATGGTGGTAAGAAGTTTGACACCCGGCCCAGGTCCCTCGGCCCTTCCTGGAATCCGCTATAGCAATTCTAGGTGCTTATAATAGGGAATTAAGGCCTCTGGGGGTCCGTGGGGCAAAATGCGGGGAACCAGGAGGGCGTGGCGGGTAGGCACCAATGTACGCACAACCACCTCATGGTGGTAAGAAGTTTGACACCCGGCCCAGGTCCCTCGGTCCTTCCTGGAATTCGCTATAGCAATTTTAGGTGCTTATATTAAGGAAATAAGGCCTCTGGGGACCGTGGGGCAAATTGCGGGGAACCAGGAGGGCGTGACGGGTAGGCACCCATGTACGCACAACCACCTCATGGTGCTAAGAAGTCTGACACCCAGCCCAGGTCCCTCGGCCCTTCCTGGAATCCGCTAGAGCAATTCTAAGTGCTTATATTAAGGAATTAAAGCCTCTGGGGATCCGTGGGGCAAAATGCGGGGAACCAGGAGGGCGTGGCGGGTAGGCACCCATGTACGCACAACCACCTCATGGTGGTAAGAAGTCTGACACCCGGCCCAGGTCCCTCGGCCCTTCCTGGAATCCGCTAGAGCAATTCTAATTGCTTATATTAAGGAATTAAAGCCTCTGGGGATCCGTGGGGCAAAATGCGGGGAACCAGGAGGGCGTGGCGGGTAGGCACCCATGTACGCACAACCACCTCATGGTGGTAAGAAGTATGACACCCGGCCCAGGTCCCTCGGCCCTTCCTGGAATCGGTTATAGCAATTCTAGGTGCTTATATTAAGGAAACAAGGCTTCTGGGGATCCGTGGGGCAAAATGCGGGGAACCAGGAGGGCGTGGCGGGTAGGCACCCATGTACGCACAACCACCTCATGGTGGTAAGAAGTTTGACACCCGGCACAGGTCCCTCGGCCCTTCCTGGAATTCGCTATAGCAATTCTAGGTGCTTATATTAAGGAAATAAGGCCTCTGGGGACCGTGGGGCAAATTGCGGGTAACCAGGAGGGCGTGGCGGGTAGGCACCCATGTACGCACAACCACCTCATGGTGGTAAGAAGTCTGACACCCAGCCCAGGTCCCTCTGCCCTTCCTGGAATCCGCTAGAGCAATTCTAAGTGCTTATATTAAGGAATTAAAGCCTCTGGGGGTCCGTGGGGCAAAATGCGGGGAACCAGGAGGGCGCGGGGGTAGACACCCATGTACGCACAACCACCTCATGGTGGTAAGAAGTTTGACACCCGGCTCAGGTCCCTCGGCATTTCCTGGAATCCGCTAGAGCATTTCTAGGTGCTTATATTAAGGAAACAATGCTTCTGGGGATCCGTGGGGCAAAATGCGGGGAACCAGGAGGGCGTGGCGGGTAGGCACCAATGTACGCACAACCACCTCATGGTGGTAAGAAGTTTGACACCCGGCCCAGGTCCCTCGGCCCTTCCTGGAATTCGCTATAGCAATTTTAGGTGCTTATATTAAGGAAATAAGGCCTCTGGGGACCGTGGGGCAAATTGCGGGGAACCAGGAGGGCGTGACGGGTAGGCACCCATGTACGCACAACCACCTCATGGTGCTAAGAAGTCTGACACCCAGCCCAGGTCCCTCGGCCCTTCCTGGAATCCGCTAGAGCAATTCTAAGTGCTTATATTAAGGAATTAAAGCCTCTGGGGATCCGTGGGGCAAAATGCGGGGAACCAGGAGGGCGTGGCGGGTAGGCACCCATGTACGCACAACCACCTCATAGTGGTAAGAAGTTTGACACCCGGCCCAGGTCCCTCGGCCCTTCCTGGAATTCGCTATAGCAATTCTAGGTGCTTGTAATAAGGAATTAAGGCCTCTGGGTGTCCGTGGGGCAAAATGCGGGGAACCAGGAGGGCGTGGCGGGTAGGCACCCATGTACGCACAACCACCTCATGGTGGTAAGAAGTTTGACACCCGGCCCAGGTCCCTCGGCCCTTCCTGGAATTCGCTATAGCAATTCTAGGTGCTTATAATAAGGAATTAAGGCCTCTGGGGGTCCTTGGGGCAAAATGCGGGGAACCAGGAGGGCGTGGCGGGTAGGCACCCATGTACGCACAACCACCTCATGGTGGTAAGAAGTCTGACACCCAGCCTAGGTCTCTCGGCCCTTCCTGGAATCCGCTAGAGCAATTCTAAGTGCTTATATTAAGGAATTAAAGCCTCTGGGGATCCGTGGGGCAAAATGCGGGTAACCAGGAGGGCGTGGCGGGTAGGCACCCATGTACGCACAACCACCTCATGGTGGTAAGAAGTTTGACACCCGGCCCAGGTCCCTCGGCCCTTCCTGGAATTCGCTATAGCAATTTTAGGTGCTTATATTAAGGAAATAAGGCCTCTGGGGACCGTGGGGCAAATTGCGGGGAACCAGAAGGGCGTGACGGGTAGGCACCCATGTACGCACAACCACCTCATGGTGCTAAGAAGTCTGACACCCAGCCCAGGTCCCTCGGCCCTTCCTGGAATCCGCTAGAGCAATTCTAAGTGCCTATATTAAGGAATTAAAGCCTCTGGGGATCCGTGGGGCAAAATGCGGGGAACCAGGAGGGCGTGGCGGGTAGGCACCCATGTACGCACAACCACCTCATGGTGGTAAGAAGTTTGACACCCGGCCCAGGTCCCTCGGCCCTTCCTGGAATTCGCTATAGCAATTCTAGGTGCTTGTAATAAGGAATTAAGGCCTCTGGGTGTCCGTGGGGCAAAATGCGGGGAACCAGGAGGGCGTGGCGGGTAGGCACCCATGTACGCACAACCACCTCATGGTGGTAAGAAGTTTGACACCCGGCCCAGGTCCCTCGGCCCTTCCTGGAATTCGCTATAGCAATTCTAGGTGCTTATAATAAGGAATTAAGGCCTCTGGGGGTCCTTGGGGCAAAATGCGGGGAACCAGGAGGGCGTGGCGGGTAGGCACCCATGTACGCACAACCACCTCATGGTGGTAAGAAGTCTGACACCCAGCCCAGGTCTCTCGGTCCTTCCTGGAATCCGCTAGAGCAATTCTAAGTGCTTATATTAAGGAATTAAAGCCTCTGGGGATCCGTGGGGCAAAATGCGGGGAACCAGGAGGGCGTGGCGGGTAGGCACCCATGTACGCACAACCACCTCATGGTGGTAAGAAGTTTGACACCCGGCCCAGGTCCCTCGGCCCTTCCTGGAATTCGCTATAGCAATTTTAGGTGCTTATATTAAGGAAATAAAGCCTCTGGGGACCGTGGGGCAAATTGCGGGGAACCAGGAGGGCGTGGCGGGTAGGCACCCATGTACGCACAACCACCTCATGGTGGTAAGAAGTCTGACACCCAGCCCAGGTCCCTCGGCCCTTCCTGGAATCCGCTAGAGCAATTCTAAGTGCTTATATTAAGGATTAAAGCCTCTGGGGATCCGTGGGGCAAAATGCGGGGAACCAGGAGGGCGTGGCGGGTAGGCACCAATGTACGCACAACCACCTCATGGTGGTAAGAAGTTTGACACCCGGCCCAGGTCCCTCGGCCCTTCCTGGAATTCGCTATAGCAATTTTAGGTGCTTATATTAAGGAAATAAGGCCTCTGGGGACCGTGGGGCAAATTGCGGGGAACCAGGAGGGCGTGGCGGGTAGGCACCCATGTACGCACAACCACCTCATGGTGGTAAGAAGTCTGACACCCAGCCCAGGTCCCTCGGCCCTTCCTGGAATCCGCTAGAGCAATTCTAAGTGCTTATATTAAGGAATTAAAGTCTCTGGGGATCCGTGGGGCAAAATGCGGGGAACCAGGAGGGCGTGGCGGGTAGGCACCTATGTACGCACAACCACCTCATGGTGGTAAGAAGTTTGACACCCGGCCCAGGTCCTTCGGCCCTTCCTGGAATCCGCTATAGCAATTCTAGGTACTTATAATAAGGAATTAAGGCCTCTGGGGATCCGGGGGGCAAAATGTGGGGAACGAGAAGGGCGTGGCGGGTAGGCACCCATGTACGCACAACCACCTCATGGTGGTAAGAAGTTTGACACCCGGCCCAGGTCCCTCGGCTCTTCCTGGAATCCGTTATAGCAATTCTAGGTGCTTATAATAAGGAATTAAGGCCTCTGGGGGTCCGTGGGGCAAAATGCGGGGAACCAGGAGGGCGTGGCGGGTAGGCACCCATGTACGCACAACCACCTCATGGTGGTAAGAAGTTTGACACCCGGCCCAGGTCCCTCGGCATTTCCTGGAATCCGCTAGAGTAATTCTAGGTGCTTATATTAAGGAAATAAGGCCTCTGGGGATCCATGGGGCAAATTGCGGGGAACCAGGAGGGCGTGGCGGGTAGGCACCTATGTACGCACAACCAACTCATGGTGGTAAGAAGTTTGACTCCCAGCCTAGGTCCCTCGGCCCTTCCTGGAATCGGTTATAGCAATTCTAGGTGCTTATATTAAGGAATCAAGGCTTCTGGGGATCCGTGGGGCAAAATGCGGGGAACCAGGAGGGCGTGGCGGGTAGGCACCCATCTACGCACAACCACCTCATGGTGGTAAGAAGTTTGACACCCGGCCCAGGTCCCTCGGCCCTTCCTGGAATTCGCTATAGCAATTCTAGGTGCTTATATTAAGGAAATAAGGCCTCTGGGGACCGTGGGGCAAATTGCGGGTAACCAGGAGGGCGTGGCGGGTAGGCACCCATGTACGCACAACCACCTCATGGTGGTAAGAAGTCTGACACCCAGCCCAGGTCCCTCTGCCCTTCCTGGAATCCGCTAGAGCAATTCTAAGTGCTTATATTAAGGAATTAAAGCCTCTGGGGGTCCGTGGGGCAAAATGCGGGGAACCAGGAGGGCGCGGCGGGTAGACACCCATGTACGCACAACCACCTCATGGTGGTAAGAAGTTTGACACCCGGCTCAGGTCCCTCGGCATTTCCTGGAATCCGCTAGAGCATTTCTAGGTGCTTATATTAAGGAAACAATGCTTCTGGGGATCCGTGGGGCAAAATGCGGGGAACCAGGAGGGCGTGGCGGGTAGGCACCCATGTACGCACAACCACCTCATGGTGGTAAGAAGTTTGACACCCGGCCCAGGTCCCTCGGCCCTTCCTGGAATTCGCTATAGCAATTTTAGGTGCTTATATTAAGGAAATAAGGCCTCTGGGGACCGTGGGGCAAATTGCGGGGAACCAGGAGGGCGTGACGGGTAGGCACCCATGTACGCACAACCACCTCATGGTGGTAAGAAGTTTGACACCCGGCCCAGGTCCCTCGGCCCTTCCTGGAATTCGCTATAGCAATTCTAGGTGCTTGTAATAAGGAATTAAGGCCTCTGGGTGTCCGTGGGGCAAAATGCGGGGAACCAGGAGGGCGTGGCGGGTAGGCACCCATGTACGCACAACCACCTCATGGTGGTAAGAAGTTTGACACCCGGCCCAGGTCCCTCGGCCCTTCCTGGAATTCGCTATAGCAATTTTAGGTGCTTATATTAAGGAAATAAAGCCTCTGGGGACCGTGGGGCAAATTGCGGGGAACCAGGAGGGCGTGGCGGGTAGGCACCCATGTACGCACAACCACCTCATGGTGGTAAGAAGTCTGACACCCAGCCCAGGTCCCTCGGCCCTTCCTGGAATCCGTTAGAGCAATTCTAAGTGCTTATATTAAGGAATTAAAGCCTCTGGGGATCCGTGGGGCAAAATGCGGGGAACCAGGAGGGCGTGGCGGGTAGGCACCCATGTACGCACAAACACCTCATGGTGGTAAGAAGTTTGACACCCGGCCCAGGTCCCTCGGCCCTTCCTGGAATTCGCTATAGCAATTCTAGGTGCTTGTAATAAGGAAATTAAGGCCTCTGGGTGTCCGTGGGGCAAAATGCGGGGAACCAGGAGGGCGTGGCTGGTAGGCACCCATGTACGCACAACCACCTCATGGTGGTAAGAAGTTTGACACCCGGCCCAGGTCCCTCGGCCCTTCCTGGAATTCGCTATAGCAATTCTAGGTGCTTATAATAAGGAATTAAGGCCTCTGGGGGTCCGTGGGGCAAAATGCGGGGAACCAGGAGGGCGTGGCGGGTAGGCACCCATGTACGCACAACCACCTCATGGTGGTAAGAAGTCTGACACCCAGCCCAGGTCTCTCGGCCCTTCCTGGAATCCGCTAGAGCAATTCTAAGTGCTTATATTAAGGAATTAAAGCCTCTGGGGGTCCGTGGGGCAAAATGCGGGGAACCAGGAGGGCGCGGCGGGTAGACACCCATGTACGCACAACCACCTCATGGTGGTAAGAAGTTTGACACCCGGCTCAGGTCCCTCGGCATTTCCTGGAATCCGCTAGAGCATTTCTAGGTGCTTATATTAAGGAAACAATGCTTCTGGGGATCCGTGGGGCAAAATGCGGGGAACCAGGAGGGCGTGGCGGGTAGGCACCAATGTACGCACAACCACCTCATGGTGGTAAGAAGTTTGACACCCGGCCCAGGTCCCTCGGCCCTTCCTGGAATTCGCTATAGCAATTTTAGGTGCTTATATTAAGGAAATAAGGCTTCTGGGGACCGTGGGGCAAATTGCGGGGAACCAGGAGGGCGTGACGGGTAGGCACCCATGTACGCACAACCACCTCATGGTGGTAAGAAGTTTGACACCCGGCCCAGGTCCCTCGGCCCTTCCTGGAATTCGCTATAGCAATTCTAGGTGCTTGTAATAAGGAATTAAGGCCTCTGGGTGTCCGTGGGGCAAAATGCGGGGAACCAGGAGGGCGTGGCGGGTAGGCACCCATGTACGCACAACCACCTCATGGTGGTAAGAAGTTTGACACCCGGCCCAGGTCCCTCGGCCCTTCCTGGAATTCGCTATAGCAATTTTAGGTGCTTATATTAAGGAAATAAAGCCTCTGGGGACCGTGGGGCAAATTGCGGGGAACCAGGAGGGCGTGGCGGGTAGGCACCCATGTACGCACAACCACCTCATGGTGGTAAGAAGTCTGACACCCAGCCCAGGTCCCTCGGCATTTCCTGGAATCCGCTAGAGTAATTCTAGGTGCTTATATTAAGGAAATAAGGCCTCTGGGGATCCATGGGGCAAATTGCGGGGAACCAGGAGGGCGTGGCGGGTAGGCACCTATGTACGCACAACCAACTCATGGTGGTAAGAAGTTTGACTCCCAGCCTAGGTCCCTCGGCCCTTCCTGGAATCGGTTATAGCAATTCTAGGTGCTTATATTAAGGAATCAAGGCTTCTGGGGATCCGTGGGGCAAAATGCGGGGAACCAGGAGGGCGTGGCGGGTAGGCACCCATCTACGCACAACCACCTCATGGTGGTAAGAAGTTTGACACCCGGCCCAGGTCCCTCGGCCCTTCCTGGAATTCGCTATAGCAATTCTAGGTGCTTATATTAAGGAAATAAGGCCTCTGGGGACCGTGGGGCAAATTGCGGGTAACCAGGAGGGCGTGGCGGGTAGGCACCCATGTACGCACAACCACCTCATGGTGGTAAGAAGTCTGACACCCAGCCCAGGTCCCTCTGCCCTTCCTGGAATCCGCTAGAGCAATTCTAAGTGCTTATATTAAGGAATTAAAGCCTCTGGGGGTCCGTGGGGCAAAATGCGGGGAACCAGGAGGGCGCGGCGGGTAGACACCCATGTACGCACAACCACCTCATGGTGGTAAGAAGTTTGACACCCGGCTCAGGTCCCTCGGCATTTCCTGGAATCCGCTAGAGCATTTCTAGGTGCTTATATTAAGGAAACAATGCTTCTGGGGATCCGTGGGGCAAAATGCGGGGAACCAGGAGGGCGTGGCGGGTAGGCACCCATGTACGCACAACCACCTCATGGTGGTAAGAAGTTTGACACCCGGCCCAGGTCCCTCGGCCCTTCCTGGAATTCGCTATAGCAATTTTAGGTGCTTATATTAAGGAAATAAGGCCTCTGGGGACCGTGGGGCAAATTGCGGGGAACCAGGAGGGCGTGACGGGTAGGCACCCATGTACGCACAACCACCTCATGGTGGTAAGAAGTTTGACACCCGGCCCAGGTCCCTCGGCCCTTCCTGGAATTCGCTATAGCAATTCTAGGTGCTTGTAATAAGGAATTAAGGCCTCTGGGTGTCCGTGGGGCAAAATGCGGGGAACCAGGAGGGCGTGGCGGGTAGGCACCCATGTACGCACAACCACCTCATGGTGGTAAGAAGTTTGACACCCGGCCCAGGTCCCTCGGCCCTTCCTGGAATTCGCTATAGCAATTTTAGGTGCTTATATTAAGGAAATAAAGCCTCTGGGGACCGTGGGGCAAATTGCGGGGAACCAGGAGGGCGTGGCGGGTAGGCACCCATGTACGCACAACCACCTCATGGTGGTAAGAAGTCTGACACCCAGCCCAGGTCCCTCGGCCCTTCCTGGAATCCGTTAGAGCAATTCTAAGTGCTTATATTAAGGAATTAAAGCCTCTGGGGATCCGTGGGGCAAAATGCGGGGAACCAGGAGGGCGTGGCGGGTAGGCACCCATGTACGCACAAACACCTCATGGTGGTAAGAAGTTTGACACCCGGCCCAGGTCCCTCGGCCCTTCCTGGAATTCGCTATAGCAATTCTAGGTGCTTGTAATAAGGAAATTAAGGCCTCTGGGTGTCCGTGGGGCAAAATGCGGGGAACCAGGAGGGCGTGGCTGGTAGGCACCCATGTACGCACAACCACCTCATGGTGGTAAGAAGTTTGACACCCGGCCCAGGTCCCTCGGCCCTTCCTGGAATTCGCTATAGCAATTCTAGGTGCTTATAATAAGGAATTAAGGCCTCTGGGGGTCCGTGGGGCAAAATGCGGGGAACCAGGAGGGCGTGGCGGGTAGGCACCCATGTACGCACAACCACCTCATGGTGGTAAGAAGTCTGACACCCAGCCCAGGTCTCTCGGCCCTTCCTGGAATCCGCTAGAGCAATTCTAAGTGCTTATATTAAGGAATTAAAGCCTCTGGGGGTCCGTGGGGCAAAATGCGGGGAACCAGGAGGGCGCGGCGGGTAGACACCCATGTACGCACAACCACCTCATGGTGGTAAGAAGTTTGACACCCGGCTCAGGTCCCTCGGCATTTCCTGGAATCCGCTAGAGCATTTCTAGGTGCTTATATTAAGGAAACAATGCTTCTGGGGATCCGTGGGGCAAAATGCGGGGAACCAGGAGGGCGTGGCGGGTAGGCACCAATGTACGCACAACCACCTCATGGTGGTAAGAAGTTTGACACCCGGCCCAGGTCCCTCGGCCCTTCCTGGAATTCGCTATAGCAATTTTAGGTGCTTATATTAAGGAAATAAGGCTTCTGGGGACCGTGGGGCAAATTGCGGGGAACCAGGAGGGCGTGACGGGTAGGCACCCATGTACGCACAACCACCTCATGGTGGTAAGAAGTTTGACACCCGGCCCAGGTCCCTCGGCCCTTCCTGGAATTCGCTATAGCAATTCTAGGTGCTTGTAATAAGGAATTAAGGCCTCTGGGTGTCCGTGGGGCAAAATGCGGGGAACCAGGAGGGCGTGGCGGGTAGGCACCCATGTACGCACAACCACCTCATGGTGGTAAGAAGTTTGACACCCGGCCCAGGTCCCTCGGCCCTTCCTGGAATTCGCTATAGCAATTTTAGGTGCTTATATTAAGGAAATAAAGCCTCTGGGGACCGTGGGGCAAATTGCGGGGAACCAGGAGGGCGTGGCGGGTAGGCACCCATGTACGCACAACCACCTCATGGTGGTAAGAAGTCTGACACCCAGCCCAGGTCCATCGGCCCTTCCTGGAATCCGTTAGAGCAATTCTAAGTGCTTATATTAAGGAATTAAAGCCTCTGGGGATCCGTGGGGCAAAATGCGGGGAACCAGGAGGGCGTGGCGGGTAGGCACCCATGTACGCACAAACACCTCATGGTGGTAAGAAGTTTGACACCCGGCCCAGGTCCCTCGGCCCTTCCTGGAATTCGCTATAGCAATTCTAGGTGCTTGTAATAAGGAATTAAGGCCTCTGGGTGTCCGTGGGGCAAAATGCGGGGAACCAGGAGGGCGTGGCTGGTAGGCACCCATGTACGCACAACCACCTCATGGTGGTAAGAAGTTTGACACCCGGCCCAGGTCCCTCGGCCCTTCCTGGAATTCGCTATAGCAATTCTAGGTGCTTATAATAAGGAATTAAGGCCTCTGGGGGTCCGTGGGGCAAAATGCGGGGAACCAGGAGGGCGTGGCGGGTAGGCACCCATGTACGCACAACCACCTCATGGTGGTAAGAAGTCTGACACCCAGCCCAGGTCTCTCGGCCCTTCCTCGAATCCGCTAGAGCAATTCTAAGTGCTTATATTAAGGAATTAAAGCCTCTGGGGAACCGTGGGGCAAAATGCGGGAAACCAGGAGGGCGTGGCGGGTAGGCACCCATGTACGCACAACCACCTCATGGTGGTAAGAAGTTTGATACCCGACCCATGTCCCTCGGCACTTCCTGGAATTCGCTATAGCAATTCTATGTGCTTATAATAAGGAATTAAGGCCTCTGGGGGTCCGTGGGGCAAAATGCGGGGAACCAGGAGGGCGTGGCGGGTAGGCACCCATGTACGCACAACCACCTCATGGTGGTAAGAAGTCTGACACCCGGCCCAGGTCCCTCGGCCCTTCCTGGAATCCGCTATAGCAATTCTAGGTGCTTATAATAGGGAATTAAGGCCTCTGGGGGTCCGTGGGGCAAAATGCGGGGAACCAGGAGGGCGTGGCGGGTAGGCACCAATGTACGCACAACCACCTCATGGTGGTAAGAAGTTTGACACCCGGCCCAGGTCCCTCGGCCCTTCCTGGAATTCGCTATAGCAATTTTAGGTGCTTATATTAAGGAAATAAGGCCTCTGAGGACCGTGGGGCAAATTGCGGGGAACCAGGAGGGCGTGACGGGTAGGCACCCATGTACGCACAACCACCTCATGGTGCTAAGAAGTCTGACACCCAGCCCAGGTCCCTCGGCCCTTCCTGGAATCCGCTAGAGCAATTCTAAGTGCTTATATTAAGGAATTAAAGCCTCTGGGGATCCGTGGGGCAAAATGCGGGGAACCAGGAGGGCGTGGCGGGTAGGCACCCATATACGCACAACCACCTCATGGTGGTAAGAAGTTTGACACCCGGCCCAGGTCCAGGCATTTTGCCCCACGGACACCCAGAGGCCTTAATTCCTTATTACAAGCACCTAGAATTGCTATAGCGAATTCCAGGAAGGGCCGAGGGACCTGGGCCGGGTGTCAAACTTCTTACCACCATGAGGTGTTTGTGCGTACATGGGTGCCTACCCGCCACGCCCTCCTGGTTCCCCGCATTTTGCCCCACGGATCCCCAGAGGCTTTAATTCCTTAATATAAGCACTTAGAATTGCTCTAACGGATTCCAGGAAGGGCCGATGGACCTGGGCTGGGTGTCAGACTTCTTACCACCATGAGGTGGTTGTGCGTACATGGGTGCCTACCCGCCACGCCCTCCTGGTTCCCCGCAATTTGCCCCACGGTCCCCAGAGGCTTTATTTCCTTAATATAAGCACCTAAAATTGCTATAGCGAATTCCAGGAAGGGCCGAGGGACCTGGGCCGGGTGTCAAACTTCTTACCACCATGAGGTGGTTGTGCGTACATGGGTGCCTACCCGCCACGCCCTCCTGGTTCCCCGCATTTTGCCCCACGGACACCCAGAGGCCTTAATTCCTTATTACAAGCACCTAGAATTGCTATAGCGAATTCCAGGAAGGGCCGAGGGACCTGGGCCGGGTGTCAAACTTCTTACCACCATAAGGTGGTTGTGCGTACATGGGTGCCTACCCGTCACGCCCTCCTGGTTCCCCGCAATTTGCCCCACGGTCCCCAGAGGCCTTATTTCCTTAATATAAGCACCTAAAATTGCTATAGCGAATTCCAGGAAGGGCCGAGGGACCTGGGCCGGGTGTCAAACTTCTTACCACCATGAGGTGGTTGTGCGTACATTGGTGCCTACCCGCCACGCCCTCCTGGTTCCCCGCATTTTGCCCCACGGATCCCCAGAAGCATTGTTTCCTTAATATAAGCACCTAGAAATGCTCTAGCGGATTCCAGGAAATGCCGAGGGACCTGAGCCGGGTGTCAAACTTCTTACCACCATGAGGTGGTTGTGCGTACATGGGTGTCTACCCGCCGCGCCCTCCTGGTTCCCCGCATTTTGCCCCACGGACCCCCAGAGGCTTTAATTCCTTAATATAAGCACTTAGAATTGCTCTAGCGGATTCCAGGAAGGGCCGAGAGACCTGGGCTGGGTGTCAGACTTCTTACCACCATGAGGTGGTTGTGCGTACATGGGTGCCTACCCGCCACGCCCTCCTGGTTCCCCGCATTTTGCCCCACGGACCCCCAGAGGCCTTAATTCCTTATTATAAGCACCTAGAATTGCTATAGCGAATTCCAGGAAGGGCCGAGGGACCTGGGCCGGGTGTCAAACTTCTTACCACCATGAGGTGGTTGTGCGTACATGGGTGCCTACCAGCCACGCCCTCCTGGTTCCCCGCATTTTGCCCCACGGACACCCAGAGGCCTTAATTTCCTTATTACAAGCACCTAGAATTGCTATAGCGAATTCCAGGAAGGGCCGAGGGACCTGGGCCGGGTGTCAAACTTCTTACCACCATGAGGTGTTTGTGCGTACATGGGTGCCTACCCGCCACGCCCTCCTGGTTCCCCGCATTTTGCCCCACGGATCCCCAGAGGCTTTAATTCCTTAATATAAGCACTTAGAATTGCTCTAACGGATTCCAGGAAGGGCCGAGGGACCTGGGCTGGGTGTCAGACTTCTTACCACCATGAGGTGGTTGTGCGTACATGGGTGCCTACCCGCCACGCCCTCCTGGTTCCCCGCAATTTGCCCCACGGTCCCCAGAGGCTTTATTTCCTTAATATAAGCACCTAAAATTGCTATAGCGAATTCCAGGAAGGGCCGAGGGACCTGGGCCGGGTGTCAAACTTCTTACCACCATGAGGTGGTTGTGCGTACATGGGTGCCTACCCGCCACGCCCTCCTGGTTCCCCGCATTTTGCCCCACGGACACCCAGAGGCCTTAATTCCTTATTACAAGCACCTAGAATTGCTATAGCGAATTCCAGGAAGGGCCGAGGGACCTGGGCCGGGTGTCAAACTTTTTACCACCATGAGGTGGTTGTGCGTACATGGGTGCCTACCCGTCACGCCCTCCTGGTTCCCCGCAATTTGCCCCACGGTCCCCAGAGGCCTTATTTCCTTAATATAAGCACCTAAAATTGCTATAGCGAATTCCAGGAAGGGCCGAGGGACCTGGGCCGGGTGTCAAACTTCTTACCACCATGAGGTGGTTGTGCGTACATGGGTGCCTACCCGCCACGCCCTCCTGGTTCCCCGCATTTTGCCCCACGGATCCCCAGAAGCATTGTTTCCTTAATATAAGCACCTAGAAATGCTCTAGCGGATTCCAGGAAATGCCGAGGGACCTGAGCCGGGTGTCAAACTTCTTACCACCATGAGGTGGTTGTGCGTACATGGGTGTCTACCCGCCGCGCCCTCCTGGTTCCCCGCATTTTGCCCCACGGACCCCCAGAGGCTTTAATTCCTTAATATAAGCACTTAGAATTGCTCTAGCGGATTCCAGGAAGGGCAGAGGGACCTGGGCTGGGTGTCAGACTTCTTACCACCATGAGGTGGTTGTGCGTACATGGGTGCCTACCCGCCACGCCCTCCTGGTTACCCGCAATTTGCCCCACGGTCCCCAGAGGCCTTATTTCCTTAATATAAGCACCTAGAATTGCTATAGCGAATTCCAGGAAGGGCCGAGGGACCTGGGCCGGGTGTCAAACTTCTTACCACCATGAGGTGGTTGTGCGTACATGGGTGCCTACCCGCCACGCCCTCCTGGTTCCCCGCATTTTGCCCCACGGATCCCCAGAAGCCTTGTTTCCTTAATATAAGCACCTAGAATTGCTATAACCGATTCCAGGAAGGGCCGAGGGACCTAGGCTGGGAGTCAAACTTCTTACCACCATGAGTTGGTTGTGCGTATATAGGTGCCTACCCGCCACGCCCTCCTGGTTCCCCGCAATTTGCCCCATGGATCCCCAGAGGCCTTATTTCCTTAATATAAGCACCTAGAATTGCTCTAGCGGATTCCAGGAAATGCCGAGGGACCTGGGCCGGGTGTCAAACTTCTTACCACCATGAGGTGGTTGTGCGTACATGGGTGCCTACCCGCCACGCCCTCCTGGTTCCCCGCATTTTGCCCCACGGACCCCCAGAGGCCTTAATTCCTTATTATAAGCACCTAGAATTGCTATAACGGATTCCAGGAAGAGCCGAGGGACCTGGGCCGGGTGTCAAACTTCTTACCACCATGAGGTGGTTGTGCGTACATGGGTGCCTACCCGCCACGCCCTTCTCGTTCCCCACATTTTGCCCCCCGGATCCCCAGAGGCCTTAATTCCTTATTATAAGTACCTAGAATTGCTATAGCGGATTCCAGGAAGGGCCGAAGGACCTGGGCCGGGTGTCAAACTTCTTACCACCATGAGGTGGTTGTGCGTACATAGGTGCCTACCCGCCACGCCCTCCTGGTTCCCCGCATTTTGCCCCACGGATCCCCAGAGACTTTAATTCCTTAATATAAGCACTTAGAATTGCTCTAGCGGATTCCAGGAAGGGCCGAGGGACCTGGGCTGGGTGTCAGACTTCTTACCACCATGAGGTGGTTGTGCGTACATGGGTGCCTACCCGCCACGCCCTCCTGGTTCCCCGCAATTTGCCCCACGGTCCCCAGAGGCCTTATTTCCTTAATATAAGCACCTAAAATTGCTATAGCGAATTCCAGGAAGGGCCGAGGGACCTGGGCCGGGTGTCAAACTTCTTACCACCATGAGGTGGTTGTGCGTACATTGGTGCCTACCCGCCACGCCCTCCTGGTTCCCCGCATTTTGCCCCACGGATCCCCAGAGGCTTTAATTCCTTAATATAAGCACTTAGAATTGCTCTAGCGGATTCCAGGAAGGGCCGAGGGACCTGGGCTGGGTGTCAGACTTCTTACCACCATGAGGTGGTTGTGCGTACATGGGTGCCTACCCACCACGCCCTCCTGGTTCCCCGCAATTTGCCCCACGGTCCCCAGAGGCCTTATTTCCTTAATATAAGCACCTAGAATTGCTCTAGCGGATTCCAGGAAATGCCGAGGGACCTGGGCCGGGTGTCAAACTTCTTACCACCATGAGGTGGTTGTGCGTACATGGGTGCCTACCCGCCACGCCCTCCTGGTTCCCCGCATTTTGCCCCACGGATCCCCAGAAGGGCGTGGCGGGTAGGCACCCATGTACGCACAACCACCTCATGGTGGTAAGAAGTCTGACACCCAGCCCAGGTCCCTCTGCCCTTCCTGGAATCCGCTAGAGCAATTCTAAGTGCTTATATTAAGGAATTAAAGCCTCTGGGGGTCCGTGGGGCAAAATGCGGGGAACCAGGAGGGCGCGGCGGGTAGACACCCATGTACGCACAACCACCTCATGGTGGTAAGAAGTTTGACACCCGGCTCAGGTCCCTCGGCATTTCCTGGAATCCGCTAGAGCATTTCTAGGTGCTTATATTAAGGAAACAATGCTTCTGGGGATCCGTGGGGCAAAATGCGGGGAACCAGGAGGGCGTGGCGGGTAGGCACCCATGTACGCACAACCACCTCATGGTGGTAAGAAGTTTGACACCCGGCCCAGGTCCCTCGGCCCTTCCTGGAATTCGCTATAGCAATTTTAGGTGCTTATATTAAGGAAATAAGGCCTCTGGGGACCGTGGGGCAAATTGCGGGGAACCAGGAGGGCGTGACGGGTAGGCACCCATGTACGCACAACCACCTCATGGTGGTAAGAAGTTTGACACCCGGCCCAGGTCCCTCGGCCCTTCCTGGAATTCGCTATAGCAATTCTAGGTGCTTGTAATAAGGAATTAAGGCCTCTGGGTGTCCGTGGGGCAAAATGCGGGGAACCAGGAGGGCGTGGCGGGTAGGCACCCATGTACGCACAACCACCTCATGGTGGTAAGAAGTTTGACACCCGGCCCAGGTCCCTCGGCCCTTCCTGGAATTCGCTATAGCAATTTTAGGTGCTTATATTAAGGAAATAAAGCCTCTGGGGACCGTGGGGCAAATTGCGGGGAACCAGGAGGGCGTGGCGGGTAGGCACCCAT
Organism: Candelabrum cocksii; assembly: GCA_963930725.1. Classification (NCBI taxonomy): domain Eukaryota; kingdom Metazoa; phylum Cnidaria; class Hydrozoa; order Anthoathecata; family Candelabridae; genus Candelabrum; species Candelabrum cocksii. The sequence goes on along the minus strand of OZ005671.1, from coordinate 8,921,482 downwards.
GTACGCACAACCACCTCATGGTGGTAAGAAGTCTGACACCCAGCCCAGGTCCCTCGGCCCTTCCTGGAATCCGTTAGAGCAATTCTAAGTGCTTATATTAAGGAATTAAAGCCTCTGGGGATCCGTGGGGCAAAATGCGGGGAACCAGGAGGGCGTGGCGGGTAGGCACCCATGTACGCACAAACACCTCATGGTGGTAAGAAGTTTGACACCCGGCCCAGGTCCCTCGGCCCTTCCTGGAATTCGCTATAGCAATTCTAGGTGCTTGTAATAAGGAAATTAAGGCCTCTGGGTGTCCGTGGGGCAAAATGCGGGGAACCAGGAGGGCGTGGCTGGTAGGCACCCATGTACGCACAACCACCTCATGGTGGTAAGAAGTTTGACACCCGGCCCAGGTCCCTCGGCCCTTCCTGGAATTCGCTATAGCAATTCTAGGTGCTTATAATAAGGAATTAAGGCCTCTGGGGGTCCGTGGGGCAAAATGCGGGGAACCAGGAGGGCGTGGCGGGTAGGCACCCATGTACGCACAACCACCTCATGGTGGTAAGAAGTCTGACACCCAGCCCAGGTCTCTCGGCCCTTCCTGGAATCCGCTAGAGCAATTCTAAGTGCTTATATTAAGGAATTAAAGCCTCTGGGGGTCCGTGGGGCAAAATGCGGGGAACCAGGAGGGCGCGGCGGGTAGACACCCATGTACGCACAACCACCTCATGGTGGTAAGAAGTTTGACACCCGGCTCAGGTCCCTCGGCATTTCCTGGAATCCGCTAGAGCATTTCTAGGTGCTTATATTAAGGAAACAATGCTTCTGGGGATCCGTGGGGCAAAATGCGGGGAACCAGGAGGGCGTGGCGGGTAGGCACCAATGTACGCACAACCACCTCATGGTGGTAAGAAGTTTGACACCCGGCCCAGGTCCCTCGGCCCTTCCTGGAATTCGCTATAGCAATTTTAGGTGCTTATATTAAGGAAATAAGGCCTCTGGGGACCGTGGGGCAAATTGCGGGGAACCAGGAGGGCGTGACGGGTAGGCACCCATGTACGCACAACCACCTCATGGTGGTAAGAAGTTTGACACCCGGCCCAGGTCCCTCGGCCCTTCCTGGAATTCGCTATAGCAATTCTAGGTGCTTGTAATAAGGAATTAAGGCCTCTGGGTGTCCGTGGGGCAAAATGCGGGGAACCAGGAGGGCGTGGCGGGTAGGCACCCATGTACGCACAACCACCTCATGGTGGTAAGAAGTTTGACACCCGGCCCAGGTCCCTCGGCCCTTCCTGGAATTCGCTATAGCAATTTTAGGTGCTTATATTAAGGAAATAAAGCCTCTGGGGACCGTGGGGCAAATTGCGGGGAACCAGGAGGGCGTGGCGGGTAGGCACCCATGTACGCACAACCACCTCATGGTGGTAAGAAGTCTGACACCCAGCCCAGGTCCATCGGCCCTTCCTGGAATCCGTTAGAGCAATTCTAAGTGCTTATATTAAGGAATTAAAGCCTCTGGGGATCCGTGGGGCAAAATGCGGGGAACCAGGAGGGCGTGGCGGGTAGGCACCCATGTACGCACAAACACCTCATGGTGGTAAGAAGTTTGACACCCGGCCCAGGTCCCTCGGCCCTTCCTGGAATTCGCTATAGCAATTCTAGGTGCTTGTAATAAGGAATTAAGGCCTCTGGGTGTCCGTGGGGCAAAATGCGGGGAACCAGGAGGGCGTGGCTGGTAGGCACCCATGTACGCACAACCACCTCATGGTGGTAAGAAGTTTGACACCCGGCCCAGGTCCCTCGGCCCTTCCTGGAATTCGCTATAGCAATTCTAGGTGCTTATAATAAGGAATTAAGGCCTCTGGGGGTCCGTGGGGCAAAATGCGGGGAACCAGGAGGGCGTGGCGGGTAGGCACCCATGTACGCACAACCACCTCATGGTGGTAAGAAGTCTGACACCCAGCCCAGGTCTCTCGGCCCTTCCTCGAATCCGCTAGAGCAATTCTAAGTGCTTATATTAAGGAATTAAAGCCTCTGGGGAACCGTGGGGCAAAATGCGGGAAACCAGGAGGGCGTGGCGGGTAGGCACCCATGTACGCACAACCACCTCATGGTGGTAAGAAGTTTGATACCCGACCCATGTCCCTCGGCACTTCCTGGAATTCGCTATAGCAATTCTATGTGCTTATAATAAGGAATTAAGGCCTCTGGGGGTCCGTGGGGCAAAATGCGGGGAACCAGGAGGGCGTGGCGGGTAGGCACCCATGTACGCACAACCACCTCATGGTTGTAAGAAGTCTGACACCCGGCCTAGGTCCCTCGGCCCTTCCTGGAATCCGCTATAGCAATTCTAGGTGCTTATAATAGGGAATTAAGGCCTCTGGGGGTCCGTGGGGCAAAATGCGGGGAACCAGGAGGGCGTGGCGGGTAGGCACCAATGTACGCACAACCACCTCATGGTGGTAAGAAGTTTGACACCCGGCCCAGGTCCCTCGGCCCTTCCTGGAATTCGCTATAGCAATTTTAGGTGCTTATATTAAGGAAATAAGGCCTCTGGGGACCGTGGGGCAAATTGCGGGGAACCAGGAGGGCGTGACGGGTAGGCACCCATGTACGCACAACCACCTCATGGTGCTAAGAAGTCTGACACCCAGCCCAGGTCCCTCGGCCCTTCCTGGAATCCGCTAGAGCAATTCTAAGTGCTTATATTAAGGAATTAAAGCCTCTGGGGATCCGTGGGGCAAAATGCGGGGAACCAGGAGGGCGTGGCGGGTAGGCACCCATGTACGCACAACCACCTCATGGTGGTAAGAAGTTTGACACCCGGCCCAGGTCCCTCGGCCCTTCCTGGAATTCGCTATAGCAATTCTAGGTTCTTATATTAAGGAAATAAGGCCTCTGGGGACCGTGGGGCAAATTGCGGGGAACCAGGAGGGCGTGGCGGGTAGGCACCCATGTACGCACAACCACCTCATGGTGGTAAGAAGTCTGACACCCAGCCCAGGTCCCTCTGCCCTTCCTGGAATCCGCTAGAGCAATTCTAAGTGCTTATATTAAGGAATTAAAGCCTCTGGGGGTCCGTGGGGCAAAATGCGGGGAACCAGGAGGGCGCGGCGGGTAGACACCCATGTACGCACAACCACCTCATGGTGGTAAGAAGTTTGACACCCGGCTCAGGTCCCTCGGCATTTCCTGGAATCCGCTAGAGCATTTCTAGGTGCTTATATTAAGGAAACAATGCTTCTGGGGATCCGTGGGGCAAAATGCGGGGAACCAGGAGGGCGTGGCGGGTAGGCACCAATGTACGCACAACCACCTCATGGTGGTAAGAAGTTTGACACCCGGCCCAGGTCCCTCGGCCCTTCCTGGAATTCGCTATAGCAATTTTAGGTGCTTATATTAAGGAAATAAGGCCTCTGGGGACCGTGGGGCAAATTGCGGGGAACCAGGAGGGCGTGACGGGTAGGCACCCATGTACGCACAACCACCTCATGGTGCTAAGAAGTCTGACACCCAGCCCAGGTCCCTCGGCCCTTCCTGGAATCCGCTAGAGCAATTCTAAGTGCTTATATTAAGGAATTAAAGCCTCTGAGGATCCGTGGGGCAAAATGCGGGGAACCAGGAGGGCGTGGCGGGTAGGCACCCATGTACGCACAACCACCTCATGGTGGTAAGAAGTTTGACACCCGGCCCAGGTCCCTCGGCCCTTCCTGGAATTCGCTATAGCAATTCTAGGTGCTTGTAATAAGGAATTAAGGCCTCTGGGTGTCCGTGGGGCAAAATGCGGGGAACCAGGAGGGCGTGGCGGGTAGGCATCCATGTACGCACAACCACCTCATGGTGGTAAGAAGTTTGACACCCGGCCCAGGTCCCTCGGCCCTTCCTGGAATTCGCTATAGCAATTCTAGGTGCTTATAATAAGGAATTAAGGCCTCTGGGGGTCCTTGGGGCAAAATGCGGGGAACCAGGAGGGCGTGGCGGGTAGGCACCCATGTACGCACAACCACCTCATGGTGGTAAGAAGTTTGACACCCGGCCCAGGTCCCTCGGCCCTTCCTGGAATTCGCTATAGCAATTTTAGGTGCTTATATTAAGGAAATAAAGCCTCTGGGGACCGTGGGGCAAATTGCGGGGAACCAGGAGGGCGTGGCGGGTAGGCACCCATGTACGCACAACCACCTCATGGTGGTAAGAAGTCTGACACCCGGCCCAGGTCCCTCGGCCCTTCCTGGAATCCGTTAGAGCAATTCTAAGTGCTTATATTAAGGAATTAAAGCCTCTGGGGATCCGTGGGGCAAAATGCGGGGAACCAGGAGGGCGTGGCGGGTAGGCACCCATGTACGCACAAACACCTCATGGTGGTAAGAAGTTTGACACCCGGCCCAGGTCCCTCGGCCCTTCCTGGAATTCGCTATAGCAATTCTAGGTGCTTGTAATAAGGAATTAAGGCCTCTGGGTGTCCGTGGGGCAAAATGCGGGGAACCAGGAGGGCGTGGCTGGTAGGCACCCATGTACGCACAACCACCTCATGGTGGTAAGAAGTTTGACACCCGGCCCAGGTCCCTCGGCCCTTCCTGGAATTCGCTATAGCAATTCTAGGTGCTTATAATAAGGAATTAAGGCCTCTGGGGGTCCGTGGGGCAAAATGCGGGGAACCAGGAGGGCGTGGCGGGTAGGCACCCATGTACGCACAACCACCTCATGGTGGTAAGAAGTCTGACACCCAGCCCAGGTCTCTCGGCCCTTCCTGGAATCCGCTAGAGCAATTCTAAGTGCTTATATTAAGGAATTAAAGCCTCTGGGGATCCGTGGGGCAAAATGCGGGAAACCAGGAGGGCGTGGCGGGTAGGCACCCATGTACGCACAACCACCTCATGGTGGTAAGAAGTTTGATACCCGACCCAGGTCCCTCGGCACTTCCTGGAATTCGCTATAGCAATTCTATGTGCTTATAATAAGGAATTAAGGCCTCTGGGGGTCCGTGGGGCAAAATGCGGGGAACCAGGAGGGCGTGGCGGGTAGGCACCCATGTACGCACAACCACCTCATGGTGGTAAGAAGTTTGACACCCGGCCCAGGTCCCTCGGCCCTTCCTGGAATCCGCTATAGCAATTCTAGGTGCTTATAATAAGGAATTAAGGCCTCTGGGGATCCGGGGGGCAAAATGTGGGGAACGAGAAGGGCGTGGCGGGTAGGCACCCATGTACGCACAACCACCTCATGGTGGTAAGAAGTTTGACACCCGGCCCAGGTCCCTCGGCTCTTCCTGGAATCCGTTATAGCAATTCTAGGTGCTTATAATAAGGAATTAAGGCCTCTGGGGGTCCGTGGGGCAAAATGCGGGGAACCAGGAGGGCGTGGCGGGTAGGCACCCATGTACGCACAACCACCTCATGGTGGTAAGAAGTTTGACACCCGGCCCAGGTCCCTCGGCATTTCCTGGAATCCGCTAGAGCAATTCTAGGTGCTTATATTAAGGAAATAAGGCCTCTGGGGATCCATGGGGCAAATTGCGGGGAACCAGGAGGGCGTGGCGGGTAGGCACCTATGTACGCACAACCAACTCATGGTGGTAAGAAGTTTGACACCCAGCCCAGGTCCCTCGGCCCTTCCTGGAATCGGTTATAGCAATTCTAGGTGCTTATATTAAGGAAACAAGGCTTCTGGGGATCCGTGGGGCAAAATGCGGGGAACCAGGAGGGCGTGGCGGGTAGGCACCCATGTACGCACAACCACCTCATGGTGGTAAGAAGTCTGACACCCAGCCCAGGTCTCTCGGCCCTTCCTGGAATCCGCTAGAGCAATTCTAAGTGCTTATATTAAGGAATTAAAGCCTCTGGGGATCCGTGGGGCAAAATGCGGGGAACCAGGAGGGCGCGGCGGGTAGACACCCATGTACGCACAACCACCTCATGGTGGTAAGAAGTTTGACACCCGGCTCAGGTCCCTCGGCATTTCCTGGAATCCGCTAGAGCATTTCTAGGTGCTTATATTAAGGAAACAAGGCCTCTGGGGATCCATGGGGCAAATTGCGGGGAACCAGGAGGGCGTGGCGGGTAGGCACCTATGTACGCACAACCAACTCATGGTGGTAAGAAGTTTGACACCCAGCCCAGGTCCCTCGGCCCTTCCTGGAATCGGTTATAGCAATTCTAGGTGCTTATATTAAGGAAACAAGGCTTCTGGGGATCCGTGGGGCAAAATGCGGGGAACCAGGAGGGCGTGGCGGGTAGGCAACCATGTACGCACAACCACCTCATGGTGGTAAGAAGTTTGACACCCGGCCCAGGTCCCTCGGCCCTTCCTGGAATTCGCTATAGCAATTCTAGGTGCTTATATTAAGGAAATAAGGCCTCTGGGGACCGTGGGGCAAATTGCGGGTAACCAGGAGGGCGTGGCGGGTAGGCACCCATGTACGCACAACCACCTCATGGTGGTAAGAAGTCTGACACCCAGCCCAGGTCCCTCTGCCCTTCCTGGAATCCGCTAGAGCAATTCTAAGTGCTTATATTAAGGAATTAAAGCCTCTGGGGGTCCGTGGGGCAAAATGCGGGGAACCAGGAGGGCGCGGCGGGTAGACACCCATGTACGCACAACCACCTCATGGTGGTAAGAAGTTTGACACCCGGCTCAGGTCCCTCGGCATTTCCTGGAATCCGCTAGAGCATTTCTAGGTGCTTATATTAAGGAAACAAGGCTTCTGGGGATCCGTGGGGCAAAATGCGGGGAACCAGGAGGGCGTGGCGGGTAGGCACCCATGTACGCACAACCAACTCATGGTGGTAAGAAGTCTGACACCCAGCCCAGGTCCCTCAGCCCTTCCTGGAATCCGCTAGAGCAATTCTAAGTGCTTATATTAAGGAATTAAAGCCTCTGGGGATCCGTGGGGCAAAATGCGGGGAACCAGGAGGGCGTGGCGGGTAGGCACCCATGTACGCACAACCACCTCATGGTGGTAAGAAGTTTGACACCCGACCCAGGTCCCTCGGCACTTCCTGGAATTCGCTATAGCAATTCTATGTGCTTATAATAAGGAATTAAGGCCTCTGGGGGTCCGTGGGGCAAAATGCGGGGAACCAGGAGGGCGTGGCGGGTAGGCACCCATGTACGCACAACCACCTCATGGTGGTAAGAAGTTTGACACCCGGCCCAGGTCCCTCGGCCCTTCCTGGAATCCGCTATAGCAATTCTAGGTGCTTATAATAGGGAATTAAGGCCTCTGGGGGTCCGTGGGGCAAAATGCGGGGAACCAGGAGGGCGTGGCGGGTAGGCACCAATGTACGCACAACCACCTCATGGTGGTAAGAAGTTTGACACCCGGCCCAGGTCCCTCGGTCCTTCCTGGAATTCGCTATAGCAATTTTAGGTGCTTATATTAAGGAAATAAGGCCTCTGGGGACCGTGGGGCAAATTGCGGGGAACCAGGAGGGCGTGACGGGTAGGCACCCATGTACGCACAACCACCTCATGGTGCTAAGAAGTCTGACACCCAGCCCAGGTCCCTCGGCCCTTCCTGGAATCCGCTAGAGCAATTCTAAGTGCTTATATTAAGGAATTAAAGCCTCTGGGGATCCGTGGGGCAAAATGCGGGGAACCAGGAGGGCGTGGCGGGTAGGCACCCATGTACGCACAACCACCTCATGGTGGTAAGAAGTCTGACACCCGGCCCAGGTCCCTCGGCCCTTCCTGGAATCCGCTAGAGCAATTCTAATTGCTTATATTAAGGAATTAAAGCCTCTGGGGATCCGTGGGGCAAAATGCGGGGAACCAGGAGGGCGTGGCGGGTAGGCACCCATGTACGCACAACCACCTCATGGTGGTAAGAAGTATGACACCCGGCCCAGGTCCCTCGGCCCTTCCTGGAATCGGTTATAGCAATTCTAGGTGCTTATATTAAGGAAACAAGGCTTCTGGGGATCCGTGGGGCAAAATGCGGGGAACCAGGAGGGCGTGGCGGGTAGGCACCCATGTACGCACAACCACCTCATGGTGGTAAGAAGTTTGACACCCGGCACAGGTCCCTCGGCCCTTCCTGGAATTCGCTATAGCAATTCTAGGTGCTTATATTAAGGAAATAAGGCCTCTGGGGACCGTGGGGCAAATTGCGGGTAACCAGGAGGGCGTGGCGGGTAGGCACCCATGTACGCACAACCACCTCATGGTGGTAAGAAGTCTGACACCCAGCCCAGGTCCCTCTGCCCTTCCTGGAATCCGCTAGAGCAATTCTAAGTGCTTATATTAAGGAATTAAAGCCTCTGGGGGTCCGTGGGGCAAAATGCGGGGAACCAGGAGGGCGCGGCGGGTAGACACCCATGTACGCACAACCACCTCATGGTGGTAAGAAGTTTGACACCCGGCTCAGGTCCCTCGGCATTTCCTGGAATCCGCTAGAGCATTTCTAGGTGCTTATATTAAGGAAACAATGCTTCTGGGGATCCGTGGGGCAAAATGCGGGGAACCAGGAGGGCGTGGCGGGTAGGCACCAATGTACGCACAACCACCTCATGGTGGTAAGAAGTTTGACACCCGGCCCAGGTCCCTCGGCCCTTCCTGGAATTCGCTATAGCAATTTTAGGTGCTTATATTAAGGAAATAAGGCCTCTGGGGACCGTGGGGCAAATTGCGGGGAACCAGGAGGGCGTGACGGGTAGGCACCCATGTACGCACAACCACCTCATGGTGCTAAGAAGTCTGACACCCAGCCCAGGTCCCTCGGCCCTTCCTGGAATCCGCTAGAGCAATTCTAAGTGCTTATATTAAGGAATTAAAGCCTCTGGGGATCCGTGGGGCAAAATGCGGGGAACCAGGAGGGCGTGGCGGGTAGGCACCCATGTACGCACAACCACCTCATGGTGGTAAGAAGTTTGACACCCGGCCCAGGTCCCTCGGCCCTTCCTGGAATTCGCTATAGCAATTCTAGGTGCTTGTAATAAGGAATTAAGGCCTCTGGGTGTCCGTGGGGCAAAATGCGGGGAACCAGGAGGGCGTGGCGGGTAGGCACCCATGTACGCACAACCACCTCATGGTGGTAAGAAGTTTGACACCCGGCCCAGGTCCCTCGGCCCTTCCTGGAATTCGCTATAGCAATTCTAGGTGCTTATAATAAGGAATTAAGGCCTCTGGGGGTCCTTGGGGCAAAATGCGGGGAACCAGGAGGGCGTGGCGGGTAGGCACCCATGTACGCACAACCACCTCATGGTGGTAAGAAGTCTGACACCCAGCCCAGGTCTCTCGGCCCTTCCTGGAATCCGCTAGAGCAATTCTAAGTGCTTATGTTAAGGAATTAAAGCCTCTGGGGATCCGTGGGGCAAAATGCGGGGAACCAGGAGGGCGTGGCGGGTAGGCACCCATGTACGCACAACCACCTCATGGTGGTAAGAAGTTTGACACCCGGCCCAGGTCCCTCGGCCCTTCCTGGAATTCGCTATAGCAATTTTAGGTGCTTATATTAAGGAAATAAGGCCTCTGGGGACCGTGGGGCAAATTGCGGGGAACCAGGAGGGCGTGACGGGTAGGCACCCATGTACGCACAACCACCTCATGGTGCTAAGAAGTCTGACACCCAGCCCAGGTCCCTCGGCCCTTCCTGGAATCCGCTAGAGCAATTCTAAGTGCTTATATTAAGGAATTAAAGCCTCTGGGGATCCGTGGGGCAAAATGCGGGGAACCAGGAGGGCGTGGCGGGTAGGCACCCATGTACGCACAACCACCTCATGGTGGTAAGAAGTTTGACACCCGGCCCAGGTCCCTCGGCCCTTCCTGGAATTCGCTATAGCAATTCTAGGTGCTTGTAATAAGGAATTAAGGCCTCTGGGTGTCCGTGGGGCAAAATGCGGGGAACCAGGAGGGCGTGGCGGGTAGGCACCCATGTACGCACAACCACCTCATGGTGGTAAGAAGTTTGACACCCGGCCCAGGTCCCTCGGCCCTTCCTGGAATTCGCTATAGCAATTCTAGGTGCTTATAATAAGGAATTAAGGCCTCTGGGGTTCCTTGGGGCAAAATGCGGGGAACCAGGAGGGCGTGGCGGGTAGGCACCCATGTACGCACAACCACCTCATGGTGGTAAGAAGTCTGACACCCAGCCCAGGTCTCTCGGCCCTTCCTGGAATCCGCTAGAGCAATTCTAAGTGCTTATATTAAGGAATTAAAGCCTCTGGGGATCCGTGGGGCAAAATGCGGGGAACCAGGAGGGCGTGGCGGGTAGGCACCCATGTACGCACAACCACCTCATGGTGGTAAGAAGTTTGACACCCGGCCCAGGTCCCTCGGCCCTTCCTGGAATTCGCTATAGCAATTTTAGGTGCTTATATTAAGGAAATAAAGCCTCTGGGGACCGTGGGGCAAATTGCGGGGAACCAGGAGGGCGTGGCGGGTAGGCACCCATGTACGCACAACCACCTCATGGTGGTAAGAAGTCTGACACCCAGCCCAGGTCCCTCGGCCCTTCCTGGAATCCGCTAGAGCAATTCTAAGTGCTTATATTAAGGAATTAAAGCCTCTGGGGATCCGTGGGGCAAAATGCGGGGAACCAGGAGGGCGTGGCGGGTAGGCACCAATGTACGCACAACCACCTCATGGTGGTAAGAAGTTTGACACCCGGCCCAGGTCCCTCGGCCCTTCCTGGAATTCGCTATAGCAATTTTAGGTGCTTATATTAAGGAAATAAGGCCTCTGGGGACCGTGGGGCAAATTGCGGGAAACCAGGAGGGCGTGACGGGTAGGCACCCATGTACGCACAACCACCTCATGGTGCTAAGAAGTCTGACACCCAGCCCAGGTCCCTCGGCCCTTCCTGGAATCCGCTAGAGCAATTCTAAGTGCTTATATTAAGGAATTAAAGCCTCTGGGGATCCGTGGGGCAAAATTCCGGGAACCAGGAGGGCGTGGCGGGTAGGCACCCATGTACGCACAACCACCTCATGGTGGTAAGAAGTCTGACACCCGGCCCAGGTCCCTCGGCATTTCCTGGAATCCGCTATAGCAATTCTAGGTGCTTGTAATAAGGAATTAAGGCCTCTGGGGACCGTGGGGCAAATTGCGGGGAACCAGGAGGGCGTGGCTGGTAGGCACCCATGTACGCACAACCACCTCATGGTGGTAAGAAGTTTGACACCCGGCCCAGGTCCCTCGGCCCTTCCTGGAATTCGCTATAGCAATTCTAGGTGCTTATAATAAGGAATTAAGGCCTCTGGGGGTCCGTGGGGCAAAATGCGGGGAACCAGGAGGGCGTGGCGGGTAGGCACCCATGTACGCACAACCACCTCATGGTGGTAAGAAGTCTGACACCCAGCCCAGGTCTCTCGGCCCTTCCTGGAATCCGCTAGAGCAATTCTAAGTGCTTATATTAAGGAATTAAAGCCTCTGGGGATCCGTGGGGCAAAATGCGGGAAACCAGGAGGGCGTGGCGGGTAGGCACCCATGTACGCACAACCACCTCATGGTGGTAAGAAGTTTGATACCCGACCCAGGTCCCTCGGCACTTCCTGGAATTCGCTATAGCAATTCTATGTGCTTATAATAAGGAATTAAGGCCTCTGGGGGTCCGTGGGGCAAAATGCGGGGAACCAGGAGGGCGTGGCGGGTAGGCACCCATGTACGCACAACCACCTCATGGTGGTAAGAAGTTTGACACCCGGCCCAGGTCCCTCGGCCCTTCCTGGAATCCGCTATAGCAATTCTAGGTGCTTATAATAAGGAATTAAGGCCTCTGGGGATCCGGGGGGCAAAATGCGGGGAACCAGGAGGGCGTGGCGGGTAGGCACCCATGTACGCACAACAACCTCATGGTGGTAAGAAGTTTGACACCCGGCCCAGGTCCCTCGGCTCTTCCTGGAATCCGTTATAGCAATTCTAGGTGCTTATAATAAGGAATTAAGGCCTCTGGGGGTCCGTGGGGCAAAATGCGGGGAACCAGGAGGGCGTGGCGGGTAGGCACCCATGTACGCACAACCACCTCATGGTGGTAAGAAGTTTGACACCCGGCCCAGGTCCCTCGGCATTTCCTGGAATCCGCTAGAGCAATTCTAGGTGCTTATATTAAGTAAATAAGGCCTCTGGGGATCCATGGGGCAAATTGCGGGGAACCAGGAGGGCGTGGCGGGTAGGCACCTATGTACGCACAACCAACTCATGGTGGTAAGAAGTTTGACACCCAGCCCAGGTCCCTCGGCCCTTCCTGGAATCGGTTATAGCAATTCTAGGTGCTTATATTAAGGAAACAAGGCTTCTGGGGATCCGTGGGGCAAAATGCGGGGAACCAGGAGGGCGTGGCGGGTAGGCACCCATGTACGCACAACCACCTCATGGTGGTAAGAAGTCTGACACCCAGCCCAGGTCTCTCGGCCCTTCCTGGAATCCGCTAGAGCAATTCTAAGTGCTTATATTAAGGAATTAAAGCCTCTGGGGATCCGTGGGGCAAAATGCGGGGAACCAGGAGGGCGCGGCGGGTAGACACCCATGTACGCACAACCACCTCATGGTGGTAAGAAGTTTGACACCCGGCTCAGGTCCCTCGGCATTTCCTGGAATCCGCTAGAGCATTTCTAGGTGCTTATATTAAGGAAACAAGGCCTCTGGGGATCCATGGGGCAAATTGCGGGGAACCAGGAGGGCGTGGCGGGTAGGCACCTATGTACGCACAACCAACTCATGGTGGTAAGAAGTTTGACACCCAGCCCAGGTCCCTCGGCCCTTCCTGGAATCGGTTATAGCAATTCTAGGTGCTTATATTAAGGAAACAAGGCTTCTGGGGATCCGTGGGGCAAAATGCGGGGAACCAGGAGGGCGTGGCGGGTAGGCAACCATGTACGCACAACCACCTCATGGTGGTAAGAAGTTTGACACCCGGCCCAGGTCCCTCGGCCCTTCCTGGAATTCGCTATAGCAATTCTAGGTGCTTATATTAAGGAAATAAGGCCTCTGGGGACCGTGGGGCAAATTGCGGGTAACCAGGAGGGCGTGGCGGGTAGGCACCCATGTACGCACAACCACCTCATGGTGGTAAGAAGTCTGACACCCAGCCCAGGTCCCTCTGCCCTTCCTGGAATCCGCTAGAGCAATTCTAAGTGCTTATATTAAGGAATTAAAGCCTCTGGGGGTCCGTGGGGCAAAATGCGGGGAACCAGGAGGGCGCGGCGGGTAGACACCCATGTACGCACAACCACCTCATGGTGGTAAGAAGTTTGACACCCGGCTCAGGTCCCTCGGCATTTCCTGGAATCCGCTAGAGCATTTCTAGGTGCTTATATTAAGGAAACAAGGCTTCTGGGGATCTGTGGGGCAAAATGCGGGGAACCAGGAGGGCGTGGCGGGTAGGCACCCATGTACGCACAACCAACTCATGGTGGTAAGAAGTCTGACACCCAGCCCAGGTCCCTCGGCCCTTCCTGGAATCCGCTAGAGCAATTCTAAGTGCTTATATTAAGGAATTAAAGCCTCTGGGGATCCGTGGGGCAAAATGCGGGGAACCAGGAGGGTGTGGCGGGTAGGCACCCATGTACGCACAACCACCTCATGGTGGTAAGAAGTTTGACACCCGACCCAGGTCCCTCGGCACTTCCTGGAATTCGCTATAGCAATTCTATGTGCTTATAATAAGGAATTAAGGCCTCTGGGGGTCCGTGGGGCAAAATGCGGGGAACCAGGAGGGCGTGGCGGGTAGGCACCCATGTACGCACAACCACCTCATGGTGGTAAGAAGTTTGACACCCGGCCCAGGTCCCTCGGCCCTTCCTGGAATCCGCTATAGCAATTCTAGGTGCTTATAATAGGGAATTAAGGCCTCTGGGGGTCCGTGGGGCAAAATGCGGGGAACCAGGAGGGCGTGGCGGGTAGGCACCAATGTACGCACAACCACCTCATGGTGGTAAGAAGTTTGACACCCGGCCCAGGTCCCTCGGTCCTTCCTGGAATTCGCTATAGCAATTTTAGGTGCTTATATTAAGGAAATAAGGCCTCTGGGGACCGTGGGGCAAATTGCGGGGAACCAGGAGGGCGTGACGGGTAGGCACCCATGTACGCACAACCACCTCATGGTGCTAAGAAGTCTGACACCCAGCCCAGGTCCCTCGGCCCTTCCTGGAATCCGCTAGAGCAATTCTAAGTGCTTATATTAAGGAATTAAAGCCTCTGGGAATCCGTGGGGCAAAATGCGGGGAACCAGGAGGGCGTGGCGGGTAGGCACCCATGTACGCACAACCACCTCATGGTGGTAAGAAGTCTGACACCCGGCCCAGGTCCCTCGGCCCTTCCTGGAATTCGCTATAGCAATTCTAGGTGCTTGTAATAAGGAATTAAGGCCTCTGGGTGTCCGTGGGGCAAAATGCGGGGAACCAGGAGGGCGTGGCGGGTAGGCACCCATGTACGCACAACCACCTCATGGTGGTAAGAAGTTTGACACCCGGCCCAGGTCCCTCGGCCCTTCCTGGAATTCGCTATAGCAATTCTAGGTGCTTATAATAAGGAATTAAGGCCTCTGGGGGTCCTTGGGGCAAAATGCGGGGAACCAGGAGGGCGTGGCGGGTAGGCACCCATGTACGCACAACCACCTCATGGTGGTAAGAAGTCTGACACCCAGCCCAGGTCTCTCGGCCCTTCCTGGAATCCGCTAGAGCAATTCTAAGTGCTTATATTAAGGAATTAAAGCCTCTGGGGATCCGTGGGGCAAAATGCGGGGAACCAGGAGGGCGTGGCGGGTAGGCACCCATGTACGCACAACCACCTCATGGTGGTAAGAAGTTTGACACCCGGCCCAGGTCCCTCGGCCCTTCCTGGAATTCGCTATAGCAATTTTAGGTGCTTATATTAAGGAAATAAGGCCTCTGGGGACCGTGGGGCAAATTGCGGGGAACCAGAAGGGCGTGACGGGTAGGCACCCATGTACGCACAACCACCTCATGGTGCTAAGAAGTCTGACACCCAGCCCAGGTCCCTCGGCCCTTCCTGGAATCCGCTAGAGCAATTCTAAGTGCTTATATTAAGGAATTAAAGCCTCTGGGGATCCGTGGGGCAAAATGCGGGGAACCAGGAGGGCGTGGCGGGTAGGCACCCATGTACGCACAACCACCTCATGGTGGTAAGAAGTTTGACACCCGGCCCAGGTCCCTCGGCCCTTCCTGGAATTCGCTATAGCAATTCTAGGTGCTTGTAATAAGGAATTAAGGCCTCTGGGTGTCCGTGGGGCAAAATGCGGGGAACCAGGAGGGCGTGGCGGGTAGGCACCCATGTACGCACAACCACCTCATGGTGGTAAGAAGTTTGACACCCGGCCCAGGTCCCTCGGCCCTTCCTGGAATTCGCTATAGCAATTCTAGGTGCTTATAATAAGGAATTAAGGCCTCTGGGGGTCCTTGGGGCAAAATGCGGGGAACCAGGAGGGCGTGGCGGGTAGGCACCCATGTACGCACAACCACCTCATGGTGGTAAGAAGTCTGACACCCAGCCCAGGTCTCTCGGTCCTTCCTGGAATCCGCTAGAGCAATTCTAAGTGCTTATATTAAGGAATTAAAGCCTCTGGGGATCCGTGGGGCAAAATGCGGGGAACCAGGAGGGCGTGGCGGGTAGGCACCCATGTACGCACAACCACCTCATGGTGGTAAGAAGTTTGACACCCGGCCCAGGTCCCTCGGCCCTTCCTGGAATTCGCTATAGCAATTTTAGGTGCTTATATTAAGGAAATAAAGCCTCTGGGGACCGTGGGGCAAATTGCGGGGAACCAGGAGGGCGTGGCGGGTAGGCACCCATGTACGCACAACCACCTCATGGTGGTAAGAAGTCTGACACCCAGCCCAGGTCCCTCGGCCCTTCCTGGAATCCGCTAGAGCAATTCTAAGTGCTTATATTAAGGATTAAAGCCTCTGGGGATCCGTGGGGCAAAATGCGGGGAACCAGGAGGGCGTGGCGGGTAGGCACCAATGTACGCACAACCACCTCATGGTGGTAAGAAGTTTGACACCCGGCCCAGGTCCCTCGGCCCTTCCTGGAATTCGCTATAGCAATTTTAGGTGCTTATATTAAGGAAATAAGGCCTCTGGGGACCGTGGGGCAAATTGCGGGAAACCAGGAGGGCGTGACGGGTAGGCACCCATGTACGCACAACCACCTCATGGTGCTAAGAAGTCTGACACCCAGCCCAGGTCCCTCGGCCCTTCCTGGAATCCGCTAGAGCAATTCTAAGTGCTTATATTAAGGAATTAAAGCCTCTGGGGATCCGTGGGGCAAAATTCCGGGAACCAGGAGGGCGTGGCGGGTAGGCACCCATGTACGCACAACCACCTCATGGTGGTAAGAAGTCTGACACCCGGCCCAGGTCCCTCGGCATTTCCTGGAATCCGCTATAGCAATTCTAGGTGCTTATATTAAGGAAATAAGGCCTCTGGGGACCGTGGGGCAAATTGCGGGGAACCAAGAGGGCGTGGCGGGTAGGCACCCATGTACGCACAACCACCTCATGGTGGTAAGAAGTCTGACACCCAGCCCAGGTCCCTCGGCCCTTCCTGGAATCCGCTAGAGCAATTCTAAGTGCTTATATTAAGGAATTAAAGCCTCTGGGGATCCGTGGGGCAAAATGCGGGGAACCAGGAGGGCGTGGCGGGTAGGCACCAATGTACGCACAACCACCTCATGGTGGTAAGAAGTTTGACACCCGGCCCAGGTCCCTCGGCCCTTCCTGGAATTCGCTATAGCAATTTTAGGTGCTTATATTAAGGAAATAAGGCCTCTGGGGACCGTGGGGCCAATTGCGGGGAACCAGGAGGGCGTGGCGGGTAGGCACCCATGTACGCACAACCACCTCATGGTGGTAAGAAGTTTGACACCCGGCCCAGGTCCCTCGGCCCTTCCTGGAATTCGCTATAGCAATTCTAGGTGCTTATATTAAGGAAATAAGGCCTCTGGGGAGCGTGGGGCAAATTGCGAGGAACCAGGAGGGCGTGGCGGGTAGGCACCCATGTACGCACAACCACCTCATGGTGGTAAGAAGTCTGACACCCAGCCCAGGTCCCTCGGCATTTCCTGAAATCCGCTAGAGCAATTCTAGGTGCTTATATTAAGGAAATAAGGCCTCAGGGGACCGTGGGGCAAATTGCGGGGAACCAGGACGGCGTGGCGGGTAGGCACCCATGTACGCACAACCACCTCATGGTGGTAAGAAGTCTGACACCCAGCCCAGGTCCCTCGGCCCTTCCTGGAATCCGCTAGAGCAATTCTAAGTGCTTATATTAAGGAATTAAAGCCTCTGGGGATCCGTGGGGCAAAATGCGGGGAACCAGGAGGGCGTGGCGGGTAGGCACCCATGTACGCACAACCACCTCATGGTGGTAAGAAGTTTGACACCCGGCCCAGGTCCCTCGGCATTTCCTGGAATCCGCTAGAGCAATTCTAAGTGCTTATATTAAGGAATTAAAGCCTCTGGGGATCCGTGGGGCAAAATGCGGGGAACCAGGAGGGCGTGGCGGGTAGGCACCCATGTACGCACAATCACCTCATGGTGGTAAGAAGTTTGACACCCGGCCCAGGTCCCTCGGCATTTCCTGGAATCCGCTAGAGCAATTCTAAGTGCTTATATTAAGGAATTAAAGCCTCTGGGGATCCGTGGGGCAAAATGCGGGGAACCAGGAGGGCGTGGCGGGTAGGCACCCATGTACGCACAATCACCTCATGGTGGTAAGAAGTTTGACACCCGACCCAGGTCCCTCGGCACTTCCTGGAATTCGCTATAGCAATTCTATGTGCTTATAATAAGGAATTAAGGCCTCTGGGGGTCCGTGGGGCAAAATGCGGGGAACCAGGAGGGCGTGGCGGGTAGGCACCCATGTACGCACAACCACCTCATGGTGGTAAGAAGTTTGACACCCGGCCCAGGTCCCTCGGCCCTTCCTGGAATCCGCTATAGCAATTCTAGGTGCTTATAATAAGGAATTAAGGCCTCTGGGGATCCGGGGGGCAAAATGTGGGGAACGAGAAGGGCGTGGCGGGTAGGCACCCATGTACGCACAACCACCTCATGGTGGTAAGAAGTTTGACACCCGGCCCAGGTCCCTCGGCTCTTCCTGGAATCCGTTATAGCAATTCTAGGTGCTTATAATAAGGAATTAAGGCCTCTGGGGGTCCGAAGGGCAAAATGCGGGGAACCAGGAGGGCGTGGCGGGTAGGCACCCATGTACGCACAACCACCTCATTGTGGTAAGAAGTTTGACACCCGGCCCAGGTCCCTCGGCATTTCCTGGAATCCGCTAGAGCAATTCTAGGTGCTTATATTAAGGAAATAAGGCCTCTGGGGATCCATGGGGCAAATTGCGGGGAACCAGGAGGGCGTGGCGGGTAGGCACCTATGTACGCACAACCAACTCATGGTGGTAAGAAGTTTGACACCCAGCCCAGGTCCCTCGGCCCTTCCTGGAATCGGTTATAGCAATTCTAGGTGCTTATATTAAGGAAACAAGGCTTCTGGGGATCCGTGGGGCAAAATGCGGGGAACCAGGAGGGCGTGGCGGGTAGGCAACCATGTACGCACAACCACCTCATGGTGGTAAGAAGTTTGACACCCGGCCCAGGTCCCTCGGCCCTTCCTGGAATTCGCTATAGCAATTCTAGGTGCTTATATTAAGGAAATAAGGCCTCTGGGGACCGTGGGGCAAATTGCGGGTAACCAGGAGGGCGTGGCGGGTAGGCACCCATGTACGCACAACCACCTCATGGTGGTAAGAAGTCTGACACCCAGCCCAGGTCCCTCTGCCCTTCCTGGAATCCGCTAGAGCAATTCTAAGTGCTTATATTAAGGAATTAAAGCCTCTGGGGGTCCGTGGGGCAAAATGCGGGGAACCAGGAGGGCGCGGCGGGTAGACACCCATGTACGCACAACCACCTCATGGTGGTAAGAAGTTTGACACCCGGCTCAGGTCCCTCGGCATTTCCTGGAATCCGCTAGAGCATTTCTAGGTGCTTATATTAAGGAAACAAGGCTTCTGGGGATCCGTGGGGCAAAATGCGGGGAACCAGGAGGGCGTGGCGGGTAGGCACCCATGTACGCACAACCAACTCATGGTGGTAAGAAGTCTGACACCCAGCCCAGGTCCTTCGGCCCTTCCTGGAATCCGCTAGAGCAATTCTAAGTGCTTATATTAAGGAAATAAGGCCTCTGGGGACCGTGGGGCAAATTGCGGGGAACCAAGAGGGCGTGGCGGGTAGGCACCCATGTACGCACAACCACCTCATGGTGGTAAGAAGTCTGACACCCAGCCCAGGTCCCTCGGCCCTTCCTGGAATCCGCTAGAGCAATTCTAAGTGCTTATATTAAGGAATTAAAGCCTCTGGGGATCCGTGGGGCAAAATGCGGGGAACCAGGAGGGCGTGGCGGGTAGGCACCAATGTACGCACAACCACCTCATGGTGGTAAGAAGTTTGACACCCGGCCCAGGTCCCTCGGCCCTTCCTGGAATTCGCTATAGCAATTTTAGGTGCTTATATTAAGGAAATAAGGCCTCTGGGGACCGTGGGGCCAATTGCGGGGAACCAGGAGGGCGTGGCGGGTAGGCACCCATGTACGCACAACCACCTCATGGTGGTAAGAAGTTTGACACCCGGCCCAGGTCCCTCGGCCCTTCCTGGAATTCGCTATAGCAATTCTAGGTGCTTATATTAAGGAAATAAGGCCTCTGGGGAGCGTGGGGCAAATTGCGAGGAACCAGGAGGGCGTGGCGGGTAGGCACCCATGTACGCACAACCACCTCATGGTGGTAAGAAGTCTGACACCCAGCCCAGGTCCCTCGGCCCTTCCTGGAAACCGCTAGAGCAATTCTAAGTGCTTATATTAAGGAATTAAAGCCTCTGGGGATCCGTGGGGCAAAATGTGGGGAACCAGGAGGGCGTGGCGGGTAGGCACCCATGTACGCACAACCACCTCATGGTGGTAAGAAGTTTGACACCCGGCCCAGGTCCCTCGGCATTTCCTGAAATCCGCTAGAGCAATTCTAGGTGCTTATATTAAGGAAATAAGGCCTCAGGGGACCGTGGGGCAAATTGCGGGGAACAAGGACGGCGTGGCGGGTAGGCACCCATGTACGCACAACCACCTCATGGTGGTAAGAAGTCTGACACCCAGCCCAGGTCCCTCGGCCCTTCCTGGAATCCGCTAGAGCAATTCTAAGTGCTTATATTAAGGAATTAAAGCCTCTGGGGATCCGTGGGGCAAAATGCGGGGAACCAGGAGGGCGTGGCGGGTAGGCACCCATGTACGCACAACCACCTCATGGTGGTAAGAAGTTTGACACCCGGCCCAGGTCCCTCGGCCCTTCCTGGAATTCGCTATAGCAATTCTAGGTGCTTGTAATAAGGAATTAAGGCCTCTGGGTGTCCGTGGGGCAAAATGCGGGGAACCAGGAGGGCGTGGCGGGTAGGCACCCATGTACGCACAACCACCTCATGGTGGTAAGAAGTTTGACACCCGGCCCAGGTCCCTCGGCCCTTCCTGGAATTCGCTATAGCAATTCTAGGTGCTTATAATAAGGAATTAAGGCCTCTGGGGGTCCTTGGGGCAAAATGCGGGGAACCAGGAGGGCGTGGCGGGTAGGCACCCATGTACGCACAACCACCTCATGGTGGTAAGAAGTCTGACACCCAGCCCAGGTCTCTCGGCCCTTCCTGGAATCCGCTAGAGCAATTCTAAGTGCTTATATTAAGGAATTAAAGCCTCTGGGGATCCGTGGGGCAAAATGCGGGGAACCAGGAGGGCGTGGCGGGTAGGCACCCATGTACGCACAACCACCTCATGGTGGTAAGAAGTTTGACACCCGGCCCAGGTCCCTCGGCCCTTCCTGGAATTCGCTATAGCAATTTTAGGTGCTTATATTAAGGAAATAAGGCCTCTGGGGACCGTGGGGCAAATTGCGGGGAACCAGGAGGGCGTGACGGGTAGGCACCCATGTACGCACAACCACCTCATGGTGCTAAGAAGTCTGACACCCAGCCCAGGTCCCTCGGCCCTTCCTGGAATCCGCTAGAGCAATTCTAAGTGCTTATATTAAGGAATTAAAGCCTCTGGGGATCCGTGGGGCAAAATGCGGGGAACCAGGAGGGCGTGGCGGGTAGGCACCCATGTACGCACAACCACCTCATGGTGGTAAGAAGTTTGACACCCGGCCCAGGTCCCTCGGCCCTTCCTGGAATTCGCTATAGCAATTCTAGGTGCTTGTAATAAGGAATTAAGGCCTCTGGGTGTCCGTGGGGCAAAATGCGGGGAACCAGGAGGGCGTGGCGGGTAGGCACCCATGTACGCACAACCACCTCATGGTGGTAAGAAGTTTGACACCCGGCCCAGGTCCCTCGGCCCTTCCTGGAATTCGCTATAGCAATTCTAGGTGCTTATAATAAGGAATTAAGGCCTCTGGGGTTCCTTGGGGCAAAATGCGGGGAACCAGGAGGGCGTGGCGGGTAGGCACCCATGTACGCACAACCACCTCATGGTGGTAAGAAGTCTGACACCCAGCCCAGGTCTCTCGGCCCTTCCTGGAATCCGCTAGAGCAATTCTAAGTGCTTATATTAAGGAATTAAAGCCTCTGGGGATCCGTGGGGCAAAATGCGGGGAACCAGGAGGGCGTGGCGGGTAGGCACCCATGTACGCACAACCACCTCATGGTGGTAAGAAGTTTGACACCCGGCCCAGGTCCCTCGGCCCTTCCTGGAATTCGCTATAGCAATTTTAGGTGCTTATATTAAGGAAATAAAGCCTCTGGGGACCGTGGGGCAAATTGCGGGGAACCAGGAGGGCGTGGCGGGTAGGCACCCATGTACGCACAACCACCTCATGGTGGTAAGAAGTCTGACACCCAGCCCAGGTCCCTCGGCCCTTCCTGGAATCCGCTAGAGCAATTCTAAGTGCTTATATTAAGGAATTAAAGCCTCTGGGGATCCGTGGGGCAAAATGCGGGGAACCAGGAGGGCGTGGCGGGTAGGCACCAATGTACGCACAACCACCTCATGGTGGTAAGAAGTTTGACACCCGGCCCAGGTCCCTCGGCCCTTCCTGGAATTCGCTATAGCAATTTTAGGTGCTTATATTAAGGAAATAAGGCCTCTGGGGACCGTGGGGCAAATTGCGGGAAACCAGGAGGGCGTGACGGGTAGGCACCCATGTACGCACAACCACCTCATGGTGCTAAGAAGTCTGACACCCAGCCCAGGTCCCTCGGCCCTTCCTGGAATCCGCTAGAGCAATTCTAAGTGCTTATATTAAGGAATTAAAGCCTCTGGGGATCCGTGGGGCAAAATTCCGGGAACCAGGAGGGCGTGGCGGGTAGGCACCCATGTACGCACAACCACCTCATGGTGGTAAGAAGTCTGACACCCGGCCCAGGTCCCTCGGCATTTCCTGGAATCCGCTATAGCAATTCTAGGTGCTTGTAATAAGGAATTAAGGCCTCTGGGGACCGTGGGGCAAATTGCGGGGAACCAGGAGGGCGTGGCTGGTAGGCACCCATGTACGCACAACCACCTCATGGTGGTAAGAAGTTTGACACCCGGCCCAGGTCCCTCGGCCCTTCCTGGAATTCGCTATAGCAATTCTAGGTGCTTATAATAAGGAATTAAGGCCTCTGGGGGTCCGTGGGGCAAAATGCGGGGAACCAGGAGGGCGTGGCGGGTAGGCACCCATGTACGCACAACCACCTCATGGTGGTAAGAAGTCTGACACCCAGCCCAGGTCTCTCGGCCCTTCCTGGAATCCGCTAGAGCAATTCTAAGTGCTTATATTAAGGAATTAAAGCCTCTGGGGATCCGTGGGGCAAAATGCGGGAAACCAGGAGGGCGTGGCGGGTAGGCACCCATGTACGCACAACCACCTCATGGTGGTAAGAAGTTTGATACCCGACCCAGGTCCCTCGGCACTTCCTGGAATTCGCTATAGCAATTCTATGTGCTTATAATAAGGAATTAAGGCCTCTGGGGGTCCGTGGGGCAAAATGCGGGGAACCAGGAGGGCGTGGCGGGTAGGCACCCATGTACGCACAACCACCTCATGGTGGTAAGAAGTTTGACACCCGGCCCAGGTCCCTCGGCCCTTCCTGGAATCCGCTATAGCAATTCTAGGTGCTTATAATAAGGAATTAAGGCCTCTGGGGATCCGGGGGGCAAAATGCGGGGAACCAGGAGGGCGTGGCGGGTAGGCACCCATGTACGCACAACAACCTCATGGTGGTAAGAAGTTTGACACCCGGCCCAGGTCCCTCGGCTCTTCCTGGAATCCGTTATAGCAATTCTAGGTGCTTATAATAAGGAATTAAGGCCTCTGGGGGTCCGTGGGGCAAAATGCGGGGAACCAGGAGGGCGTGGCGGGTAGGCACCCATGTACGCACAACCACCTCATGGTGGTAAGAAGTTTGACACCCGGCCCAGGTCCCTCGGCATTTCCTGGAATCCGCTAGAGCAATTCTAGGTGCTTATATTAAGTAAATAAGGCCTCTGGGGATCCATGGGGCAAATTGCGGGGAACCAGGAGGGCGTGGCGGGTAGGCACCTATGTACGCACAACCAACTCATGGTGGTAAGAAGTTTGACACCCAGCCCAGGTCCCTCGGCCCTTCCTGGAATCGGTTATAGCAATTCTAGGTGCTTATATTAAGGAAACAAGGCTTCTGGGGATCCGTGGGGCAAAATGCGGGGAACCAGGAGGGCGTGGCGGGTAGGCACCCATGTACGCACAACCACCTCATGGTGGTAAGAAGTCTGACACCCAGCCCAGGTCTCTCGGCCCTTCCTGGAATCCGCTAGAGCAATTCTAAGTGCTTATATTAAGGAATTAAAGCCTCTGGGGATCCGTGGGGCAAAATGCGGGGAACCAGGAGGGCGCGGCGGGTAGACACCCATGTACGCACAACCACCTCATGGTGGTAAGAAGTTTGACACCCGGCTCAGGTCCCTCGGCATTTCCTGGAATCCGCTAGAGCATTTCTAGGTGCTTATATTAAGGAAACAAGGCCTCTGGGGATCCATGGGGCAAATTGCGGGGAACCAGGAGGGCGTGGCGGGTAGGCACCTATGTACGCACAACCAACTCATGGTGGTAAGAAGTTTGACACCCAGCCCAGGTCCCTCGGCCCTTCCTGGAATCGGTTATAGCAATTCTAGGTGCTTATATTAAGGAAACAAGGCTTCTGGGGATCCGTGGGGCAAAATGCGGGGAACCAGGAGGGCGTGGCGGGTAGGCAACCATGTACGCACAACCACCTCATGGTGGTAAGAAGTTTGACACCCGGCCCAGGTCCCTCGGCCCTTCCTGGAATTCGCTATAGCAATTCTAGGTGCTTATATTAAGGAAATAAGGCCTCTGGGGACCGTGGGGCAAATTGCGGGTAACCAGGAGGGCGTGGCGGGTAGGCACCCATGTACGCACAACCACCTCATGGTGGTAAGAAGTCTGACACCCAGCCCAGGTCCCTCTGCCCTTCCTGGAATCCGCTAGAGCAATTCTAAGTGCTTATATTAAGGAATTAAAGCCTCTGGGGGTCCGTGGGGCAAAATGCGGGGAACCAGGAGGGCGCGGCGGGTAGACACCCATGTACGCACAACCACCTCATGGTGGTAAGAAGTTTGACACCCGGCTCAGGTCCCTCGGCATTTCCTGGAATCCGCTAGAGCATTTCTAGGTGCTTATATTAAGGAAACAAGGCTTCTGGGGATCCGTGGGGCAAAATGCGGGGAACCAGGAGGGCGTGGCGGGTAGGCACCCATGTACGCACAACCACCTCATGGTGGTAAGAAGTTTGACACCCAGCCCAGGTCCCTCGGCCCTTCCTGGAATCCGCTAGAGCAATTCTAGGTGCTTATAATAGGGAATTAAGGCCTCTGGGGGTCCGTGGGGCAAAATGCGGGGAACCAGGAGGGCGTGGCGGGTAGGCACCAATGTACGCACAACCACCTCATGGTGGTAAGAAGTTTGACACCCGGCCCAGGTCCCTCGGTCCTTCCTGGAATTCGCTATAGCAATTTTAGGTGCTTATATTAAGGAAATAAGGCCTCTGGGGACCGTGGGGCAAATTGCGGGGAACCAGGAGGGCGTGACGGGTAGGCACCCATGTACGCACAACCACCTCATGGTGCTAAGAAGTCTGACACCCAGCCCAGGTCCCTCGGCCCTTCCTGGAATCCGCTAGAGCAATTCTAAGTGCTTATATTAAGGAATTAAAGCCTCTGGGGATCCGTGGGGCAAAATGCGGGGAACCAGGAGGGCGTGGCGGGTAGGCACCCATGTACGCACAACCACCTCATGGTGGTAAGAAGTCTGACACCCGGCCCAGGTCCCTCGGCCCTTCCTGGAATCCGCTAGAGCAATTCTAATTGCTTATATTAAGGAATTAAAGCCTCTGGGGATCCGTGGGGCAAAATGCGGGGAACCAGGAGGGCGTGGCGGGTAGGCACCCATGTACGCACAACCACCTCATGGTGGTAAGAAGTATGACACCCGGCCCAGGTCCCTCGGCCCTTCCTGGAATCGGTTATAGCAATTCTAGGTGCTTATATTAAGGAAACAAGGCTTCTGGGGATCCGTGGGGCAAAATGCGGGGAACCAGGAGGGCGTGGCGGGTAGGCACCCATGTACGCACAACCACCTCATGGTGGTAAGAAGTTTGACACCCGGCACAGGTCCCTCGGCCCTTCCTGGAATTCGCTATAGCAATTCTAGGTGCTTATATTAAGGAAATAAGGCCTCTGGGGACCGTGGGGCAAATTGCGGGTAACCAGGAGGGCGTGGCGGGTAGGCACCCATGTACGCACAACCACCTCATGGTGGTAAGAAGTCTGACACCCAGCCCAGGTCCCTCTGCCCTTCCTGGAATCCGCTAGAGCAATTCTAAGTGCTTATATTAAGGAATTAAAGCCTCTGGGGGTCCGTGGGGCAAAATGCGGGGAACCAGGAGGGCGCGGCGGGTAGACACCCATGTACGCACAACCACCTCATGGTGGTAAGAAGTTTGACACCCGGCTCAGGTCCCTCGGCATTTCCTGGAATCCGCTAGAGCATTTCTAGGTGCTTATATTAAGGAAACAATGCTTCTGGGGATCCGTGGGGCAAAATGCGGGGAACCAGGAGGGCGTGGCGGGTAGGCACCAATGTACGCACAACCACCTCATGGTGGTAAGAAGTTTGACACCCGGCCCAGGTCCCTCGGCCCTTCCTGGAATTCGCTATAGCAATTTTAGGTGCTTATATTAAGGAAATAAGGCCTCTGGGGACCGTGGGGCAAATTGCGGGGAACCAGGAGGGCGTGACGGGTAGGCACCCATGTACGCACAACCACCTCATGGTGCTAAGAAGTCTGACACCCAGCCCAGGTCCCTCGGCCCTTCCTGGAATCCGCTAGAGCAATTCTAAGTGCTTATATTAAGGAATTAAAGCCTCTGGGGATCCGTGGGGCAAAATGCGGGGAACCAGGAGGGCGTGGCGGGTAGGCACCCATGTACGCACAACCACCTCATAGTGGTAAGAAGTTTGACACCCGGCCCAGGTCCCTCGGCCCTTCCTGGAATTCGCTATAGCAATTCTAGGTGCTTGTAATAAGGAATTAAGGCCTCTGGGTGTCCGTGGGGCAAAATGCGGGGAACCAGGAGGGCGTGGCGGGTAGGCACCCATGTACGCACAACCACCTCATGGTGGTAAGAAGTTTGACACCCGGCCCAGGTCCCTCGGCCCTTCCTGGAATTCGCTATAGCAATTCTAGGTGCTTATAATAAGGAATTAAGGCCTCTGGGGGTCCTTGGGGCAAAATGCGGGGAACCAGGAGGGCGTGGCGGGTAGGCACCCATGTACGCACAACCACCTCATGGTGGTAAGAAGTCTGACACCCAGCCCAGGTCTCTCGGCCCTTCCTGGAATCCGCTAGAGCAATTCTAAGTGCTTATATTAAGGAATTAAAGCCTCTGGGGATCCGTGGGGCAAAATGCGGGGAACCAGGAGGGCGTGGCGGGTAGGCACCCATGTACGCACAACCACCTCATGGTGGTAAGAAGTTTGACACCCGGCCCAGGTCCCTCGGCCCTTCCTGGAATTCGCTATAGCAATTTTAGGTGCTTATATTAAGGAAATAAGGCCTCTGGGGACCGTGGGGCAAATTGCGGGGAACCAGAAGGGCGTGACGGGTAGGCACCCATGTACGCACAACCACCTCATGGTGCTAAGAAGTCTGACACCCAGCCCAGGTCCCTCGGCCCTTCCTGGAATCCGCTAGAGCAATTCTAAGTGCTTATATTAAGGAATTAAAGCCTCTGGGGATCCGTGGGGCAAAATGCGGGGAACCAGGAGGGCGTGGCGGGTAGGCACCCATGTACGCACAACCACCTCATGGTGGTAAGAAGTTTGACACCCGGCCCAGGTCCCTCGGCCCTTCCTGGAATTCGCTATAGCAATTCTAGGTGCTTGTAATAAGGAATTAAGGCCTCTGGGTGTCCGTGGGGCAAAATGCGGGGAACCAGGAGGGCGTGGCGGGTAGGCACCCATGTACGCACAACCACCTCATGGTGGTAAGAAGTTTGACACCCGGCCCAGGTCCCTCGGCCCTTCCTGGAATTCGCTATAGCAATTCTAGGTGCTTATAATAAGGAATTAAGGCCTCTGGGGGTCCTTGGGGCAAAATGCGGGGAACCAGGAGGGCGTGGCGGGTAGGCACCCATGTACGCACAACCACCTCATGGTGGTAAGAAGTCTGACACCCAGCCCAGGTCTCTCGGTCCTTCCTGGAATCCGCTAGAGCAATTCTAAGTGCTTATATTAAGGAATTAAAGCCTCTGGGGATCCGTGGGGCAAAATGCGGGGAACCAGGAGGGCGTGGCGGGTAGGCACCCATGTACGCACAACCACCTCATGGTGGTAAGAAGTTTGACACCCGGCCCAGGTCCCTCGGCCCTTCCTGGAATTCGCTATAGCAATTTTAGGTGCTTATATTAAGGAAATAAAGCCTCTGGGGACCGTGGGGCAAATTGCGGGGAACCAGGAGGGCGTGGCGGGTAGGCACCCATGTACGCACAACCACCTCATGGTGGTAAGAAGTCTGACACCCAGCCCAGGTCCCTCGGCCCTTCCTGGAATCCGCTAGAGCAATTCTAAGTGCTTATATTAAGGATTAAAGCCTCTGGGGATCCGTGGGGCAAAATGCGGGGAACCAGGAGGGCGTGGCGGGTAGGCACCAATGTACGCACAACCACCTCATGGTGGTAAGAAGTTTGACACCCGGCCCAGGTCCCTCGGCCCTTCCTGGAATTCGCTATAGCAATTTTAGGTGCTTATATTAAGGAAATAAGGCCTCTGGGGACCGTGGGGCAAATTGCGGGAAACCAGGAGGGCGTGACGGGTAGGCACCCATGTACGCACAACCACCTCATGGTGCTAAGAAGTCTGACACCCAGCCCAGGTCCCTCGGCCCTTCCTGGAATCCGCTAGAGCAATTCTAAGTGCTTATATTAAGGAATTAAAGCCTCTGGGGATCCGTGGGGCAAAATTCCGGGAACCAGGAGGGCGTGGCGGGTAGGCACCCATGTACGCACAACCACCTCATGGTGGTAAGAAGTCTGACACCCGGCCCAGGTCCCTCGGCATTTCCTGGAATCCGCTATAGCAATTCTAGGTGCTTATATTAAGGAAATAAGGCCTCTGGGGACCGTGGGGCAAATTGCGGGGAACCAAGAGGGCGTGGCGGGTAGGCACCCATGTACGCACAACCACCTCATGGTGGTAAGAAGTCTGACACCCAGCCCAGGTCCCTCGGCCCTTCATGGAATCCGCTAGAGCAATTCTAAGTGCTTATATTAAGGAATTAAAGCCTCTGGGGATCCGTGGGGCAAAATGCGGGGAACCAGGAGGGCGTGGCGGGTAGGCACCAATGTACGCACAACCACCTCATGGTGGTAAGAAGTTTGACACCCGGCCCAGGTCCCTCGGCCCTTCCTGGAATTCGCTATAGCAATTTTAGGTGCTTATATTAAGGAAATAAGGCCTCTGGGGACCGTGGGGCCAATTGCGGGGAACCAGGAGGGCGTGGCGGGTAGGCACCCATGTACGCACAACCACCTCATGGTGGTAAGAAGTTTGACACCCGGCCCAGGTCCCTCGGCCCTTCCTGGAATTCGCTATAGCAATTCTAGGTGCTTATATTAAGGAAATAAGGCCTCTGGGGAGCGTGGGGCAAATTGCGAGGAACCAGGAGGGCGTGGCGGGTAGGCACCCATGTACGCACAACCACCTCATGGTGGTAAGAAGTCTGACACCCAGCCCAGGTCCCTCGGCCCTTCCTGGAAACCGCTAGAGCAATTCTAAGTGCTTATATTAAGGAATTAAAGCCTCTGGGGATCCGTGGGGCAAAATGTGGGGAACCAGGAGGGCGTGGCGGGTAGGCACCCATGTACGCACAACCACCTCATGGTGGTAAGAAGTTTGACACCCGGCCCAGGTCCCTCGGCATTTCCTGAAATCCGCTAGAGCAATTCTAGGTGCTTATATTAAGGAAATAAGGCCTCAGGGGACCGTGGGGCAAATTGCGGGGAACCAGGACGGCGTGGCGGGTAGGCACCCATGTACGCACAACCACCTCATGGTGGTAAGAAGTCTGACACCCAGCCCAGGTCCCTCGGCCCATCCTGGAATCCGCTAGAGCAATTCTAAGTGCTTATATTAAGGAATTAAAGCCTCTGGGGATCCGTGGGGCAAAATGCGGGGAACCAGGAGGGCGTGGCGGGTAGGCACCAATGTACGCACAACCACCTCATGGTGGTAAGAAGTTTGACACCCGGCCCAGGTCCCTCGGCCCTTCCTGGAATTCGCTATAGCAATTTTAGGTGCTTATATTAAGGAAATAAGGCCTCTGGGGACCGTGGGGCAAATTGCGGGGAACCAGGAGGGCGTGACGGGTAGGCACCCATGTACGCACAACCACCTCATGGTGCTAAGAAGTCTGACACCCAGCCCAGGTCCCTCGGCCCTTCCTGGAATCCGCTAGAGCAATTCTAAGTGCTTATATTAAGGAATTAAAGCCTCTGGGGATCCGTGGGGCAAAATGCGGGGAACCAGGAGGGCGTGGCGGGTAGGCACCCATGTACGCACAACCACCTCATGGTGGTAAGAAGTCTGACACCCGGCCCAGGTCCCTCGGCCCTTCCTGGAATCCGCTAGAGCAATTCTAAGTGCTTATATTAAGGAATTAAAGCCTCTGGGGATCCGTGGGGCAAAATGCGGGGAACCAGGAGGGCGTGGCGGGTAGGCACCCATGTACGCACAACCACCTCATGGTGGTAAGAAGTTTGACACCCGGCCCAGGTCCCTCGGCCCTTCCTGGAATTCGCTATAGCAATTTTAGGTGCTTATATTAAGGAAATAAGGCCTCTGGGGACCGTGGGGCCAATTGCGGGGAACCAGGAGGGCGTGGCGGGTAGGCACCCATGTACGCACAACCACCTCATGGTGGTAAGAAGTCTGACACCCAGCCCAGGTCCCTCGGCCCTTCCTGGAATCCGCTAGAGCAATTCTAAGTGCTTATATTAAGGAATTAAAGCCTCTGGGGTTCCGTGGGGCAAAATGCGGGGAACCAGGAGGGCGTGGCGGGTAGGCACCCATGTACGCACAACCACCTCATGGTGGTAAGAAGTTTGACACCCGGCCCAGGTCCCTCGGCCCTTCCTGGAATTCGCTATAGCAATTCTAGGTGCTTGTAATAAGGAATTAAGGCCTCTGGGTGTCCGTGGGGCAAAATGCGGGGAACCAGGAGGGCGTGGCGGGTAGGCACCCATGTACGCACAACCACCTCATGGTGGTAAGAAGTCTGACACCCAGCCCAGGTCCCTCGGCCCTTCCTGGAATCCGCTAGAGCAATTCTAAGTGCTTATATTAAGGAATTAAAGCCTCTGGGGATCCGTGGGGCAAAATGCGGGGAACCAGGAGGGCGTGGCGGGTAGGCACCCATGTACGCACAACCACCTCATGGTGGTAAGAAGTTTGACACCCGGCCCAGGTCCCTCGGCATTTCCTGGAATCCGCTAGAGCAATTCTAAGTGCTTATATTAAGGAATTAAAGCCTCTGGGGATCCGTGGGGCAAAATGCGGGGAACCAGGAGGGCGTGGCGGGTAGGCACCCATGTACGCACAACCACCTCATGGTGGTAAGAAGTTTGACACCCGGCCCAGGTCCCTCGGCATTTCCTGGAATCCGCTAGAGCAATTCTAAGTGCTTATATTAAGGAATTAAAGCCTCTGGGGATCCGTGGGGCAAAATGCGGGGAACCAGGAGGGCGTGGCGGGTAGGCACCCATGTACGCACAACCACCTCATGGTGGTAAGAAGTTTGACACCCGACCCAGGTCCCTCGGCACTTCCTGGAATTCGCTATAGCAATTCTATGTGCTTATAATAAGGAATTAAGGCCTCTGGGGGTCCGTGGGGCAAAATGCGGGGAACCAGGAGGGCGTGGCGGGTAGGCACCCATGTACGCACAACCACCTCATGGTGGTAAGAAGTTTGACACCCGGCCCAGGTCCCTCGGCCCTTCCTGGAATCCGCTATAGCAATTCTAGGTGCTTATAATAAGGAATTAAGGCCTCTGGGGATCCGGGGGGCAAAATGTGGGGAACGAGAAGGGCGTGGCGGGTAGGCACCCATGTACGCACAACCACCTCATGGTGGTAAGAAGTTTGACACCCGGCCCAGGTCCCTCGGCTCTTCCTGGAATCCGTTATAGCAATTCTAGGTGCTTATAATAAGGAATTAAGGCCTCTGGGGGTCCGAAGGGCAAAATGCGGGGAACCAGGAGGGCGTGGCGGGTAGGCACCCATGTACGCACAACCACCTCATTGTGGTAAGAAGTTTGACACCCGGCCCAGGTCCCTCGGCATTTCCTGGAATCCGCTAGAGCAATTCTAGGTGCTTATATTAAGGAAATAAGGCCTCTGGGGATCCATGGGGCAAATTGCGGGGAACCAGGAGGGCGTGGCGGGTAGGCACCTATGTACGCACAACCAACTCATGGTGGTAAGAAGTTTGACACCCAGCCCAGGTCCCTCGGCCCTTCCTGGAATCGGTTATAGCAATTCTAGGTGCTTATATTAAGGAAACAAGGCTTCTGGGGATCCGTGGGGCAAAATGCGGGGAACCAGGAGGGCGTGGCGGGTAGGCAACCATGTACGCACAACCACCTCATGGTGGTAAGAAGTTTGACACCCGGCCCAGGTCCCTCGGCCCTTCCTGGAATTCGCTATAGCAATTCTAGGTGCTTATATTAAGGAAATAAGGCCTCTGGGGACCGTGGGGCAAATTGCGGGTAACCAGGAGGGCGTGGCGGGTAGGCACCCATGTACGCACAACCACCTCATGGTGGTAAGAAGTCTGACACCCAGCCCAGGTCCCTCTGCCCTTCCTGGAATCCGCTAGAGCAATTCTAAGTGCTTATATTAAGGAATTAAAGCCTCTGGGGGTCCGTGGGGCAAAATGCGGGGAACCAGGAGGGCGCGGCGGGTAGACACCCATGTACGCACAACCACCTCATGGTGGTAAGAAGTTTGACACCCGGCTCAGGTCCCTCGGCATTTCCTGGAATCCGCTAGAGCATTTCTAGGTGCTTATATTAAGGAAACAAGGCTTCTGGGGATCCGTGGGGCAAAATGCGGGGAACCAGGAGGGCGTGGCGGGTAGGCACCCATGTACGCACAACCAACTCATGGTGGTAAGAAGTCTGACACCCAGCCCAGGTCCTTCGGCCCTTCCTGGAATCCGCTAGAGCAATTCTAAGTGCTTATATTAAGGAAATAAGGCCTCTGGGGACCGTGGGGCAAATTGCGGGGAACCAAGAGGGCGTGGCGGGTAGGCACCCATGTACGCACAACCACCTCATGGTGGTAAGAAGTCTGACACCCAGCCCAGGTCCCTCGGCCCTTCCTGGAATCCGCTAGAGCAATTCTAAGTGCTTATATTAAGGAATTAAAGCCTCTGGGGATCCGTGGGGCAAAATGCGGGGAACCAGGAGGGCGTGGCGGGTAGGCACCAATGTACGCACAACCACCTCATGGTGGTAAGAAGTTTGACACCCGGCCCAGGTCCCTCGGCCCTTCCTGGAATTCGCTATAGCAATTTTAGGTGCTTATATTAAGGAAATAAGGCCTCTGGGGACCGTGGGGCCAATTGCGGGGAACCAGGAGGGCGTGGCGGGTAGGCACCCATGTACGCACAACCACCTCATGGTGGTAAGAAGTTTGACACCCGGCCCAGGTCCCTCGGCCCTTCCTGGAATTCGCTATAGCAATTCTAGGTGCTTATATTAAGGAAATAAGGCCTCTGGGGAGCGTGGGGCAAATTGCGAGGAACCAGGAGGGCGTGGCGGGTAGGCACCCATGTACGCACAACCACCTCATGGTGGTAAGAAGTCTGACACCCAGCCCAGGTCCCTCGGCCCTTCCTGGAAACCGCTAGAGCAATTCTAAGTGCTTATATTAAGGAATTAAAGCCTCTGGGGATCCGTGGGGCAAAATGTGGGGAACCAGGAGGGCGTGGCGGGTAGGCACCCATGTACGCACAACCACCTCATGGTGGTAAGAAGTTTGACACCCGGCCCAGGTCCCTCGGCATTTCCTGAAATCCGCTAGAGCAATTCTAGGTGCTTATATTAAGGAAATAAGGCCTCAGGGGACCGTGGGGCAAATTGCGGGGAACAAGGACGGCGTGGCGGGTAGGCACCCATGTACGCACAACCACCTCATGGTGGTAAGAAGTCTGACACCCAGCCCAGGTCCCTCGGCCCTTCCTGGAATCCGCTAGAGCAATTCTAAGTGCTTATATTAAGGAATTAAAGCCTCTGGGGATCCGTGGGGCAAAATGCGGGGAACCAGGAGGGCGTGGCGGGTAGGCACCAATGTACGCACAACCACCTCATGGTGGTAAGAAGTTTGACACCCGGCCCAGGTCCCTCGGCCCTTCCTGGAATTCGCTATAGCAATTTTAGGTGCTTATATTAAGGAAATAAGGCCTCTGGGGACCGTGGGGCAAATTGCGGGGAACCAGGAGGGCGTGACGGGTAGGCACCCATGTACGCACAACCACCTCATGGTGCTAAGAAGTCTGACACCCAGCCCAGGTCCCTCGGCCCTTCCTGGAATCCGCTAGAGCAATTCTAAGTGCTTATATTAAGGAATTAAAGCCTCTGGGGATCCGTGGGGCAAAATGCGGGGAACCAGGAGGGCGTGGCGGGTAGGCACCCATGTACGCACAACCACCTCATGGTGGTAAGAAGTCTGACACCCGGCCCAGGTCCCTCGGCCCTTCCTGGAATCCGCTAGAGCAATTCTAAGTGCTTATATTAAGGAATTAAAGCCTCTGGGGATCCGTGGGGCAAAATGCGGGGAACAAGGAGGGCGTGGCGGGTAGGCACCCATGTACGCACAACCACCTCATGGTGGTAAGAAGTTTGACACCCGGCCCAGGTCCCTCGGCATTTCCTGGAATCCGCTAGAGCAATTCTAGGTGCTTATATTAAGGAAATAAGGCCTCTGGGGACCGTGGGGCAAATTGCGGGGAACCAGGAGGGCGTGGCGGGTAGGCACCCATGTACGCACAACCACCTCATGGTGGTAAGAAGTCTGACACCCAGCCCAGGTCCCTCGGCCCTTCCTGGAATCCGCTAGAGCAATTCTAAGTGCTTATATTAAGGAATTAAAGCCTCTGGGGATCCGTGGGGCAAAATGCGGGGAACCAGGAGGGCGTGGCGGGTAGGCACCAATGTACGCACAACCACCTCATGGTGGTAAGAAGTTTGACACCCGGCCCAGGTCCCTCGGCCCTTCCTGGAATTCGCTATAGCAATTTTAGGTGCTTATATTAAGGAAATAAGGCCTCTGGGGACCGTGGGGCCAATTGCGGGGAACCAGGAGGGCGTGGCGGGTAGGCACCCATGTACGCACAACCACCTCATGGTGGTAAGAAGTTTGACACCCGGCCCAGGTCCCTCGGCCCTTCCTGGAATTCGCTATAGCAATTCTAGGTGCTTATATTAAGGAAATAAGGCCTCTGGGGACCGTGGGGCAAATTGCGGGGAACCAGGAGGGCGTGGCGGGTAGGCACCCATGTACGCACAACCACCTCATGGTGGTAAGAAGTCTGACACCCAGCCCAGGTCCCTCGGCCCTTCCTGGAAACCGCTAGAGCAATTCTAAGTGCTTATATTAAGGAATTAAAGCCTCTGGGGATCCGTGGGGCAAAATGCGGGGAACCAGGAGGGCGTGGCGGGTAGGCACCCATGTACGCACAACCACCTCATGGTGGTAAGAAGTTTGACACCCGGCCCAGGTCCCTCGGCATTTCCTGAAATCCGCTAGAGCAATTCTAGGGGCTTATATTAAGGAAATAAGGCCTCAGGGGACCGTGGGGCAAATTGCGGGGAACCAGGACGGCGTGGCGGGTAGGCACCCATGTACGCACAACCACCTCATGGTGGTAAGAAGTCTGACACCCAGCCCAGGTCCCTCGGCCCTTCCTGGAATCCGCTAGAGCAATTCTAAGTGCTTATATTAAGGAATTAAAGCCTCTGGGGATCCGTGGGGCAAAATGTGGGGAACCAGGAGGGCGTGGCGGGTAGGCACCAATGTACGCACAACCACCTCATGGTGGTAAGAAGTTTGACACCCGGCCCAGGTCCCTCGGCCCTTCCTGGAATTCGCTATAGCAATTTTAGGTGCTTATATTAAGGAAATAAGGCCTCTGGGGACCGTGGGGCAAATTGCGGGGAACCAGGAGGGCGTGACGGGTAGGCACCCATGTACGCACAACCACCTCATGGTGCTAAAAAGTCTGACACCCAGCCCAGGTCCCTCGGCCCTTCCTGGAATCCGCTAGAGCAATTCTAAGTGCTTATATTAAGGAATTAAAGCCTCTGGGGATCCGTGGGGCAAAATGCGGGGAACCAGGAGGGCGTGGCGGGTAGGCACCCATGTACGCACAACCACCTCATGGTGGTAAGAAGTCTGACACCCGGCCCAGGTCCCTCGGCCCTTCCTGGAATCCGCTAGAGCAATTCTAAGTGCTTATATTAAGGAATTAAAGCCTCTGGGGATCCGTGGGGCAAAATGCGGGGAACCAGGAGGGCGTGGCGGGTAGGCACCCATGTACGCACAACCACCTCATGGTGGTAAGAAGTTTGACACCCGGCCCAGGTCCCTCGGCATTTCCTGGAATCCGCTAGAGCAATTCTAGGTGCTTATATTAAGGAAATAAGGCCTCTGGGGACCGTGGGGCAAATTGCGGGGAACCAGGAGGGCGTGGCGGGTAGGCACCCATGTACGCACAACCACCTCATGGTGGTAAGAAGTCTGACACCCAGCCCAGGTCCCTCGGCCCTTCCTGGAATCCGCTAGAGCAATTCTAAGTGCTTATATTAAGGAATTAAAGCCTCTGGGGATCCGTGGGGCAAAATGCGGGGAACCAGGAGGGCGTGGCGGGTAGGCACCAATGTACGCACAACCACCTCATGGTGGTAAGAAGTTTGACACCCGGCCCAGGTCCCTCGGCCCTTCCTGGAATTCGCTATAGCAATTTTAGGTGCTTATATTAAGGAAATAAGGCCTCTGGGGACCGTGGGGCAAATTGCGGGGAACCAGAAGGGCGTGACGGGTAGGCACCCATGTACGCACAACCACCTCATGGTGGTAAGAAGTCTGACACCCAGCCCAGGTCCCTCGGCCCTTCCTGGAATCCGCTAGAGCAATTCTAAGTGCTTATATTAAGGAATTAAAGCCTCTGGGGATCCGTGGGGCAAAATGCGGGGAACCAGGAGGGCGTGGCGGGTAGGCACCAATGTACGCACAACCACCTCATGGTGGTAAGAAGTTTGACACCCGGCCCAGGTCCCTCGGCCCTTCCTGGAATTCGCTATAGCAATTTTAGGTGCTTATATTAAGGAAATAAGGCCTCTGGGGACCGTGGGGCCAATTGCGGGGAACCAGGAGGGCGTGGCGGGTAGGCACCCATGTACGCACAACCACCTCATGGTGGTAAGAAGTTTGACACCCGGCCCAGGTCCCTCGGCCCTTCCTGGAATTCGCTATAGCAATTCTAGGTGCTTATATTAAGGAAATAAGGCCTCTGGGGACCGTGGGGCAAATTGCGGGGAACCAGGAGGGCGTGGCGGGTAGGCACCCATGTACGCACAACCACCTCATGGTGGTAAGAAGTCTGACACCCAGCCCAGGTCCCTCGGCCCTTCCTGGAAACCGCTAGAGCAATTCTAAGTGCTTATATTAAGGAATTAAAGCCTCTGGGGATCCGTGGGGCAAAATGCGGGGAACCAGGAGGGCGTGGCGGGTAGGCACCCATGTACGCACAACCACCTCATGGTGGTAAGAAGTTTGACACCCGGCCCAGGTCTCTCGGCATTTCCTGAAATCCGCTAGAGCAATTCTAGGGGCTTATATTAAGGAAATAAGGCCTCAGGGGACCGTGGGGCAAATTGCGGGGAACCAGGACGGCGTGGCGGGTAGGCACCCATGTACGCACAACCACCTCATGGTGGTAAGAAGTCTGACACCCAGCCCAGGTCCCTCGGCCCTTCCTGGAATCCGCTAGAGCAATTCTAAGTGCTTATATTAAGGAATTAAAGCCTCTGGGGATCCGTGGGGCAAAATGTGGGGAACCAGGAGGGCGTGGCGGGTAGGCACCAATGTACGCACAACCACCTCATGGTGGTAAGAAGTTTGACACCCGGCCCAGGTCCCTCGGCCCTTCCTGGAATTCGCTATAGCAATTTTAGGTGCTTATATTAAGGAAATAAGGCCTCTGGGGACCGTGGGGCAAATTGCGGGGAACCAGGAGGGCGTGACGGGTAGGCACCCATGTACGCACAACCACCTCATGGTGCTAAAAAGTCTGACACCCAGCCCAGGTCCCTCGGCCCTTCCTGGAATCCGCTAGAGCAATTCTAAGTGCTTATATTAAGGAATTAAAGCCTCTGGGGATCCGTGGGGCAAAATGCGGGGAACCAGGAGGGCGTGGCGGGTAGGCACCCATGTACGCACAACCACCTCATGGTGGTAAGAAGTCTGACACCCGGCCCAGGTCCCTCGGCCCTTCCTGGAATCCGCTAGAGCAATTCTAAGTGCTTATATTAAGGAATTAAAGCCTCTGGGGATCCGTGGGGCAAAATGCGGGGAACCAGGAGGGCGTGGCGGGTAGGCACCCATGTACGCACAACCACCTCATGGTGGTAAGAAGTTTGACACCCGGCCCAGGTCCCTCGGCATTTCCTGGAATCCGCTAGAGCAATTCTAGGTGCTTATATTAAGGAAATAAGGCCTCTGGGGACCGTGGGGCAAATTGCGGGGAACCAGGAGGGCGTGGCGGGTAGGCACCCATGTACGCACAACCACCTCATGGTGGTAAGAAGTCTGACACCCAGCCCAGGTCCCTCGGCCCTTCCTGGAATCCGCTAGAGCAATTCTAAGTGCTTATATTAAGGAATTAAAGCCTCTGGGGATCCGTGGGGCAAAATGCGGGGAACCAGGAGGGCGTGGCGGGTAGGCACCAATGTACGCACAACCACCTCATGGTGGTAAGAAGTTTGACACCCGGCCCAGGTCCCTCGGCCCTTCCTGGAATTCGCTATAGCAATTTTAGGTGCTTATATTAAGGAAATAAGGCCTCTGGGGACCGTGGGGCAAATTGCGGGGAACCAGAAGGGCGTGACGGGTAGGCACCCATGTACGCACAACCACCTCATGGTGCTAAGAAGTCTGACACCCAGCCCAGGTCCCTCGGCCCTTCCTGGAATCCGCTAGAGCAATTCTAAGTGCTTATATTAAGGAATTAAAGCCTCTGGGGATCCGTGGGGCAAAATGCGGGGAACCAGGAGGGCGTGGCGGGTAGGCACCCATGTACGCACAACCACCTCATGGTGGTAAGAAGTTTGACACCCGGCCCAGGTCCCTCGGCCCTTCCTGGAATTCGCTATAGCAATTCTAGGTGCTTGTAATAAGGAATTAAGGCCTCTGGGTGTCCGTGGGGCAAAATGCGGGGAACCAGGAGGGCGTGGCGGGTAGGCACCCATGTACGCACAACCACCTCATGGTGGTAAGAAGTTTGACACCCGGCCCAGGTCCCTCGGCCCTTCCTGGAATTCGCTATAGCAATTCTAGGTGCTTATAATAAGGAATTAAGGCCTCTGGGGGTCCTTGGGGCAAAATGCGGGGAACCAGGAGGGCGTGGCGGGTAGGCACCCATGTACGCACAACCACCTCATGGTGGTAAGAAGTCTGACACCCAGCCCAGGTCTCTCGGTCCTTCCTGGAATCCGCTAGAGCAATTCTAAGTGCTTATATTAAAAAATTAAAGCCTCTGGGGATCCGTGGGGCAAAATGCGGGGAACCAGGAGGGCGTGGCGGGTAGGCACCCATGTACGCACAATCACCTCATGGTGGTAAGAAGTTTGACACCCGGCCCAGGTCCCTCGGCCCTTCCTGGAATTCGCTATAGCAATTTTAGGTGCTTATATTAAGGAAATAAAGCCTCTGGGGACCGTGGGGCAAATTGCGGGGAACCAGGAGGGCGTGGCGGGTAGGCACCCATGTACGCACAACCACCTCATGGTGGTAAGAAGTCTGACACCCAGCCCAGGTCCCTCGGCCCTTCCTGGAATCCGCTAGAGCAATTCTAAGTGCTTATATTAAGGAATTAAAGCCTCTGGGGATCCGTGGGGCAAAATGCGGGGAACCAGGAGGGCGTGGCGGGTAGGCACCAATGTACGCACAACCACCTCATGGTGGTAAGAAGTTTGACACCCGGCCCAGGTCCCTCGGCCCTTCCTGGAATTCGCTATAGCAATTTTAGGTGCTTATATTAAGGAAATAAGGCCTCTGGGGACCGTGGGGCAAATTGCGGGAAACCAGGAGGGCGTGACGGGTAGGCACCCATGTACGCACAACCACCTCATGGTGCTAAGAAGTCTGACACCCAGCCCAGGTCCCTCGGCCCTTCCTGGAATCCGCTAGAGCAATTCTAAGTGCTTATATTAAGGAATTAAAGCCTCTGGGGATCCGTGGGGCAAAATTCCGGGAACCAGGAGGGCGTGGCGGGTAGGCACCCATGTACGCACAACCACCTCATGGTGGTAAGAAGTCTGACACCCGGCCCAGGTCCCTCGGCATTTCCTGGAATCCGCTATAGCAATTCTAGGTGCTTATATTAAGGAAATAAGGCCTCTGGGGACCGTGGGGCAAATTGCGGGGAACCAAGAGGGCGTGGCGGGTAGGCACCCATGTACGCACAACCACCTCATGGTGGTAAGAAGTCTGACACCCAGCCCAGGTCCCTCGGCCCTTCCTGGAATCCGCTAGAGCAATTCTAAGTGCTTATATTAAGGAATTAAAGCCTCTGGGGATCCGTGGGGCAAAATGCGGGGAACCAGGAGGGCGTGGCGGGTAGGCACCAATGTACGCACAACCACCTCATGGTGGTAAGAAGTTTGACACCCGGCCCAGGTCCCTCGGCCCTTCCTGGAATTCGCTATAGCAATTTTAGGTGCTTATATTAAGGAAATAAGGCCTCTGGGGACCGTGGGGCCAATTGCGGGGAACCAGGAGGGCGTGGCGGGTAGGCACCCATGTACGCACAACCACCTCATGGTGGTAAGAAGTTTGACACCCGGCCCAGGTCCCTCGGCCCTTCCTGGAATTCGCTATAGCAATTCTAGGTGCTTATATTAAGGAAATAAGGCCTCTGGGGAGCGTGGGGCAAATTGCGAGGAACCAGGAGGGCGTGGCGGGTAGGCACCCATGTACGCACAACCACCTCATGGTGGTAAGAAGTCTGACACCCAGCCCAGGTCCCTCGGCCCTTCCTGGAAACCGCTAGAGCAATTCTAAGTGCTTATATTAAGGAATTAAAGCCTCTGGGGATCCGTGGGGCAAAATGTGGGGAACCAGGAGGGCGTGGCGGGTAGGCACCCATGTACGCACAACCACCTCATGGTGGTAAGAAGTTTGACACCCGGCCCAGGTCCCTCGGCATTTCCTGAAATCCGCTAGAGCAATTCTAGGTGCTTATATTAAGGAAATAAGGCCTCAGGGGACCGTGGGGCAAATTGCGGGGAACCAGGACGGCGTGGCGGGTAGGCACCCATGTACGCACAACCACCTCATGGTGGTAAGAAGTCTGACACCCAGCCCAGGTCCCTCGGCCCTTCCTGGAATCCGCTAGAGCAATTCTAAGTGCTTATATTAAGGAATTAAAGCCTCTGGGGATCCGTGGGGCAAAATGCGGGGAACCAGGAGGGCGTGGCGGGTAGGCACCAATGTACGCACAACCACCTCATGGTGGTAAGAAGTTTGACACCCGGCCCAGGTCCCTCGGCCCTTCCTGGAATTCGCTATAGCAATTTTAGGTGCTTATATTAAGGAAATAAGGCCTCTGGGACCGTGGGGCAAATTGCGGGGAACCAGGAGGGCGTGACGGGTAGGCACCCATGTACGCACAACCACCTCATGGTGCTAAGAAGTCTGACACCCAGCCCAGGTCCCTCGGCCCTTCCTGGAATCCGCTAGAGCAATTCTAAGTGCTTATATTAAGGAATTAAAGCCTCTGGGGATCCGTGGGGCAAAATGCGGGGAACCAGGAGGGCGTGGCGGGTAGGCACCCATGTACGCACAACCACCTCATGGTGGTAAGAAGTCTGACACCCGGCCCAGGTCCCTCGGCCCTTCCTGGAATCCGCTAGAGCAATTCTAAGTGCTTATATTAAGGAATTAAAGCCTCTGGGGATCCGTGGGGCAAAATGCGGGGAACCAGGAGGGCGTGGCGGGTAGGCACCCATGTACGCACAACCACCTCATGGTGGTAAGAAGTTTGACACCCGGCCCAGGTCCCTCGGCATTTCCTGGAATCCGCTAGAGCAATTCTAGGTGCTTATATTAAGGAAATAAGGCCTCTGGGGACCGTGGGGCAAATTGCGGGGAACCAGGAGGGCGTGGCGGGTAGGCACCCATGTACGCACAACCACCTCATGGT
Organism: Candelabrum cocksii; assembly: GCA_963930725.1. Classification (NCBI taxonomy): domain Eukaryota; kingdom Metazoa; phylum Cnidaria; class Hydrozoa; order Anthoathecata; family Candelabridae; genus Candelabrum; species Candelabrum cocksii. The sequence continues at coordinate 8,879,495 of OZ005671.1, read as the reverse complement.
GGTAAGAAGTCTGACACCCGGCCCAGGTCCCTCGGCCCTTCCTGGAATTCGCTATAGCAATTCTAGGTGCTTATATTAAGGAAATAAGGCCTCTGGGGAGCGTGGGGCAAATTGCGAGGAACCAGGAGGGCGTGGCGGGTAGGCACCCATGTACGCACAACCACCTCATGGTGGTAAGAAGTCTGACACCCAGCCCAGGTCCCTCGGCCCTTCCTGGAAACCGCTAGAGCAATTCTAAGTGCTTATATTAAGGAATTAAAGCCTCTGGGGATCCGTGGGGCAAAATGTGGGGAACCAGGAGGGCGTGGCGGGTAGGCACCCATGTACGCACAACCACCTCATGGTGGTAAGAAGTTTGACACCCGGCCCAGGTCCCTCGGCATTTCCTGAAATCCGCTAGAGCAATTCTAGGTGCTTATATTAAGGAAATAAGGCCTCAGGGGACCGTGGGGCAAATTGCGGGGAACAAGGACGGCGTGGCGGGTAGGCACCCATGTACGCACAACCACCTCATGGTGGTAAGAAGTCTGACACCCAGCCCAGGTCCCTCGGCCCTTCCTGGAATCCGCTAGAGCAATTCTAAGTGCTTATATTAAGGAATTAAAGCCTCTGGGGATCCGTGGGGCAAAATGCGGGGAACCAGGAGGGCGTGGCGGGTAGGCACCAATGTACGCACAACCACCTCATGGTGGTAAGAAGTTTGACACCCGGCCCAGGTCCCTCGGCCCTTCCTGGAATTCGCTATAGCAATTTTAGGTGCTTATATTAAGGAAATAAGGCCTCTGGGGACCGTGGGGCAAATTGCGGGGAACCAGGAGGGCGTGACGGGTAGGCACCCATGTACGCACAACCACCTCATGGTGCTAAGAAGTCTGACACCCAGCCCAGGTCCCTCGGCCCTTCCTGGAATCCGCTAGAGCAATTCTAAGTGCTTATATTAAGGAATTAAAGCCTCTGGGGATCCGTGGGGCAAAATGCGGGGAACCAGGAGGGCGTGGCGGGTAGGCACCCATGTACGCACAACCACCTCATGGTGGTAAGAAGTCTGACACCCGGCCCAGGTCCCTCGGCCCTTCCTGGAATCCGCTAGAGCAATTCTAAGTGCTTATATTAAGGAATTAAAGCCTCTGGGGATCCGTGGGGCAAAATGCGGGGAACAAGGAGGGCGTGGCGGGTAGGCACCCATGTACGCACAACCACCTCATGGTGGTAAGAAGTTTGACACCCGGCCCAGGTCCCTCGGCATTTCCTGGAATCCGCTAGAGCAATTCTAGGTGCTTATATTAAGGAAATAAGGCCTCTGGGGACCGTGGGGCAAATTGCGGGGAACCAGGAGGGCGTGGCGGGTAGGCACCCATGTACGCACAACCACCTCATGGTGGTAAGAAGTCTGACACCCAGCCCAGGTCCCTCGGCCCTTCCTGGAATCCGCTAGAGCAATTCTAAGTGCTTATATTAAGGAATTAAAGCCTCTGGGGATCCGTGGGGCAAAATGCGGGGAACCAGGAGGGCGTGGCGGGTAGGCACCAATGTACGCACAACCACCTCATGGTGGTAAGAAGTTTGACACCCGGCCCAGGTCCCTCGGCCCTTCCTGGAATTCGCTATAGCAATTTTAGGTGCTTATATTAAGGAAATAAGGCCTCTGGGGACCGTGGGGCCAATTGCGGGGAACCAGGAGGGCGTGGCGGGTAGGCACCCATGTACGCACAACCACCTCATGGTGGTAAGAAGTTTGACACCCGGCCCAGGTCCCTCGGCCCTTCCTGGAATTCGCTATAGCAATTCTAGGTGCTTATATTAAGGAAATAAGGCCTCTGGGGACCGTGGGGCAAATTGCGGGGAACCAGGAGGGCGTGGCGGGTAGGCACCCATGTACGCACAACCACCTCATGGTGGTAAGAAGTCTGACACCCAGCCCAGGTCCCTCGGCCCTTCCTGGAAACCGCTAGAGCAATTCTAAGTGCTTATATTAAGGAATTAAAGCCTCTGGGGATCCGTGGGGCAAAATGCGGGGAACCAGGAGGGCGTGGCGGGTAGGCACCCATGTACGCACAACCACCTCATGGTGGTAAGAAGTTTGACACCCGGCCCAGGTCCCTCGGCATTTCCTGAAATCCGCTAGAGCAATTCTAGGGGCTTATATTAAGGAAATAAGGCCTCAGGGGACCGTGGGGCAAATTGCGGGGAACCAGGACGGCGTGGCGGGTAGGCACCCATGTACGCACAACCACCTCATGGTGGTAAGAAGTCTGACACCCAGCCCAGGTCCCTCGGCCCTTCCTGGAATCCGCTAGAGCAATTCTAAGTGCTTATATTAAGGAATTAAAGCCTCTGGGGATCCGTGGGGCAAAATGTGGGGAACCAGGAGGGCGTGGCGGGTAGGCACCAATGTACGCACAACCACCTCATGGTGGTAAGAAGTTTGACACCCGGCCCAGGTCCCTCGGCCCTTCCTGGAATTCGCTATAGCAATTTTAGGTGCTTATATTAAGGAAATAAGGCCTCTGGGGACCGTGGGGCAAATTGCGGGGAACCAGGAGGGCGTGACGGGTAGGCACCCATGTACGCACAACCACCTCATGGTGCTAAAAAGTCTGACACCCAGCCCAGGTCCCTCGGCCCTTCCTGGAATCCGCTAGAGCAATTCTAAGTGCTTATATTAAGGAATTAAAGCCTCTGGGGATCCGTGGGGCAAAATGCGGGGAACCAGGAGGGCGTGGCGGGTAGGCACCCATGTACGCACAACCACCTCATGGTGGTAAGAAGTCTGACACCCGGCCCAGGTCCCTCGGCCCTTCCTGGAATCCGCTAGAGCAATTCTAAGTGCTTATATTAAGGAATTAAAGCCTCTGGGGATCCGTGGGGCAAAATGCGGGGAACCAGGAGGGCGTGGCGGGTAGGCACCCATGTACGCACAACCACCTCATGGTGGTAAGAAGTTTGACACCCGGCCCAGGTCCCTCGGCATTTCCTGGAATCCGCTAGAGCAATTCTAGGTGCTTATATTAAGGAAATAAGGCCTCTGGGGACCGTGGGGCAAATTGCGGGGAACCAGGAGGGCGTGGCGGGTAGGCACCCATGTACGCACAACCACCTCATGGTGGTAAGAAGTCTGACACCCAGCCCAGGTCCCTCGGCCCTTCCTGGAATCCGCTAGAGCAATTCTAAGTGCTTATATTAAGGAATTAAAGCCTCTGGGGATCCGTGGGGCAAAATGCGGGGAACCAGGAGGGCGTGGCGGGTAGGCACCAATGTACGCACAACCACCTCATGGTGGTAAGAAGTTTGACACCCGGCCCAGGTCCCTCGGCCCTTCCTGGAATTCGCTATAGCAATTTTAGGTGCTTATATTAAGGAAATAAGGCCTCTGGGGACCGTGGGGCAAATTGCGGGGAACCAGAAGGGCGTGACGGGTAGGCACCCATGTACGCACAACCACCTCATGGTGGTAAGAAGTCTGACACCCAGCCCAGGTCCCTCGGCCCTTCCTGGAATCCGCTAGAGCAATTCTAAGTGCTTATATTAAGGAATTAAAGCCTCTGGGGATCCGTGGGGCAAAATGCGGGGAACCAGGAGGGCGTGGCGGGTAGGCACCAATGTACGCACAACCACCTCATGGTGGTAAGAAGTTTGACACCCGGCCCAGGTCCCTCGGCCCTTCCTGGAATTCGCTATAGCAATTTTAGGTGCTTATATTAAGGAAATAAGGCCTCTGGGGACCGTGGGGCCAATTGCGGGGAACCAGGAGGGCGTGGCGGGTAGGCACCCATGTACGCACAACCACCTCATGGTGGTAAGAAGTTTGACACCCGGCCCAGGTCCCTCGGCCCTTCCTGGAATTCGCTATAGCAATTCTAGGTGCTTATATTAAGGAAATAAGGCCTCTGGGGACCGTGGGGCAAATTGCGGGGAACCAGGAGGGCGTGGCGGGTAGGCACCCATGTACGCACAACCACCTCATGGTGGTAAGAAGTCTGACACCCAGCCCAGGTCCCTCGGCCCTTCCTGGAAACCGCTAGAGCAATTCTAAGTGCTTATATTAAGGAATTAAAGCCTCTGGGGATCCGTGGGGCAAAATGCGGGGAACCAGGAGGGCGTGGCGGGTAGGCACCCATGTACGCACAACCACCTCATGGTGGTAAGAAGTTTGACACCCGGCCCAGGTCTCTCGGCATTTCCTGAAATCCGCTAGAGCAATTCTAGGGGCTTATATTAAGGAAATAAGGCCTCAGGGGACCGTGGGGCAAATTGCGGGGAACCAGGACGGCGTGGCGGGTAGGCACCCATGTACGCACAACCACCTCATGGTGGTAAGAAGTCTGACACCCAGCCCAGGTCCCTCGGCCCTTCCTGGAATCCGCTAGAGCAATTCTAAGTGCTTATATTAAGGAATTAAAGCCTCTGGGGATCCGTGGGGCAAAATGTGGGGAACCAGGAGGGCGTGGCGGGTAGGCACCAATGTACGCACAACCACCTCATGGTGGTAAGAAGTTTGACACCCGGCCCAGGTCCCTCGGCCCTTCCTGGAATTCGCTATAGCAATTTTAGGTGCTTATATTAAGGAAATAAGGCCTCTGGGGACCGTGGGGCAAATTGCGGGGAACCAGGAGGGCGTGACGGGTAGGCACCCATGTACGCACAACCACCTCATGGTGCTAAAAAGTCTGACACCCAGCCCAGGTCCCTCGGCCCTTCCTGGAATCCGCTAGAGCAATTCTAAGTGCTTATATTAAGGAATTAAAGCCTCTGGGGATCCGTGGGGCAAAATGCGGGGAACCAGGAGGGCGTGGCGGGTAGGCACCCATGTACGCACAACCACCTCATGGTGGTAAGAAGTCTGACACCCGGCCCAGGTCCCTCGGCCCTTCCTGGAATCCGCTAGAGCAATTCTAAGTGCTTATATTAAGGAATTAAAGCCTCTGGGGATCCGTGGGGCAAAATGCGGGGAACCAGGAGGGCGTGGCGGGTAGGCACCCATGTACGCACAACCACCTCATGGTGGTAAGAAGTTTGACACCCGGCCCAGGTCCCTCGGCATTTCCTGGAATCCGCTAGAGCAATTCTAGGTGCTTATATTAAGGAAATAAGGCCTCTGGGGACCGTGGGGCAAATTGCGGGGAACCAGGAGGGCGTGGCGGGTAGGCACCCATGTACGCACAACCACCTCATGGTGGTAAGAAGTCTGACACCCAGCCCAGGTCCCTCGGCCCTTCCTGGAATCCGCTAGAGCAATTCTAAGTGCTTATATTAAGGAATTAAAGCCTCTGGGGATCCGTGGGGCAAAATGCGGGGAACCAGGAGGGCGTGGCGGGTAGGCACCAATGTACGCACAACCACCTCATGGTGGTAAGAAGTTTGACACCCGGCCCAGGTCCCTCGGCCCTTCCTGGAATTCGCTATAGCAATTTTAGGTGCTTATATTAAGGAAATAAGGCCTCTGGGGACCGTGGGGCAAATTGCGGGGAACCAGAAGGGCGTGACGGGTAGGCACCCATGTACGCACAACCACCTCATGGTGCTAAGAAGTCTGACACCCAGCCCAGGTCCCTCGGCCCTTCCTGGAATCCGCTAGAGCAATTCTAAGTGCTTATATTAAGGAATTAAAGCCTCTGGGGATCCGTGGGGCAAAATGCGGGGAACCAGGAGGGCGTGGCGGGTAGGCACCCATGTACGCACAACCACCTCATGGTGGTAAGAAGTTTGACACCCGGCCCAGGTCCCTCGGCCCTTCCTGGAATTCGCTATAGCAATTCTAGGTGCTTGTAATAAGGAATTAAGGCCTCTGGGTGTCCGTGGGGCAAAATGCGGGGAACCAGGAGGGCGTGGCGGGTAGGCACCCATGTACGCACAACCACCTCATGGTGGTAAGAAGTTTGACACCCGGCCCAGGTCCCTCGGCCCTTCCTGGAATTCGCTATAGCAATTCTAGGTGCTTATAATAAGGAATTAAGGCCTCTGGGGGTCCTTGGGGCAAAATGCGGGGAACCAGGAGGGCGTGGCGGGTAGGCACCCATGTACGCACAACCACCTCATGGTGGTAAGAAGTCTGACACCCAGCCCAGGTCTCTCGGTCCTTCCTGGAATCCGCTAGAGCAATTCTAAGTGCTTATATTAAAAAATTAAAGCCTCTGGGGATCCGTGGGGCAAAATGCGGGGAACCAGGAGGGCGTGGCGGGTAGGCACCCATGTACGCACAATCACCTCATGGTGGTAAGAAGTTTGACACCCGGCCCAGGTCCCTCGGCCCTTCCTGGAATTCGCTATAGCAATTTTAGGTGCTTATATTAAGGAAATAAAGCCTCTGGGGACCGTGGGGCAAATTGCGGGGAACCAGGAGGGCGTGGCGGGTAGGCACCCATGTACGCACAACCACCTCATGGTGGTAAGAAGTCTGACACCCAGCCCAGGTCCCTCGGCCCTTCCTGGAATCCGCTAGAGCAATTCTAAGTGCTTATATTAAGGAATTAAAGCCTCTGGGGATCCGTGGGGCAAAATGCGGGGAACCAGGAGGGCGTGGCGGGTAGGCACCAATGTACGCACAACCACCTCATGGTGGTAAGAAGTTTGACACCCGGCCCAGGTCCCTCGGCCCTTCCTGGAATTCGCTATAGCAATTTTAGGTGCTTATATTAAGGAAATAAGGCCTCTGGGGACCGTGGGGCAAATTGCGGGAAACCAGGAGGGCGTGACGGGTAGGCACCCATGTACGCACAACCACCTCATGGTGCTAAGAAGTCTGACACCCAGCCCAGGTCCCTCGGCCCTTCCTGGAATCCGCTAGAGCAATTCTAAGTGCTTATATTAAGGAATTAAAGCCTCTGGGGATCCGTGGGGCAAAATTCCGGGAACCAGGAGGGCGTGGCGGGTAGGCACCCATGTACGCACAACCACCTCATGGTGGTAAGAAGTCTGACACCCGGCCCAGGTCCCTCGGCATTTCCTGGAATCCGCTATAGCAATTCTAGGTGCTTATATTAAGGAAATAAGGCCTCTGGGGACCGTGGGGCAAATTGCGGGGAACCAAGAGGGCGTGGCGGGTAGGCACCCATGTACGCACAACCACCTCATGGTGGTAAGAAGTCTGACACCCAGCCCAGGTCCCTCGGCCCTTCCTGGAATCCGCTAGAGCAATTCTAAGTGCTTATATTAAGGAATTAAAGCCTCTGGGGATCCGTGGGGCAAAATGCGGGGAACCAGGAGGGCGTGGCGGGTAGGCACCAATGTACGCACAACCACCTCATGGTGGTAAGAAGTTTGACACCCGGCCCAGGTCCCTCGGCCCTTCCTGGAATTCGCTATAGCAATTTTAGGTGCTTATATTAAGGAAATAAGGCCTCTGGGGACCGTGGGGCCAATTGCGGGGAACCAGGAGGGCGTGGCGGGTAGGCACCCATGTACGCACAACCACCTCATGGTGGTAAGAAGTTTGACACCCGGCCCAGGTCCCTCGGCCCTTCCTGGAATTCGCTATAGCAATTCTAGGTGCTTATATTAAGGAAATAAGGCCTCTGGGGAGCGTGGGGCAAATTGCGAGGAACCAGGAGGGCGTGGCGGGTAGGCACCCATGTACGCACAACCACCTCATGGTGGTAAGAAGTCTGACACCCAGCCCAGGTCCCTCGGCCCTTCCTGGAAACCGCTAGAGCAATTCTAAGTGCTTATATTAAGGAATTAAAGCCTCTGGGGATCCGTGGGGCAAAATGTGGGGAACCAGGAGGGCGTGGCGGGTAGGCACCCATGTACGCACAACCACCTCATGGTGGTAAGAAGTTTGACACCCGGCCCAGGTCCCTCGGCATTTCCTGAAATCCGCTAGAGCAATTCTAGGTGCTTATATTAAGGAAATAAGGCCTCAGGGGACCGTGGGGCAAATTGCGGGGAACCAGGACGGCGTGGCGGGTAGGCACCCATGTACGCACAACCACCTCATGGTGGTAAGAAGTCTGACACCCAGCCCAGGTCCCTCGGCCCTTCCTGGAATCCGCTAGAGCAATTCTAAGTGCTTATATTAAGGAATTAAAGCCTCTGGGGATCCGTGGGGCAAAATGCGGGGAACCAGGAGGGCGTGGCGGGTAGGCACCAATGTACGCACAACCACCTCATGGTGGTAAGAAGTTTGACACCCGGCCCAGGTCCCTCGGCCCTTCCTGGAATTCGCTATAGCAATTTTAGGTGCTTATATTAAGGAAATAAGGCCTCTGGGACCGTGGGGCAAATTGCGGGGAACCAGGAGGGCGTGACGGGTAGGCACCCATGTACGCACAACCACCTCATGGTGCTAAGAAGTCTGACACCCAGCCCAGGTCCCTCGGCCCTTCCTGGAATCCGCTAGAGCAATTCTAAGTGCTTATATTAAGGAATTAAAGCCTCTGGGGATCCGTGGGGCAAAATGCGGGGAACCAGGAGGGCGTGGCGGGTAGGCACCCATGTACGCACAACCACCTCATGGTGGTAAGAAGTCTGACACCCGGCCCAGGTCCCTCGGCCCTTCCTGGAATCCGCTAGAGCAATTCTAAGTGCTTATATTAAGGAATTAAAGCCTCTGGGGATCCGTGGGGCAAAATGCGGGGAACCAGGAGGGCGTGGCGGGTAGGCACCCATGTACGCACAACCACCTCATGGTGGTAAGAAGTTTGACACCCGGCCCAGGTCCCTCGGCATTTCCTGGAATCCGCTAGAGCAATTCTAGGTGCTTATATTAAGGAAATAAGGCCTCTGGGGACCGTGGGGCAAATTGCGGGGAACCAGGAGGGCGTGGCGGGTAGGCACCCATGTACGCACAACCACCTCATGGTGGTAAGAAGTCTGACACCCGGCCCAGGTCCCTCGGCCCTTCCTGGAATCCGCTATAGCAATTCTAGGTGCTTGTAATAAGGAATTAAGGCCTCTGGGTGTCCGTGGGGCAAAATGCGGGGAACCAGGAGGGCGTGGCGGGTAGGCACCCATGTACGCACAACCACCTCATGGTGGTAAGAAGTCTGACACCCAGCCCAGGTCCCTCGGCCCTTCCTGGAATCCGCTAGAGCAATTCTAAGTGCTTATATTAAGGAATTAAAGCCTCTGGGGATCCGTGGGGCAAAATGCGGGGAACCAGGAGGGTGTGGCGGGTAGGCACCCATGTACGCACAACCACCTCATGGTGGTAAGAAGTTTGACACCCGGCCCAGGTCCCTCGGCATTTCCTGGAATCCGCTAGAGCAATTCTAAGTGCTTATATTAAGGAATTAAAGCCTCTGGGGATCCGTGGGGCAAAATGCGGGGAACCAGGAGGGCGTGGCGGGTAGGCACCCATGTACGCACAACCACCTCATGGTGGTAAGAAGTTTGACACCCGACCCAGGTCCCTCGGCACTTCCTGGAATTCGCTATAGCAATTCTATGTGCTTATAATAAGGAATTAAGGCCTCTGGGGGTCCGTGGGGCAAAATGCGGGGAACCAGGAGGGCGTGGCGGGTAGGCACCCATGTACGCACAACCACCTCATGGTGGTAAGAAGTTTGACACCCGGCCCAGGTCCCTCGGCCCTTCCTGGAATCCGCTATAGCAATTCTAGGTGCTTATAATAAGGAATTAAGGCCTCTGGGGATCCGGGGGGCAAAATGTGGGGAACGAGAAGGGCGTGGCGGGTAGGCACCCATGTACGCACAACCACCTCATGGTGGTAAGAAGTTTGACACCCGGCCCAGGTCCCTCGGCTCTTCCTGGAATCCGTTATAGCAATTCTAGGTGCTTATAATAAGGAATTAAGGCCTCTGGGGGTCCGTGGGGCAAAATGCGGGGAACCAGGAGGGCGTGGCGGGTAGGCACCCATGTACGCACAACCACCTCATTGTGGTAAGAAGTTTGACACCCGGCCCAGGTCCCTCGGCATTTCCTGGAATCCGCTAGAGCAATTCTAGGTGCTTATATTAAGGAAATAAGGCCTCTGGGGATCCATGGGGCAAATTGCGGGGAACCAGGAGGGCGTGGCGGGTAGGCACATATGTACGCACAACCAACTCATGGTGGTAAGAAGTTTGACACCCAGCCCAGGTCCCTCGGCCCTTCCTGGAATCGGTTATAGCAATTCTAGGTGCTTATATTAAGGAAACAAGGCTTCTGGGGATCCGTGGGGCAAAATGCGGGGAACCAGGAGGGCGTGGCGGGTAGGCAACCATGTACGCACAACCACCTCATGGTGGTAAGAAGTTTGACACCCGGCCCAGGTCCCTCGGCCCTTCCTGGAATTCGCTATAGCAATTCTAGGTGCTTATATTAAGGAAATAAGGCCTCTGGGGACCGTGGGGCAAATTGCGGGTAACCAGGAGGGCGTGGCGGGTAGGCACCCATGTACGCACAACCACCTCATGGTGGTAAGAAGTCTGACACCCAGCCCAGGTCCCTCTGCCCTTCCTGGAATCCGCTAGAACAATTCTAAGTGCTTATATTAAGGAATTAAAGCCTCTGGGGGTCCGTGGGGCAAAATGCGGGGAACCAGGAGGGCGCGGCGGGTAGACACCCATGTACGCACAACCACCTCATGGTGGTAAGAAGTTTGACACCCGGCTCAGGTCCCTCGGCATTTCCTGGAATCCGCTAGAGCATTTCTAGGTGCTTATATTAAGGAAACAAGGCTTCTGGGGATCCGTGGGGCAAAATGCGGGGAACCAGGAGGGCGTGGCGGGTAGGCACCCATGTACGCACAACCAACTCATGGTGGTAAGAAGTCTGACACCCAGCCCAGGTCCCTCGGCCCTTCCTGGAATCCGCTAGAGCAATTCTAAGTGCTTATATTAAGGAAATAAGGCCTCTGGGGACCGTGGGGCAAATTGCGGGGAACCAAGAGGGCGTGGCGGGTAGGCACCCATGTACGCACAACCACCTCATGGTGGTAAGAAGTCTGACACCCAGCCCAGGTCCCTCGGCCCTTCCTGGAATCCGCTAGAGCAATTCTAAGTGCTTATATTAAGGAATTAAAGCCTCTGGGGATCCGTGGGGCAAAATGCGGGGAACCAGGAGGGCGTGGCGGGTAGGCACCAATGTACGCACAACCACCTCATGGTGGTAAGAAGTTTGACACCCGGCCCAGGTCCCTCGGCCCTTCCTGGAATTCGCTATAGCAATTTTAGGTGCTTATATTAAGGAAATAAGGCCTCTGGGGACCGTGGGGCCAATTGCGGGGAACCAGGAGGGCGTGGCGGGTAGGCACCCATGTACGCACAACCACCTCATGGTGGTAAGAAGTTTGACACCCGGCCCAGGTCCCTCGGCCCTTCCTGGAATTCGCTATAGCAATTCTAGGTGCTTATATTAAGGAAATAAGGCCTCTGGGGAGCGTGGGGCAAATTGCGAGGAACCAGGAGGGCGTGGCGGGTAGGCACCCATGTACGCACAACCACCTCATGGTGGTAAGAAGTCTGACACCCAGCCCAGGTCCCTCGGCCCTTCCTGGAAACCGCTAGAGCAATTCTAAGTGCTTATATTAAGGAATTAAAGCCTCTGGGGATCCGTGGGGCAAAATGTGGGGAACCAGGAGGGCGTGGCGGGTAGGCACCCATGTACGCACAACCACCTCATGGTGGTAAGAAGTTTGACACCCGGCCCAGGTCCCTCGGCATTTCCTGAAATCCGCTAGAGCAATTCTAGGTGCTTATATTAAGGAAATAAGGCCTCAGGGGACCGTGGGGCAAATTGCGGGGAACAAGGACGGCGTGGCGGGTAGGCACCCATGTACGCACAACCACCTCATGGTGGTAAGAAGTCTGACACCCAGCCCAGGTCCCTCGGCCCTTCCTGGAATCCGCTAGAGCAATTCTAAGTGCTTATATTAAGGAATTAAAGCCTCTGGGGATCCGTGGGGCAAAATGCGGGGAACCAGGAGGGCGTGGCGGGTAGGCACCAATGTACGCACAACCACCTCATGGTGGTAAGAAGTTTGACACCCGGCCCAGGTCCCTCGGCCCTTCCTGGAATTCGCTATAGCAATTTTAGGTGCTTATATTAAGGAAATAAGGCCTCTGGGGACCGTGGGGCAAATTGCGGGGAACCAGGAGGGCGTGACGGGTAGGCACCCATGTACGCACAACCACCTCATGGTGCTAAGAAGTCTGACACCCAGCCCAGGTCCCTCGGCCCTTCCTGGAATCCGCTAGAGCAATTCTAAGTGCTTATATTAAGGAATTAAAGCCTCTGGGGATCCGTGGGGCAAAATGCGGGGAACCAGGAGGGCGTGGCGGGTAGGCACCCATGTACGCACAACCACCTCATGGTGGTAAGAAGTCTGACACCCGGCCCAGGTCCCTCGGCCCTTCCTGGAATCCGCTAGAGCAATTCTAAGTGCTTATATTAAGGAATTAAAGCCTCTGGGGATCCGTGGGGCAAAATGCGGGGAACAAGGAGGGCGTGGCGGGTAGGCACCCATGTACGCACAACCACCTCATGGTGGTAAGAAGTTTGACACCCGGCCCAGGTCCCTCGGCATTTCCTGGAATACGCTAGAGCAATTCTAGGTGCTTATATTAAGGAAATAAGGCCTCTGGGGACCGTGGGGCAAATTGCGGGGAACCAGGAGGGCGTGGCGGGTAGGCACCCATGTACGCACAACCACCTCATGGTGGTAAGAAGTCTGACACCCAGCCCAGGTCCCTCGGCCCTTCCTGGAATCCGCTAGAGCAATTCTAAGTGCTTATATTAAGGAATTAAAGCCTCTGGGGATCCGTGGGGCAAAATGCGGGGAACCAGGAGGGCGTGGCGGGTAGGCACCAATGTACGCACAACCACCTCATGGTGGTAAGAAGTTTGACACCCGGCCCAGGTCCCTCGGCCCTTCCTGGAATTCGCTATAGCAATTTTAGGTGCTTATATTAAGGAAATAAGGCCTCTGGGGACCGTGGGGCCAATTGCGGGGAACCAGGAGGGCGTGGCGGGTAGGCACCCATGTACGCACAACCACCTCATGGTGGTAAGAAGTTTGACACCCGGCCCAGGTCCCTCGGCCCTTCCTGGAATTCGCTATAGCAATTCTAGGTGCTTATATTAAGGAAATAAGGCCTCTGGGGACCGTGGGGCAAATTGCCGGGAACCAGGAGGGCGTGGCGGGTAGGCACCCATGTACGCACAACCACCTCATGGTGCTAAGAAGTCTGACACCCAGCCCAGGTCCCTCGGCCCTTCCTGGAATCCGCTAGAGCAATTCTAAGTGCTTATATTAAGGAATTAAAGCCTCTGGGGATCCGTGGGGCAAAATGCGGGGAACCAGGAGGGCGTGGCGGGTAGGCACCCATGTACGCACAACCACCTCATGGTGGTAAGAAGTCTGACACCCGGCCCAGGTCCCTCGGCCCTTCCTGGAATCCGCTAGAGCAATTCTAAGTGCTTATATTAAGGAATTAAAGCCTCTGGGGATCCGTGGGGCAAAATGCGGGGAACCAGGAGGGCGTGGCGGGTAGGCACCCATGTACGCACAACCACCTCATGGTGGTAAGAAGTTTGACACCCGGCCCAGGTCCCTCGGCATTTCCTGGAATCCGCTAGAGCAATTCTAGGTGCTTATATTAAGGAAATAAGGCCTCTGGGGACCGTGGGGCAAATTGCGGGGAACCAGGAGGGCGTGGCGGGTAGGCACCCATGTACGCACAACCACCTCATGGTGGTAAGAAGTCTGACACCCAGCTCAGGTCCCTCGGCCCTTCCTGGAATCCGCTAGAGCAATTCTAAGTGCTTATATTAAGGAATTAAAGCCTCTGGGGATCCGTGGGGCAAAATGCGGGGAACCAGGAGGGCGTGGCGGGTAGGCACCAATGTACGCACAACCACCTCATGGTGGTAAGAAGTTTGACACCCGGCCCAGGTCCCTCGGCCCTTCCTGGAATTCGCTATAGCAATTTTAGGTGCTTATATTAAGGAAATAAGGCCTCTGGGGACCGTGGGGCCAATTGCGGGGAACCAGGAGGGCGTGGCGGGTAGGCACCCATGTACGCACAACCACCTCATGGTGGTAAGAAGTCTGACACCCAGCCCAGGTCCCTCGGCCCTTCCTGGAATCCGCTAGAGCAATTCTAAGTGCTTATATTAAGGAATTAAAGCCTCTGGGGATCCGTGGGGCAAAATGCGGGGAACCAGGAGGGCGTGGCGGGTAGGCACCCATGTACGCACAACCACCTCATGGTGGTAAGAAGTTTGACACCCGGCCCAGGTCCCTCGGCCCTTCCTGGAATTCGCTATAGCAATTCTAGGTGCTTGTAATAAGGAATTAAGGCCTCTGGGTGTCCGTGGGGCAAAATGCGGGGAACCAGGATGGCGTGGCTGGTAGGCACCCATGTACGCACAACCACCTCATGGTGGTAAGAAGTTTGACACCCGACCCAGGTCCCTCGGCACTTCCTGGAATTCGCTATAGCAATTCTATGTGCTTATAATAAGGAATTAAGGCCTCTGGGGGTCCGTGGGGCAAAATGCGGGGAACCAGGAGGGCGTGGCGGGTAGGCACCCATGTACGCACAACCACCTCATGGTGGTAAGAAGTTTGACACCCGGCCCAGGTCCCTCGGCTCTTCCTGGAATCCGTTATAGCAATTCTAGGTGCTTATAATAAGGAATTAAGGCCTCTGGGGATCCGGGGGGCAAAATGTGGGGAACGAGAAGGGCGTGGCGGGTAGGCACCCATGTACGCACAACCACCTCATGGTGGTAAGAAGTTTGACACCCGGCCCAGGTCCCTCGGCTCTTCCTGGAATCCGTTATAGCAATTCTAGGTGCTTATAATAAGGAATTAAGGCCTCTGGGGGTCCGTGTGGCAAAATGCGGGGAACCAGGAGGGCGTGGCGGGTAGGCACCCATGTACGCACAACCACCTCATTGTGGTAAGAAGTTTGACACCCGGCCCAGGTCCCTCGGCATTTCCTGGAATCCGCTAGAGCAATTCTAGGTGCTTATATTAAGGAAATAAGGCCTCTGGGGATCCATGGGGCAAATTGCGGGGAACCAGGAGGGCGTGGCGGGTAGGCACCTATGTACGCACAACCAACTCATGGTGGTAAGAAGTTTGACACCCAGCCCAGGTCCCTCGGCCCTTCCTGGAATCGGTTATAGCAATTCTAGGTGCTTATATTAAGGAAACAAGGCTTCTGGGGATCCATGGGGCAAATTGCGGGGAACCAGGAGGGCGTGGCGGGTAGGCACCTATGTACGCACAACCACCTCATGGTGGTAAGAAGTCTGACACCCAGCCCAGGTCCCTCTGCCCTTCCTGGAATCCGCTAGAGCAATTCTAAGTGCTTATATTAAGGAATTAAAGCCTCTGGGGATCCGTGGGGCAAAATGCGGGGAACCAGGAGGGCGCGGCGGGTAGACACCCATGTACGCACAACCACCTCATGGTGGTAAGAAGTTTGACACCCGGCTCAGGTCCCTCGGCCCTTCCTGGAATCCGCTAGAGCAATTCTAAGTGCTTATATTAAGGAATTAAAGCCTCTGGGGATCCGTGGGGCAAAATGCGGGGAACCAGGAGGGCGTGGCGGGTAGGCACCCATGTACGCACAACCACCTCATGGTGGTAAGAAGTTTGACACCCGACCCAGGTCCCTCGGCACTTCCTGGAATTCGCTATAGCAATTCTATGTGCTTATAATAAGGAATTAAGGCCTCTGGGGGTCCGTGCGGCAAAATGCGGGGAACCAGGAGGGCGTGGCGGGTAGGCACCCATGTACGCACAACCACCTCATGGTGGTAAGAAGTTTGACACCCGGCCCAGGTCCCTCGGCCCTTCCTGGAATCCGCTATAGCCATTCTAGGTGCTTATAATAGGGAATTAAGGCCTCTGGGGGTCCGTGGGGCAAAATGCGGGGAACCAGGAGGGCGTGGCGGGTAGGCACCAATGTACGCACAACCACCTCATGGTGGTAAGAAGTTTGACACCCGGCCCAGGTCCCTCGGCCCTTCCTGGAATTCGCTATAGCAATTTTAGGTGCTTATATTAAGGAAATAAGGCCTCTGGGGACCGTGGGGCAAATTGCGGGGAACCAGGAGGGCGTGACGGGTAGGCACCCATGTACGCACAACCACCTCATGGTGCTAAGAAGTCTGACACCCAGCCCAGGTCCCTCGGCCCTTCCTGGAATCCGCTAGAGCAATTCTAAGTGCTTATATTAAGGAATTAAAGCCTCTGGGGATCCGTGGGGCAAAATGCGGGGAACCAGGAGGGCGTGGCGGGTAGGCACCCATGTACGCACAACCACCTCATGGTGGTAAGAAGTTTGACACCCGGCCCAGGTCCCTCGGCCCTTCCTGGAATTCGCTATAGCAATTCTAGGTGCTTATATAAAGGAAATAAGGCCTCTGGGGACCGTGGGGCAAATTGCGGGTAACCAGGAGGGCGTGGCGGGTAGGCACCCATGTACGCACAACCACCTCATGGTGGTAAGAAGTCTGACACCCAGCCCAGGTCCCTCTGCCCTTCCTGGAATCCGCTAGAGCAATTCTAAGTGCTTATATTAAGGAATTAAAGCCTCTGGGGGTCCGTGGGGCAAAATGCGGGGAACCAGGAGGGCGCGGCGGGTAGACACCCATGTACGCACAACCACCTCATGGTGGTAAGAAGTTTGACACCCGGCTCAGGTCCCTCGGCATTTCCTGGAATCCGCTAGAGCATTTCTAGGTGCTTATATTAAGGAAACAATGCTTCTGGGGATCCGTGGGGCAAAATGCGGGGAACCAGGAGGGCGTGGCGGGTAGGCACCAATGTACGCACAACCACCTCATGGTGGTAAGAAGTTTGACACCCGGCCCAGGTCCCTCGGCCCTTCCTGGAATTCGCTATAGCAATTTTAGGTGCTTATATTAAGGAAATAAGGCCTCTGGGGACCGTGGGGCAAATTGCGGGGAACCAGGAGGGCGTGACGGGTAGGCACCCATGTACGCACAACCACCTCATGGTGCTAAGAAGTCTGACACCCAGCCCAGGTCCCTCGGCCCTTCCTGGAATCCGCTAGAGCAATTCTAAGTGCTTATATTAAGGAATTAAAGCCTCTGGGGATCCGTGGGGCAAAATGCGGGGAACCAGGAGGGCGTGGCGGGTAGGCACCCATGTACGCACAACCACCTCATGGTGGTAAGAAGTTTGAC
The DNA here is from genome assembly GCA_963930725.1 of Candelabrum cocksii. Classification (NCBI taxonomy): domain Eukaryota; kingdom Metazoa; phylum Cnidaria; class Hydrozoa; order Anthoathecata; family Candelabridae; genus Candelabrum; species Candelabrum cocksii. The sequence goes on along the minus strand of OZ005671.1, from coordinate 8,862,392 downwards.
ACCCGGCCCAGGTCCCTCGGCCCTTCCTGGAATTCGCTATAGCAATTCTAGGTGCTTGTAATAAGGAATTAAGGCCTCTGGGTGTCCGTGGGGCAAAATGCGGGGAACCAGGAGGGCGTGGCGGGTAGGCACCCATGTACGCACAACCACCTCATGGTGGTAAGAAGTTTGACACCCGGCCCAGGTCCCTCGGCCCTTCCTGGAATTCGCTATAGCAATTCTAGGTGCTTATAATAAGGAATTAAGGCCTCTGGGGGTCCTTGGGGCAAAATGCGGGGAACCAGGAGGGCGTGGCGGGTAGGCACCCATGTACGCACAACCACCTCATGGTGGTAAGAAGTCTGACACCCAGCCCAGGTCTCTCGGCCCTTCCTGGAATCCGCTAGAGCAATTCTAAGTGCTTATATTAAGGAATTAAAGCCTCTGGGGATCCGTGGGGCAAAATGCGGGGAACCAGGAGGGCGTGGCGGGTAGGCACCCATGTACGCACAACCACCTCATGGTGGTAAGAAGTTTGACACCCGGCCCAGGTCCCTCGGCCCTTCCTGGAATTCGCTATAGCAATTTTAGGTGCTTATATTAAGGAAATAAAGCCTCTGGGGACCGTGGGGCAAATTGCGGGGAACCAGGAGGGCGTGGCGGGTAGGCACCCATGTACGCACAACCACCTCATGGTGGTAAGAAGTCTGACACCCAGCCCAGGTCCCTCGGCCCTTCCTGGAATCCGTTAGAGCAATTCTAAGTGCTTATATTAAGGAATTAAAGCCTCTGGGGATCCGTGGGGCAAAATGCGGGGAACCAGGAGGGCGTGGCGGGTAGGCACCCATGTACGCACAACCACCTCATGGTGGTAAGAAGTTTGACACCCGGCCCAGGTCCCTCGGCCCTTCCTGGAATTCGCTATAGCAATTCTAGGTGCTTATAATAAGGAATTAAGGCCTCTGGGGGTCCTTGGGGCAAAATGCGGGGAACCAGGAGGGCGTGGCGGGTAGGCACCCATGTACGCACAACCACCTCATGGTGGTAAGAAGTCTGACACCCAGCCCAGGTCTCTCGGCCCTTCCTGGAATCCGCTAGAGCAATTCTAAGTGCTTATATTAAGGAATTAAAGCCTCTGGGGATCCGTGGGGCAAAATGCGGGGAACCAGGAGGGCGTGGCGGGTAGGCACCCATGTACGCACAACCACCTCATGGTGGTAAGAAGTTTGACACCCGGCCCAGGTCACTCGGCCCTTCCTGGAAATCGCTATAGCAATTTTAGGTGCTTATATTAAGGAAATAAAGCCTCTGGGGACCGTGGGGCAAATTGCGGGGAACCAGGAGGGCGTGGCGGGTAGGCACCCATGTACGCACAACCACCTCATGGTGGTAAGAAGTCTGACACCCAGCCCAGGTCCCTCGGCCCTTCCTGGAATCCGCTAGAGCAATTCTAAGTGCTTATATTAAGGAATTAAAGCCTCTGGGGATCCGTGGGGCAAAATGCGGGGAACCAGGAGGGCGTGGCGGGTAGGCACCCATGTACGCACAAACACCTCATGGTGGTAAGAAGTTTGACACCCGGCCCAGGTCCCTCGGCCCTTCCTGGAATTCGCTATAGCAATTCTAGGTGCTTGTAATAAGGAATTAAGGCCTCTGGGTGTCCGTGGGGCAAAATGCGGGGAACCAGGAGGGCGTGGCTGGTAGGCACCCATGTACGCACAACCACCTCATGGTGGTAAGAAGTTTGACACCCGGCCCAGGTCCCTCGGCCCTTCCTGGAATTCGCTATAGCAATTCTAGGTGCTTATAATAAGGAATTAAGGCCTCTGGGGGTCCGTGGGGCAAAATGCGGGGAACCAGGAGGGCGTGGCGGGTAGGCACCCATGTACGCACAACCACCTCATGGTGGTAAGAAGTTTGACACCCGGCCCAGGTCCCTCGGCCCTTCCTGGAATTCGCTATAGCAATTTTAGGTGCTTATATTAAGGAAATAAGGCCTCTGGGGACCGTGGGGCCAATTGCGGGGAACCAGGAGGGCGTGGCGGGTAGGCACCCATGTACGCACAACCACCTCATGGTGGTAAGAAGTCTGACACCCAGCCCAGGTCCCTCGGCCCTTCCTGGAATCCGCTAGAGCAATTCTAAGTGCTTATATTAAGGAATTAAAGCCTCTGGGGATCCGTGGGGCAAAATGCGGGGAACCAGGAGGGCGTGGCGGGTAGGCACCCATGTACGCACAACCACCTCATGGTGGTAAGAAGTTTGACACCCGGCCCAGGTCCCTCGGCCCTTCCTGGAATTCGCTATAGCAATTCTAGGTGCTTGTAATAAGGAATTAAGGCCTCTGGGTGTCCGTGGGGCAAAATGCGGGGAACCAGGAGGGCGTGGCTGGTAGGCACCCATGTACGCACAACCACCTCATGGTGGTAAGAAGTTTGACACCCGGCCCAGGTCCCTCGGCCCTTCCTGGAATTCGCTATAGCAATTCTAGGTGCTTATAATAAGGAAATAAGGCCTCTGGGGACCGTGGGGCAAATTGCGGGGAACCAGGAGGGCGTGACGGGTAGGCACCCATGTACGCACAACCACCTCATGGTGCTAAGAAGTCTGACACCCAGCCCAGGTCCCTCGGCCCTTCCTGGAATCCGCTAGAGCAATTCTAAGTGCTTATATTAAGGAATTAAAGCGTCTGGGGATCCGTGGGGCAAAATGCGGGGAACCAGGAGGGCGTGGCGGGTAGGCACCCATGTACGCACAACCACCTCATGGTGGTAAGAAGTCTGACACCCGGCCCAGGTCCCTCGGCCCTTCCTGGAATCCGCTAGAGCAATTCTAGGTGCTTATAATAAGGAATTAAGGCCTCTGGGGTCCGTGGGGCAAAATGCGGGGAACCAGGAGGGCGTGGCGGGTAGGCACCCATGTACGCACAACCACCTCATGGTGGTAAGAAGTTTGACACCCAGCCCAGGTCCCTCGGCCCTTCCTGGAATCGGTTATAGCAATTCTAGGTGCTTATATTAAGGAAACAAGGCTTCTGGGGATCCGTGGGGCAAAATGCGGGGAACCAGGAGGGCGTGGCGGGTAGGCACCCATGTACGCACAACCACCTCATGGTGGTAAGAAGTTTGACACCCGGCCCAGGTCCCTCGGCCCTTCCTGGAATTCGCTATAGCAATTCTAGGTGCTTATAATAAGGAATTAAGGCCTCTGGGGGTCCGTGGGGCAAAATGCGGGGAACCAGGAGGGCGTGGCGGGTAGGCACCCATGTACGCACAACCACCTCATGGTGGTAAGAAGTTTGACACCCGGCCCAGGTCCCTCGGCCCTTCCTGGAATTCGCTATAGCAATTCTAAGTGCTTATATTAAGGAATTAAAGCCTCTGGGGATCCGTGGGGCAAAATGCGGGAAACCAGGAGAGCGTGGCGGGTAGGCACCCATGTACGCACAACCACCTCATGGTGGTAAGAAGTTTGATACCCGACCCAGGTCCCTCGGCACTTCCTGGAATCCGCTATAGCAATTCTAGGTGCTTATAATAAGGAATTAAGGCCTCTGGGGATCCGGGGGGCAAAATGTGGGGAACGAGAAGGGCGTGGCGGGTAGGCACCCATGTACGCACAACCACCTCATGGTGGTAAGAAGTTTGACACCCGGCCCAGGTCCCTCGGCTCTTCCTGGAATCCGTTATAGCAATTCTAGGTGCTTATAATAAGGAATTAAGGCCTCTGGGGGTCCGTGGGGCAAAATGCGGGGAACCAGGAGGGCGTGGCGGGTAGGCACCCATGTACGCACAACCACCTCATGGTGGTAAGAAGTTTGATACCCGACCCAGGTCCCTCGGCACTTCCTGGAATCCGCTATAGCAATTCTAGGTGCTTATAATAAGGAATTAAGGCCTCTGGGGATCCGGGGGGCAAAATGTGGGGAACGAGAAGGGCGTGGCGGGTAGGCACCCATGTACGCACAACCACCTCATGGTGGTAAGAAGTTTGACACCCGGCCCAGGTCCCTCGGCTCTTCCTGGAATCCGTTATAGCAATTCTAGGTGCTTATAATAAGGAATTAAGGCCTCTGGGGGTCCGTGGGGCAAAATGCGGGGAACCAGGAGGGCGTGGCGAGTAGGCACCCATGTACGCACAACCACCTCATGGTGGTAAGAAGTTTGACACCCGGCCCAGGTCCCTCGGCATTTCCTGGAATCCGCTAGAGCAATTCTAGGTGCTTATATTAAGGAAATAAGGCCTCTGGGGATCCATGGGGCAAATTGCGGGGAACCAGGAGGGCGTGGCGGGTAGGCACCTATGTACGCACAACCAACTCATGGTGGTAAGAAGTTTGACACCCAGCCCAGGTCCCTCGGCCCTTCTTGGAATCGGTTATAGCAATTCTAGGTGCTTATATTAAGGAAACAAGGCTTCTGGGGATCCGTGGGGCAAAATGCGGGGAACCAGGAGGGCGTGGCGGGTAGGCACCCATGTACGCACAACCACCTCATGGTGGTAAGAAGTCTGACACCCAGCCCAGGTCTCTCGGCCCTTCCTGGAATCCGCTAGAGCAATTCTAAGTGCTTATATTAAGGAATTAAAGCCTCTGGGGATCCGTGGGGCAAAATGCGGGGAACCAGGAGGGCGCGGCGGGTAGACACCCATGTACGCACAACCACCTCATGGTGGTAAGAAGTTTGACACCCGGCTCAGGTCCCTCGGCATTTCCTGGAATCCGCTAGAGCATTTCTAGGTGCTTATATTAAGGAAACAAGGCTTCTGGGGATCCATGGGGCAAATTGCGGGGAACCAGGAGGGCGTGGCGGGTAGGCACCTATGTACGCACAACCAACTCATGGTGGTAAGAAGTTTGACACCCAGCCCAGGTCCCTCGGCCCTTCCTGGAATCGGTTATAGCAATTCTAGGTGCTTATATTAAGGAAACAAGGCTTCTGGGGATCCGTGGGGCAAAATGCGGGGAACCAGGAGGGCGTGGCGGATAGGCACCCATGTACGCACAACCACCTCATGGTGGTAAGAAGTCTGACACCCAGCCCAGGTCTCTCGGCCCTTCCTGGAATCCGCTAGAGCAATTCTAAGTGCTTATATTAAGGAATTAAAGCCTCTGGGGATCCGTGGGGCAAAATGCGGGGAACCAGGAGGGCGCGGCGGGTAGACACCCATGTACGCACAACCACCTCATGGTGGTAAGAAGTTTGACACCCGGCTCAGGTCCCTCGGCATTTCCTGGAATCCGCTAGAGCATTTCTAGGTGCTTATATTAAGGAAACAAGGCTTCTGGGGATCCATGGGGCAAATTGCGGGGAACCAGGAGGGCGTGGCGGGTAGGCACCTATGTACGCACAACCAACTCATGGTGGTAAGAAGTTTGACACCCAGCCCAGGTCCCTCGGCCCTTCCTGGAATCGGTTATTGCAATTCTAGGTGCTTATATTAAGGAAACAAGGCTTCTGGGGATCCGTGGGGCAAAATGCGGGGAACCAGGAGGGCGTGGCGGGTAGGCAACCATGTACGCACAACCACCTCATGGTGGTAAGAAGTTTGACACCCGGCCCAGGTCCCTCGGCCCTTCCTGGAATTCGCTATAGCAATTCTAGGTGCTTATATTAAGGAAATAAGGCCTCTGGGGACCGTGGGGCAAATTGCGGGTAACCAGGAGGGCGTGGCGGGTAGGCACCCATGTACGCACAACCACCTCATGGTGGTAAGAAGTCTGACACCCAGCCCAGGTCCCTCTGCCCTTCCTGGAATCCGCTAGAGCAATTCTAAGTGCTTATATTAAGGAATTAAAGCCTCTGGGGGTCCGTGGGGCAAAATGCGGGGAACCAGGAGGGCGCGGCGGGTAGACACCCATGTACGCACAACCACCTCATGGTGGTAAGAAGTTTGACACCCGGCTCAGGTCCCTCGGCATTTCCTGGAATCCGCTAGAGCATTTCTAGGTGCTTATATTAAGGAAACAAGGCTTCTGGGGATCCGTGGGGCAAAATGCGGGGAACCAGGAGGGCGTGGCGGGTAGGCACCCATGTACGCACAACCAACTCATGGTGGTAAGAAGTCTGACACCCAGCCCAGGTCCCTCGGCCCTTCCTGGAATCCGCTAGAGCAATTCTAAGTGCTTATATTAAGGAATTAAAGCCTCTGGGGATCCGTGGGGCAAAATGCGGGGAACCAGGAGGGCGTGGCGGGTAGGCACCCATGTACGCACAACCACCTCATGGTGGTAAGAAGTTTGACACCCGGCCCAGGTCCCTCGGCCCTTCCTGGAATCCGCTATAGCAATTCTAGGTGCTTATAATAGGGAATTAAGGCCTCTGGGGACCGTGGGGCAAATTGCGGGGAACCAGGAGGGCGTGACGGGTAGGCACCCATGTACGCACAACCACCTCATGGTGCTAAGAAGTCTGACACCCAGCCCAGGTCCCTCGGCCTTTCCTGGAATTCGCTATAGCAATTCTAGGTGCTTATATTAAGGAAATAAGGCCTCTGGGGACCGGGGGGCAAAATGTGGGGAACGAGAAGGGCGTGGCGGGTAGGCACCCATGTACGCACAACCACCTCATGGTGGTAAGAAGTCTGACACCCAGCCCAGGTCCCTCGGCCCTTCCTGGAAACCGCTAGAGCAATTCTAAGTGCTTATATTAAGGAATTAAAGCCTCTGGGGATCCGTGGGGCAAAATGCGGGGAACCAGGAGGGCGCGGCGGGTAGACACCCATGGACGCACAACCACCTCATGGTGGTAAGAAGTTTGACACCCGGCTCAGGTCCCTCGGCATTTCCTGGAATCCGCTAGAGCATTTCTAGGTGCTTATATTAAGGAAACAAGGCTTCTGGGGATCCATGGGGCAAATTGCGGGGAACCAGGAGGGCGTGGCGGGTAGGCACCTATGTACGCACAACCAACTCATGGTGGTAAGAAGTTTGACACCCAGCCCAGGTCCCTCGGCCCTTCCTGGAATCGGTTATAGCAATTCTAGGTGCTTATATTAAGGAAACAAGGCTTCTGGGGATCCGTGGGGCAAAATGCGGGGAACCAGGAGGGCGTGGCGGGTAGGCAACCATGTACGCACAACCACCTCATGGTGGTAAGAAGTTTGACACCCGGCCCAGGTCCCTCGGCCCTTCCTGGAATTCGCTATAGCAATTCTAGGTGCTTATATTAAGGAAATAAGGCCTCTGGGGACCGTGGGGCAAATTGCGGGTAACCAGGAGGGCGTGGCGGGTAGGCACCCATGTACGCACAACCACCTCATGGTGGTAAGAAGTCTGACACCCAGCCCAGGTCCCTCTGCCCTTCCTGGAATCCGCTAGAACAATTCTAAGTGCTTATATTAAGGAATTAAAGCCTCTGGGGGTCCGTGGGGCAAAATGCGGGGAACCAGGAGGGCGCGGCGGGTAGACACCCATGTACGCACAACCACCTCATGGTGGTAAGAAGTTTGACACCCGGCTCAGGTCCCTCGGCATTTCCTGGAATCCGCTAGAGCATTTCTAGGTGCTTATATTAAGGAAACAAGGCTTCTGGGGATCCGTGGGGCAAAATGCGGGGAACCAGGAGGGCGTGGCGGGTAGGCACCCATGTACGCACAACCACCTCATGGTGGTAAGAAGTCTGACACCCAGCTCAGGTCCCTCGGCCCTTCCTGGAATTCGCTATAGCAATTTTAGGTGCTTATATTAAGGAAATAAGGCCTCTGGGGACCGTGGGGCCAATTGCGGGGAACCAGGAGGGCGTGGCGGGTAGGCACCCATGTACGCACAACCACCTCATGGTGGTAAGAAGTCTGACACCCAGCCCAGGTCCCTCGGCCCTTCCTGGAATCCGCTAGAGCAATTCTAAGTGCTTATATTAAGGAATTAAAGCCTCTGGGGTTCCGTGGGGCAAAATGCGGGGAACCAGGAGGGCGTGGCGGGTAGGCACCCATGTACGCACAACCACCTCATGGTGGTAAGAAGTTTGACACCCGGCCCAGGTCCCTCGGCCCTTCCTGGAATTCGCTATAGCAATTCTAGGTGCTTGTAATAAGGAATTAAGGCCTCTGGGTGTCCGTGGGGCAAAATGCGGGGAACCAGGATGGCGTGGCTGGTAGGCACCCATGTACGCACAACCACCTCATGGTGCTAAGAAGTCTGACACCCAGCCCAGGTCCCTCGGCCCTTCCTGGAATCCGCTAGAGCAATTCTAAGTGCTTATATTAAGGAATTAAAGCCTCTGGGGTCCGTGGGGCAAAATGCGGGGAACCAGGAGGGCGTGGCGGGTAGGCACCCATGTACGCACAACCACCTCATGGTGGTAAGAAGTCTGACACCCAGCCCAGGTCCCTCGGCCCTTCCTGGAATCCGCTAGAGCAATTCTAAGTGCTTATATTAAGGAATTAAAGCCTCTGGGGATCCGTGGGGCAAAATGCGGGGAACCAGGAGGGCGTGGCGGGTAGGCACCCATGTACGCACAACCACCTCATGGTGGTAAGAAGTTTGACACCCGGCCCAGGTCCCTCGGCATTTCCTGGAATCCGCTAGAGCAATTCTAAGTGCTTATATTAAGGAATTAAAGCCTCTGGGGATCCGTGGGGCAAAATGCGGGGAACCAGGAGGGCGTGGCGGGTAGGCACCCATGTACGCACAACCACCTCATGGTGGTAAGAAGTTTGACACCCGACCCAGGTCCCTCGGCACTTCCTGGAATTCGCTATAGCAATTCTATGTGCTTATAATAAGGAATTAAGGCCTCTGGGGGTCCGTGGGGCAAAATGCGGGGAACCAGGAGGGCGTGGCGGGTAGGCACCCATGTACGCACAACCACCTCATGGTGGTAAGAAGTTTGACACCCGGCCCAGGTCCCTCGGCTCTTCCTGGAATCCGTTATAGCAATTCTAGGTGCTTATAATAAGGAATTAAGGCCTCTGGGGATCCGGGGGGCAAAATGTGGGGAACGAGAAGGGCGTGGCGGGTAGGCACCCATGTACGCACAACCACCTCATGGTGGTAAGAAGTTTGACACCCGGCCCAGGTCCCTCGGCTCTTCCTGGAATCCGTTATAGCAATTCTAGGTGCTTATAATAAGGAATTAAGGCCTCTGGGGGTCCGTGTGGCAAAATGCGGGGAACCAGGAGGGCGTGGCGGGTAGGCACCCATGTACGCACAACCACCTCATTGTGGTAAGAAGTTTGACACCCGGCCCAGGTCCCTCGGCATTTCCTGGAATCCGCTAGAGCAATTCTAGGTGCTTATATTAAGGAAATAAGGCCTCTGGGGATCCATGGGGCAAATTGCGGGGAACCAGGAGGGCGTGGCGGGTAGGCACCTATGTACGCACAACCAACTCATGGTGGTAAGAAGTTTGACACCCAGCCCAGGTCCCTCGGCCCTTCCTGGAATCGGTTATAGCAATTCTAGGTGCTTATATTAAGGAAACAAGGCTTCTGGGGATCCATGGGGCAAATTGCGGGGAACCAGGAGGGCGTGGCGGGTAGGCACCTATGTACGCACAACCACCTCATGGTGGTAAGAAGTCTGACACCCAGCCCAGGTCCCTCTGCCCTTCCTGGAATCCGCTAGAGCAATTCTAAGTGCTTATATTAAGGAATTAAAGCCTCTGGGGATCCGTGGGGCAAAATGCGGGGAACCAGGAGGGCGCGGCGGGTAGACACCCATGTACGCACAACCACCTCATGGTGGTAAGAAGTTTGACACCCGGCTCAGGTCCCTCGGCCCTTCCTGGAATCCGCTAGAGCAATTCTAAGTGCTTATATTAAGGAATTAAAGCCTCTGGGGATCCGTGGGGCAAAATGCGGGGAACCAGGAGGGCGTGGCGGGTAGGCACCCATGTACGCACAACCACCTCATGGTGGTAAGAAGTTTGACACCCGACCCAGGTCCCTCGGCACTTCCTGGAATTCGCTATAGCAATTCTATGTGCTTATAATAAGGAATTAAGGCCTCTGGGGGTCCGTGCGGCAAAATGCGGGGAACCAGGAGGGCGTGGCGGGTAGGCACCCATGTACGCACAACCACCTCATGGTGGTAAGAAGTTTGACACCCGGCCCAGGTCCCTCGGCCCTTCCTGGAATCCGCTATAGCCATTCTAGGTGCTTATAATAGGGAATTAAGGCCTCTGGGGGTCCGTGGGGCAAAATGCGGGGAACCAGGAGGGCGTGGCGGGTAGGCACCAATGTACGCACAACCACCTCATGGTGGTAAGAAGTTTGACACCCGGCCCAGGTCCCTCGGCCCTTCCTGGAATTCGCTATAGCAATTTTAGGTGCTTATATTAAGGAAATAAGGCCTCTGGGGACCGTGGGGCAAATTGCGGGGAACCAGGAGGGCGTGACGGGTAGGCACCCATGTACGCACAACCACCTCATGGTGCTAAGAAGTCTGACACCCAGCCCAGGTCCCTCGGCCCTTCCTGGAATCCGCTAGAGCAATTCTAAGTGCTTATATTAAGGAATTAAAGCCTCTGGGGATCCGTGGGGCAAAATGCGGGGAACCAGGAGGGCGTGGCGGGTAGGCACCCATGTACGCACAACCACCTCATGGTGGTAAGAAGTTTGACACCCGGCCCAGGTCCCTCGGCCCTTCCTGGAATTCGCTATAGCAATTCTAGGTGCTTATATTAAGGAAATAAGGCCTCTGGGGACCGTGGGGCAAATTGCGGGTAACCAGGAGGGCGTGGCGGGTAGGCACCCATGTACGCACAACCACCTCATGGTGGTAAGAAGTCTGACACCCAGCCCAGGTCCCTCTGCCCTTCCTGGAATCCGCTAGAGCAATTCTAAGTGCTTATATTAAGGAATTAAAGCCTCTGGGGGTCCGTGGGGCAAAATGCGGGGAACCAGGAGGGCGCGGCGGGTAGACACCCATGTACGCACAACCACCTCATGGTGGTAAGAAGTTTGACACCCGGCTCAGGTCCCTCGGCATTTCCTGGAATCCGCTAGAGCATTTCTAGGTGCTTATATTAAGGAAACAATGCTTCTGGGGATCCGTGGGGCAAAATGCGGGGAACCAGGAGGGCGTGGCGGGTAGGCACCAATGTACGCACAACCACCTCATGGTGGTAAGAAGTTTGACACCCGGCCCAGGTCCCTCGGCCCTTCCTGGGATTCGCTATAGCAATTTTAGGTGCTTATATTAAGGAAATAAGGCCTCTGGGGACCGTGGGGCAAATTGCGGGGAACCAGGAGGGCGTGACGGGTAGGCACCCATGTACGCACAACCACCTCATGGTGCTAAGAAGTCTGACACCCAGCCCAGGTCCCTCGGCCCTTCCTGGAATCCGCTAGAGCAATTCTAAGTGCTTATATTAAGGAATTAAAGCCTCTGGGGATCCGTGGGGCAAAATGCGGGGAACCAGGAGGGCGTGGCGGGTAGGCACCCATGTACGCACAACCACCTCATGGTGGTAAGAAGTTTGACACCCGGCCCAGGTCCCTCGGCCCTTCCTGGAATTCGCTATAGCAATTCTAGGTGCTTGTAATAAGGAATTAAGGCCTCTGGGTGTCCGTGGGGCAAAATGCGGGGAACCAGGAGGGCGTGGCGGGTAGGCACCCATGTACGCACAACCACCTCATGGTGGTAAGAAGTTTGACACCCGGCCCAGGTCCCTCGGCCCTTCCTGGAATTCGCTATAGCAATTCTAGGTGCTTATAATAAGGAATTAAGGCCTCTGGGGGTCCTTGGGGCAAAATGCGGGGAACCAGGAGGGCGTGGCGGGTAGGCACCCATGTACGCACAACCACCTCATGGTGGTAAGAAGTCTGACACCCAGCCCAGGTCTCTCGGCCCTTCCTGGAATCCGCTAGAGCAATTCTAAGTGCTTATATTAAGGAATTAAAGCCTCTGGGGATCCGTGGGGCAAAATGCGGGGAACCAGGAGGGCGTGGCGGGTAGGCACCCATGTACGCACAACCACCTCATGGTGGTAAGAAGTTTGACACCCGGCCCAGGTCCCTCGGCCCTTCCTGGAATTCGCTATAGCAATTTTAGGTGCTTATATTAAGGAAATAAAGCCTCTGGGGACCGTGGGGCAAATTGCGGGGAACCAGGAGGGCGTGGCGGGTAGGCACCCATGTACGCACAACCACCTCATGGTGGTAAGAAGTCTGACACCCAGCCCAGGTCCCTCGGCCCTTCCTGGAATCCGTTAGAGCAATTCTAAGTGCTTATATTAAGGAATTAAAGCCTCTGGGGATCCGTGGGGCAAAATGCGGGGAACCAGGAGGGCGTGGCGGGTAGGCACCCATGTACGCACAACCACCTCATGGTGGTAAGAAGTTTGACACCCGGCCCAGGTCCCTCGGCCCTTCCTGGAATTCGCTATAGCAATTCTAGGTGCTTATAATAAGGAATTAAGGCCTCTGGGGGTCCTTGGGGCAAAATGCGGGGAACCAGGAGGGCGTGGCGGGTAGGCACCCATGTACGCACAACCACCTCATGGTGGTAAGAAGTCTGACACCCAGCCCAGGTCTCTCGGCCCTTCCTGGAATCCGCTAGAGCAATTCTAAGTGCTTATATTAAGGAATTAAAGCCTCTGGGGATCCGTGGGGCAAAATGCGGGGAACCAGGAGGGCGTGGCGGGTAGGCACCCATGTACGCACAACCACCTCATGGTGGTAAGAAGTTTGACACCCGGCCCAGGTCACTCGGCCCTTCCTGGAAATCGCTATAGCAATTTTAGGTGCTTATATTAAGGAAATAAAGCCTCTGGGGACCGTGGGGCAAATTGCGGGGAACCAGGAGGGCGTGGCGGGTAGGCACCCATGTACGCACAACCACCTCATGGTGGTAAGAAGTCTGACACCCAGCCCAGGTCCCTCGGCCCTTCCTGGAATCCGCTAGAGCAATTCTAAGTGCTTATATTAAGGAATTAAAGCCTCTGGGGATCCGTGGGGCAAAATGCGGGGAACCAGGAGGGCGTGGCGGGTAGGCACCCATGTACGCACAAACACCTCATGGTGGTAAGAAGTTTGACACCCGGCCCAGGTCCCTCGGCCCTTCCTGGAATTCGCTATAGCAATTCTAGGTGCTTGTAATAAGGAATTAAGGCCTCTGGGTGTCCGTGGGGCAAAATGCGGGGAACCAGGAGGGCGTGGCTGGTAGGCACCCATGTACGCACAACCACCTCATGGTGGTAAGAAGTTTGACACCCGGCCCAGGTCCCTCGGCCCTTCCTGGAATTCGCTATAGCAATTCTAGGTGCTTATAATAAGGAATTAAGGCCTCTGGGGGTCCGTGGGGCAAAATGCGGGGAACCAGGAGGGCGTGGCGGGTAGGCACCCATGTACGCACAACCACCTCATGGTGGTAAGAAGTTTGACACCCGGCCCAGGTCCCTCGGCCCTTCCTGGAATTCGCTATAGCAATTTTAGGTGCTTATATTAAGGAAATAAGGCCTCTGGGGACCGTGGGGCCAATTGCGGGGAACCAGGAGGGCGTGGCGGGTAGGCACCCATGTACGCACAACCACCTCATGGTGGTAAGAAGTCTGACACCCAGCCCAGGTCCCTCGGCCCTTCCTGGAATCCGCTAGAGCAATTCTAAGTGCTTATATTAAGGAATTAAAGCCTCTGGGGATCCGTGGGGCAAAATGCGGGGAACCAGGAGGGCGTGGCGGGTAGGCACCCATGTACGCACAACCACCTCATGGTGGTAAGAAGTTTGACACCCGGCCCAGGTCCCTCGGCCCTTCCTGGAATTCGCTATAGCAATTCTAGGTGCTTGTAATAAGGAATTAAGGCCTCTGGGTGTCCGTGGGGCAAAATGCGGGGAACCAGGAGGGCGTGGCTGGTAGGCACCCATGTACGCACAACCACCTCATGGTGGTAAGAAGTTTGACACCCGGCCCAGGTCCCTCGGCCCTTCCTGGAATTCGCTATAGCAATTCTAGGTGCTTATAATAAGGAAATAAGGCCTCTGGGGACCGTGGGGCAAATTGCGGGGAACCAGGAGGGCGTGACGGGTAGGCACCCATGTACGCACAACCACCTCATGGTGCTAAGAAGTCTGACACCCAGCCCAGGTCCCTCGGCCCTTCCTGGAATCCGCTAGAGCAATTCTAAGTGCTTATATTAAGGAATTAAAGCGTCTGGGGATCCGTGGGGCAAAATGCGGGGAACCAGGAGGGCGTGGCGGGTAGGCACCCATGTACGCACAACCACCTCATGGTGGTAAGAAGTCTGACACCCGGCCCAGGTCCCTCGGCCCTTCCTGGAATCCGCTAGAGCAATTCTAGGTGCTTATAATAAGGAATTAAGGCCTCTGGGGTCCGTGGGGCAAAATGCGGGGAACCAGGAGGGCGTGGCGGGTAGGCACCCATGTACGCACAACCACCTCATGGTGGTAAGAAGTTTGACACCCAGCCCAGGTCCCTCGGCCCTTCCTGGAATCGGTTATAGCAATTCTAGGTGCTTATATTAAGGAAACAAGGCTTCTGGGGATCCGTGGGGCAAAATGCGGGGAACCAGGAGGGCGTGGCGGGTAGGCACCCATGTACGCACAACCACCTCATGGTGGTAAGAAGTTTGACACCCGGCCCAGGTCCCTCGGCCCTTCCTGGAATTCGCTATAGCAATTCTAGGTGCTTATAATAAGGAATTAAGGCCTCTGGGGGTCCGTGGGGCAAAATGCGGGGAACCAGGAGGGCGTGGCGGGTAGGCACCCATGTACGCACAACCACCTCATGGTGGTAAGAAGTTTGACACCCGGCCCAGGTCCCTCGGCCCTTCCTGGAATTCGCTATAGCAATTCTAAGTGCTTATATTAAGGAATTAAAGCCTCTGGGGATCCGTGGGGCAAAATGCGGGAAACCAGGAGAGCGTGGCGGGTAGGCACCCATGTACGCACAACCACCTCATGGTGGTAAGAAGTTTGATACCCGACCCAGGTCCCTCGGCACTTCCTGGAATCCGCTATAGCAATTCTAGGTGCTTATAATAAGGAATTAAGGCCTCTGGGGATCCGGGGGGCAAAATGTGGGGAACGAGAAGGGCGTGGCGGGTAGGCACCCATGTACGCACAACCACCTCATGGTGGTAAGAAGTTTGACACCCGGCCCAGGTCCCTCGGCTCTTCCTGGAATCCGTTATAGCAATTCTAGGTGCTTATAATAAGGAATTAAGGCCTCTGGGGGTCCGTGGGGCAAAATGCGGGGAACCAGGAGGGCGTGGCGGGTAGGCACCCATGTACGCACAACCACCTCATGGTGGTAAGAAGTTTGATACCCGACCCAGGTCCCTCGGCACTTCCTGGAATCCGCTATAGCAATTCTAGGTGCTTATAATAAGGAATTAAGGCCTCTGGGGATCCGGGGGGCAAAATGTGGGGAACGAGAAGGGCGTGGCGGGTAGGCACCCATGTACGCACAACCACCTCATGGTGGTAAGAAGTTTGACACCCGGCCCAGGTCCCTCGGCTCTTCCTGGAATCCGTTATAGCAATTCTAGGTGCTTATAATAAGGAATTAAGGCCTCTGGGGGTCCGTGGGGCAAAATGCGGGGAACCAGGAGGGCGTGGCGAGTAGGCACCCATGTACGCACAACCACCTCATGGTGGTAAGAAGTTTGACACCCGGCCCAGGTCCCTCGGCATTTCCTGGAATCCGCTAGAGCAATTCTAGGTGCTTATATTAAGGAAATAAGGCCTCTGGGGATCCATGGGGCAAATTGCGGGGAACCAGGAGGGCGTGGCGGGTAGGCACCTATGTACGCACAACCAACTCATGGTGGTAAGAAGTTTGACACCCAGCCCAGGTCCCTCGGCCCTTCTTGGAATCGGTTATAGCAATTCTAGGTGCTTATATTAAGGAAACAAGGCTTCTGGGGATCCGTGGGGCAAAATGCGGGGAACCAGGAGGGCGTGGCGGGTAGGCACCCATGTACGCACAACCACCTCATGGTGGTAAGAAGTCTGACACCCAGCCCAGGTCTCTCGGCCCTTCCTGGAATCCGCTAGAGCAATTCTAAGTGCTTATATTAAGGAATTAAAGCCTCTGGGGATCCGTGGGGCAAAATGCGGGGAACCAGGAGGGCGCGGCGGGTAGACACCCATGTACGCACAACCACCTCATGGTGGTAAGAAGTTTGACACCCGGCTCAGGTCCCTCGGCATTTCCTGGAATCCGCTAGAGCATTTCTAGGTGCTTATATTAAGGAAACAAGGCTTCTGGGGATCCATGGGGCAAATTGCGGGGAACCAGGAGGGCGTGGCGGGTAGGCACCTATGTACGCACAACCAACTCATGGTGGTAAGAAGTTTGACACCCAGCCCAGGTCCCTCGGCCCTTCCTGGAATCGGTTATAGCAATTCTAGGTGCTTATATTAAGGAAACAAGGCTTCTGGGGATCCGTGGGGCAAAATGCGGGGAACCAGGAGGGCGTGGCGGATAGGCACCCATGTACGCACAACCACCTCATGGTGGTAAGAAGTCTGACACCCAGCCCAGGTCTCTCGGCCCTTCCTGGAATCCGCTAGAGCAATTCTAAGTGCTTATATTAAGGAATTAAAGCCTCTGGGGATCCGTGGGGCAAAATGCGGGGAACCAGGAGGGCGCGGCGGGTAGACACCCATGTACGCACAACCACCTCATGGTGGTAAGAAGTTTGACACCCGGCTCAGGTCCCTCGGCATTTCCTGGAATCCGCTAGAGCATTTCTAGGTGCTTATATTAAGGAAACAAGGCTTCTGGGGATCCATGGGGCAAATTGCGGGGAACCAGGAGGGCGTGGCGGGTAGGCACCTATGTACGCACAACCAACTCATGGTGGTAAGAAGTTTGACACCCAGCCCAGGTCCCTCGGCCCTTCCTGGAATCGGTTATTGCAATTCTAGGTGCTTATATTAAGGAAACAAGGCTTCTGGGGATCCGTGGGGCAAAATGCGGGGAACCAGGAGGGCGTGGCGGGTAGGCAACCATGTACGCACAACCACCTCATGGTGGTAAGAAGTTTGACACCCGGCCCAGGTCCCTCGGCCCTTCCTGGAATTCGCTATAGCAATTCTAGGTGCTTATATTAAGGAAATAAGGCCTCTGGGGACCGTGGGGCAAATTGCGGGTAACCAGGAGGGCGTGGCGGGTAGGCACCCATGTACGCACAACCACCTCATGGTGGTAAGAAGTCTGACACCCAGCCCAGGTCCCTCTGCCCTTCCTGGAATCCGCTAGAGCAATTCTAAGTGCTTATATTAAGGAATTAAAGCCTCTGGGGGTCCGTGGGGCAAAATGCGGGGAACCAGGAGGGCGCGGCGGGTAGACACCCATGTACGCACAACCACCTCATGGTGGTAAGAAGTTTGACACCCGGCTCAGGTCCCTCGGCATTTCCTGGAATCCGCTAGAGCATTTCTAGGTGCTTATATTAAGGAAACAAGGCTTCTGGGGATCCGTGGGGCAAAATGCGGGGAACCAGGAGGGCGTGGCGGGTAGGCACCCATGTACGCACAACCAACTCATGGTGGTAAGAAGTCTGACACCCAGCCCAGGTCCCTCGGCCCTTCCTGGAATCCGCTAGAGCAATTCTAAGTGCTTATATTAAGGAATTAAAGCCTCTGGGGATCCGTGGGGCAAAATGCGGGGAACCAGGAGGGCGTGGCGGGTAGGCACCCATGTACGCACAACCACCTCATGGTGGTAAGAAGTTTGACACCCGGCCCAGGTCCCTCGGCCCTTCCTGGAATCCGCTATAGCAATTCTAGGTGCTTATAATAGGGAATTAAGGCCTCTGGGGACCGTGGGGCAAATTGCGGGGAACCAGGAGGGCGTGACGGGTAGGCACCCATGTACGCACAACCACCTCATGGTGCTAAGAAGTCTGACACCCAGCCCAGGTCCCTCGGCCTTTCCTGGAATTCGCTATAGCAATTCTAGGTGCTTATATTAAGGAAATAAGGCCTCTGGGGACCGTGGGGCAAATTGCGGGGAACCAGGAGGGCGTGGCGGGTAGGCACCCATGTACGCACAACCACCTCATGGTGGTAAGAAGTCTGACACCCAGCCCAGGTCCCTCGGCCCTTCCTGGAAACCGCTAGAGCAATTCTAAGTGCTTATATTAAGGAATTAAAGCCTCTGGGGATCCGTGGGGCAAAATGCGGGGAACCAGGAGGGCGCGGCGGGTAGACACCCATGGACGCACAACCACCTCATGGTGGTAAGAAGTTTGACACCCGGCTCAGGTCCCTCGGCATTTCCTGGAATCCGCTAGAGCATTTCTAGGTGCTTATATTAAGGAAACAAGGCTTCTGGGGATCCATGGGGCAAATTGCGGGGAACCAGGAGGGCGTGGCGGGTAGGCACCTATGTACGCACAACCAACTCATGGTGGTAAGAAGTTTGACACCCAGCCCAGGTCCCTCGGCCCTTCCTGGAATCGGTTATAGCAATTCTAGGTGCTTATATTAAGGAAACAAGGCTTCTGGGGATCCGTGGGGCAAAATGCGGGGAACCAGGAGGGCGTGGCGGGTAGGCACCCATGTACGCACAACCACCTCATGGTGGTAAGAAGTCTGACACCCAGCCCAGGTCTCTCGGCCCTTCCTGGAATCCGCTAGAGCAATTCTAAGTGCTTATATTAAGGAATTAAAGCCTCTGGGGATCCGTGGGGCAAAATGCGGGGAACCAGGAGGGCGCGGCGGGTAGACACCCATGTACGCACAACCACCTCATGGTGGTAAGAAGTTTGACACCCGGCTCAGGTCCCTCGGCATTTCCTGGAATCCGCTAGAGCATTTCTAGGTGCTTATATTAAGGAAACAAGGCTTCTGGGGATCCATGGGGCAAATTGCGGGGAACCAGGAGGGCGTGGCGGGTAGGCACCTATGTACGCACAACCAACTCATGGTGGTAAGAAGTTTGACACCCAGCCCAGGTCCCTCGGCCCTTCCTGGAATCGGTTATAGCAATTCTAGGTGCTTATATTAAGGAAACAAGGCTTCTGGGGATCCGTGGGGCAAAATGCGGGGAACCAGGAGGGCGTGGCGGGTAGGCAACCATGTACGCACAACCACCTCATGGTGGTAAGAAGTTTGACACCCGGCCCAGGTCCCTCGGCCCTTCCTGGAATTCGCTATAGCAATTCTAGGTGCTTATATTAAGGAAATAAGGCCTCTGGGGACCGTGGGGCAAATTGCGGGTAACCAGGAGGGCGTGGCGGGTAGGCACCCATGTACGCACAACCACCTCATGGTGGTAAGAAGTCTGACACCCAGCCCAGGTCCCTCTGCCCTTCCTGGAATCCGCTAGAGCAATTCTAAGTGCTTATATTAAGGAATTAAAGCCTCTGGGGGTCCGTGGGGCAAAATGCGGGGAACCAGGAGGGCGCGGCGGGTAGACACCCATGTACGCACAACCACCTCATGGTGGTAAGAAGTTTGACACCCGGCTCAGGTCCCTCGGCATTTCCTGGAATCCGCTAGAGCATTTCTAGGTGCTTATATTAAGGAAACAAGGCTTCTGGGGATCCGTGGGGCAAAATGCGGGGAACCAGGAGGGCGTGGCGGGTAGGCACCCATGTACGCACAACCAACTCATGGTGGTAAGAAGTCTGACACCCAGCCCAGGTCCCTCGGCCCTTCCTGGAATCCGCTAGAGCAATTCTAAGTGCTTATATTAAGGAATTAAAGCCTCTGGGGATCCGTGGGGCAAAATGCGGGGAACCAGGAGGGCGTGGCGGGTAGGCACCCATGTACGCACAACCACCTCATGGTGGTAAGAAGTTTGACACCCGGCCCAGGTCCCTCGGCCCTTCCTGGAATCCGCTATAGCAATTCTAGGTGCTTATAATAGGGAATTAAGGCCTCTGGGGACCGTGGGGCAAATTGCGGGGAACCAGGAGGGCGTGACGGGTAGGCACCCATGTACGCACAACCACCTCATGGTGCTAAGAAGTCTGACACCCAGCCCAGGTCCCTCGGCCCTTCCTGGAATTCGCTATAGCAATTCTAGGTGCTTATATTAAGGAAATAAGGCCTCTGGGGACCGTGGGGCAAATTGCGGGGAACCAGGAGGGCGTGGCGGGTAGGCACCGATGTACGCACAACCACCTCATGGTGGTAAGAAGTCTGACACCCAGCCCAGGTCCCTCGGCCCTTCCTGGAAACCGCTAGAGCAATTCTAAGTGCTTATATTAAGGAATTAAAGCCTCTGGGGATCCGTGGGGCAAAATGCGGGGAACCAGGAGGGCGTGGCGGGTAGGCACCCATGTACGCACAACCACCTCATGGTGGTAAGAAGTTTGACACCCGGCCCAGGTCCCTCGGCATTTCCTGAAATCCGCTAGAGCAATTCTAGGTGCTTATATTAAGGAAATAAGGCCTCTGGGGACCGTGGGGCAAATTGCGGGGAACCAGGAGGGCGTGGCGGGTAGGCACCCATGTACGCACAACCACCTCATGGTGGTAAGAAGTTTGACACCCGGCCCAGGTCCCTCGGCCCTTCCTGGAATTCGCTATAGCAATTTTAGGTGCTTATATTAAGGAAATAAGGCCTCTGGGGACCGTGGGGCAAATTGCGGGGAACCAGGAGGGCGTGGCGGGTAGGCACCCATGTACGCACAACCACCTCATGGTGGTAAGAAGTCTGACACCCAGCCCAGGTCCCTCGGCCCTTCCTGGAATCCGCTAGAGCAATTCTAAGTGCTTATATTAAGGAATTAAAGCCTCTGGGGATCCGTGGGGCAAAATGCGGGGAACCAGGAGGGCGTGGCGGGTAGGCACCCATGTACGCACAACCACCTCATGGTGGTAAGAAGTTTGACACCCGGCCCAGGTCCCTCGGCTCTTCCTGGAATCCGTTATAGCAATTCTAGGTGCTTATAATAAGGAATTAAGGCCTCTGGGGGTCCGTGGGGCAAAATGCGGGGAACCAGGAGGGCGTGGCGGGTAGGCACCCATGTACGCACAACCACCTCATGGTGGTAAGAAGTTTGACACCCGGCCCAGGTCCCTCGGCATTTCCTGGAATCCGCTAGAGCAATTCTAGGTGCTTATATTAAGGAAATAAGGCCTCTGGGGATCCATGGGGCAAATTGCGGGGAACCAGGAGGGCGTGGCGGGTAGGCACCTATGTACGCACAACCAACTCATGGTGGTAAGAAGTTTGACACCCAGCCTAGGTCCCTCGGCCCTTCCTGGAATCGGTTATAGCAATTCTAGGTGCTTATATTAAGGAAACAAGGCTTCTGGGGATCCGTGGGGCAAAATGCGGGGAACCAAGAGGGCGTGGCGGGTAGGCACCCATGTACGCACAACCACCTCATGGTGGTAAGAAGTTTGACACCCGGCCCAGGTCCCTCGGCCCTTCCTGGAATTCGCTATAGCAATTCTAGGTGCTTATATTAAGGAAATAAGGCCTCTGGGGACCGTGGGGCAAATTGCGGGTAACCAGGAGGGCGTGGCGGGTAGGCACCCATGTACGCACAACCACCTCATGGTGGTAAGAAGTCTGACACCCAGCCCAGGTCCCTCTGCCCTTCCTGGAATCCGCTAGAGCAATTCTAAGTGCTTATATTAAGGAATTAAAGCCTCTGGGGGTCCGTGGGGCAAATTGCGGGGAACCAGGAGGGCGTGACGGGTAGGCACCCATGTACGCACAACCACCTCATGGTGCTAAGAAGTCTGACACCCAGCCCAGGTCCCTCGGCCCTTCCTGGAATCCGCTAGAGCAATTCTAAGTGCTTATATTAAGGAATTAAAGCCTCTGGGGATCCGTGGGGCAAAATGCGGGGAACCAGGAGGGCGTGGCGGGTAGGCACCCATGTACGCACAACCACCTCATGGTGGTAAGAAGTCTGACACCCGGCCCAGGTCCCTCGGCCCTTCCTGGAATCCGCTAGAGCAATTCTAAGTGCTTATATTAAGGAATTAAAGCCTCTGGGGATCCGTGGGGCAAAATGCGGGGAACCAGGAGGGCGTGGCGGGTAGGCACCCATGTACGCACAACCACCTCATGGTGGTAAGAAGTTTGACACCCGGCCCAGGTCCCTCGGCATTTCCTGGAATCCGCTAGAGCAATTCTAGGTGCTTATATTAAGGAAATAAGGCCTCTGGGGACCGTGGGGCAAATTGCGGGGAACCAGGAGGGCGTGGCGGGTAGGCACCCATGTACGCACAACCACCTCATGGTGGTAAGAAGTCTGACACCCAGCCCAGGTCCCTCGGCCCTTCCTGGAATCCGCTAGAGCAATTCTAAGTGCTTATATTAAGGAATTAAAGCCTCTGGGGATCCGTGGGGCAAAATGCGGGGAACCAGGAGGGCGTGGCGGGTAGGCACCAATGTACGCACAACCACCTCATGGTGGTAAGAAGTTTGACACCCGGCCCAGGTCCCTCGGCCCTTCCTGGAATTCGCTATAGCAATTTTAGGTGCTTATATTAAGGAAATAAGGCCTCTGGGGACCGTGGGGCCAATTGCGGGGAACCAGGAGGGCGTGGCGGGTAGGCACCCATGTACGCACAACCACCTCATGGTGGTAAGAAGTCTGACACCCAGCCCAGGTCCCTCGGCCCTTCCTGGAATCCGCTAGAGCAATTCTAAGTGCTTATATTAAGGAATTAAAGCCTCTGGGGATCCGTGGGGCAAAATGCGGGGAACCAGGAGGGCGTGGCGGGTAGGCACCCATGTACGCACAACCACCTCATGGTGGTAAGAAGTTTGACACCCGGCCCAGGTCCCTCGGCCTTTCCTGGAATTCGCTATAGCAATTCTAGGTGCTTGTAATAAGGAATTAAGGCCTCTGGGTGTCCGTGGGGCAAAATGCGGGGAACCAGGAGGGCGTGGCTGGTAGGCACCCATGTACGCACAACCACCTCATGGTGGTAAGAAGTTTGACACCCGGCCCAGGTCCCTCGGCCCTTCCTGGAATTCGCTATAGCAATTCTAGGTGCTTATAATAAGGAATTAAGGCCTCTGGGGGTCCGTGGGGCAAAATGCGGGGAACCAGGAGGGCGTGGCGGGTAGGCACCAATGTACGCACAACCACCTCATGGTGGTAAGAAGTTTGACACCCGGCCCAGGTCCCTCGGCTCTTCCTGGAATCCGTTATAGCAATTCTAGGTGCTTATAATAAGGAATTAAGGCCTCTGGGGGTCCGTGGGGCAAAATGCGGGGAACCAGGAGGGCGTGGCGGGTAGGCACCCATGTACGCACAACCACCTCATGGTGGTAAGAAGTTTGACACCCGGCCCAGGTCCCTCGGCATTTCCTGGAATCCGCTAGAGCAATTCTAGGTGCTTATATTAAGGAAATAAGGCCTCTGGGGACCGTGGGGCAAATTGCGGGTAACCAGGAGGGCGTGGCGGGTAGGCACCCATGT
This sequence comes from Candelabrum cocksii, assembly GCA_963930725.1. Classification (NCBI taxonomy): domain Eukaryota; kingdom Metazoa; phylum Cnidaria; class Hydrozoa; order Anthoathecata; family Candelabridae; genus Candelabrum; species Candelabrum cocksii. The sequence goes on along the minus strand of OZ005671.1, from coordinate 8,839,103 downwards.
ACGCACAACCACCTCATGGTGGTAAGAAGTCTGACACCCAGCCCAGGTCCCTCTGCCCTTCCTGGAATCCGCTAGAGCAATTCTAGGTGCTTATATTAAGGAAATAAGGCCTCTGGGGATCCATGGGGCAAATTGCGGGGAACCAGGAAGGCGTGGCGGGTAGGCACCTATGTACGCACAACCAAATCATGGTGGTAAGAAGTTTGACACCCAGCCCAGGTCCCTCGGCCCTTCCTGGAATCGGTTATAGCAATTCTAGGTGCTTATATTAAGGAAACAAGGCTTCTGGGGATCCGTGGGGCAAAATGCGGGGAACCAGGAGGGCGTGGCGGGTAGGCACCCATGTACGCACAACCACCTCATGGTGGTAAGAAGTTTGACACCCGGCCCAGGTCCCTCGGCCCTTCCTGGAATTCGCTATAGCAATTCTAGGTGCTTATATTAAGGAAATAAGGCCTCTGGGGACCGTGGGGCAAATTGCGGGTAACCAGGAGGGCGTGGCGGGTAGGCACCCATGTACGCACAACCACCTCATGGTGGTAAGAAGTCTGACACCCAGCCCAGGTCCCTCTGCCCTTTCTGGAATCCGCTAGAGCAATTCTAAGTGCTTATATTAAGGAATTAAAGCCTCTGGGGGTCCGTGGGGCAAAATGCGGGGAACCAGGAGGGCGCGGCGGGTAGACACCCATGTACGCACAACCACCTCATGGTGGTAAGAAGTTTGACACCCGGCTCAGGTCCCTCGGCATTTCCTGGAATCCGCTAGAGCATTTCTAGGTGCTTATATTAAGGAAACAAGGCTTCTGGGGATCCGTGGGGCAAAATGCGGGGAACCAGGAGGGCGTGGCGGGTAGGCACCCATGTACGCACAACCAACTCATGGTGGGAAGAAGTTTGACACCCAGCCCAGGTCCCTCGGCATTTCCTGGAATCCGCTAGAGCAATTCTAGGTGCTTATATTAAGGAAATAAGGCCTCTGGGGACCGTGGGGCAAATTGCGGGGAACCAGGAGGGCGTGGCGGGTAGGCACCCATGTACGCACAACCACCTCATGGTGGTAAGAAGTCTGACACCCAGCCCAGGTCCCTCGGCCCTTCCTGGAATCCGCTAGAGCAATTCTAAGTGCTTATATTAAGGAATTAAAGCCTCTGGGGATCCGTGGGGCAAAATGCGGGGAACCAGGAGGCCGTGGCGGGTAGGCACCCATGTACGCACAACCACCTCATGGTGGTAAGAAGTTTGACACCCGGCCCAGGTCCCTCGGCCCTTCCTGGAATTCGCTATAGCAATTCTAGGTGCTTATATTAAGGAAATAAGGCCTCTGGGGACCGTGGGGCAAATTGCGGAACCAGGAGGGCGTGGTGAGTAGGTACCCATGTACGCACAACCACCTCATGGTGGTAAGAAGTTTGACACCCGGCCCAGGTCCCTCGGCATTTCCTGGAATCCGCTAGAGCAATTCTAGGTGCTTATATTAAGGAAATAAGGCCTCTGGGGATCCATGGGGCAAATTGCGGGGAACCAGGAGGGCGTGGCGGGTAGGCACCTATGTACGCACAACCAACTCATGGTGGTAAGAAGTTTGACACCCAGCCCAGGTCCCTCGGCCTTTCCTGGAATCGGTTATAGCAATTCTAGGTGCTTATATTAAGGAAACAAGGCTTCTGGGGATCCGTGGGGCAAAATGCGGGGAACCAGGAGGGCGTGGCGGGTAGGCACCCATGTACGCACAACCACCTCATGGTGGTAAGAAGTTTGACACCCGGCCCAGGTCCCTCGGCCCTTCCTGGAATTCGCTATAGCAATTCTAGGTGCTTATATTAAGTAAACAAGGCTTCTGGGGATCCGTGGGGCAAAATGCGGGGAACCAGGAGGGCGTGGCGGGTAGGCACCCATGTACGCACAACCAACTCATGGTGGTAAGAAGTTTGACACCCAGCCCAGGTCCCTCGGCATTTCCTGGAATCCGCTAGAGCAATTCTAGGTGCTTATATTAAGGAAATAAGGCCTCTGGGGACTGTGGGGCAAATTGCGGGGAACCAGGAGGGCGTGGCGGGTAGGCACCTATGTACGCACAACCACCTCATGGTGGTAAGAAGTCTGACACCCAGCCCAGGTCCCTCGGCCCTTCCTGGAATCCGCTAGAGCAATTCTAAGTGCTTATATTAATGGAATTAAAGCCTCTGGGGATCCGTGGGGCAAATTGCGGGGAACCAGGAGGGCGTGGCGGGTAGGCACCCATGTACGCACAACCACCTCATGGTGGTAAGAAATCTGACACCCGGCCCAGGTCCCTCGGCCCTTCCTGGAATCCGCTAGAGCAATTGTAAGTGCTTATATTAAGGAATTAAAGCCTCTGGGGATCCGTGGGGCAAAATGCGGGGAACCAGGAGGGCGTGGCGGGTAGGCACCCATGTACGCACAACCACCTCATGGTGGTAAGAAGTTTGACACCCGGCCCAGGTCCCTCGGCATTTCCTGGAATCCGCTAGAGCAATTCTAGGTGCTTATATTAAGGAAATAAGGCCTCTGGGGACCGTGGGGCAAATTGCGGGTAACCAGGAGGGCGTGGCGGGTAGGCACCCATGTACGCACAACCACCTCATGGTGGTAAGAAGTCTGACACCCAGCCCAGGTCCCTCTGCCCTTCCTGGAATCCGCTAGAGCAATTCTAGGTGCTTATATTAAGGAAATAAGGCCTCTGGGGATCCATGGGGCAAATTGCGGGGAACCAGGAAGGCGTGGCGGGTAGGCACCTATGTACGCACAACCAAATCATGGTGGTAAGAAGTTTGACACCCAGCCCAGGTCCCTCGGCCCTTCCTGGAATCGGTTATAGCAATTCTAGGTGCTTATATTAAGGAAACAAGGCTTCTGGGGATCCGTGGGGCAAAATGCGGGGAACCAGGAGGGCGTGGCGGGTAGGCACCCATGTACGCACAACCACCTCATGGTGGTAAGAAGTTTGACACCCGGCCCAGGTCCCTCGGCCCTTCCTGGAATTCGCTATAGCAATTCTAGGTGCTTATATTAAGGAAATAAGCCTCTGGGGACCGTGGGGCAAATTGCGGGTAACCAGGAGGGCGTGGCGGGTAGGCACCCATGTACGCACAACCACCTCATGGTGGTAAGAAGTCTGACACCCAGCCCAGGTCCCTCGGCCCTTCCTGGAATCCGCTAGAGCAATTGTAAGTGCTTATATTAAGGAATTAAAGCCTCTGGGGATCCGTGGGGCAAAATGCGGGGAACCAGGAGGGCGTGGCGGGTAGGCACCCATGTACGCACAACCACCTCATGGTGGTAAGAAGTTTGACACCCGGCCCAGGTCCCTCGGCATTTCCTGGAATCCGCTAGAGCAATTCTAGGTGCTTATATTAAGGAAATAAGGCCTCTGGGGACCGTGGGGCAAATTGCGGGTAACCAGGAGGGCGTGGCGGGTAGGCACCCATGTACGCACAACCACCTCATGGTGGTAAGAAGTCTGACACCCAGCCCAGGTCCCTCTGCCCTTCCTGGAATCCGCTAGAGCAATTCTAGGTGCTTATATTAAGGAAATAAGGCCTCTGGGGATCCATGGGGCAAATTGCGGGGAACCAGGAAGGCGTGGCGGGTAGGCACCTATGTACGCACAACCAAATCGTGGTGGTAAGAAGTTTGACATCCAGCCCAGGTCCCTCGGCCCTTCCTGGAATCGGTTATAGCAATTCTAGGTGCTTATATTAAGGAAACAAGGCTTCTGGGGATCCGTGGGGCAAAATGCGGGGAACCAGGAGGGCGTGGCGGGTAGGCACCCATGTACGCACAACCACCTCATGGTGGTAAGAAGTTTGACACCCGGCCCAGGTCCCTCGGCCCTTCCTGGAATTCGCTATAGCAATTCTAGGTGCTTATATTAAGGAAATAAGCCTCTGGGGACCGTGGGGCAAATTGCGGGTAACCAGGAGGGCGTGGCGGGTAGGCACCCATGTACGCACAACCACCTCATGGTGGTAAGAAGTCTGACACCCAGCCCAGGTCCCTCTGCCCTTCCTGGAATCCGCTAGAGCAATTCTAAGTGCTTATATTAAGGAATTAAAGCCTCTGGGGGTCCGTGGGGCAAAATGCGGGGAACCAGGAGGGCGCGGCGGGTAGACACCCATGTACGCACAACCACCTCATGGTGGTAAGAAGTTTGACACCCGGCTCAGGTCCCTCGGCATTTCCTGGAATCCGCTAGAGCATTTCTAGGTGCTTATATTAAGGAAACAAGGCTTCTGGGGATCCGTGGGGCAAAATGCGGGGAACCAGGAGGGCGTGGCGGGTAGGCACCCATGTACGCACAACCAACTCATGGTGGGAAGAAGTTTGACACCCAGCCCAGGTCCCTCGGCATTTCCTGGAATCCGCTAGAGCAATTCTAGGTGCTTATATTAAGGAAATAAGGCCTCTGGGGACCGTGGGGCAAATTGCGGGGAACCAGGAGGGCGTGGCGGGTAGGCACCCATGTACGCACAACCACCTCATGGTGGTAAGAAGTCTGACACCCAGCCCAGGTCCCTCGGCCCTTCCTGGAATCCGCTAGAGCAATTCTAAGTGCTTATATTAAGGAATTAAAGCCTCTGGGGATCCGTGGGGCAAAATGCGGGGAACCAGGAGGCCGTGGCGGGTAGGCACCCATGTACGCACAACCACCTCATGGTGGTAAGAAGTTTGACACCCGGCCCAGGTCCCTCGGCCCTTCCTGGAATTCGCTATAGCAATTCTAGGTGCTTATATTAAGGAAATAAGGCCTCTGGGTACCGTGGGGCAAATTGCGGGGAACCAGGAGGGCGTGGCGGGTAGGTACCCATGTACGCACAACCACCTCATGGTGGTAAGAAGTTTGACACCCGGCCCAGGTCCCTCGGCATTTCCTGGAATCCGCTAGAGCAATTCTAGGTGCTTATATTAAGGAAATAAGGCCTCTGGGGATCCATGGGGCAAATTGCGGGGAACCAGGAGGGCGTGGCGGGTAGGCACCTATGTAGGCACAACCAACTCATGGTGGTAAGAAGTTTGACACCCAGCCCAGGTCCCTCGGCCCTTCCTGGAATCGGTTATAGCAATTCTAGGTGCTTATATTAAGGAAACAAGGCTTCTGGGGATCCGTGGGGCAAAATGCTGGGAACCAGGAGGGCGTGGCGGGTAGGCACCCATGTACGCACAACCACCTCATGGTGGTAAGAAGTTTGACACCCGGCCCAGGTCCCTCGGCCCTTCCTGGAATTCGCTATAGCAATTCTAGGTGCTTATATTAAGTAAACAAGGCTTCTGGGGATCCGTGGGGCAAAATGCTGGGAACCAGGAGGGCGTGGCGGGTAGGCACCCATGTACGCACAACCAACTCATGGTGGTAAGAAGTTTGACACCCAGCCCAGGTCCCTCGGCATTTCCTGGAATCCGCTAGAGCAATTCTAGGTGCTTATATTAAGGAAATAAGGCCTCTGGGGACCGTGGGGCAAATTGCGGGGAACCAGGAGGGCGTGGCGGGTAGGCACCTATGTACGCACAACCACCTCATGGTGGTAAGAAGTCTGACACCCAGCCCAGGTCCCTCGGCCCTTCCTGGAATCCGCTAGAGCAATTCTAAGTGCTTATATTAATGGAATTAAAGCCTCTGGGGATCCGTGGGGCAAATTGCGGGGAACCAGGAGGGCGTGGCGGGTAGGCACCCATGTACGCACAACCACCTCATGGTGGTAAGAAATCTGACACCCGGCCCAGGTCCCTCGGCCCTTCCTGGAATCCGCTAGAGCAATTCTAAGTGCTTATATTAAGGAATTAAAGCCTCTGGGGATCCGTGGGGCAAAATGCGGGGAACCAGGAGGGCGTGGCGGGTAGGCACCCATGTACGCACAACCACCTCATGGTGGTAAGAAGTTTGACACCCGGCCCAGGTCCCTCGGCATTTCCTGGAATCTGCTAGAGCAATTCTAGGTGCTTATATTAAGGAAATAAGGCCTCTGGGGACCGTGGGGCAAATTGCGGGGAACCAGGAGGGCGTGGTGGGTAGGCACCCATGTACGCACAACCACCTCATGGTGGTAAGAAGTCTGACACCCAGCCCAGGTCCCTCGGCCCTTCCTGGAATCCGCTAGAGCAATTGTAAGTGCTTATATTAAGGAATTAAAGCCTCTGGGGATCCGTGGGGCAAAATGCGGGGAACCAGGAGGGCGTGGCGGGTAGGCACCCATGTACGCACAACCACCTCATGGTGGTAAGAAGTTTGACACCCGGCCCAGGTCCCTCGGCATTTCCTGGAATCCGCTAGAGCAATTCTAGGTGCTTATATTAAGGAAATAAGGCCTCTGGGGACCGTGGGGCAAATTGCGGGTAACCAGGAGGGCGTGGCGGGTAGGCACCCATGTACGCACAACCACCTCATGGTGGTAAGAAGTCTGACACCCAGCCCAGGTCCCTCTGCCCTTCCTGGAATCCGCTAGAGCAATTCTAGGTGCTTATATTAAGGAAATAAGGCCTCTGGGGATCCATGGGGCAAATTGCGGGGAACCAGGAAGGCGTGGCGGGTAGGCACCTATGTACGCACAACCAAATCATGGTGGTAAGAAGTTTGACACCCAGCCCAGGTCCCTCGGCCCTTCCTGGAATCGGTTATAGCAATTCTAGGTGCTTATATTAAGGAAACAAGGCTTCTGGGGATCCGTGGGGCAAAATGCGGGGAACCAGGAGGGCGTGGCGGGTAGGCACCCATGTACGCACAACCACCTCATGGTGGTAAGAAGTTTGACACCCGGCCCAGGTCCCTCGGCCCTTCCTGGAATTCGCTATAGCAATTCTAGGTGCTTATATTAAGGAAATAAGCCTCTGGGGACCGTGGGGCAAATTGCGGGTAACCAGGAGGGCGTGGCGGGTAGGCACCCATGTACGCACAACCACCTCATGGTGGTAAGAAGTCTGACACCCAGCCCAGGTCCCTCGGCCCTTCCTGGAATCCGCTAGAGCAATTGTAAGTGCTTATATTAAGGAATTAAAGCCTCTGGGGATCCGTGGGGCAAAATGCGGGGAACCAGGAGGGCGTGGCGGGTAGGCACCCATGTACGCACAACCACCTCATGGTGGTAAGAAGTTTGACACCCGGCCCAGGTCCCTCGGCATTTCCTGGAATCCGCTAGAGCAATTCTAGGTGCTTATATTAAGGAAATAAGGCCTCTGGGGACCGTGGGGCAAATTGCGGGTAACCAGGAGGGCGTGGCGGGTAGGCACCCATGTACGCACAACCACCTCATGGTGGTAAGAAGTCTGACACCCAGCCCAGGTCCCTCTGCCCTTCCTGGAATCCGCTAGAGCAATTCTAGGTGCTTATATTAAGGAAATAAGGCCTCTGGGGATCCATGGGGCAAATTGCGGGGAACCAGGAAGGCGTGGCGGGTAGGCACCTATGTACGCACAACCAAATCATGGTGGTAAGAAGTTTGACATCCAGCCCAGGTCCCTCGGCCCTTCCTGGAATCGGTTATAGCAATTCTAGGTGCTTATATTAAGGAAACAAGGCTTCTGGGGATCCGTGGGGCAAAATGCGGGGAACCAGGAGGGCGTGGCGGGTAGGCACCCATGTACGCACAACCACCTCATGGTGGTAAGAAGTTTGACACCCGGCCCAGGTCCCTCGGCCCTTCCTGGAATTCGCTATAGCAATTCTAGGTGCTTATATTAAGGAAATAAGCCTCTGGGGACCGTGGGGCAAATTGCGGGTAACCAGGAGGGCGTGGCGGGTAGGCACCCATGTACGCACAACCACCTCATGGTGGTAAGAAGTCTGACACCCAGCCCAGGTCCCTCTGCCCTTCCTGGAATCCGCTAGAGCAATTCTAAGTGCTTATATTAAGGAATTAAAGCCTCTGGGGGTCCGTGGGGCAAAATGCGGGGAACCAGGAGGGCGCGGCGGGTAGACACCCATGTACGCACAACCACCTCATGGTGGTAAGAAGTTTGACACCCGGCTCAGGTCCCTCGGCATTTCCTGGAATCCGCTAGAGCATTTCTAGGTGCTTATATTAAGGAAACAAGGCTTCTGGGGATCCGTGGGGCAAAATGCGGGGAACCAGGAGGGCGTGGCGGGTAGGCACCCATGTACGCACAACCAACTCATGGTGGGAAGAAGTTTGACACCCAGCCCAGGTCCCTCGGCATTTCCTGGAATCCGCTAGAGCAATTCTAGGTGCTTATATTAAGGAAATAAGGCCTCTGGGGACCGTGGGGCAAATTGCGGGGAACCAGGAGGGCGTGGCGGGTAGGCACCCATGTACGCACAACCACCTCATGGTGGTAAGAAGTCTGACACCCAGCCCAGGTCCCTCGGCCCTTCCTGGAATCCGCTAGAGCAATTCTAAGTGCTTATATTAAGGAATTAAAGCCTCTGGGGATCCGTGGGGCAAAATGCGGGGAACCAGGAGGCCGTGGCGGGTAGGCACCCATGTACGCACAACCACCTCATGGTGGTAAGAAGTTTGACACCCGGCCCAGGTCCCTCGGCCCTTCCTGGAATTCGCTATAGCAATTCTAGGTGCTTATATTAAGGAAATAAGGCCTCTGGGGACCGTGGGGCAAATTGCGGGGAACCAGGAGGGCGTGGCGGGTAGGTACCCATGTACGCACAACCACCTCATGGTGGTAAGAAGTTTGACACCCGGCCCAGGTCCCTCGGCATTTCCTGGAATCCGCTAGAGCAATTCTAGGTGCTTATATTAAGGAAATAAGGCCTCTGGGGATCCATGGGGCAAATTGCGGGGAACCAGGAGGGCGTGGCGGGTAGGCACCTATGTAGGCACAACCAACTCATGGTGGTAAGAAGTTTGACACCCAGCCCAGGTCCCTCGGCCCTTCCTGGAATCGGTTATAGCAATTCTAGGTGCTTATATTAAGGAAACAAGGCTTCTGGGGATCCGTGGGGCAAAATGCTGGGAACCAGGAGGGCGTGGCGGGTAGGCACCCATGTACGCACAACCACCTCATGGTGGTAAGAAGTTTGACACCCGGCCCAGGTCCCTCGGCCCTTCCTGGAATTCGCTATAGCAATTCTAGGTGCTTATATTAAGTAAACAAGGCTTCTGGGGATCCGTGGGGCAAAATGCTGGGAACCAGGAGGGCGTGGCGGGTAGGCACCCATGTACGCACAACCAACTCATGGTGGTAAGAAGTTTGACACCCAGCCCAGGTCCCTCGGCATTTCCTGGAATCCGCTAGAGCAATTCTAGGTGCTTATATTAAGGAAATAAGGCCTCTGGGGACCGTGGGGCAAATTGCGGGGAACCAGGAGGGCGTGGCGGGTAGGCACCTATGTACGCACAACCACCTCATGGTGGTAAGAAGTCTGACACCCAGCCCAGGTCCCTCGGCCCTTCCTGGAATCCGCTAGAGCAATTCTAAGTGCTTATATTAATGGAATTAAAGCCTCTGGGGATCCGTGGGGCAAATTGCGGGGAACCAGGAGGGCGTGGCGGGTAGGCACCCATGTACGCACAACCACCTCATGGTGGTAAGAAATCTGACACCCGGCCCAGGTCCCTCGGCCCTTCCTGGAATCCGCTAGAGCAATTCTAAGTGCTTATATTAAGGAATTAAAGCCTCTGGGGATCCGTGGGGCAAAATGCGGGGAACCAGGAGGGCGTGGCGGGTAGGCACCCATGTACGCACAACCACCTCATGGTGGTAAGAAGTTTGACACCCGGCCCAGGTCCCTCGGCATTTCCTGGAATCTGCTAGAGCAATTCTAGGTGCTTATATTAAGGAAATAAGGCCTCTGGGGACCGTGGGGCAAATTGCGGGGAACCAGGAGGGCGTGGTGGGTAGGCACCCATGTACGCACAACCACCTCATGGTGGTAAGAAGTCTGACACCCAGCCCAGGTCCCTCGGCCCTTCCTGGAATCCGCTAGAGCAATTCTAAGTGCTTATATTAAGGAATTAAAGCCTCTGGGGATCCGTGGGGCAAAATGCGGGGAACCAGGAAGGCGTGGCGGGTAGGCACCAATGTACGCACAACCACCTCATGGTGGTAAGAAGTTTGACACCCGGCCCAGGTCCCTCGGCCCTTCCTGGAATTCGCTATAGCAATTTTAGGTGCTTATATTAAGGAAATAAGGCCTCTGGGGACCGTGGGGCAAATTGCGGGGAACCAGGAGGGCGTGGCGGGTAGGCACCCATGTACGCACAACCACCTCATGGTGGTAAGAAGTCTGACACCCAGCCCAGGTCCCTCGGCCCTTCCTGGAATCCGCTAGAGCAATTCTAAGTGCTTATATTAAGGAATTAAAGCCTCTGGGGATCCGTGGGGCAAAATGCGGGGAACCAGGAGGGCGTGGCGGGTAGGCACCCATGTACGCACAACCACCTCATGGTGGTAAGAAGTTTGACACCCGGCCCAGGTCCCTTGTCCCTTCCTGGAATCCGCTATAGCAATTCTAGGTACTTATAATAAGGAATTAAGGCCTCTGGGGATCCGGGGGGCAAAATGTGGGGAACGAGAAGGGCGTGGCGGGTAGGCACCCATGTACGCACAACCACCTCATGGTGGTAAGAAGTTTGACACCCGGCCCAGGTCCCTCGGCATTTCCTGGAATCCGCTAGAGCAATTCTAGGTGCTTATATTAAGGAAATAAGGCCTCTGGGGATCCATGGGGCAAATTGCGGGGAACCAGGAGGGCGTGGCGGGTAGGCACCTATGTACGCACAACCAACTCATGGTGGTAAGAAGTTTGACGCCCAGCCTAGGTCCCTCGGCCCTTCCTGGAATCGGTTATAGCAATTCTAGGTGCTTATATTAAGGAAACAAGGCTTCTGGGGATCCGTGGGGCAAAATGCGGGGAACCAGGAGGGCGTGGCGGGTAGGCACCCATGTACGCACAACCACCTCATGGTGGTAAGAAGTTTGACACCCGGCCCAGGTCCCTCGGCCCTTCCTGGAATTCGCTATAGCAATTCTAGGTGCTTATATTAAGGAAATAAGCCTCTGGGGACCGTGGGGCAAATTGCGGGTAACCAGGAGGGCGTGGCGGGTAGGCACCCATGTACGCACAACCACCTCATGGTGGTAAGAAGTCTGACACCCAGCCCAGGTCCCTCTGCCCTTCCTGGAATCCGCTAGAGCAATTCTAAGTGCTTATATTAAGGAATTAAAGCCTCTGGGGGTCCGTGGGGCAAAATGCGGGGAACCAGGAGGGCGCGGCGGGTAGACACCCATGTACGCACAACCACCTCATGGTGGTAAGAAGTTTGACACCCGGCTCAGGTCCCTCGGCATTTCCTGGAATCCGCTAGAGCATTTCTAGGTGCTTATATTAAGGAAACAAGGCTTCTGGGGATCCGTGGGGCAAAATGCGGGGAACCAGGAGGGCGTGGCGGGTAGGCACCCATGTACGCACAACCAACTCATGGTGGGAAGAAGTTTGACACCCAGCCCAGGTCCCTCGGCATTTCCTGGAATCCGCTAGAGCAATTCTAGGTGCTTATATTAAGGAAATAAGGCCTCTGGGGACCGTGGGGCAAATTGCGGGGAACCAGGAGGGCGTGGCGGGTAGGCACCCATGTACGCACAACCACCTCATGGTGGTAAGAAGTCTGACACCCAGCCCAGGTCCCTCGGCCCTTCCTGGAATCCGCTAGAGCAATTCTAAGTGCTTATATTAAGGAATTAAAGCCTCTGGGGATCCGTGGGGCAAAATGCGGGGAACCAGGAGGCCGTGGCGGGTAGGCACCCATGTACGCACAACCACCTCATGGTGGTAAGAAGTTTGACACCCGGCCCAGGTCCCTCGGCCCTTCCTGGAATTCGCTATAGCAATTCTAGGTGCTTATATTAAGGAAATAAGGCCTCTGGGGACCGTGGGGCAAATTGCGGGGAACCAGGAGGGCGTGGCGGGTAGGTACCCATGTACGCACAACCACCTCATGGTGGTAAGAAGTTTGACACCCGGCCCAGGTCCCTCGGCATTTCCTGGAATCCGCTAGAGCAATTCTAGGTGCTTATATTAAGGAAATAAGGCCTCTGGGGATCCATGGGGCAAATTGCGGGGAACCAGGAGGGCGTGGCGGGTAGGCACCTATGTAGGCACAACCAACTCATGGTGGTAAGAAGTTTGACACCCAGCCCAGGTCCCTCGGCCCTTCCTGGAATCGGTTATAGCAATTCTAGGTGCTTATATTAAGGAAACAAGGCTTCTGGGGATCCGTGGGGCAAAATGCTGGGAACCAGGAGGGCGTGGCGGGTAGGCACCCATGTACGCACAACCACCTCATGGTGGTAAGAAGTTTGACACCCGGCCCAGGTCCCTCGGCCCTTCCTGGAATTCGCTATAGCAATTCTAGGTGCTTATATTAAGTAAACAAGGCTTCTGGGGATCCGTGGGGCAAAATGCTGGGAACCAGGAGGGCGTGGCGGGTAGGCACCCATGTACGCACAACCAACTCATGGTGGTAAGAAGTTTGACACCCAGCCCAGGTCCCTCGGCATTTCCTGGAATCCGCTAGAGCAATTCTAGGTGCTTATATTAAGGAAATAAGGCCTCTGGGGACCGTGGGGCAAATTGCGGGGAACCAGGAGGGCGTGGCGGGTAGGCACCTATGTACGCACAACCACCTCATGGTGGTAAGAAGTCTGACACCCAGCCCAGGTCCCTCGGCCCTTCCTGGAATCCGCTAGAGCAATTCTAAGTGCTTATATTAATGGAATTAAAGCCTCTGGGGATCCGTGGGGCAAATTGCGGGGAACCAGGAGGGCGTGGCGGGTAGGCACCCATGTACGCACAACCACCTCATGGTGGTAAGAAATCTGACACCCGGCCCAGGTCCCTCGGCCCTTCCTGGAATCCGCTAGAGCAATTCTAAGTGCTTATATTAAGGAATTAAAGCCTCTGGGGATCCGTGGGGCAAAATGCGGGGAACCAGGAGGGCGTGGCGGGTAGGCACCCATGTACGCACAACCACCTCATGGTGGTAAGAAGTTTGACACCCGGCCCAGGTCCCTCGGCATTTCCTGGAATCTGCTAGAGCAATTCTAGGTGCTTATATTAAGGAAATAAGGCCTCTGGGGACCGTGGGGCAAATTGCGGGGAACCAGGAGGGCGTGGTGGGTAGGCACCCATGTACGCACAACCACCTCATGGTGGTAAGAAGTCTGACACCCAGCCCAGGTCCCTCGGCCCTTCCTGGAATCCGCTAGAGCAATTCTAAGTGCTTATATTAAGGAATTAAAGCCTCTGGGGATCCGTGGGGCAAAATGCGGGGAACCAGGAAGGCGTGGCGGGTAGGCACCAATGTACGCACAACCACCTCATGGTGGTAAGAAGTTTGACACCCGGCCCAGGTCCCTCGGCCCTTCCTGGAATTCGCTATAGCAATTTTAGGTGCTTATATTAAGGAAATAAGGCCTCTGGGGACCGTGGGGCAAATTGCGGGGAACCAGGAGGGCGTGGCGGGTAGGCACCCATGTACGCACAACCACCTCATGGTGGTAAGAAGTCTGACACCCAGCCCAGGTCCCTCGGCCCTTCCTGGAATCCGCTAGAGCAATTCTAAGTGCTTATATTAAGGAATTAAAGCCTCTGGGGATCCGTGGGGCAAAATGCGGGGAACCAGGAGGGCGTGGCGGGTAGGCACCCATGTACGCACAACCACCTCATGGTGGTAAGAAGTTTGACACCCGGCCCAGGTCCCTTGTCCCTTCCTGGAATCCGCTATAGCAATTCTAGGTACTTATAATAAGGAATTAAGGCCTCTGGGGATCCGGGGGGCAAAATGTGGGGAACGAGAAGGGCGTGGCGGGTAGGCACCCATGTACGCACAACCACCTCATGGTGGTAAGAAGTTTGACACCCGGCCCAGGTCCCTCGGCATTTCCTGGAATCCGCTAGAGCAATTCTAGGTGCTTATATTAAGGAAATAAGGCCTCTGGGGATCCATGGGGCAAATTGCGGGGAACCAGGAGGGCGTGGCGGGTAGGCACCTATGTACGCACAACCAACTCATGGTGGTAAGAAGTTTGACGCCCAGCCTAGGTCCCTCGGCCCTTCCTGGAATCGGTTATAGCAATTCTAGGTGCTTATATTAAGGAAACAAGGCTTCTGGGGATCCGTGGGGCAAAATGCGGGGAACCAGGAGGGCGTGGCGGGTAGGCACCCATGTACGCACAACCACCTCATGGTGGTAAGAAGTTTGACACCCGGCCCAGGTCCCTCGGCCCTTCCTGTAATTCGCTATAGCAATTCTAGGTGCTTATATTAAGGAAATAAGGCCTCTGGGGACCGTGGAGCAAATTGCGGGTAACCAGGAGGGCGTGGCGGGTAGGCACCCATGTACGCACAACCACCTCATGGTGGTAAGATGTCTGACACCCAGCCCAGGTCCCTCTGCCCTTCCTGGAATCCGCTAGAGCAATTCTAAGTGCTTATATTAAGGAATTAAAGCCTCTGGGGGTCCGTGGGGCAAAATGCGGGGAACCAGGAGGGCGCGGCGGGTAGACACCCATGTACGCACAACCACCTCATGGTGGTAAGAAGTTTGACACCCGGCTCAGGTCCCTCGGCATTTCTTGGAATCCGCTAGAGCATTTCTAGGTGCTTATATTAAGGAAACAATGCTTCTGGGGATCCGTGGGGCAAAATGCGGGGAACCAGGAGGGCGTGGCGGGTAGGCACCCATGTACGCACAACCACCTCATGGTGGTAAGAAGTCTGACACCCAGCCCAGGTCCCTCGGCCCTTCCTGGAATCCGCTAGAGCAATTCTAAGTGCTTATATTAAGGAATTAAAGCCTCTGGGGATCCGTGGGGCAAAATGCGGGGAACCAGGAGGGCGTGGCGGGTAGGCACCAATGTACGCACAACCACCTCATGGTGGTAAGAAGTTTGACACCCGGCCCAGGTCCCTCGGCCCTTCCTGGAATTCGCTATAGCAATTTTAGGTGCTTATATTAAGGAAATAAGGCCTCTGGGGACCGTGGGGCAAATTGCGGGAAACCAGGAGGGCGTGACGGGTAGGCACCCATGTACGCACAACCACCTCATGGTGCTAAGAAGTCTGACACCCAGCCCAGGTCCCTCGGCCCTTCCTGGAATCCGCTAGAGCAATTCTAAGTGCTTATATTAAGGAATTAAAGCCTCTGGGGATCCGTGGGGCAAAATGCGGGAAACCAGGAGGGCGTGGCGGGTAGGCACCCATGTACGCACAACCACCTCATGGTGGTAAGAAGTCTGACACCCGGCCCAGGTCCCTCGGCATTTCCTGGAATCCGCTATAGCAATTCTAGGTGCTTATATTAAGGAAATAAGGCCTCTGGGGACCGTGGGGCAAATTGCGGGGAACCAGGAGGGCGTGGTGGGTAGGCACCCATGTACGCACAACCACCTCATGGTGGTAAGAAGTCTGACACCCAGCCCAGGTCCCTCGGCCCTTCCTGGAATCCGCTAGAGCAATTCTAAGTGCTTATATTAAGGAATTAAAGCCTCTGGGGATCCGTGGGGCAAAATGCGGGGAACCAGGAGGCCGTGGCGGGTAGGCACCCATGTACGCACAACCACCTCATGGTGGTAAGAAGTTTGACACCCGGCCCAGGTCCCTCGGCCCTTCCTGGAATTCGCTATAGCAATTCTAGGTGCTTATATTAAGGAAATAAGGCCTCTGGGGACCGTGGGGCAAATTGCGGGGAACCAGGAGGGCGTGGCGGGTAGGTACCCATGTACGCACAACCACCTCATGGTGGTAAGAAGTTTGACACCCGGCCCAGGTCCCTCGGCATTTCCTGGAATCCGCTAGAGCAATTCTAGGTGCTTATATTAAGGAAATAAGGCCTCTGGGGATCCATGGGGCAAATTGCGGGGAACCAGGAGGGCGTGGCGGGTAGGCACCTATGTAGGCACAACCAACTCATGGTGGTAAGAAGTTTGACACCCAGCCCAGGTCCCTCGGCCCTTCCTGGAATCGGTTATAGCAATTCTAGGTGCTTATATTAAGGAAACAAGGCTTCTGGGGATCCGTGGGGCAAAATGCTGGGAACCAGGAGGGCGTGGCGGGTAGGCACCCATGTACGCACAACCACCTCATGGTGGTAAGAAGTTTGACACCCGGCCCAGGTCCCTCGGCCCTTCCTGGAATTCGCTATAGCAATTCTAGGTGCTTATATTAAGTAAACAAGGCTTCTGGGGATCCGTGGGGCAAAATGCTGGGAACCAGGAGGGCGTGGCGGGTAGGCACCCATGTACGCACAACCAACTCATGGTGGTAAGAAGTTTGACACCCAGCCCAGGTCCCTCGGCATTTCCTGGAATCCGCTAGAGCAATTCTAGGTGCTTATATTAAGGAAATAAGGCCTCTGGGGACCGTGGGGCAAATTGCGGGGAACCAGGAGGGCGTGGCGGGTAGGCACCTATGTACGCACAACCACCTCATGGTGGTAAGAAGTCTGACACCCAGCCCAGGTCCCTCGGCCCTTCCTGGAATCCGCTAGAGCAATTCTAAGTGCTTATATTAATGGAATTAAAGCCTCTGGGGATCCGTGGGGCAAATTGCGGGGAACCAGGAGGGCGTGGCGGGTAGGCACCCATGTACGCACAACCACCTCATGGTGGTAAGAAATCTGACACCCGGCCCAGGTCCCTCGGCCCTTCCTGGAATCCGCTAGAGCAATTCTAAGTGCTTATATTAAGGAATTAAAGCCTCTGGGGATCCGTGGGGCAAAATGCGGGGAACCAGGAGGGCGTGGCGGGTAGGCACCCATGTACGCACAACCACCTCATGGTGGTAAGAAGTTTGACACCCGGCCCAGGTCCCTCGGCATTTCCTGGAATCTGCTAGAGCAATTCTAGGTGCTTATATTAAGGAAATAAGGCCTCTGGGGACCGTAGGGCAAATTGCGGGGAACCAGGAGGGCGTGGTGGGTAGGCACCCATGTACGCACAACCACCTCATGGTGGTAAGAAGTCTGACACCCAGCCCAGGTCCCTCGGCCCTTCCTGGAATCCGCTAGAGCAATTCTAAGTGCTTATATTAAGGAATTAAAGCCTCTGGGGATCCGTGGGGCAAAATGCGGGGAACCAGGAAGGCGTGGCGGGTAGGCACCAATGTACGCACAACCACCTCATGGTGGTAAGAAGTTTGACACCCGGCCCAGGTCCCTCGGCCCTTCCTGGAATTCGCTATAGCAATTTTAGGTGCTTATATTAAGGAAATAAGGCCTCTGGGGACCGTGGGGCAAATTGCGGGGAACCAGGAGGGCGTGGCGGGTAGGCACCCATGTACGCACAACCACCTCATGGTGGTAAGAAGTCTGACACCCAGCCCAGGTCCCTCGGCCCTTCCTGGAATCCGCTAGAGCAATTCTAAGTGCTTATATTAAGGAATTAAAGCCTCTGGGGATCCGTGGGGCAAAATGCGGGGAACCAGGAGGGCGTGGCGGGTAGGCACCCATGTACGCACAACCACCTCATGGTGGTAAGAAGTTTGACACCCGGCCCAGGTCCCTTGTCCCTTCCTGGAATCCGCTATAGCAATTCTAGGTACTTATAATAAGGAATTAAGGCCTCTGGGGATCCGGGGGGCAAAATGTGGGGAACGAGAAGGGCGTGGCGGGTAGGCACCCATGTACGCACAACCACCTCATGGTGGTAAGAAGTTTGACACCCGGCCCAGGTCCCTCGGCATTTCCTGGAATCCGCTAGAGCAATTCTAGGTGCTTATATTAAGGAAATAAGGCCTCTGGGGATCCATGGGGCAAATTGCGGGGAACCAGGAGGGCGTGGCGGGTAGGCACCTATGTACGCACAACCAACTCATGGTGGTAAGAAGTTTGACGCCCAGCCTAGGTCCCTCGGCCCTTCCTGGAATCGGTTATAGCAATTCTAGGTGCTTATATTAAGGAAACAAGGCTTCTGGGGATCCGTGGGGCAAAATGCGGGGAACCAGGAGGGCGTGGCGGGTAGGCACCCATGTACGCACAACCACCTCATGGTGGTAAGAAGTTTGACACCCGGCCCAGGTCCCTCGGCCCTTCCTGTAATTCGCTATAGCAATTCTAGGTGCTTATATTAAGGAAATAAGGCCTCTGGGGACCGTGGAGCAAATTGCGGGTAACCAGGAGGGCGTGGCGGGTAGGCACCCATGTACGCACAACCACCTCATGGTGGTAAGATGTCTGACACCCAGCCCAGGTCCCTCTGCCCTTCCTGGAATCCGCTAGAGCAATTCTAAGTGCTTATATTAAGGAATTAAAGCCTCTGGGGGTCCGTGGGGCAAAATGCGGGGAACCAGGAGGGCGCGGCGGGTAGACACCCATGTACGCACAACCACCTCATGGTGGTAAGAAGTTTGACACCCGGCTCAGGTCCCTCGGCATTTCTTGGAATCCGCTAGAGCATTTCTAGGTGCTTATATTAAGGAAACAATGCTTCTGGGGATCCGTGGGGCAAAATGCGGGGAACCAGGAGGGCGTGGCGGGTAGGCACCAATGTACGCACAACCACCTCATGGTGGTAAGAAGTTTGACACCCGGCCCAGGTCCCTCGGCCCTTCCTGGAATTCGCTATAGCAATTTTAGGTGCTTATATTAAGGAAATAAGGCCTCTGGGGACCGTGGGGCAAATTGCGGGAAACCAGGAGGGCGTGACGGGTAGGCACCCATGTACGCACAACCACCTCATGGTGCTAAGAAGTCTGACACCCAGCCCAGGTCCCTCGGCCCTTCCTGGAATCCGCTAGAGCAATTCTAAGTGCTTATATTAAGGAATTAAAGCCTCTGGGGATCCGTGGGGCAAAATGCGGGAAACCAGGAGGGCGTGGCGGGTAGGCACCCATGTACGCACAACCACCTCATGGTGGTAAGAAGTCTGACACCCGGCCCAGGTCCCTCGGCATTTCCTGGAATCCGCTATAGCAATTCTAGGTGCTTATATTAAGGAAATAAGGCCTCTGGGGACCGTGGGGCAAATTGCGGGGAACCAGGAGGGCGTGGTGGGTAGGCACCCATGTACGCACAACCACCTCATGGTGGTAAGAAGTCTGACACCCAGCCCAGGTCCCTCGGCCCTTCCTGGAATCCGCTAGAGCAATTCTAAGTGCTTATATTAAGGAATTAAAGCCTCTGGGGATCCGTGGGGCAAAATGCGGGGAACCAGGAGGGCGTGGCGGGTAGGCACCAATGTACGCACAACCACCTCATGGTGGTAAGAAGTTTGACACCCGGCCCAGGTCCCTCGGCCCTTCCTGGAATTCGCTATAGCAATGTTAGGTGCTTATATTAAGGAAATAAGGCCTCTGGGGACCGTGGGGCCAATTGCGGGGAACCAGGAGGGCGTGGCGGGTAGGCACCCATGTACGCACAACCACCTCATGGTGGTAAGAAGTTTGACACCCGGCCCAGGTCCCTCGGCCCTTCCTGGAATTCGCTATAGCAATTCTAGGTGCTTATATTAAGGAAATAAGGCCTCTGGGGCCGTGGGGCAAATTGCGGGGAACCAGGAGGGCGTGGCGGGTAGGCACCCATGTACGCACAACCACCTCATGGTGGTAAGAAGTTTGACACCCGGCCCAGGTCCCTCGGCATTTCCTGGAATCCGCTAGAGCAATTCTAGGTGCTTATATTAAGGAAATAAGGCCTCTGGGGACCGTGGGGCAAATTGCGGGGAACCAGGAGGGCGTGGCGGGTAGGCACCCATGTACGCACAACCACCTCATGGTGGTAAGAAGTCTGACACCCAGCCCAGGTCCCTCGGCCCTTCCTGGAATCCGCTAGAGCAATTCTAAGTGCTTATATTAAGGAATTAAAGCCTCTGGGGATCCGTGGGGCAAAATGCGGGGAACCAGGAGGGCGTGGCGGGTAGGCACCCATGTACGCACAACCACCTCATGGTGGTAAGAAGTTTGACACCCGGCCCAGGTCCCTCGGCCCTTCCTGGAATTCGCTATAGCAATTTTAGGTGCTTATATTAAGGAAATAAGGCCTCTGGGGACCGTGGGGCCAATTGCGGGGAACCAGGAGGGCGTGGCGGGTAGGCACCCATGTACGCACAACCACCTCATGGTGGTAAGAAGTCTGACACCCAGCCCAGGTCCCTCGGCCCTTCCTGGAATCCGCTAGAGCAATTCTAAGTGCTTATATTAAGGAATTAAAGCCTCTGGGGATCCGTGGGGCAAAATGCGGGGAACCAGGAGGGCGTGGCGGGTAGGCACCCATGTACGCACAACCACCTCATGGTGGTAAGAAGTTTGACACCCGGCCCAGGTCCCTCGGCCTTTCCTGGAATTCGCTATAGCAATTCTAGGTGCTTGTAATAAGGAATTAAGGCCTCTGGGTGTCCGTGGGGCAAAATGCGGGGAACCAGGAGGGCGTGGCTGGTAGGCACCCATGTACGCACAACCACCTCATGGTGGTAAGAAGTTTGACACCCGGCCCAGGTCCCTCGGCCCTTCCTGGAATTCGCTATAGCAATTCTAGGTGCTTATAATAAGGAATTAAGGCCTCTGGGGGTCCGTGGGGCAAAATGCGGGGAACCAGGAGGGCGTGGCGGGTAGGCACCAATGTACGCACAACCACCTCATGGTGGTAAGAAGTTTGACACCCGGCCCAGGTCCCTCGGCCCTTCCTGGAATCCGCTATAGCAATTCTAGGTGCTTATAATAAGGAATTAAGGCCTCTGGGGATCCGTGGGGCAAAATGCGGGGAACCAGGAGGGCGTGGCGGGTAGGCACCCATGTACGCACAACCACCTCATGGTGGTAAGAAGTTTGACACCCGGCCCAGGTCCCTCGGCATTTCCTGGAATCCGCTAGAGCAATTCTAGGTGCTTATATTAAGGAAATAAGGCCTCTGAGGACCGTGGGGCAAATTGCGGGGAACCAGGAGGGCGTGGCGGGTAGGCACCCATGTACGCACAACCACCTCATGGTGGTAAGAAGTCTGACACCCGGCCCAGGTCCCTCGGCCCTTCCTGGAATCCGCTAGAGCAATTCTAAGTGCTTATATTAAGGAATTAAAGCCTCTGGGGATCCGTGGGGCAAAATGCGGGGAACCAGGAGGGCGTGGCGGGTAGGCACCAATGTACGCACAACCACCTCATGGTGGTAAGAAGTTTGACACCCGGCCCAGGTCCCTCGGCCCTTCCTGGAATTCGCTATAGCAATTTTAGGTGCTTATATTAAGGAAATAAGGCCTCTGGGGACCGTGGGGCCAATTGCGGGGAACCAGGAGGGCGTGGCGGGTAGGCACCCATGTACGCACAACCACCTCATGGTGGTAAGAAGTCTGACACCCAGCCCAGGTCCCTCGGCCCTTCCTGGAATCCGCTAGAGCAATTCTAAGTGCTTATATTAAGGAATTAAAGCCTCTGGGAATCCGTGGGGCAAAATGCGGGGAACCAGGAGGGCGTGGCGGGTAGGCACCCATGTACGCACAACCACCTCATGGTGGTAAGAAGTTTGACACCCGGCCCAGGTCCCTCGGCCCTTCCTGGAATTCGCTATAGCAATTCTAGGTGCTTGTAATAAGGAATTAAGGCCTCTGGGTGTCCGTGGGGCAAAATGCGGGGAACCAGGAGGGCGTGGCTGGTAGGCACCCATGTACGCACAACCACCTCATGGTGGTAAGAAGTTTGACACCCGGCCCAGGTCCCTCGGCCCTTCCTGGAATTCGCTATAGCAATTCTAGGTGCTTATAATAAGGAAATAAGGCCTCTGGGGACCGTGGCGCAAATTGCGGGGAACCAGGAGGGCGTGACGGGTAGGCACCCATGTACGCACAACCACCTCATGGTGCTAAGAAGTCTGACACCCAGCCCAGGTCCCTCGGCCCTTCCTGGAATCCGCTAGAGCAATTCTAAGTGCTTATATTAAGGAATTAAAGCCTCTGGGGATCCGTGGGGCAAAATGCGGGGAACCAGGAGGGCGTGGCGGGTAGGCACCCATGTACGCACAACCACCTCATGGTGGTAAGAAGTCTGACACCCGGCCCAGGTCCCTCGGCCCTTCCTGGAATCCGCTAGAGCAATTCTAGGTGCTTATAATAAGGAATTAAGGCCTCTGGGGTCCGTGGGGCAAAATGCGGGGAACCAGGAGGGCGTGGCGGGTAGGCACCCATGTACGCACAACCACCTCATGGTGGTAAGAAGTTTGACACCCAGCCCAGGTCCCTCGGCCCTTCCTGGAATCGGTTATAGCAATTCTAGGTGCTTATATTAAGGAAACAAGGCTTCTGGGGATCCGTGGGGCAAAATGCGGGGAACCAGGAGGGCGTGGCGGGTAGGCACCCATGTACGCACAACCACCTCATGGTGGTAAGAAGTTTGACACCCGGCCCAGGTCCCTCGGCCCTTCCTGGAATTCGCTATAGCAATTCTAGGTGCTTATATTAAGGAAATAAGGCCTCTGGGGACCGTGGGGCAAATTGCGGGTAACCAGGAGGGCGTGGCGGGTAGGCACCCATGTACGCACAACCACCTCATGGTGGTAAGAAGTCTGACACCCAGCCCAGGTCCCTCTGCCCTTCCTGGAATCCGCTAGAGCAATTCTAAGTGCTTATATTAAGGAATTAAAGCCTCTGGGGGTCGGTGGGGCAAATTGCGGGGAACCAGGAGGGCGTGGCGGGTAGGCACCTATGTACGCACAACCAACTCATGGTGGTAAGAAGTTTGACACAAAGCCCAGGTCCCTCGGCCCTTCCTGGAATCGGTTATAGCAATTCTAGGTGCTTATATTAAGGAAACAAGGCTTCTGGGGATCCGTGGGGCAAAATGCGGGGAACCAGGAGGGCGTGGCGGGTAGGCACCCATGTACGCACAACCACCTCATGGTGGTAAGAAGTTTGACACCCGGCCCAGGTCCCTCGGCCCTTCCTGGAATTCGCTATAGCATTTCTAGGTGCTTATATTAAGTAAACAAGGCTTCTGGGGATCCGTGGGGCAAAATGCGGGGAACCAGGAGGGCGTGGCGGGTAGGCACCCATGTACGCACAACCAACTCATGGTGGTAAGAAGTTTGACACCCAGCCCAGGTCCCTCGGCATTTCCTGGAATCCGCTAGAGCAATTCTAGGTGCTTATATTAAGGAAATAAGGCCTCTGGGGACCGTGGGGCAAATTGCGGGGAACCAGGAGGGCGTGGCGGGTAGGCACCTATGTACGCACAACCACCTCATGGTGGTAAGAAGTCTGACACCCAGCCCAGGTCCCTCGGCCCTTCCTGGAATCCGCTAGAGCAATTCTAAGTGCTTATATTAATGGAATTAAAGCCTCTGGGGATCCGTGGGGCAAATTGCGGGGAACCAGGAGGGCGTGGCGGGTAGGCACCCATGTACGCACAACCACCTCATGGTGGTAAGAAGTCTGACACCCAGCCCAGGTCCCTCGGCCCTTCCTGGAATCCGCTAGAGCAATTCTAAGTGCTTATATTAAGGAATTAAAGCCTCTGGGGATCCGTGGGGCAAAATGCGGGGAACCAGGAGGGCGTGGCGGGTAGGCACCCATGTACGCACAACCACCTCATGGTGGTAAGAAGTTTGACACCCGGCCCAGGTCCCTCGGCATTTCCTGGAATCCGCTAGAGCAATTCTAGGTGCTTATATTAAGGAAATAAGGCCTCTGGGGACCGTGGGGCAAATTGCGAGGAACCAGGAGGGCGTGGTGGGTAGGCACCCATGTACGCACAACCACCTCATGGTGGTAAGAAGTCTGACACCCAGCCCAGGTCCCTCGGCCCTTCCTGGAATCCGCTAGAGCAATTCTAAGTGCTTATATTAAGGAATTAAAGCCTCTGGGGATCCGTGGGGCAAAATGCGGGGAACCAGGAGGGCGTGGCGGGTAGGCACCAATGTACGCACAACCACCTCATGGTGGTAAGAAGTTTGACACCCGGCCCAGGTCCCTCGGCCCTTCCTGGAATTCGCTATAGCAATTTTAGGTGCTTATATTAAGGAAATAAGGCCTCTGGGGACCGTGCGGCAAATTGCGGGGAACCAGGAGGGCGTGGCGGGTAGGCACCCATGTACGCACAACCACCTCATGGTGGTAAGAAGTCTGACACCCAGCCCAGGTCCCTCGGCCCTTCCTGGAATCCGCTAGAGCAATTCTAAGTGCTTATATTAAGGAATTAAAGCCTCTGGGGATCCGTGGGGCAAAATGCGGGGAACCAGGAGGGCGTGGCGGGTAGGCACCAATGTACGCACAACCACCTCATGGTGGTAAGAAGTTTGACACCCGGCCCAGGTCCCTCGGCCCTTCCTGGAATCCGCTATAGCAATTCTAGGTACTTATAATAAGGAATTAAGGCCTCTGGGGATCCGGGGGGCAAAATGTGGGGAACGAGAAGGGCGTGGCGGGTAGGCACCCATGTACGCACAACCACCTCATGGTGGTAAGAAGTTTGACACCCGGCCCAGGTCCCTCGGCTCTTCCTGGAATCCGTTATAGCAATTCTAGGTGCTTATAATAAGGAATTAAGGCCTCTGGGGGTCCGTGGGGCAAAATGCGGGGAACCAGGAGGGCGTGGCGGGTAGGCACCCATGTACGCACAACCACCTCATGGTGGTAAGAAGTTTGACACCCGGCCCAGGTCCCTCGGCATTTCCTGGAATCCGCTAGAGCAATTCTAGGTGCTTATATTAAGGAAATAAGGCCTCTGGGGATCCATGGGGCAAATTGCGGGGAACCAGGAGGGCGTGGCGGGTAGGCACCTATGTACGCACAACCAACTCATGGTGGTAAGAAGTTTGACACCCAGCCTAGGTCCCTCGGCCCTTCCTGGAATCGGTTATAGCAATTCTAGGTGCTTATATTAAGTAAACAAGGCTTCTGGGGATCCGTGGGGCAAAATGCGGGGAACCAGGAGGGCGTGGCGGGTAGGCACCCATGTACGCACAACCAACTCATGGTGGTAAGAAGTTTGACACCCAGCCCAGGTCCCTCGGCATTTCCTGGAATCCGCTAGAGCAATTCTAAGTGCTTATATTAAGGAAATAAGGCCTCTGGGGACCGTGGGGCAAATTGCGGGGAACCAGGAGGGCGTGGCGGGTAGGCACCTATGTACGCACAACCACCTCATGGTGGTAAGAAGTCTGACACCCAGCCCAGGTCCCTCAGCCCTTCCTGGAATCCGCTAGAGCAATTCTAAGTGCTTATATTAATGGAATTAAAGCCTCTGGGGATCCGTGGGGCAAATTGCGGGGAACCAGGAGGGCGTGGCGGGTAGGCACCCATGTACGCACAACCACCTCATGGTGGTAAGAAGTCTGACACCCAGCCCAGGTCCCTCTGCCCTTCCTGGAATCCGCTAGAGCAATTCTAAGTGCTTATATTAAGGAATTAAAGCCTCTGGGGGTCCGTGGGGCAAAATGCGGGGAACCAGGAGGGCGCGGCGGGTAGACACCCATGTACGCACAACCACCTCATGGTGGTAAGAAGTTTGACACCCGGCCCAGGTCCCTCGGCCCTTCCTGGAATTCGCTATAGCAATTCTAGGTGCTTATATTAAGGAAATAAGGCCTCTGGGGACCGTGGGGCAAATTGCGGGGAACCAGGAGGCCGTGGCGGGTAGGCACCCATGTACGCACAACCACCTCATGGTGGTAAGAAGTTTGACACCCGGCCCAGGTCCCTCGGCCCTTCCTGGAATTCGCTATAGCAATTCTAGGTGCTTATATTAAGGAAATAAGGCCTCTGGGGACCGTGGGGCAAATTGCGGGGAACCAGGAGGGCGTGGCGGGTAGGTACCCATGTACGCACAACCACCTCATGGTGGTAAGAAGTTTGACACCCGGCCCAGGTCCCTCGGCATTTCCTGGAATCCGCTAGAGCAATTCTAGGTGCTTATATTAAGGAAATAAGGCCTCTGGGGATCCATGGGGCAAATTGCGGGGAACCAGGAGGGCGTGGCGGGTAGGCACCTATGTAGGCACAACCAACTCATGGTGGTAAGAAGTTTGACACCCAGCCCAGGTCCCTCGGCCCTTCCTGGAATCGGTTATAGCAATTCTAGGTGCTTATATTAAGGAAACAAGGCTTCTGGGGATCCGTGGGGCAAAATGCTGGGAACCAGGAGGGCGTGGCGGGTAGGCACCCATGTACGCACAACCACCTCATGGTGGTAAGAAGTTTGACACCCGGCCCAGGTCCCTCGGCCCTTCCTGGAATTCGCTATAGCAATTCTAGGTGCTTATATTAAGTAAACAAGGCTTCTGGGGATCCGTGGGGCAAAATGCTGGGAACCAGGAGGGCGTGGCGGGTAGGCACCCATGTACGCACAACCAACTCATGGTGGTAAGAAGTTTGACACCCAGCCCAGGTCCCTCGGCATTTCCTGGAATCCGCTAGAGCAATTCTAGGTGCTTATATTAAGGAAATAAGGCCTCTGGGGACCGTGGGGCAAATTGCGGGGAACCAGGAGGGCGTGGCGGGTAGGCACCTATGTACGCACAACCACCTCATGGTGGTAAGAAGTCTGACACCCAGCCCAGGTCCCTCGGCCCTTCCTGGAATCCGCTAGAGCAATTCTAAGTGCTTATATTAATGGAATTAAAGCCTCTGGGGATCCGTGGGGCAAATTGCGGGGAACCAGGAGGGCGTGGCGGGTAGGCACCCATGTACGCACAACCACCTCATGGTGGTAAGAAATCTGACACCCGGCCCAGGTCCCTCGGCCCTTCCTGGAATCCGCTAGAGCAATTCTAAGTGCTTATATTAAGGAATTAAAGCCTCTGGGGATCCGTGGGGCAAAATGCGGGGAACCAGGAGGGCGTGGCGGGTAGGCACCCATGTACGCACAACCACCTCATGGTGGTAAGAAGTTTGACACCCGGCCCAGGTCCCTCGGCATTTCCTGGAATCTGCTAGAGCAATTCTAGGTGCTTATATTAAGGAAATAAGGCCTCTGGGGACCGTGGGGCAAATTGCGGGGAACCAGGAGGGCGTGTTGGGTAGGCACCCATGTACGCACAACCACCTCATGGTGGTAAGAAGTCTGACACCCAGCCCAGGTCCCTCGGCCCTTCCTGGAATCCGCTAGAGCAATTCTAAGTGCTTATATTAAGGAATTAAAGCCTCTGGGGATCCGTGGGGCAAAATGCGGGGAACCAGGAAGGCGTGGCGGGTAGGCACCAATGTACGCACAACCACCTCATGGTGGTAAGAAGTTTGACACCCGGCCCAGGTCCCTCGGCCCTTCCTGGAATTCGCTATAGCAATTTTAGGTGCTTATATTAAGGAAATAAGGCCTCTGGGGACCGTGGGGCAAATTGCGGGGAACCAGGAGGGCGTGGCGGGTAGGCACCCATGTACGCACAACCACCTCATGGTGGTAAGAAGTCTGACACCCAGCCCAGGTCCCTCGGCCCTTCCTGGAATCCGCTAGAGCAATTCTAAGTGCTTATATTAAGGAATTAAAGCCTCTGGGGATCCGTGGGGCAAAATGCGGGGAACCAGGAGGGCGTGGCGGGTAGGCACCCATGTACGCACAACCACCTCATGGTGGTAAGAAGTTTGACACCCGGCCCAGGTCCCTTGTCCCTTCCTGGAATCCGCTATAGCAATTCTAGGTACTTATAATAAGGAATTAAGGCCTCTGGGGATCCGGGGGGCAAAATGTGGGGAACGAGAAGGGCGTGGCGGGTAGGCACCCATGTACGCACAACCACCTCATGGTGGTAAGAAGTTTGACACCCGGCCCAGGTCCCTCGGCATTTCCTGGAATCCGCTAGAGCAATTCTAGGTGCTTATATTAAGGAAATAAGGCCTCTGGGGATCCATGGGGCAAATTGCGGGGAACCAGGAGGGCGTGGCGGGTAGGCACCTATGTACGCACAACCAACTCATGGTGGTAAGAAGTTTGACGCCCAGCCTAGGTCCCTCGGCCCTTCCTGGAATCGGTTATAGCAATTCTAGGTGCTTATATTAAGGAAACAAGGCTTCTGGGGATCCGTGGGGCAAAATGCGGGGAACCAGGAGGGCGTGGCGGGTAGGCACCCATGTACGCACAACCACCTCATGGTGGTAAGAAGTTTGACACCCGGCCCAGGTCCCTCGGCCCTTCCTGTAATTCGCTATAGCAATTCTAGGTGCTTATATTAAGGAAATAAGGCCTCTGGGGACCGTGGAGCAAATTGCGGGTAACCAGGAGGGCGTGGCGGGTAGGCACCCATGTACGCACAACCACCTCATGGTGGTAAGATGTCTGACACCCAGCCCAGGTCCCTCTGCCCTTCCTGGAATCCGCTAGAGCAATTCTAAGTGCTTATATTAAGGAATTAAAGCCTCTGGGGGTCCGTGGGGCAAAATGCGGGGAACCAGGAGGGCGCGGCGGGTAGACACCCATGTACGCACAACCACCTCATGGTGGTAAGAAGTTTGACACCCGGCTCAGGTCCCTCGGCATTTCTTGGAATCCGCTAGAGCATTTCTAGGTGCTTATATTAAGGAAACAATGCTTCTGGGGATCCGTGGGGCAAAATGCGGGGAACCAGGAGGGCGTGGCGGGTAGGCACCCATGTACGCACAACCACCTCATGGTGGTAAGAAGTCTGACACCCAGCCCAGGTCCCTCGGCCCTTCCTGGAATCCGCTAGAGCAATTCTAAGTGCTTATATTAAGGAATTAAAGCCTCTGGGGATCCGTGGGGCAAAATGCGGGGAACCAGGAGGGCGTGGCGGGTAGGCACCAATGTACGCACAACCACCTCATGGTGGTAAGAAGTTTGACACCCGGCCCAGGTCCCTCGGCCCTTCCTGGAATTCGCTATAGCAATTTTAGGTGCTTATATTAAGGAAATAAGGCCTCTGGGGACCGTGGGGCAAATTGCGGGAAACCAGGAGGGCGTGACGGGTAGGCACCCATGTACGCACAACCACCTCATGGTGCTAAGAAGTCTGACACCCAGCCCAGGTCCCTCGGCCCTTCCTGGAATCCGCTAGAGCAATTCTAAGTGCTTATATTAAGGAATTAAAGCCTCTGGGGATCCGTGGGGCAAAATGCGGGAAACCAGGAGGGCGTGGCGGGTAGGCACCCATGTACGCACAACCACCTCATGGTGGTAAGAAGTCTGACACCCGGCCCAGGTCCCTCGGCATTTCCTGGAATCCGCTATAGCAATTCTAGGTGCTTATATTAAGGAAATAAGGCCTCTGGGGACCGTGGGGCAAATTGCGGGGAACCAGGAGGGCGTGGTGGGTAGGCACCCATGTACGCACAACCACCTCATGGTGGTAAGAAGTCTGACACCCAGCCCAGGTCCCTCGGCCCTTCCTGGAATCCGCTAGAGCAATTCTAAGTGCTTATATTAAGGAATTAAAGCCTCTGGGGATCCGTGGGGCAAAATGCGGGGAACCAGGAGGCCGTGGCGGGTAGGCACCCATGTACGCACAACCACCTCATGGTGGTAAGAAGTTTGACACCCGGCCCAGGTCCCTCGGCCCTTCCTGGAATTCGCTATAGCAATTCTAGGTGCTTATATTAAGGAAATAAGGCCTCTGGGGACCGTGGGGCAAATTGCGGGGAACCAGGAGGGCGTGGCGGGTAGGTACCCATGTACGCACAACCACCTCATGGTGGTAAGAAGTTTGACACCCGGCCCAGGTCCCTCGGCATTTCCTGGAATCCGCTAGAGCAATTCTAGGTGCTTATATTAAGGAAATAAGGCCTCTGGGGATCCATGGGGCAAATTGCGGGGAACCAGGAGGGCGTGGCGGGTAGGCACCTATGTAGGCACAACCAACTCATGGTGGTAAGAAGTTTGACACCCAGCCCAGGTCCCTCGGCCCTTCCTGGAATCGGTTATAGCAATTCTAGGTGCTTATATTAAGGAAACAAGGCTTCTGGGGATCCGTGGGGCAAAATGCTGGGAACCAGGAGGGCGTGGCGGGTAGGCACCCATGTACGCACAACCACCTCATGGTGGTAAGAAGTTTGACACCCGGCCCAGGTCCCTCGGCCCTTCCTGGAATTCGCTATAGCAATTCTAGGTGCTTATATTAAGTAAACAAGGCTTCTGGGGATCCGTGGGGCAAAATGCTGGGAACCAGGAGGGCGTGGCGGGTAGGCACCCATGTACGCACAACCAACTCATGGTGGTAAGAAGTTTGACACCCAGCCCAGGTCCCTCGGCATTTCCTGGAATCCGCTAGAGCAATTCTAGGTGCTTATATTAAGGAAATAAGGCCTCTGGGGACCGTGGGGCAAATTGCGGGGAACCAGGAGGGCGTGGCGGGTAGGCACCTATGTACGCACAACCACCTCATGGTGGTAAGAAGTCTGACACCCAGCCCAGGTCCCTCGGCCCTTCCTGGAATCCGCTAGAGCAATTCTAAGTGCTTATATTAATGGAATTAAAGCCTCTGGGGATCCGTGGGGCAAATTGCGGGGAACCAGGAGGGCGTGGCGGGTAGGCACCCATGTACGCACAACCACCTCATGGTGGTAAGAAATCTGACACCCGGCCCAGGTCCCTCGGCCCTTCCTGGAATCCGCTAGAGCAATTCTAAGTGCTTATATTAAGGAATTAAAGCCTCTGGGGATCCGTGGGGCAAAATGCGGGGAACCAGGAGGGCGTGGCGGGTAGGCACCCATGTACGCACAACCACCTCATGGTGGTAAGAAGTTTGACACCCGGCCCAGGTCCCTCGGCATTTCCTGGAATCTGCTAGAGCAATTCTAGGTGCTTATATTAAGGAAATAAGGCCTCTGGGGACCGTAGGGCAAATTGCGGGGAACCAGGAGGGCGTGGTGGGTAGGCACCCATGTACGCACAACCACCTCATGGTGGTAAGAAGTCTGACACCCAGCCCAGGTCCCTCGGCCCTTCCTGGAATCCGCTAGAGCAATTCTAAGTGCTTATATTAAGGAATTAAAGCCTCTGGGGATCCGTGGGGCAAAATGCGGGGAACCAGGAAGGCGTGGCGGGTAGGCACCAATGTACGCACAACCACCTCATGGTGGTAAGAAGTTTGACACCCGGCCCAGGTCCCTCGGCCCTTCCTGGAATTCGCTATAGCAATTTTAGGTGCTTATATTAAGGAAATAAGGCCTCTGGGGACCGTGGGGCAAATTGCGGGGAACCAGGAGGGCGTGGCGGGTAGGCACCCATGTACGCACAACCACCTCATGGTGGTAAGAAGTCTGACACCCAGCCCAGGTCCCTCGGCCCTTCCTGGAATCCGCTAGAGCAATTCTAAGTGCTTATATTAAGGAATTAAAGCCTCTGGGGATCCGTGGGGCAAAATGCGGGGAACCAGGAGGGCGTGGCGGGTAGGCACCCATGTACGCACAACCACCTCATGGTGGTAAGAAGTTTGACACCCGGCCCAGGTCCCTTGTCCCTTCCTGGAATCCGCTATAGCAATTCTAGGTACTTATAATAAGGAATTAAGGCCTCTGGGGATCCGGGGGGCAAAATGTGGGGAACGAGAAGGGCGTGGCGGGTAGGCACCCATGTACGCACAACCACCTCATGGTGGTAAGAAGTTTGACACCCGGCCCAGGTCCCTCGGCATTTCCTGGAATCCGCTAGAGCAATTCTAGGTGCTTATATTAAGGAAATAAGGCCTCTGGGGATCCATGGGGCAAATTGCGGGGAACCAGGAGGGCGTGGCGGGTAGGCACCTATGTACGCACAACCAACTCATGGTGGTAAGAAGTTTGACGCCCAGCCTA
Source organism: Candelabrum cocksii (assembly GCA_963930725.1). Taxonomy (NCBI): domain Eukaryota; kingdom Metazoa; phylum Cnidaria; class Hydrozoa; order Anthoathecata; family Candelabridae; genus Candelabrum; species Candelabrum cocksii. The sequence goes on along the minus strand of OZ005671.1, from coordinate 8,807,460 downwards.
GGTCCCTCGGCCCTTCCTGGAATCGGTTATAGCAATTCTAGGTGCTTATATTAAGGAAACAAGGCTTCTGGGGATCCGTGGGGCAAAATGCGGGGAACCAGGAGGGCGTGGCGGGTAGGCACCCATGTACGCACAACCACCTCATGGTGGTAAGAAGTTTGACACCCGGCCCAGGTCCCTCGGCCCTTCCTGTAATTCGCTATAGCAATTCTAGGTGCTTATATTAAGGAAATAAGGCCTCTGGGGACCGTGGAGCAAATTGCGGGTAACCAGGAGGGCGTGGCGGGTAGGCACCCATGTACGCACAACCACCTCATGGTGGTAAGATGTCTGACACCCAGCCCAGGTCCCTCTGCCCTTCCTGGAATCCGCTAGAGCAATTCTAAGTGCTTATATTAAGGAATTAAAGCCTCTGGGGGTCCGTGGGGCAAAATGCGGGGAACCAGGAGGGCGCGGCGGGTAGACACCCATGTACGCACAACCACCTCATGGTGGTAAGAAGTTTGACACCCGGCTCAGGTCCCTCGGCATTTCTTGGAATCCGCTAGAGCATTTCTAGGTGCTTATATTAAGGAAACAATGCTTCTGGGGATCCGTGGGGCAAAATGCGGGGAACCAGGAGGGCGTGGCGGGTAGGCACCAATGTACGCACAACCACCTCATGGTGGTAAGAAGTTTGACACCCGGCCCAGGTCCCTCGGCCCTTCCTGGAATTCGCTATAGCAATTTTAGGTGCTTATATTAAGGAAATAAGGCCTCTGGGGACCGTGGGGCAAATTGCGGGAAACCAGGAGGGCGTGACGGGTAGGCACCCATGTACGCACAACCACCTCATGGTGCTAAGAAGTCTGACACCCAGCCCAGGTCCCTCGGCCCTTCCTGGAATCCGCTAGAGCAATTCTAAGTGCTTATATTAAGGAATTAAAGCCTCTGGGGATCCGTGGGGCAAAATGCGGGAAACCAGGAGGGCGTGGCGGGTAGGCACCCATGTACGCACAACCACCTCATGGTGGTAAGAAGTCTGACACCCGGCCCAGGTCCCTCGGCATTTCCTGGAATCCGCTATAGCAATTCTAGGTGCTTATATTAAGGAAATAAGGCCTCTGGGGACCGTGGGGCAAATTGCGGGGAACCAGGAGGGCGTGGTGGGTAGGCACCCATGTACGCACAACCACCTCATGGTGGTAAGAAGTCTGACACCCAGCCCAGGTCCCTCGGCCCTTCCTGGAATCCGCTAGAGCAATTCTAAGTGCTTATATTAAGGAATTAAAGCCTCTGGGGATCCGTGGGGCAAAATGCGGGGAACCAGGAGGGCGTGGCGGGTAGGCACCAATGTACGCACAACCACCTCATGGTGGTAAGAAGTTTGACACCCGGCCCAGGTCCCTCGGCCCTTCCTGGAATTCGCTATAGCAATGTTAGGTGCTTATATTAAGGAAATAAGGCCTCTGGGGACCGTGGGGCCAATTGCGGGGAACCAGGAGGGCGTGGCGGGTAGGCACCCATGTACGCACAACCACCTCATGGTGGTAAGAAGTTTGACACCCGGCCCAGGTCCCTCGGCCCTTCCTGGAATTCGCTATAGCAATTCTAGGTGCTTATATTAAGGAAATAAGGCCTCTGGGGCCGTGGGGCAAATTGCGGGGAACCAGGAGGGCGTGGCGGGTAGGCACCCATGTACGCACAACCACCTCATGGTGGTAAGAAGTTTGACACCCGGCCCAGGTCCCTCGGCATTTCCTGGAATCCGCTAGAGCAATTCTAGGTGCTTATATTAAGGAAATAAGGCCTCTGGGGACCGTGGGGCAAATTGCGGGGAACCAGGAGGGCGTGGCGGGTAGGCACCCATGTACGCACAACCACCTCATGGTGGTAAGAAGTCTGACACCCAGCCCAGGTCCCTCGGCCCTTCCTGGAATCCGCTAGAGCAATTCTAAGTGCTTATATTAAGGAATTAAAGCCTCTGGGGATCCGTGGGGCAAAATGCGGGGAACCAGGAGGGCGTGGCGGGTAGGCACCCATGTACGCACAACCACCTCATGGTGGTAAGAAGTTTGACACCCGGCCCAGGTCCCTCGGCCCTTCCTGGAATTCGCTATAGCAATTTTAGGTGCTTATATTAAGGAAATAAGGCCTCTGGGGACCGTGGGGCCAATTGCGGGGAACCAGGAGGGCGTGGCGGGTAGGCACCCATGTACGCACAACCACCTCATGGTGGTAAGAAGTCTGACACCCAGCCCAGGTCCCTCGGCCCTTCCTGGAATCCGCTAGAGCAATTCTAAGTGCTTATATTAAGGAATTAAAGCCTCTGGGGATCCGTGGGGCAAAATGCGGGGAACCAGGAGGGCGTGGCGGGTAGGCACCCATGTACGCACAACCACCTCATGGTGGTAAGAAGTTTGACACCCGGCCCAGGTCCCTCGGCCTTTCCTGGAATTCGCTATAGCAATTCTAGGTGCTTGTAATAAGGAATTAAGGCCTCTGGGTGTCCGTGGGGCAAAATGCGGGGAACCAGGAGGGCGTGGCTGGTAGGCACCCATGTACGCACAACCACCTCATGGTGGTAAGAAGTTTGACACCCGGCCCAGGTCCCTCGGCCCTTCCTGGAATTCGCTATAGCAATTCTAGGTGCTTATAATAAGGAATTAAGGCCTCTGGGGGTCCGTGGGGCAAAATGCGGGGAACCAGGAGGGCGTGGCGGGTAGGCACCAATGTACGCACAACCACCTCATGGTGGTAAGAAGTTTGACACCCGGCCCAGGTCCCTCGGCCCTTCCTGGAATCCGCTATAGCAATTCTAGGTGCTTATAATAAGGAATTAAGGCCTCTGGGGATCCGTGGGGCAAAATGCGGGGAACCAGGAGGGCGTGGCGGGTAGGCACCCATGTACGCACAACCACCTCATGGTGGTAAGAAGTTTGACACCCGGCCCAGGTCCCTCGGCATTTCCTGGAATCCGCTAGAGCAATTCTAGGTGCTTATATTAAGGAAATAAGGCCTCTGAGGACCGTGGGGCAAATTGCGGGGAACCAGGAGGGCGTGGCGGGTAGGCACCCATGTACGCACAACCACCTCATGGTGGTAAGAAGTCTGACACCCGGCCCAGGTCCCTCGGCCCTTCCTGGAATCCGCTAGAGCAATTCTAAGTGCTTATATTAAGGAATTAAAGCCTCTGGGGATCCGTGGGGCAAAATGCGGGGAACCAGGAGGGCGTGGCGGGTAGGCACCAATGTACGCACAACCACCTCATGGTGGTAAGAAGTTTGACACCCGGCCCAGGTCCCTCGGCCCTTCCTGGAATTCGCTATAGCAATTTTAGGTGCTTATATTAAGGAAATAAGGCCTCTGGGGACCGTGGGGCCAATTGCGGGGAACCAGGAGGGCGTGGCGGGTAGGCACCCATGTACGCACAACCACCTCATGGTGGTAAGAAGTCTGACACCCAGCCCAGGTCCCTCGGCCCTTCCTGGAATCCGCTAGAGCAATTCTAAGTGCTTATATTAAGGAATTAAAGCCTCTGGGAATCCGTGGGGCAAAATGCGGGGAACCAGGAGGGCGTGGCGGGTAGGCACCCATGTACGCACAACCACCTCATGGTGGTAAGAAGTTTGACACCCGGCCCAGGTCCCTCGGCCCTTCCTGGAATTCGCTATAGCAATTCTAGGTGCTTGTAATAAGGAATTAAGGCCTCTGGGTGTCCGTGGGGCAAAATGCGGGGAACCAGGAGGGCGTGGCTGGTAGGCACCCATGTACGCACAACCACCTCATGGTGGTAAGAAGTTTGACACCCGGCCCAGGTCCCTCGGCCCTTCCTGGAATTCGCTATAGCAATTCTAGGTGCTTATAATAAGGAAATAAGGCCTCTGGGGACCGTGGCGCAAATTGCGGGGAACCAGGAGGGCGTGACGGGTAGGCACCCATGTACGCACAACCTCCTCATGGTGCTAAGAAGTCTGACACCCAGCCCAGGTCCCTCGGCCCTTCCTGGAATCCGCTAGAGCAATTCTAAGTGCTTATATTAAGGAATTAAAGCCTCTGGGGATCCGTGGGGCAAAATGCGGGGAACCAGGAGGGCGTGGCGGGTAGGCACCCATGTACGCACAACCACCTCATGGTGGTAAGAAGTCTGACACCCGGCCCAGGTCCCTCGGCCCTTCCTGGAATCCGCTAGAGCAATTCTAGGTGCTTATAATAAGGAATTAAGGCCTCTGGGGTCCGTGGGGCAAAATGCGGGGAACCAGGAGGGCGTGGCGGGTAGGCACCCATGTACGCACAACCACCTCATGGTGGTAAGAAGTTTGACACCCAGCCCAGGTCCCTCGGCCCTTCCTGGAATCGGTTATAGCAATTCTAGGTGCTTATATTAAGGAAACAAGGCTTCTGGGGATCCGTGGGGCAAAATGCGGGGAACCAGGAGGGCGTGGCGGGTAGGCACCCATGTACGCACAACCACCTCATGGTGGTAAGAAGTTTGACACCCGGCCCAGGTCCCTCGGCCCTTCCTGGAATTCGCTATAGCAATTCTAGGTGCTTATATTAAGGAAATAAGGCCTCTGGGGACCGTGGGGCAAATTGCGGGTAACCAGGAGGGCGTGGCGGGTAGGCACCCATGTACGCACAACCACCTCATGGTGGTAAGAAGTCTGACACCCAGCCCAGGTCCCTCTGCCCTTCCTGGAATCCGCTAGAGCAATTCTAAGTGCTTATATTAAGGAATTAAAGCCTCTGGGGGTCGGTGGGGCAAAATGCGGGGAACCAGGAGGGCGCGGCGGGTAGACACCCATGTACGCACAACCACCTCATGGTGGTAAGAAGTTTGACACCCGGCTCAGGTCCCTCGGCATTTCCTGGAATCCGCTACAGCATTTCTAGGTGCTTATATTAAGGAAACAAGGCTTCTGGGGATCCGTGGGGCAAAATGCGGGGAACCAGGAGGGCGTGGCGGGTAGGCACCCATGTACGCACAACCAACTCATGGTGGGAAGAAGTTTGACACCCAGCCCAGGTCCCTCGGCATTTCCTGGAATCCGCTAGAGCAATTCTAGGTGCTTATATTAAGGAAATAAGGCCTCTGGGGACCGTGGGGCAAATTGCGGGGAACCAGGAGGGCGTGGCGGGTAGGCACCCATGTACGCACAACCACCTCATGGTGGTAAGAAGTCTGACACCCAGCCCAGGTCCCTCGGCCCTTCCTGGAATCCGCTAGAGCAATTCTAAGTGCTTATATTAAGGAATTAAAGCCTCTGGGGATCCGTGGGGCAAAATGCGGGGAACCAGGAGGCGGTGGCGGGTAGGCACCCATGTACGCACAACCACCTCATGGTGGTAAGAAGTTTGACACCCGGCCCAGGTCTCTCGGCCCTTCCTGGAATTCGCTATAGCAATTCTAGGTGCTTATATTAAGGAAATAAGGCCTCTGGGGACCGTGGGGCAAATTGCGGGGAACCAGGAGGGCGTGGCGGGTAGGTACCCATGTACGCACAACCACCTCATGGTGGTAAGAAGTTTGACACCCGGCCCAGGTCCCTCGGCATTTCCTGGAATCCGCTAGAGCAATTCTAGGTGCTTATATTAAGGAAATAAAGCCTCTGGGGATCCATGGGGCAAATTGCGGGGAACCAGGAGGGCGTGGCGGGTAGGCACCTATGTACGCACAACCAACTCATGGTGGTAAGAAGTTTGACACAAAGCCCAGGTCCCTCGGCCCTTCCTGGAATCGGTTATAGCAATTCTAGGTGCTTATATTAAGGAAACAAGGCTTCTGGGGATCCGTGGGGCAAAATGCGGGGAACCAGGAGGGCGTGGCGGGTAGGCACCCATGTACGCACAACCACCTCATGGTGGTAAGAAGTTTGACACCCGGCCCAGGTCCCTCGGCCCTTCCTGGAATTCGCTATAGCATTTCTAGGTGCTTATATTAAGTAAACAAGGCTTCTGGGGATCCGTGGGGCAAAATGCGGGGAACCAGGAGGGCGTGGCGGGTAGGCACCCATGTACGCACAACCAACTCATGGTGGTAAGAAGTTTGACACCCAGCCCAGGTCCCTCGGCATTTCCTGGAATCCGCTAGAGCAATTCTAGGTGCTTATATTAAGGAAATAAGGCCTCTGGGGACCGTGGGGCAAATTGCGGGGAACCAGGAGGGCGTGGCGGGTAGGCACCTATGTACGCACAACCACCTCATGGTGGTAAGAAGTCTGACACCCAGCCCAGGTCCCTCGGCCCTTCCTGGAATCCGCTAGAGCAATTCTAAGTGCTTATATTAATGGAATTAAAGCCTCTGGGGATCCGTGGGGCAAATTGCGGGGAACCAGGAGGGCGTGGCGGGTAGGCACCCATGTACGCACAACCACCTCATGGTGGTAAGAAGTCTGACACCCAGCCCAGGTCCCTCGGCCCTTCCTGGAATCCGCTAGAGCAATTCTAAGTGCTTATATTAAGGAATTAAAGCCTCTGGGGATCCGTGGGGCAAAATGCGGGGAACCAGGAGGGCGTGGCGGGTAGGCACCCATGTACGCACAACCACCTCATGGTGGTAAGAAGTTTGACACCCGGCCCAGGTCCCTCGGCATTTCCTGGAATCCGCTAGAGCAATTCTAGGTGCTTATATTAAGGAAATAAGGCCTCTGGGGACCGTGGGGCAAATTGCGAGGAACCAGGAGGGCGTGGTGGGTAGGCACCCATGTACGCACAACCACCTCATGGTGGTAAGAAGTCTGACACCCAGCCCAGGTCCCTCGGCCCTTCCTGGAATCCGCTAGAGCAATTCTAAGTGCTTATATTAAGGAATTAAAGCCTCTGGGGATCCGTGGGGCAAAATGCGGGGAACCAGGAGGGCGTGGCGGGTAGGCACCAATGTACGCACAACCACCTCATGGTGGTAAGAAGTTTGACACCCGGCCCAGGTCCCTCGGCCCTTCCTGGAATTCGCTATAGCAATTTTAGGTGCTTATATTAAGGAAATAAGGCCTCTGGGGACCGTGCGGCAAATTGCGGGGAACCAGGAGGGCGTGGCGGGTAGGCACCCATGTACGCACAACCACCTCATGGTGGTAAGAAGTCTGACACCCAGCCCAGGTCCCTCGGCCCTTCCTGGAATCCGCTAGAGCAATTCTAAGTGCTTATATTAAGGAATTAAAGCCTCTGGGGATCCGTGGGGCAAAATGCGGGGAACCAGGAGGGCGTGGCGGGTAGGCACCAATGTACGCACAACCACCTCATGGTGGTAAGAAGTTTGACACCCGGCCCAGGTCCCTCGGCCCTTCCTGGAATCCGCTATAGCAATTCTAGGTACTTATAATAAGGAATTAAGGCCTCTGGGGATCCGGGGGGCAAAATGTGGGGAACGAGAAGGGCGTGGCGGGTAGGCACCCATGTACGCACAACCACCTCATGGTGGTAAGAAGTTTGACACCCGGCCCAGGTCCCTCGGCTCTTCCTGGAATCCGTTATAGCAATTCTAGGTGCTTATAATAAGGAATTAAGGCCTCTGGGGGTCCGTGGGGCAAAATGCGGGGAACCAGGAGGGCGTGGCGGGTAGGCACCCATGTACGCACAACCACCTCATGGTGGTAAGAAGTTTGACACCCGGCCCAGGTCCCTCGGCATTTCCTGGAATCCGCTAGAGCAATTCTAGGTGCTTATATTAAGGAAATAAGGCCTCTGGGGATCCATGGGGCAAATTGCGGGGAACCAGGAGGGCGTGGCGGGTAGGCACCTATGTACGCACAACCAACTCATGGTGGTAAGAAGTTTGACACCCAGCCTAGGTCCCTCGGCCCTTCCTGGAATCGGTTATAGCAATTCTAGGTGCTTATATTAAGTAAACAAGGCTTCTGGGGATCCGTGGGGCAAAATGCGGGGAACCAGGAGGGCGTGGCGGGTAGGCACCCATGTACGCACAACCAACTCATGGTGGTAAGAAGTTTGACACCCAGCCCAGGTCCCTCGGCATTTCCTGGAATCCGCTAGAGCAATTCTAAGTGCTTATATTAAGGAAATAAGGCCTCTGGGGACCGTGGGGCAAATTGCGGGGAACCAGGAGGGCGTGGCGGGTAGGCACCTATGTACGCACAACCACCTCATGGTGGTAAGAAGTCTGACACCCAGCCCAGGTCCCTCAGCCCTTCCTGGAATCCGCTAGAGCAATTCTAAGTGCTTATATTAATGGAATTAAAGCCTCTGGGGATCCGTGGGGCAAATTGCGGGGAACCAGGAGGGCGTGGCGGGTAGGCACCCATGTACGCACAACCACCTCATGGTGGTAAGAAGTCTGACACCCAGCCCAGGTCCCTCTGCCCTTCCTGGAATCCGCTAGAGCAATTCTAAGTGCTTATATTAAGGAATTAAAGCCTCTGGGGGTCCGTGGGGCAAAATGCGGGGAACCAGGAGGGCGCGGCGGGTAGACACCCATGTACGCACAACCACCTCATGGTGGTAAGAAGTTTGACACCCGGCCCAGGTCCCTCGGCCCTTCCTGGAATTCGCTATAGCAATTCTAGGTGCTTATATTAAGGAAATAAGGCCTCTGGGGACCGTGGGGCAAATTGCGGGTAACCAGGAGGGCGTGGCGGGTAGGCACCCATGTACGCACAACCACCTCATGGTGGTAAGAAGTCTGACACCCAGCCCAGGTCCCTCTGCCCTTCCTGGAATCCGCTAGAGCAATTCTAAGTGCTTATATTAAGGAATTAAAGCCTCTGGGGATCCGTGGGGCAAAATGCGGGGAACCAGGAGGGCGCGGCGGGTAGACACCCATGTACGCACAACCACCTCATGGTGGTAAGAAGTTTGACACCCGGCTCAGGTCCCTCGGCCCTTCCTGGAATCCGCTAGAGCAATTCTAAGTGCTTATATTAAGGAATTAAAGCCTCTGGGGATCCGTGGGGCAAAATGCGGGGAACCAGGAGGGCGTGGCGGGTAGGCACCCATGTACGCACAACCACCTCATGGTGGTAAGAAGTCTGACACCCGGCCCAGGTCCCTCGGCATTTCCTGGAATCCGCTATAGCAATTCTAGGTGCTTATATTAAGGAAATAAGGCCTCTGGGGACCGTGGGGCAAATTGCGGGGAACCAGGAGGGCGTGGCGGGTAGGCACCCATGTACGCACAACCACCTCATGGTGGTAAGAAGTCTGACACCCAGCCCAGGTCCCTCGGCCTTTCCTGGAATCCGCTAGAGCAATTCTAAGTGCTTATATTAAGGAATTAAAGCCTCTGGGGATCCGTGGGGCAAAATGCGGGGAACCAGGAGGGCGTGGCGGGTAGGCACCTATGTACGCACAACCAACTCATGGTGGTAAGAAGTTTGACACCCAGCCTAGGTCCCTCGGCCCTTCCTGGAATCGGTTATAGCAATTCTAGGTGCTTATATTAAGTAAACAAGGCTTCTGGGGATCCGTGGGGCAAAATGCGGGGAACCAGGAGGGCGTGGCGGGTAGGCACCCATGTACGCACAACCAACTCATGGTGGTAAGAAGTTTGACACCCAGCCCAGGTCCCTCGGCATTTCCTGGAATCCGCTAGAGCAATTCTAAGTGCTTATATTAAGGAAATAAGGCCTCTGGGGACCGTGGGGCAAATTGCGGGGAACCAGGAGGGCGTGGCGGGTAGGCACCTATGTACGCACAACCACCTCATGGTGGTAAGAAGTCTGACACCCAGCCCAGGTCCCTCAGCCCTTCCTGGAATCCGCTAGAGCAATTCTAAGTGCTTATATTAATGGAATTAAAGCCTCTGGGGATCCGTGGGGCAAATTGCGGGGAACCAGGAGGGCGTGGCGGGTAGGCACCCATGTACGCACAACCACCTCATGGTGGTAAGAAGTCTGACACCCAGCCCAGGTCCCTCTGCCCTTCCTGGAATCCGCTAGAGCAATTCTAAGTGCTTATATTAAGGAATTAAAGCCTCTGGGGGTCCGTGGGGCAAAATGCGGGGAACCAGGAGGGCGCGGCGGGTAGACACCCATGTACGCACAACCACCTCATGGTGGTAAGAAGTTTGACACCCGGCCCAGGTCCCTCGGCCCTTCCTGGAATTCGCTATAGCAATTCTAGGTGCTTATATTAAGGAAATAAGGCCTCTGGGGACCGTGGGGCAAATTGCGGGTAACCAGGAGGGCGTGGCGGGTAGGCACCCATGTACGCACAACCACCTCATGGTGGTAAGAAGTCTGACACCCAGCCCAGGTCCCTCTGCCCTTCCTGGAATCCGCTAGAGCAATTCTAAGTGCTTATATTAAGGAATTAAAGCCTCTGGGGATCCGTGGGGCAAAATGCGGGGAACCAGGAGGGCGCGGCGGGTAGACACCCATGTACGCACAACCACCTCATGGTGGTAAGAAGTTTGACACCCGGCTCAGGTCCCTCGGCCCTTCCTGGAATCCGCTAGAGCAATTCTAAGTGCTTATATTAAGGAATTAAAGCCTCTGGGGATCCGTGGGGCAAAATGCGGGGAACCAGGAGGGCGTGGCGGGTAGGCACCCATGTACGCACAACCACCTCATGGTGGTAAGAAGTCTGACACCCGGCCCAGGTCCCTCGGCATTTCCTGGAATCCGCTATAGCAATTCTAGGTGCTTATATTAAGGAAATAAGGCCTCTGGGGACCGTGGGGCAAATTGCGGGGAACCAGGAGGGCGTGGCGGGTAGGCACCCATGTACGCACAACCACCTCATGGTGGTAAGAAGTCTGACACCCAGCCCAGGTCCCTCGGCCTTTCCTGGAATCCGCTAGAGCAATTCTAAGTGCTTATATTAAGGAATTAAAGCCTCTGGGGATCCGTGGGGCAAAATGCGGGGAACCAGGAGGGCGTGGCGGGTAGGCACCAATGTACGCACAACCACCTCATGGTAGTAAGAAGTTTGACACCCGGCCCAGGTCCCTCGGCCCTTCCTGGAATTCGCTATAGCAATTTTAGGTGCTTATATTAAGGAAATAAGGCCTCTGGGGACCGTGGGGCCAATTGCGGGGAACCAGGAGGGCGTGGCGGGTAGGCACCCATGTACGCACAACCACCTCATGGTGGTAAGAAGTTTGACACCCGGCCCAGGTCCCTCGGCCCTTCCTGGAATTCGCTATAGCAATTTTAGGTGCTTATATTAAGGAAATAAGGCCTCTGGGGACCGTGGGGCAAATTGCGGGAAACCAGGAGGGCGTGACGGGTAGGCACCCATGTACGCACAACCACCTCATGGTGCTAAGAAGTCTGACACCCAGCCCAGGTCCCTCGGCCCTTCCTGGAATCCGCTAGAGCAATTCTAAGTGCTTATATTAAGGAATTAAAGCCTCTGGGGATCCGTGGGGCAAAATGCGGGGAACCAGGAGGGCGTGGCGGGTAGGCACCCATGTACGCACAACCACCTCATGGTGGTAAGAAGTCTGACACCCGGCCCAGGTCCTTCGGCATTTCCTGGAATCCGCTATAGCAATTCTAGGTGCTTATATTAAGGAAATAAGGCCTCTGGGGACCGTGGGGCAAATTGCGGGGAACCAGGAGGGCGTGGCGGGTAGGCACCCATGTACGCACAACCACCTCATGGTGGTAAGAAGTCTGACACCCAGCCCAGGTCCCTCGGCCCTTCCTGGAATCCGCTAGAGCAATTCTAAGTGCTTATATTAAGGAATTAAAGCCTCTGGGGATCCGTGGGGCAAAATGCGGGGAACCAGGAGGGCGTGGCGGGTAGGCACCAATGTACGCACAACCACCTCATGGTGGTAAGAAGTTTGACACCCGGCCCAGGTCCCTCGGCCCTTCCTGGAATTCGCTATAGCAATTTTAGGTGCTTATATTAAGGAAATAAGGCTTCTGGGGACCGTGGGGCCAATTGCGGGGAACCAGGAGGGCGTGGCGGGTAGGCACCCATGTACGCACAACCACCTCATGGTGGTAAGAAGTTTGACACCCGGCCCAGGTCCCTCGGCCCTTCCTGGAATTCGCTATAGCAATTCTAGGTGCTTATATTAAGGAAATAAGGCCTCTGGGGACCGTGGGGCAAATTGCGGGGAACCAGGAGGGCGTGGCGGGTAGGCACCCATGTACGCACAACCACCTCATGGTGGTAAGAAGTCTGACACCCAGCCCAGGTCCCTCGGCCCTTCCTGGAAACCGCTAGAGCAATTCTAAGTGCTTATATTAAGGAATTAAAGCCTCTGGGGATCTGTGGGGCAAAATGCGGGGAACCAGGAGGGCGTGGCGGGTAGGCACCCATGTACGCACAACCACCTCATGGTGGTAAAAAGTTTGACACCCGGCCCAGGTCCCTCGGCATTTCCTGAAATCCGCTAGAGCAATTCTAGGTGCTTATATTAAGGAAATAAGGCCTCAGGGGACCGTGGGGCAAATTGCGGGGAACCAGGACGGCGTGGCGGGTAGGCACCCATGTACGCACAACCACCTCATGGTGGTAAGAAGTCTGACACCCAGCCCAGGTCCCTCGGCCCTTCCTGGAATCCACTAGAGCAATTCTAAGTGCTTATATTAAGGAATTAAAGCCTCTGGGGATCCGTGGGGCAAAATGCGGGGAACCAGGAGGGCGTGGCGGGTAGGCACCAATGTACGAACAACCACCTCATGGTGGTAAGAAGTTTGACACCCGGCCCAGGTCCCTCGGCCCTTCCTGGAATTCGCTATAGCAATTTTAGGTGCTTATATTAAGGAAATAAGGCCTCTGGGGACCGTGGGGCAAATTGCGGGGAACCAGGAGGGCGTGACGGGTAGGCACCAATGTACGCACAACCACCTCATGGTGGTAAGAAGTTTGACACCCGGCCCAGGTCCCTCGGCCCTTCCTGGAATTCGCTATAGCAATTTTAGGTGCTTATATTAAGGAAATAAGGCCTCTGGGGACCGTGGGGCCAATTGCGGGGAACCAGGAGGGCGTGGCGGGTAGGCACCCATGTACGCACAACCACCTCATGGTGGTAAGAAGTTTGACACCCGGCCCAGGTCCCTCGGCCCTTCCTGGAATTCGCTATAGCAATTCTAGGTGCTTATATTAAGGAATTAAAGCCTCTGGGGATCCGTGGGGCAAAATGCGGGGAACCAGGAGGGCGTGGCGGGTAGGCACCAATGTACGCACAACCACCTCATGGTGGTAAGAAGTTTGACACCCGGCCCAGGTCCCTCGGCCCTTCCTGGAATTCGCTATAGCAATTTTAGGTGCTTATATTAAGGAAATAAGGCCTCTGGGGACCGTGGGGCCAATTGCGGGGAACCAGGAGGGCGTGGCGGGTAGGCACCCATGTACGCACAACCACCTCATGGTGGTAAGAAGTTTGACACCCGGCCCAGGTCCCTCGGCCCTTCCTGGAATTCGCTATAGCAATTCTAGGTGCTTATATTAAGGAAATAAGGCCTCTGGGGACCGTGGGGCAAATTGCGGGGAACCAGGAGGGCGTGGCGGGTAGGCACCCATGTACGCACAACCACCTCATGGTGGTAAGAAGTCTGACACCCAGCCCAGGTCCCTCGGCCCTTCCTGGAAACCGCTAGAGCAATTCTAAGTGCTTATATTAAGGAATTAAAGCCTCTGGGGATCCGTGGGGCAAAATGCGGGGAACCAGGAGGGCGTGGCGGGTAGGCACCCATGTACGCACAACCACCTCATGGTGGTAAGAAGTTTGACACCCGGCCCAGGTCCCTCGGCATTTCCTGAAATCCGCTAGAGCAATTCTAGGTGCTTATATTAAGGAAATAAGGCCTCAGGGGACCGTGGGGCAAATTGCGGGGAACCAGGACGGCGTGGCGGGTAGGCACCCATGTACGCACAACCACCTCATGGTGGTAAGAAGTCTGACACCCAGCCCAGGTCCCTCGGCCCTTCCTGGAATCCACTAGAGCAATTCTAAGTGCTTATATTAAGGAATTAAAGCCTCTGGGGACCGTGGGGCAAATTGCGGGGAACCAGGAGGGCGTGGCGGGTAGGCACCTATGTACGCACAACCACCTCATGGTGGTAAGAAGTCTGACACCCATCCCAGGTCCCTCAGCCCTTCCTGGAATCCGCTAGAGCAATTCTAAGTGCTTATATTAATGGAATTAAAGCCTCTGGGGATCCGTGGGGCAAATTGCGGGGAACCAGGAGGGCGTGGCGGGTAGGCACCCATGTACGCACAACCACCTCATGGTGGTAAGAAGTCTGACACCCAGCCCAGGTCCCTCTGCCCTTCCTGGAATCCGCTAGAGCAATTCTAAGTGCTTATATTAAGGAATTAAAGCCTCTGGGGGTCCGTGGGGCAAAATGCGGGGAACCAGGAGGGCGCGGCGGGTAGACACCCATGTACGCACAACCACCTCATGGTGGTAAGAAGTTTGACACCCGGCCCAGGTCCCTCGGCCCTTCCTGGAATTCGCTATAGCAATTCTAGGTGCTTATATTAAGGAAATAAGGCCTCTGGGGACCGTGGGGCAAATTGCGGGTAACCAGGAGGGCGTGGCGGGTAGGCACCCATGTACGCACAACCACCTCATGGTGGTAAGAAGTCTGACACCCAGCCCAGGTCCCTCTGCCCTTCCTGGAATCCGCTAGAGCAATTCTAAGTGCTTATATTAAGGAATTAAAGCCTCTGGGGGTCCGTGGGGCAAAATGCGGGGAACCAGGAGGGCGCGGCGGGTAGACACCCATGTACGCACAACCACCTCATGGTGGTAAGAAGTTTGACACCCGGCTCAGGTCCCTCGGCCCTTCCTGGAATCCGCTAGAGCAATTCTAAGTGCTTATATTAAGGAATTAAAGCCTCTGGGGATCCGTGGGGCAAAATGCGGGGAACCAGGAGGGCGTGGCGGGTAGGCACCCATGTACGCACAACCACCTCATGGTGGTAAGAAGTCTGACACCCGGCCCAGGTCCCTCGGCATTTCCTGGAATCCGCTATAGCAATTCTAGGTGCTTATATTAAGGAAATAAGGCCTCTGGGGACCGTGGGGCAAATTGCGGGGAACCAGGAGGGCGTGGCGGGTAGGCACCCATGTACGCACAACCACCTCATGGTGGTAAGAAGTCTGACACCCAGCCCAGGTCCCTCGGCCCTTCCTGGAATCCGCTAGAGCAATTCTAAGTGCTTATATTAAGGAATTAAAGCCTCTGGGGATCCGTGGGGCAAAATGCGGGGAACCAGGAGGGCGTGGCGGGTAGGCACCAATGTACGCACAACCACCTCATGGTGGTAAGAAGTTTGACACCCGGCCCAGGTCCCTCGGCCCTTCCTGGAATTCGCTATAGCAATTTTAGGTGCTTATATTAAGGAAATAAGGCCTCTGGGGACCGTGGGGCCAATTGCGGGGAACCAGGAGGGCGTGGCGGGTAGGCACCCATGTACGCACAACCACCTCATGGTGGTAAGAAGTTTGACACCCGGCCCAGGTCCCTCGGCCCTTCCTGGAATTCGCTATAGCAATTTTAGGTGCTTATATTAAGGAAATAAGGCCTCTGGGGACCGTGGGGCAAATTGCGGGAAACCAGGAGGGCGTGACGGGTAGGCACCCATGTACGCACAACCACCTCATGGTGCTAAGAAGTCTGACACCCAGCCCAGGTCCCTCGGCCCTTCCTGGAATCCGCTAGAGCAATTCTAAGTGCTTATATTAAGGAATTAAAGCCTCTGGGGATCCGTGGGGCAAAATGCGGGGAACCAGGAGGGCGTGGCGGGTAGGCACCCATGTACGCACAACCACCTCATGGTGGTAAGAAGTCTGACACCCGGCCCAGGTCCCTCGGCATTTCCTGGAATCCGCTATAGCAATTCTAGGTGCTTATATTAAGGAAATAAGGCCTCTGGGGACCGTGGGGCAAATTGCGGGGAACCAGGAGGGCGTGGCGGGTAGGCACCCATGTACGCACAACCACCTCATGGTGGTAAGAAGTCTGACACCCAGCCCAGGTCCCTCGGCCCTTCCTGGAATCCGCTAGAGCAATTCTAAGTGCTTATATTAAGGAATTAAAGCCTCTGGGGATCCGTGGGGCAAAATGCGGGGAACCAGGAGGGCGTGGCGGGTAGGCACCAATGTACGCACAACCACCTCATGGTGGTAAGAAGTTTGACACCCGGCCCAGGTCCCTCGGCCCTTCCTGGAATTCGCTATAGCAATTTTAGGTGCTTATATTAAGGAAATAAGGCCTCTGGGGACCGTGGGGCCAATTGCGGGGAACCAGGAGGGCGTGGCGGGTAGGCACCCATGTACGCACAACCACCTCATGGTGGTAAGAAGTTTGACACCCGGCCCAGGTCCCTCGGCCCTTCCTGGAATTCGCTATAGCAATTCTAGGTGCTTATATTAAGGAAATAAGGCCTCTGGGGACCGTGGGGCAAATTGCGGGGAACCAGGAGGGCGTGGCGGGTAGGCACCCATGTACGCACAACCACCTCATGGTGGTAAGAAGTCTGACACCCAGCCCAGGTCCCTCGGCCCTTCCTGGAAACCGCTAGAGCAATTCTAAGTGCTTATATTAAGGAATTAAAGCCTCTGGGGATCCGTGGGGCAAAATGCGGGGAACCAGGAGGGCGTGGCGGGTAGGCACCCATGTACGCACAACCACCTCATGGTGGTAAGAAGTTTGACACCCGGCCCAGGTCCCTCGGCATTTCCTGAAATCCGCTAGAGCAATTCTAGGTGCTTATATTAAGGAAATAAGGCCTCAGGGGACCGTGGGGCAAATTGCGGGGAACCAGGACGGCGTGGCGGGTAGGCACCCATGTACGCACAACCACCTCATGGTGGTAAGAAGTCTGACACCCAGCCCAGGTCCCTCGGCCCTTCCTGGAATCCACTAGAGCAATTCTAAGTGCTTATATTAAGGAATTAAAGCCTCTGGGGATCCGTGGGGCAAAATGCGGGGAACCAGGAGGGCGTGGCGGGTAGGCACCAATGTACGAACAACCACCTCATGGTGGTAAGTTTGACACCCGGCCCAGGTCCCTCGGCCCTTCCTGGAATTCGCTATAGCAATTTTAGGTGCTTATATTAAGGAAATAAGGCCTCTGGGGACCGTGGGGCAAATTGCGGGGAACCAGGAGGGCGTGACGGGTAGGCACCAATGTACGCACAACCACCTCATGGTGGTAAGAAGTTTGACACCCGGCCCAGGTCCCTCGGCCCTTCCTGGAATTCGCTATAGCAATTTTAGGTGCTTATATTAAGGAAATAAGGCCTCTGGGGACCGTGGGGCCAATTGCGGGGAACCAGGAGGGCGTGGCGGGTAGGCACCCATGTACGCACAACCACCTCATGGTGGTAAGAAGTTTGACACCCGGCCCAGGTCCCTCGGCCCTTCCTGGAATTCGCTATAGCAATTCTAGGTGCTTATATTAAGGAATTAAAGCCTCTGGGGATCCGTGGGGCAAAAAGCGGGGAACCAGGAGGGCGTGGCGGGTAGGCACCAATGTACGCACAACCACCTCATGGTGGTAAGAAGTTTGACACCCGGCCCAGGTCCCTCGGCCTTTCCTGGAATTCGCTATAGCAATTTTAGGTGCTTATATTAAGGAAATAAAGCCTCTGGGGACTGTGGGGCCAATTGCGGGGAACCAGGAGGGCGTGGCGGGTAGGCACCCATGTACGCACAACCACCTCATGGTGGTAAGAAGTTTGACACCCGGCCCAGGTCCCTCGGCCCTTCCTGGAATTCGCTATAGCAATTCTAGGTGCTTATATTAAGGAAATAAGGCCTCTGGGGACCGTGGGGCAAATTGCGGGGAACCAGGAGGGCGTGGCGGGTAGGCACCCATGTACGCACAACCACCTCATGGTGGTAAGAAGTCTGACACCCAGCCCAGGTCCCTCGGCCCTTCCTGGAAACCGCTAGAGCAATTCTAAGTGCTTATATTAAGGAATTAAAGCCTCTGGGGATCCGTGGGGCAAAATGCGGGGAACCAGGAGGGCGTGGCGGGTAGGCACCCATGTACGCACAACCACCTCATGGTGGTAAGAAGTTTGACACCCGGCCCAGGTCCCTCGGCATTTCCTGAAATCCGCTAGAGCAATTCTAGGTGCTTATATTAAGGAAATAAGGCCTCAGGGGACCGTGGGGCAAATTGCGGGGAACCAGGACGGCGTGGCGGGTAGGCACCCATGTACGCACAACCACCTCATGGTGGTAAGAAGTCTGACACCCAGCCCAGGTCCCTCGGCCTTTCCTGGAATCCGCTAGAGCAATTCTAAGTGCTTATATTAAGGAATTAAAGCCTCTGGGGATCCGTGGGGCAAAATGCGGGGAACCAGGAGGGCGTGGCGGGTAGGCACCAATGTACGCACAACCACCTCATGGTAGTAAGAAGTTTGACACCCGGCCCAGGTCCCTCGGCCCTTCCTGGAATTCGCTATAGCAATTTTAGGTGCTTATATTAAGGAAATAAGGCCTCTGGGGACCGTGGGGCCAATTGCGGGGAACCAGGAGGGCGTGGCGGGTAGGCACCCATGTACGCACAACCACCTCATGGTGGTAAGAAGTTTGACACCCGGCCCAGGTCCCTCGGCCCTTCCTGGAATTCGCTATAGCAATTTTAGGTGCTTATATTAAGGAAATAAGGCCTCTGGGGACCGTGGGGCAAATTGCGGGAAACCAGGAGGGCGTGACGGGTAGGCACCCATGTACGCACAACCACCTCATGGTGCTAAGAAGTCTGACACCCAGCCCAGGTCCCTCGGCCCTTCCTGGAATCCGCTAGAGCAATTCTAAGTGCTTATATTAAGGAATTAAAGCCTCTGGGGATCCGTGGGGCAAAATGCGGGGAACCAGGAGGGCGTGGCGGGTAGGCACCCATGTACGCACAACCACCTCATGGTGGTAAGAAGTCTGACACCCGGCCCAGGTCCCTCGGCATTTCCTGGAATCCGCTATAGCAATTCTAGGTGCTTATATTAAGGAAATAAGGCCTCTGGGGACCGTGGGGCAAATTGCGGGGAACCAGGAGGGCGTGGCGGGTAGGCACCCATGTACGCACAACCACCTCATGGTGGTAAGAAGTCTGACACCCAGCCCAGGTCCCTCGGCCCTTCCTGGAATCCGCTAGAGCAATTCTAAGTGCTTATATTAAGGAATTAAAGCCTCTGGGGATCCGTGGGGCAAAATGCGGGGAACCAGGAGGGCGTGGCGGGTAGGCACCAATGTACGCACAACCACCTCATGGTGGTAAGAAGTTTGACACCCGGCCCAGGTCCCTCGGCCCTTCCTGGAATTCGCTATAGCAATTTTAGGTGCTTATATTAAGGAAATAAGGCTTCTGGGGACCGTGGGGCCAATTGCGGGGAACCAGGAGGGCGTGGCGGGTAGGCACCCATGTACGCACAACCACCTCATGGTGGTAAGAAGTTTGACACCCGGCCCAGGTCCCTCGGCATTTCCTGAAATACGCTAGAGCAATTCTAGGTGCTTATATTAAGGAAATAAGGCCTCAGGGGACCGTGGGGCAAATTGCGGGGAACCAGGACGGCGTGGCGGGTAGGCACCCATGTACGCACAACCACCTCATGGTGGTAAGAAGTCTGACACCCAGCCCAGGTCCCTCGGCCCTTCCTGGAATCCACTAGAGCAATTCTAAGTGCTTATATTAAGGAATTAAAGCCTCTGGGGATCCGTGGGGCAAAATGCGGGGAACCAGGAGGGCGTGGCGGGTAGGCACCAATGTACGAACAACCACCTCATGGTGGTAAGAAGTTTGACACCCGGCCCAGGTCCCTCGGCCCTTCCTGGAATTCGCTATAGCAATTTTAGGTGCTTATATTAAGGAAATAAGGCCTCTGGGGACCGTGGGGCAAATTGCGGGGAACCAGGAGGGCGTGACGGGTAGGCACCAATGTACGCACAACCACCTCATGGTGGTAAGAAGTTTGACACCCGGCCCAGGTCCCTCGGCCCTTCCTGGAATTCGCTATAGCAATTTTAGGTGCTTATATTAAGGAAATAAGGCCTCTGGGGACCGTGGGGCCAATTGCGGGGAACCAGGAGGGCGTGGCGGGTAGGCACCCATGTACGCACAACCACCTCATGGTGGTAAGAAGTTTGACACCCGGCCCAGGTCCCTCGGCCCTTCCTGGAATTCGCTATAGCAATTCTAGGTGCTTATATTAAGGAATTAAAGCCTCTGGGGATCCGTGGGGCAAAATGCGGGGAACCAGGAGGGCGTGGCGGGTAGGCACCAATGTACGCACAACCACCTCATGGTGGTAAGAAGTTTGACACCCGGCCCAGGTCCCTCGGCATTTCCTGAAATCCGCTAGAGCAATTCTAGGTGCTTATATTAAGGAAATAAGGCCTCAGGGGACCGTGGGGCAAATTGCGGGGAACCAGGACGGCGTGGCGGGTAGGCACCCATGTACGCACAACCACCTCATGGTGGTAAGAAGTCTGACACCCAGCCCAGGTCCCTCGGCCCTTCCTGGAATCCACTAGAGCAATTCTAAGTGCTTATATTAAGGAATTAAAGCCTCTGGGGATCCGTGGGGCAAAATGCGGGGAACCAGGAGGGCGTGGCGGGTAGGCACCAATGTACGAACAACCACCTCATGGTGGTAAGAAGTTTGACACCCGGCCCAGGTCCCTCGGCCCTTCCTGGAATTCGCTATAGCAATTTTAGGTGCTTATATTAAGGAAATAAGGCCTCTGGGGACAGTGGGGCAAATTGCGGGGAACCAGGAGGGCGTGACGGGTAGGCACCAATGTACGCACAACCACCTCATGGTGGTAAGAAGTTTGACACCCGGCCCAGGTCCCTCGGCCCTTCCTGGAATTCGCTATAGCAATTTTAGGTGCTTATATTAAGGAAATAAGGCCTCTGGGGACCGTGGGGCCAATTGCGGGGAACCAGGAGGGCGTGGCGGGTAGGCACCAATGTACGCACAACCACCTCATGGTAGTAAGAAGTTTGACACCCGGCCCAGGTCCCTCGGCCCTTCCTGGAATTCGCTATAGCAATTTTAGGTGCTTATATTAAGGAAATAAGGCCTCTGGGGACCGTGGGGCCAATTGCGGGGAACCAGGAGGGCGTGGCGGGTAGGCACCCATGTACGCACAACCACCTCATGGTGGTAAGAAGTTTGACACCCGGCCCAGGTCCCTCGGCCCTTCCTGGAATTCGCTATAGCAATTTTAGGTGCTTATATTAAGGAAATAAGGCCTCTGGGGACCGTGGGGCAAATTGCGGGAAACCAGGAGGGCGTGACGGGTAGGCACCCATGTACGCACAACCACCTCATGGTGCTAAGAAGTCTGACACCCAGCCCAGGTCCCTCGGCCCTTCCTGGAATCCGCTAGAGCAATTCTAAGTGCTTATATTAAGGAATTAAAGCCTCTGGGGATCCGTGGGGCAAAATGCGGGGAACCAGGAGGGCGTGGCGGGTAGGCACCCATGTACGCACAACCACCTCATGGTGGTAAGAAGTCTGACACCCGGCCCAGGTCCTTCGGCATTTCCTGGAATCCGCTATAGCAATTCTAGGTGCTTATATTAAGGAAATAAGGCCTCTGGGGACCGTGGGGCAAATTGCGGGGAACCAGGAGGGCGTGGCGGGTAGGCACCCATGTACGCACAACCACCTCATGGTGGTAAGAAGTCTGACACCCAGCCCAGGTCCCTCGGCCCTTCCTGGAATCCGCTAGAGCAATTCTAAGTGCTTATATTAAGGAATTAAAGCCTCTGGGGATCCGTGGGGCAAAATGCGGGGAACCAGGAGGGCGTGGCGGGTAGGCACCAATGTACGCACAACCACCTCATGGTGGTAAGAAGTTTGACACCCGGCCCAGGTCCCTCGGCCCTTCCTGGAATTCGCTATAGCAATTTTAGGTGCTTATATTAAGGAAATAAGGCTTCTGGGGACCGTGGGGCCAATTGCGGGGAACCAGGAGGGCGTGGCGGGTAGGCACCCATGTACGCACAACCACCTCATGGTGGTAAGAAGTTTGACACCCGGCCCAGGTCCCTCGGCCCTTCCTGGAATTCGCTATAGCAATTCTAGGTGCTTATATTAAGGAAATAAGGCCTCTGGGGACCGTGGGGCAAATTGCGGGGAACCAGGAGGGCGTGGCGGGTAGGCACCCATGTACGCACAACCACCTCATGGTGGTAAGAAGTCTGACACCCAGCCCAGGTCCCTCGGCCCTTCCTGGAAACCGCTAGAGCAATTCTAAGTGCTTATATTAAGGAATTAAAGCCTCTGGGGATCTGTGGGGCAAAATGCGGGGAACCAGGAGGGCGTGGCGGGTAGGCACCCATGTACGCACAACCACCTCATGGTGGTAAAAAGTTTGACACCCGGCCCAGGTCCCTCGGCATTTCCTGAAATCCGCTAGAGCAATTCTAGGTGCTTATATTAAGGAAATAAGGCCTCAGGGGACCGTGGGGCAAATTGCGGGGAACCAGGACGGCGTGGCGGGTAGGCACCCATGTACGCACAACCACCTCATGGTGGTAAGAAGTCTGACACCCAGCCCAGGTCCCTCGGCCCTTCCTGGAATCCACTAGAGCAATTCTAAGTGCTTATATTAAGGAATTAAAGCCTCTGGGGATCCGTGGGGCAAAATGCGGGGAACCAGGAGGGCGTGGCGGGTAGGCACCAATGTACGAACAACCACCTCATGGTGGTAAGAAGTTTGACACCCGGCCCAGGTCCCTCGGCCCTTCCTGGAATTCGCTATAGCAATTTTAGGTGCTTATATTAAGGAAATAAGGCCTCTGGGGACCGTGGGGCAAATTGCGGGGAACCAGGAGGGCGTGACGGGTAGGCACCAATGTACGCACAACCACCTCATGGTGGTAAGAAGTTTGACACCCGGCCCAGGTCCCTCGGCCCTTCCTGGAATTCGCTATAGCAATTTTAGGTGCTTATATTAAGGAAATAAGGCCTCTGGGGACCGTGGGGCCAATTGCGGGGAACCAGGAGGGCGTGGCGGGTAGGCACCCATGTACGCACAACCACCTCATGGTGGTAAGAAGTTTGACACCCGGCCCAGGTCCCTCGGCCCTTCCTGGAATTCGCTATAGCAATTCTAGGTGCTTATATTAAGGAATTAAAGCCTCTGGGGATCCGTGGGGCAAAATGCGGGGAACCAGGAGGGCGTGGCGGGTAGGCACCAATGTACGCACAACCACCTCATGGTGGTAAGAAGTTTGACACCCGGCCCAGGTCCCTCGGCCCTTCCTGGAATTCGCTATAGCAATTTTAGGTGCTTATATTAAGGAAATAAGGCCTCTGGGGACCGTGGGGCCAATTGCGGGGAACCAGGAGGGCGTGGCGGGTAGGCACCCATGTACGCACAACCACCTCATGGTGGTAAGAAGTTTGACACCCGGCCCAGGTCCCTCGGCCCTTCCTGGAATTCGCTATAGCAATTCTAGGTGCTTATATTAAGGAAATAAGGCCTCTGGGGACCGTGGGGCAAATTGCGGGGAACCAGGAGGGCGTGGCGGGTAGGCACCCATGTACGCACAACCACCTCATGGTGGTAAGAAGTCTGACACCCAGCCCAGGTCCCTCGGCCCTTCCTGGAAACCGCTAGAGCAATTCTAAGTGCTTATATTAAGGAATTAAAGCCTCTGGGGATCCGTGGGGCAAAATGCGGGGAACCAGGAGGGCGTGGCGGGTAGGCACCCATGTACGCACAACCACCTCATGGTGGTAAGAAGTTTGACACCCGGCCCAGGTCCCTCGGCATTTCCTGAAATCCGCTAGAGCAATTCTAGGTGCTTATATTAAGGAAATAAGGCCTCAGGGGACCGTGGGGCAAATTGCGGGGAACCAGGACGGCGTGGCGGGTAGGCACCCATGTACGCACAACCACCTCATGGTGGTAAGAAGTCTGACACCCAGCCCAGGTCCCTCGGCCCTTCCTGGAATCCACTAGAGCAATTCTAAGTGCTTATATTAAGGAATTAAAGCCTCTGGGGACCGTGGGGCAAATTGCGGGGAACCAGGAGGGCGTGGCGGGTAGGCACCTATGTACGCACAACCACCTCATGGTGGTAAGAAGTCTGACACCCATCCCAGGTCCCTCAGCCCTTCCTGGAATCCGCTAGAGCAATTCTAAGTGCTTATATTAATGGAATTAAAGCCTCTGGGGATCCGTGGGGCAAATTGCGGGGAACCAGGAGGGCGTGGCGGGTAGGCACCCATGTACGCACAACCACCTCATGGTGGTAAGAAGTCTGACACCCAGCCCAGGTCCCTCTGCCCTTCCTGGAATCCGCTAGAGCAATTCTAAGTGCTTATATTAAGGAATTAAAGCCTCTGGGGGTCCGTGGGGCAAAATGCGGGGAACCAGGAGGGCGCGGCGGGTAGACACCCATGTACGCACAACCACCTCATGGTGGTAAGAAGTTTGACACCCGGCCCAGGTCCCTCGGCCCTTCCTGGAATTCGCTATAGCAATTCTAGGTGCTTATATTAAGGAAATAAGGCCTCTGGGGACCGTGGGGCAAATTGCGGGTAACCAGGAGGGCGTGGCGGGTAGGCACCCATTTACGCACAACCACCTCATGGTGGTAAGAAGTCTGACACCCAGCCCAGGTCCCTCTGCCCTTCCTGGAATCCGCTAGAGCAATTCTAAGTGCTTATATTAAGGAATTAAAGCCTCTGGGGTTCGTGGGGCAAAATGCGGGGAACCAGGAGGGCGCGGCGGGTAGACACCCATGTACGCACAACCACCTCATGGTGGTAAGAAGTTTGACACCCGGCTCAGGTCCCTCGGCCCTTCCTGGAATCCGCTAGAGCAATTCTAAGTGCTTATATTAAGGAATTAAAGCCTCTGGGGATCCGTGGGGCAAAATGCGGGGAACCAGGAGGGCGTGGCGGGTAGGCACCCATGTACGCACAACCACCTCATGGTGGTAAGAAGTCTGACACCCGGCCCAGGTCCCTCGGCATTTCCTGGAATCCGCTATAGCAATTCTAGGTGCTTATATTAAGGAAATAAGGCCTCTGGGGACCGTGGGGCAAATTGCGGGGAACCAGGAGGGCGTGGCGGGTAGGCACCCATGTACGCACAACCACCTCATGGTGGTAAGAAGTCTGACACCCAGCCCAGGTCCCTCGGCCCTTCCTGGAATCCGCTAGAGCAATTCTAAGTGCTTATATTAAGGAATTAAAGCCTCTGGGGATCCGTGGGGCAAAATGCGGGGAACCAGGAGGGCGTGGCGGGTAGGCACCAATGTACGCACAACCACCTCATGGTGGTAAGAAGTCTGACACCCAGCCCAGGTCCCTCGGCCCTTCCTGGAATCCACTAGAGCAATTCTAAGTGCTTATATTAAGGAATTAAAGCCTCTGGGGACCGTGGGGCAAATTGCGGGGAACCAGGAGGGCGTGGCGGGTAGGCACCTATGTACGCACAACCACCTCATGGTGGTAAGAAGTCTGACACCCATCCCAGGTCCCTCAGCCCTTCCTGGAATCCGCTAGAGCAATTCTAAGTGCTTATATTAATGGAATTAAAGCCTCTGGGGATCCGTGGGGCAAATTGCGGGGAACCAGGAGGGCGTGGCGGGTAGGCACCCATGTACGCACAACCACCTCATGGTGGTAAGAAGTCTGACACCCAGCCCAGGTCCCTCTGCCCTTCCTGGAATCCGCTAGAGCAATTCTAAGTGCTTATATTAAGGAATTAAAGCCTCTGGGGGTCCGTGGGGCAAAATGCGGGGAACCAGGAGGGCGCGGCGGGTAGACACCCATGTACGCACAACCACCTCATGGTGGTAAGAAGTTTGACACCCGGCCCAGGTCCCTCGGCCCTTCCTGGAATTCGCTATAGCAATTCTAGGTGCTTATATTAAGGAAATAAGGCCTCTGGGGACCGTGGGGCAAATTGCGGGTAACCAGGAGGGCGTGGCGGGTAGGCACCCATTTACGCACAACCACCTCATGGTGGTAAGAAGTCTGACACCCAGCCCAGGTCCCTCTGCCCTTCCTGGAATCCGCTAGAGCAATTCTAAGTGCTTATATTAAGGAATTAAAGCCTCTGGGGTTCGTGGGGCAAAATGCGGGGAACCAGGAGGGCGCGGCGGGTAGACACCCATGTACGCACAACCACCTCATGGTGGTAAGAAGTTTGACACCCGGCTCAGGTCCCTCGGCCCTTCCTGGAATCCGCTAGAGCAATTCTAAGTGCTTATATTAAGGAATTAAAGCCTCTGGGGATCCGTGGGGCAAAATGCGGGGAACCAGGAGGGCGTGGCGGGTAGGCACCCATGTACGCACAACCACCTCATGGTGGTAAGAAGTCTGACACCCGGCCCAGGTCCCTCGGCATTTCCTGGAATCCGCTATAGCAATTCTAGGTGCTTATATTAAGGAAATAAGGCCTCTGGGGACCGTGGGGCAAATTGCGGGGAACCAGGAGGGCGTGGCGGGTAGGCACCCATGTACGCACAACCACCTCATGGTGGTAAGAAGTCTGACACCCAGCCCAGGTCCCTCGGCCCTTCCTGGAATCCGCTAGAGCAATTCTAAGTGCTTATATTAAGGAATTAAAGCCTCTGGGGATCCGTGGGGCAAAATGCGGGGAACCAGGAGGGCGTGGCGGGTAGGCACCAATGTACGCACAACCACCTCATGGTGGTAAGAAGTTTGACACCCGGCCCAGGTCCCTCGGCCCTTCCTGGAATTCGCTATAGCAATTTTAGGTGCTTATATTAAGGAAATAAGGCCTCTGGGGACCGTGGGGCCAATTGCGGGGAACCAGGAGGGCGTGGCGGGTAGGCACCCATGTACGCACAACCACCTCATGGTGGTAAGAAGTTTGACACCCGGCCCAGGTCCCTCGGCCCTTCCTGGAATTCGCTATAGCAATTTTAGGTGCTTATATTAAGGAAATAAGGCCTCTGGGGACCGTGGGGCAAATTGCGGGAAACCAGGAGGGCGTGACGGGTAGGCACCCATGTACGCACAACCACCTCATGGTGCTAAGAAGTCTGACACCCAGCCCAGGTCCCTCGGCCCTTCCTGGAATCCGCTAGAGCAATTCTAAGTGCTTATATTAAGGAATTAAAGCCTCTGGGGATCCGTGGGGCAAAATGCGGGGAACCAGGAGGGCGTGGCGGGTAGGCACCCATGTACGCACAACCACCTCATGGTGGTAAGAAGTCTGACACCCGGCCCAGGTCCCTCGGCATTTCCTGGAATCCGCTATAGCAATTCTAGGTGCTTATATTAAGGAAATAAGGCCTCTGGGGACCGTGGGGCAAATTGCGGGGAACCAGGAGGGCGTGGCGGGTAGGCACCCATGTACGCACAACCACCTCATGGTGGTAAGAAGTCTGACACCCAGCCCAGGTCCCTCGGCCCTTCCTGGAATCCGCTAGAGCAATTCTAAGTGCTTATATTAAGGAATTAAAGCCTCTGGGGATCCGTGGGGCAAAATGCGGGGAACCAGGAGGGCGTGGCGGGTAGGCACCAATGTACGCACAACCACCTCATGGTGGTAAGAAGTTTGACACCCGGCCCAGGTCCCTCGGCCCTTCCTGGAATTCGCTATAGCAATTTTAGGTGCTTATATTAAGGAAATAAGGCCTCTGGGGACCGTGGGGCCAATTGCGGGGAACCAGGAGGGCGTGGCGGGTAGGCACCCATGTACGCACAACCACCTCATGGTGGTAAGAAGTTTGACACCCGGCCCAGGTCCCTCGGCCCTTCCTGGAATTCGCTATAGCAATTCTAGGTGCTTATATTAAGGAAATAAGGCCTCTGGGGACCGTGGGGCAAATTGCGGGGAACCAGGAGGGCGTGGCGGGTAGGCACCCATGTACGCACAACCACCTCATGGTGGTAAGAAGTCTGACACCCAGCCCAGGTCCCTCGGCCCTTCCTGGAAACCGCTAGAGCAATTCTAAGTGCTTATATTAAGGAATTAAAGCCTCTGGGGATCCGTGGGGCAAAATGCGGGGAACCAGGAGGGCGTGGCGGGTAGGCACCCATGTACGCACAACCACCTCATGGTGGTAAGAAGTTTGACACCCGGCCCAGGTCCCTCGGCATTTCCTGAAATCCGCTAGAGCAATTCTAGGTGCTTATATTAAGGAAATAAGGCCTCAGGGGACCGTGGGGCAAATTGCGGGGAACCAGGACGGCGTGGCGGGTAGGCACCCATGTACGCACAACCACCTCATGGTGGTAAGAAGTCTGACACCCAGCCCAGGTCCCTCGGCCCTTCCTGGAATCCACTAGAGCAATTCTAAGTGCTTATATTAAGGAATTAAAGCCTCTGGGGATCCGTGGGGCAAAATGCGGGGAACCAGGAGGGCGTGGCGGGTAGGCACCAATGTACGAACAACCACCTCATGGTGGTAAGTTTGACACCCGGCCCAGGTCCCTCGGCCCTTCCTGGAATTCGCTATAGCAATTTTAGGTGCTTATATTAAGGAAATAAGGCCTCTGGGGACCGTGGGGCAAATTGCGGGGAACCAGGAGGGCGTGACGGGTAGGCACCAATGTACGCACAACCACCTCATGGTGGTAAGAAGTTTGACACCCGGCCCAGGTCCCTCGGCCTTTCCTGGAATTCGCTATAGCAATTTTAGGTGCTTATATTAAGGAAATAAAGCCTCTGGGGACTGTGGGGCCAATTGCGGGGAACCAGGAGGGCGTGGCGGGTAGGCACCCATGTACGCACAACCACCTCATGGTGGTAAGAAGTTTGACACCCGGCCCAGGTCCCTCGGCCCTTCCTGGAATTCGCTATAGCAATTCTAGGTGCTTATATTAAGGAAATAAGGCCTCTGGGGACC
This sequence comes from Candelabrum cocksii, assembly GCA_963930725.1. NCBI lineage: Eukaryota > Metazoa > Cnidaria > Hydrozoa > Anthoathecata > Candelabridae > Candelabrum > Candelabrum cocksii. The sequence continues at coordinate 8,778,752 of OZ005671.1, read as the reverse complement.
GTGGGGCAAATTGCGGGGAACCAGGAGGGCGTGGCGGGTAGGCACCCATGTACGCACAACCACCTCATGGTGGTAAGAAGTCTGACACCCAGCCCAGGTCCCTCGGCCCTTCCTGGAAACCGCTAGAGCAATTCTAAGTGCTTATATTAAGGAATTAAAGCCTCTGGGGATCCGTGGGGCAAAATGCGGGGAACCAGGAGGGCGTGGCGGGTAGGCACCCATGTACGCACAACCACCTCATGGTGGTAAGAAGTTTGACACCCGGCCCAGGTCCCTCGGCATTTCCTGAAATCCGCTAGAGCAATTCTAGGTGCTTATATTAAGGAAATAAGGCCTCAGGGGACCGTGGGGCAAATTGCGGGGAACCAGGACGGCGTGGCGGGTAGGCACCCATGTACGCACAACCACCTCATGGTGGTAAGAAGTCTGACACCCAGCCCAGGTCCCTCGGCCTTTCCTGGAATCCGCTAGAGCAATTCTAAGTGCTTATATTAAGGAATTAAAGCCTCTGGGGATCCGTGGGGCAAAATGCGGGGAACCAGGAGGGCGTGGCGGGTAGGCACCAATGTACGCACAACCACCTCATGGTAGTAAGAAGTTTGACACCCGGCCCAGGTCCCTCGGCCCTTCCTGGAATTCGCTATAGCAATTTTAGGTGCTTATATTAAGGAAATAAGGCCTCTGGGGACCGTGGGGCCAATTGCGGGGAACCAGGAGGGCGTGGCGGGTAGGCACCCATGTACGCACAACCACCTCATGGTGGTAAGAAGTTTGACACCCGGCCCAGGTCCCTCGGCCCTTCCTGGAATTCGCTATAGCAATTTTAGGTGCTTATATTAAGGAAATAAGGCCTCTGGGGACCGTGGGGCAAATTGCGGGAAACCAGGAGGGCGTGACGGGTAGGCACCCATGTACGCACAACCACCTCATGGTGCTAAGAAGTCTGACACCCAGCCCAGGTCCCTCGGCCCTTCCTGGAATCCGCTAGAGCAATTCTAAGTGCTTATATTAAGGAATTAAAGCCTCTGGGGATCCGTGGGGCAAAATGCGGGGAACCAGGAGGGCGTGGCGGGTAGGCACCCATGTACGCACAACCACCTCATGGTGGTAAGAAGTCTGACACCCGGCCCAGGTCCCTCGGCATTTCCTGGAATCCGCTATAGCAATTCTAGGTGCTTATATTAAGGAAATAAGGCCTCTGGGGACCGTGGGGCAAATTGCGGGGAACCAGGAGGGCGTGGCGGGTAGGCACCCATGTACGCACAACCACCTCATGGTGGTAAGAAGTCTGACACCCAGCCCAGGTCCCTCGGCCCTTCCTGGAATCCGCTAGAGCAATTCTAAGTGCTTATATTAAGGAATTAAAGCCTCTGGGGATCCGTGGGGCAAAATGCGGGGAACCAGGAGGGCGTGGCGGGTAGGCACCAATGTACGCACAACCACCTCATGGTGGTAAGAAGTTTGACACCCGGCCCAGGTCCCTCGGCCCTTCCTGGAATTCGCTATAGCAATTTTAGGTGCTTATATTAAGGAAATAAGGCTTCTGGGGACCGTGGGGCCAATTGCGGGGAACCAGGAGGGCGTGGCGGGTAGGCACCCATGTACGCACAACCACCTCATGGTGGTAAGAAGTTTGACACCCGGCCCAGGTCCCTCGGCCCTTCCTGGAATTCGCTATAGCAATTCTAGGTGCTTATATTAAGGAAATAAGGCCTCTGGGGACCGTGGGGCAAATTGCGGGGAACCAGGAGGGCGTGGCGGGTAGGCACCCATGTACGCACAACCACCTCATGGTGGTAAGAAGTCTGACACCCAGCCCAGGTCCCTCGGCCCTTCCTGGAAACCGCTAGAGCAATTCTAAGTGCTTATATTAAGGAATTAAAGCCTCTGGGGATCTGTGGGGCAAAATGCGGGGAACCAGGAGGGCGTGGCGGGTAGGCACCCATGTACGCACAACCACCTCATGGTGGTAAGAAGTTTGACACCCGGCCCAGGTCCCTCGGCATTTCCTGAAATCCGCTAGAGCAATTCTAGGTGCTTATATTAAGGAAATAAGGCCTCAGGGGACCGTGGGGCAAATTGCGGGGAACCAGGACGGCGTGGCGGGTAGGCACCCATGTACGCACAACCACCTCATGGTGGTAAGAAGTCTGACACCCAGCCCAGGTCCCTCGGCCCTTCCTGGAATCCACTAGAGCAATTCTAAGTGCTTATATTAAGGAATTAAAGCCTCTGGGGATCCGTGGGGCAAAATGCGGGGAACCAGGAGGGCGTGGCGGGTAGGCACCAATGTACGAACAACCACCTCATGGTGGTAAGAAGTTTGACACCCGGCCCAGGTCCCTCGGCCCTTCCTGGAATTCGCTATAGCAATTTTAGGTGCTTATATTAAGGAAATAAGGCCTCTGGGGACCGTGGGGCAAATTGCGGGGAACCAGGAGGGCGTGACGGGTAGGCACCAATGTACGCACAACCACCTCATGGTGGTAAGAAGTTTGACACCCGGCCCAGGTCCCTCGGCCCTTCCTGGAATTCGCTATAGCAATTTTAGGTGCTTATATTAAGGAAATAAGGCCTCTGGGGACCGTGGGGCAAATTGCGGGAAACCAGGAGGGCGTGACGGGTAGGCACCCATGTACGCACAACCACCTCATGGTGCTAAGAAGTCTGACACCCAGCCCAGGTCCCTCGGCCCTTCCTGGAATCCGCTAGAGCAATTCTAAGTGCTTATATTAAGGAATTAAAGCCTCTGGGGATCCGTGGGGCAAAATGCGGGGAACCAGGAGGGCGTGGCGGGTAGGCACCCATGTACGCACAACCACCTCATGGTGGTAAGAAGTCTGACACCCGGCCCAGGTCCCTCGGCATTTCCTGGAATCCGCTATAGCAATTCTAGGTGCTTATATTAAGGAAATAAGGCCTCTGGGGACCGTGGGGCAAATTGCGGGGAACCAGGAGGGCGTGGCGGGTAGGCACCCATGTACGCACAACCACCTCATGGTGGTAAGAAGTCTGACACCCAGCCCAGGTCCCTCGGCCCTTCCTGGAATCCGCTAGAGCAATTCTAAGTGCTTATATTAAGGAATTAAAGCCTCTGGGGATCCGTGGGGCAAAATGCGGGGAACCAGGAGGGCGTGGCGGGTAGGCACCAATGTACGCACAACCACCTCATGGTGGTAAGAAGTTTGACACCCGGCCCAGGTCCCTCGGCCCTTCCTGGAATTCGCTATAGCAATTTTAGGTGCTTATATTAAGGAAATAAGGCCTCTGGGGACCGTGGGGCCAATTGCGGGGAACCAGGAGGGCGTGGCGGGTAGGCACCCATGTACGCACAACCACCTCATGGTGGTAAGAAGTTTGACACCCGGCCCAGGTCCCTCGGCCCTTCCTGGAATTCGCTATAGCAATTCTAGGTGCTTATATTAAGGAAATAAGGCCTCTGGGGACCGTGGGGCAAATTGCGGGGAACCAGGAGGGCGTGGCGGGTAGGCACCCATGTACGCACAACCACCTCATGGTGGTAAGAAGTCTGACACCCAGCCCAGGTCCCTCGGCCCTTCCTGGAAACCGCTAGAGCAATTCTAAGTGCTTATATTAAGGAATTAAAGCCTCTGGGGATCCGTGGGGCAAAATGCGGGGAACCAGGAGGGCGTGGCGGGTAGGCACCCATGTACGCACAACCACCTCATGGTGGTAAGAAGTTTGACACCCGGCCCAGGTCCCTCGGCATTTCCTGAAATCCGCTAGAGCAATTCTAGGTGCTTATATTAAGGAAATAAGGCCTCAGGGGACCGTGGGGCAAATTGCGGGGAACCAGGACGGCGTGGCGGGTAGGCACCCATGTACGCACAACCACCTCATGGTGGTAAGAAGTCTGACACCCAGCCCAGGTCCCTCGGCCCTTCCTGGAATCCACTAGAGCAATTCTAAGTGCTTATATTAAGGAATTAAAGCCTCTGGGGATCCGTGGGGCAAAATGCGGGGAACCAGGAGGGCGTGGCGGGTAGGCACCAATGTACGAACAACCACCTCATGGTGGTAAGTTTGACACCCGGCCCAGGTCCCTCGGCCCTTCCTGGAATTCGCTATAGCAATTTTAGGTGCTTATATTAAGGAAATAAGGCCTCTGGGGACCGTGGGGCAAATTGCGGGGAACCAGGAGGGCGTGACGGGTAGGCACCAATGTACGCACAACCACCTCATGGTGGTAAGAAGTTTGACACCCGGCCCAGGTCCCTCGGCCCTTCCTGGAATTCGCTATAGCAATTTTAGGTGCTTATATTAAGGAAATAAGGCCTCTGGGGACCGTGGGGCCAATTGCGGGGAACCAGGAGGGCGTGGCGGGTAGGCACCCATGTACGCACAACCACCTCATGGTGGTAAGAAGTTTGACACCCGGCCCAGGTCCCTCGGCCCTTCCTGGAATTCGCTATAGCAATTCTAGGTGCTTATATTAAGGAATTAAAGCCTCTGGGGATCCGTGGGGCAAAAAGCGGGGAACCAGGAGGGCGTGGCGGGTAGGCACCAATGTACGCACAACCACCTCATGGTGGTAAGAAGTTTGACACCCGGCCCAGGTCCCTCGGCCTTTCCTGGAATTCGCTATAGCAATTTTAGGTGCTTATATTAAGGAAATAAAGCCTCTGGGGACTGTGGGGCCAATTGCGGGGAACCAGGAGGGCGTGGCGGGTAGGCACCCATGTACGCACAACCACCTCATGGTGGTAAGAAGTTTGACACCCGGCCCAGGTCCCTCGGCCCTTCCTGGAATTCGCTATAGCAATTCTAGGTGCTTATATTAAGGAAATAAGGCCTCTGGGGACCGTGGGGCAAATTGCGGGGAACCAGGAGGGCGTGGCGGGTAGGCACCCATGTACGCACAACCACCTCATGGTGGTAAGAAGTCTGACACCCAGCCCAGGTCCCTCGGCCCTTCCTGGAAACCGCTAGAGCAATTCTAAGTGCTTATATTAAGGAATTAAAGCCTCTGGGGATCCGTGGGGCAAAATGCGGGGAACCAGGAGGGCGTGGCGGGTAGGCACCCATGTACGCACAACCACCTCATGGTGGTAAGAAGTTTGACACCCGGCCCAGGTCCCTCGGCATTTCCTGAAATCCGCTAGAGCAATTCTAGGTGCTTATATTAAGGAAATAAGGCCTCAGGGGACCGTGGGGCAAATTGCGGGGAACCAGGACGGCGTGGCGGGTAGGCACCCATGTACGCACAACCACCTCATGGTGGTAAGAAGTCTGACACCCAGCCCAGGTCCCTCGGCCTTTCCTGGAATCCGCTAGAGCAATTCTAAGTGCTTATATTAAGGAATTAAAGCCTCTGGGGATCCGTGGGGCAAAATGCGGGGAACCAGGAGGGCGTGGCGGGTAGGCACCAATGTACGCACAACCACCTCATGGTGGTAAGAAGTTTGACACCCGGCCCAGGTCCCTCGGCATTTCCTGAAATCCGCTAGAGCAATTCTAGGTGCTTATATTAAGGAAATAAGGCCTCAGGGGACCGTGGGGCAAATTGCGGGGAACCAGGACGGCGTGGCGGGTAGGCACCCATGTACGCACAACCACCTCATGGTGGTAAGAAGTCTGACACCCAGCCCAGGTCCCTCGGCCCTTCCTGGAATCCACTAGAGCAATTCTAAGTGCTTATATTAAGGAATTAAAGCCTCTGGGGATCCGTGGGGCAAAATGCGGGGAACCAGGAGGGCGTGGCGGGTAGGCACCAATGTACGAACAACCACCTCATGGTGGTAAGAAGTTTGACACCCGGCCCAGGTCCCTCGGCCCTTCCTGGAATTCGCTATAGCAATTTTAGGTGCTTATATTAAGGAAATAAGGCCTCTGGGGACCGTGGGGCAAATTGCGGGGAACCAGGAGGGCGTGACGGGTAGGCACCAATGTACGCACAACCACCTCATGGTGGTAAGAAGTTTGACACCCGGCCCAGGTCCCTCGGCCCTTCCTGGAATTCGCTATAGCAATTTTAGGTGCTTATATTAAGGAAATAAGGCCTCTGGGGACCGTGGGGCCAATTGCGGGGAACCAGGAGGGCGTGGCGGGTAGGCACCCATGTACGCACAACCACCTCATGGTGGTAAGAAGTTTGACACCCGGCCCAGGTCCCTCGGCCCTTCCTGGAATTCGCTATAGCAATTCTAGGTGCTTATATTAAGGAATTAAAGCCTCTGGGGATCCGTGGGGCAAAATGCGGGGAACCAGGAGGGCGTGGCGGGTAGGCACCAATGTACGCACAACCACCTCATGGTGGTAAGAAGTTTGACACCCGGCCCAGGTCCCTCGGCATTTCCTGAAATCCGCTAGAGCAATTCTAGGTGCTTATATTAAGGAAATAAGGCCTCAGGGGACCGTGGGGCAAATTGCGGGGAACCAGGACGGCGTGGCGGGTAGGCACCCATGTACGCACAACCACCTCATGGTGGTAAGAAGTCTGACACCCAGCCCAGGTCCCTCGGCCCTTCCTGGAATCCACTAGAGCAATTCTAAGTGCTTATATTAAGGAATTAAAGCCTCTGGGGATCCGTGGGGCAAAATGCGGGGAACCAGGAGGGCGTGGCGGGTAGGCACCAATGTACGAACAACCACCTCATGGTGGTAAGAAGTTTGACACCCGGCCCAGGTCCCTCGGCCCTTCCTGGAATTCGCTATAGCAATTTTAGGTGCTTATATTAAGGAAATAAGGCCTCTGGGGACAGTGGGGCAAATTGCGGGGAACCAGGAGGGCGTGACGGGTAGGCACCAATGTACGCACAACCACCTCATGGTGGTAAGAAGTTTGACACCCGGCCCAGGTCCCTCGGCCCTTCCTGGAATTCGCTATAGCAATTTTAGGTGCTTATATTAAGGAAATAAGGCCTCTGGGGACCGTGGGGCCAATTGCGGGGAACCAGGAGGGCGTGGCGGGTAGGCACCTATGTACGCACAACCACCTCATGGTGGTAAGAAGTTTCACACCCGGCCCAGGTCCCTCGGCCCTTCCTGGAATTCGCTATAGCAATTCTAGGTGCTTATATTAAGGAATTAAAGCCTCTGGGGATCCGTGGGGCAAAATGCGGGGAACCAGGAGGGCGTGGCGGGTAGGCACCAATGTACGCACAACCACCTCATGGTGGTAAGAAGTTTGACACCCGGCCCAGGTCCCTCGGCCCTTCCTGGAATTCGCTATAGCAATTTTAGGTGCTTATATTAAGGAAATAAGGCCTCTGGGGACCGTGGGGCCAATTGCGGGGAACCAGGAGGGCGTGGCGGGTAGGCACCCATGTACGCACAACCACCTCATGGTGGTAAGAAGTTTGACACCCGGCCCAGGTCCCTCGGCCCTTCCTGGAATTCGCTATAGCAATTCTAGGTGCTTATATTAAGGAAATAAGGCCTCTGGGGACCGTGGGGCAAATTGCGGGGAACCAGGAGGGCGTGGCGGGTAGGCACCCATGTACGCACAACCACCTCATGGTGGTAAGAAGTCTGACACCCAGCCCAGGTCCCTCGGCCCTTCCTGGAAACCGCTAGAGCAATTCTAAGTGCTTATATTAAGGAATTAAAGCCTCTGGGGATCCGTGGGGCAAAATGCGGGGAACCAGGAGGGCGTGGCGGGTAGGCACCCATGTACGCACAACCACCTCATGGTGGTAAGAAGTTTGACACCCGGCCCAGGTCCCTCGGCATTTCCTGAAATCCGCTAGAGCAATTCTAGGTGCTTATATTAAGGAAATAAGGCCTCAGGGGACCGTGGGGCAAATTGCGGGGAACCAGGACGGCGTGGCGGGTAGGCACCCATGTACGCACAACCACCTCATGGTGGTAAGAAGTCTGACACCCAGCCCAGGTCCCTCGGCCCTTCCTGGAATCCACTAGAGCAATTCTAAGTGCTTATATTAAGGAATTAAAGCCTCTGGGGACCGTGGGGCAAATTGCGGGGAACCAGGAGGGCGTGGCGGGTAGGCACCTATGTACGCACAACCACCTCATGGTGGTAAGAAGTCTGACACCCAGCCCAGGTCCCTCAGCCCTTCCTGGAATCCGCTAGAGCAATTCTAAGTGCTTATATTAATGGAATTAAAGCCTCTGGGGATCCGTGGGGCAAATTGCGGGGAACCAGGAGGGCGTGGCGGGTAGGCACCCATGTACGCACAACCACCTCATGGTGGTAAGAAGTCTGACACCCAGCCCAGGTCCCTCTGCCCTTCCTGGAATCCGCTAGAGCAATTCTAAGTGCTTATATTAAGGAATTAAAGCCTCTGGGGGTCCGTGGGGCAAAATGCGGGGAACCAGGAGGGCGCGGCGGGTAGACACCCATGTACGCACAACCACCTCATGGTGGTAAGAAGTTTGACACCCGGCCCAGGTCCCTCGGCCCTTCCTGGAATTCGCTATAGCAATTCTAGGTGCTTATATTAAGGAAATAAGGCTTCTGGGGACCGTGGGGCCAATTGCGGGGAACCAGGAGGGCGTGGCGGGTAGGCACCCATGTACGCACAACCACCTCATGGTGGTAAGAAGTTTGACACCCGGCCCAGGTCCCTCGGCCCTTCCTGGAATTCGCTATAGCAATTCTAGGTGCTTATATTAAGGAAATAAGGCCTCTGGGGACCGTGGGGCAAATTGCGGGGAACCAGGAGGGCGTGGCGGGTAGGCACCCATGTACGCACAACCACCTCATGGTGGTAAGAAGTCTGACACCCAGCCCAGGTCCCTCGGCCCTTCCTGGAAACCGCTAGAGCAATTCTAAGTGCTTATATTAAGGAATTAAAGCCTCTGGGGATCTGTGGGGCAAAATGCGGGGAACCAGGAGGGCGTGGCGGGTAGGCACCCATGTACGCACAACCACCTCATGGTGGTAAGAAGTTTGACACCCGGCCCAGGTCCCTCGGCATTTCCTGAAATCCGCTAGAGCAATTCTAGGTGCTTATATTAAGGAAATAAGGCCTCAGGGGACCGTGGGGCAAATTGCGGGGAACCAGGACGGCGTGGCGGGTAGGCACCCATGTACGCACAACCACCTCATGGTGGTAAGAAGTCTGACACCCAGCCCAGGTCTCTCGGCCCTTCCTGGAATCCACTAGAGCAATTCTAAGTGCTTATATTAAGGAATTAAAGCCTCTGGGGATCCGTGGGGCAAAATGCGGGGAACCAGGAGGGCGTGGCGGGTAGGCACCAATGTACGAACAACCACCTCATGGTGGTAAGAAGTTTGACACCCGGCCCAGGTCCCTCGGCCCTTCCTGGAATTCGCTATAGCAATTTTAGGTGCTTATATTAAGGAAATAAGGCCTCTGGGGACCGTGGGGCCAATTGCGGGGAACCAGGAGGGCGTGGCGGGTAGGCACCCATGTACGCACAACCACCTCATGGTGGTAAGAAGTTTGACACCCGGCCCAGGTCCCTCGGCCCTTCCTGGAATTCGCTATAGCAATTCTAGGTGCTTATATTAAGGAATTAAAGCCTCTGGGGATCCGTGGGGCAAAATGCGGGGAACCAGGAGGGCGTGGCGGGTAGGCACCAATGTACGCACAACCACCTCATGGTGGTAAGAAGTTTGACACCCGGCCCAGGTCCCTCGGCCCTTCCTGGAATTCGCTATAGCAATTTTAGGTGCTTATATTAAGGAAATAAGGCCTCTGGGGACCGTGGGGCCAATTGCGGGGAACCAGGAGGGCGTGGCGGGTAGGCACCCATGTACGCACAACCACCTCATGGTGGTAAGAAGTTTGACACCCGGCCCAGGTCCCTCGGCCCTTCCTGGAATTCGCTATAGCAATTCTAGGTGCTTATATTAAGGAAATAAGGCCTCTGGGGACCGTGGGGCAAATTGCGGGGAACCAGGTGGGCGTGGCGGGTAGGCACCCATGTACGCACAACCACCTCATGGTGGTAAGAAGTCTGACACCCAGCCCAGGTCCCTCGGCCCTTCCTGGAAACCGCTAGAGCAATTCTAAGTGCTTATATTAAGGAATTAAAGCCTCTGGGGATCCGTGGGGCAAAATGCGGGGAACCAGGAGGGCGTGGCGGGTAGGCACCCATGTACGCACAACCACCTCATGGTGGTAAGAAGTTTGACACCCGGCCCAGGTCCCTCGGCATTTCCTGAAATCCGCTAGAGCAATTCTAGGTGCTTATATTAAGGAAATAAGGCCTCAGGGGACCGTGGGGCAAATTGCGGGGAACCAGGACGGCGTGACGGGTAGGCACCAATGTACGCACAACCACCTCATGGTGGTAAGAAGTTTGACACCCGGCCCAGGTCCCTCGGCCCTTCCTGGAATTCGCTATAGCAATTTTAGGTGCTTATATTAAGGAAATAAGGCCTCTGGGGACCGTGGGGCCAATTGCGGGGAACCAGGAGGGCGTGGCGGGTAGGCACCTATGTACGCACAACCACCTCATGGTGGTAAGAAGTTTCACACCCGGCCCAGGTCCCTCGGCCCTTCCTGGAATTCGCTATAGCAATTCTAGGTGCTTATATTAAGGAATTAAAGCCTCTGGGGATCCGTGGGGCAAAATGCGGGGAACCAGGAGGGCGTGGCGGGTAGGCACCAATGTACGCACAACCACCTCATGGTGGTAAGAAGTTTGACACCCGGCCCAGGTCCCTCGGCCCTTCCTGGAATTCGCTATAGCAATTTTAGGTGCTTATATTAAGGAAATAAGGCCTCTGGGGACCGTGGGGCCAATTGCGGGGAACCAGGAGGGCGTGGCGGGTAGGCACCCATGTACGCACAACCACCTCATGGTGGTAAGAAGTTTGACACCCGGCCCAGGTCCCTCGGCCCTTCCTGGAATTCGCTATAGCAATTCTAGGTGCTTATATTAAGGAAATAAGGCCTCTGGGGACCGTGGGGCAAATTGCGGGGAACCAGGAGGGCGTGGCGGGTAGGCACCCATGTACGCACAACCACCTCATGGTGGTAAGAAGTCTGACACCCAGCCCAGGTCCCTCGGCCCTTCCTGGAAACCGCTAGAGCAATTCTAAGTGCTTATATTAAGGAATTAAAGCCTCTGGGGATCCGTGGGGCAAAATGCGGGGAACCAGGAGGGCGTGGCGGGTAGGCACCCATGTACGCACAACCACCTCATGGTGGTAAGAAGTTTGACACCCGGCCCAGGTCCCTCGGCATTTCCTGAAATCCGCTAGAGCAATTCTAGGTGCTTATATTAAGGAAATAAGGCCTCAGGGGACCGTGGGGCAAATTGCGGGGAACCAGGACGGCGTGGCGGGTAGGCACCCATGTACGCACAACCACCTCATGGTGGTAAGAAGTCTGACACCCAGCCCAGGTCCCTCGGCCCTTCCTGGAATCCACTAGAGCAATTCTAAGTGCTTATATTAAGGAATTAAAGCCTCTGGGGACCGTGGGGCAAATTGCGGGGAACCAGGAGGGCGTGGCGGGTAGGCACCTATGTACGCACAACCACCTCATGGTGGTAAGAAGTCTGACACCCAGCCCAGGTCCCTCAGCCCTTCCTGGAATCCGCTAGAGCAATTCTAAGTGCTTATATTAATGGAATTAAAGCCTCTGGGGATCCGTGGGGCAAATTGCGGGGAACCAGGAGGGCGTGGCGGGTAGGCACCCATGTACGCACAACCACCTCATGGTGGTAAGAAGTCTGACACCCAGCCCAGGTCCCTCTGCCCTTCCTGGAATCCGCTAGAGCAATTCTAAGTGCTTATATTAAGGAATTAAAGCCTCTGGGGGTCCGTGGGGCAAAATGCGGGGAACCAGGAGGGCGCGGCGGGTAGACACCCATGTACGCACAACCACCTCATGGTGGTAAGAAGTTTGACACCCGGCCCAGGTCCCTCGGCCCTTCCTGGAATTCGCTATAGCAATTCTAGGTGCTTATATTAAGGAAATAAGGCTTCTGGGGACCGTGGGGCCAATTGCGGGGAACCAGGAGGGCGTGGCGGGTAGGCACCCATGTACGCACAACCACCTCATGGTGGTAAGAAGTTTGACACCCGGCCCAGGTCCCTCGGCCCTTCCTGGAATTCGCTATAGCAATTCTAGGTGCTTATATTAAGGAAATAAGGCCTCTGGGGACCGTGGGGCAAATTGCGGGGAACCAGGAGGGCGTGGCGGGTAGGCACCCATGTACGCACAACCACCTCATGGTGGTAAGAAGTCTGACACCCAGCCCAGGTCCCTCGGCCCTTCCTGGAAACCGCTAGAGCAATTCTAAGTGCTTATATTAAGGAATTAAAGCCTCTGGGGATCTGTGGGGCAAAATGCGGGGAACCAGGAGGGCGTGGCGGGTAGGCACCCATGTACGCACAACCACCTCATGGTGGTAAGAAGTTTGACACCCGGCCCAGGTCCCTCGGCATTTCCTGAAATCCGCTAGAGCAATTCTAGGTGCTTATATTAAGGAAATAAGGCCTCAGGGGACCGTGGGGCAAATTGCGGGGAACCAGGACGGCGTGGCGGGTAGGCACCCATGTACGCACAACCACCTCATGGTGGTAAGAAGTCTGACACCCAGCCCAGGTCTCTCGGCCCTTCCTGGAATCCACTAGAGCAATTCTAAGTGCTTATATTAAGGAATTAAAACCTCTGGGGATCCGTGGGGCAAAATGCGGGGAACCAGGAGGGCGTGGCGGGTAGGCACCAATGTACGAACAACCACCTCATGGTGGTAAGAAGTTTGACACCCGGCCCAGGTCCCTCGGCCCTTCCTGGAATTCGCTATAGCAATTTTAGGTGCTTATATTAAGGAAATAAGGCCTCTGGGGACCGTGGGGCAAATTGCGGGGAACCAGGAGGGCGTGACGGGTAGGCACCAATGTACGCACAACCACCTCATGGTGGTAAGAAGTTTGACACCCGGCCCAGGTCCCTCGGCCCTTCCTGGAATTCGCTATAGCAATTTTAGGTGCTTATATTAAGGAAATAAGGCCTCTGGGGACCGTGGGGCCAATTGCGGGGAACCAGGAGGGCGTGGCGGGTAGGCACCCATGTACGCACAACCACCTCATGGTGGTAAGAAGTTTGACACCCGGCCCAGGTCCCTCGGCCCTTCCTGGAATTCGCTATAGCAATTCTAGGTGCTTATATTAAGGAATTAAAGCCTCTGGGGATCCGTGGGGCAAAATGCGGGGAACCAGGAGGGCGTGGCGGGTAGGCACCAATGTACGCACAACCACCTCATGGTGGTAAGAAGTTTGACACCCGGCCCAGGTCCCTCGGCCCTTCCTGGAATTCGCTATAGCAATTTTAGGTGCTTATATTAAGGAAATAAGGCCTCTGGGGACCGTGGGGCCAATTGCGGGGAACCAGGAGGGCGTGGCGGGTAGGCACCCATGTACGCACAACCACCTCATGGTGGTAAGAAGTTTGACACCCGGCCCAGGTCCCTCGGCCCTTCCTGGAATTCGCTATAGCAATTCTAGGTGCTTATATTAAGGAAATAAGGCCTCTGGGGACCGTGGGGCAAATTGCGGGGAACCAGGAGGGCGTGGCGGGTAGGCACCCATGTACGCACAACCACCTCATGGTGGTAAGAAGTCTGACACCCAGCCCAGGTCCCTCGGCCCTTCCTGGAAACCGCTAGAGCAATTCTAAGTGCTTATATTAAGGAATTAAAGCCTCTGGGGATCCGTGGGGCAAAATGCGGGGAACCAGGAGGGCGTGGCGGGTAGGCACCCATGTACGCACAACCACCTCATGGTGGTAAGAAGTTTGACACCCGGCCCAGGTCCCTCGGCATTTCCTGAAATCCGCTAGAGCAATTCTAGGTGCTTATATTAAGGAAATAAGGCCTCAGGGGACCGTGGGGCAAATTGCGGGGAACCAGGACGGCGTGGCGGGTAGGCACCCATGTACGCACAACCACCTCATGGTGGTAAGAAGTCTGACACCCAGCCCAGGTCCCTCGGCCCTTCCTGGAATCCACTAGAGCAATTCTAAGTGCTTATATTAAGGAATTAAAGCCTCTGGGGACCGTGGGGCAAATTGCGGGGAACCAGGAGGGCGTGGCGGGTAGGCACCTATGTACGCACAACCACCTCATGGTGGTAAGAAGTCTGACACCCAGCCCAGGTCCCTCAGCCCTTCCTGGAATCCGCTAGAGCAATTCTAAGTGCTTATATTAATGGAATTAAAGCCTCTGGGGATCCGTGGGGCAAATTGCGGGGAACCAGGAGGGCGTGGCGGGTAGGCACCCATGTACGCACAACCACCTCATGGTGGTAAGAAGTCTGACACCCAGCCCAGGTCCCTCTGCCCTTCCTGGAATCCGCTAGAGCAATTCTAAGTGCTTATATTAAGGAATTAAAGCCTCTGGGGGTCCGTGGGGCAAAATGCGGGGAACCAGGAGGGCGCGGCGGGTAGACACCCATGTACGCACAACCACCTCATGGTGGTAAGAAGTTTGACACCCGGCCCAGGTCCCTCGGCCCTTCCTGGAATTCGCTATAGCAATTCTAGGTGCTTATATTAAGGAAATAAGGCCTCTGGGGACCGTGGGGCAAATTGCGGGTAACCAGGAGGGCGTGGCGGGTAGGCACCCATGTACGCACAACCACCTCATGGTGGTAAGAAGTCTGACACCCAGCCCAGGTCCCTCTGCCCTTCCTGGAATCCGCTAGAGCAATTCTAAGTGCTTATATTAAGGAATTAAAGCCTCTGGGGGTCCGTGGGGCAAAATGCGGGGAACCAGGAGGGCGCGGCGGGTAGACACCCATGTACGCACAACCACCTCATGGTGGTAAGAAGTTTGACACCCGGCTCAGGTCCCTCGGCCCTTCCTGGAATCCGCTAGAGCAATTCTAAGTGCTTATATTAAGGAATTAAAGCCTCTGGGGATCCGTGGGGCAAAATGCGGGGAACCAGGAGGGCGTGGCGGGTAGGCACCCATGTACGCACAACCACCTCATGGTGGTAAGAAGTCTGACACCCGGCCCAGGTCCCTCGGCATTTCCTGGAATCCGCTATAGCAATTCTAGGTGCTTATATTAAGGAAATAAGGCCTCTGGGGACCGTGGGGCAAATTGCGGGGAACCAGGAGGGCGTGGCGGGTAGGCACCCATGTACGCACAACCACCTCATGGTGGTAAGAAGTCTGACACCCAGCCCAGGTCCCTCGGCCCTTCCTGGAATCCGCTAGAGCAATTCTAAGTGCTTATATTAAGGAATTAAAGCCTCTGGGGATCCGTGGGGCAAAATGCGGGGAACCAGGAGGGCGTGGCGGGTAGGCACCAATGTACGCACAACCACCTCATGGTGGTAAGAAGTTTGACACCCGGCCCAGGTCCCTCGGCCCTTCCTGGAATTCGCTATAGCAATTTTAGGTGCTTATATTAAGGAAATAAGGCCTCTGGGGACCGTGGGGCCAATTGCGGGGAACCAGGAGGGCGTGGCGGGTAGGCACCCATGTACGCACAACCACCTCATGGTGGTAAGAAGTTTGACACCCGGCCCAGGTCCCTCGGCCCTTCCTGGAATTCGCTATAGCAATTTTAGGTGCTTATATTAAGGAAATAAGGCCTCTGGGGACCGTGGGGCAAATTGCGGGAAACCAGGAGGGCGTGACGGGTAGGCACCCATGTACGCACAACCACCTCATGGTGCTAAGAAGTCTGACACCCAGCCCAGGTCCCTCGGCCCTTCCTGGAATCCGCTAGAGCAATTCTAAGTGCTTATATTAAGGAATTAAAGCCTCTGGGGATCCGTGGGGCAAAATGCGGGGAACCAGGAGGGCGTGGCGGGTAGGCACCCATGTACGCACAACCACCTCATGGTGGTAAGAAGTCTGACACCCGGCCCAGGTCCCTCGGCATTTCCTGGAATCCGCTATAGCAATTCTAGGTGCTTATATTAAGGAAATAAGGCCTCTGGGGACCGTGGGGCAAATTGCGGGGAACCAGGAGGGCGTGGCGGGTAGGCACCCATGTACGCACAACCACCTCATGGTGGTAAGAAGTCTGACACCCAGCCCAGGTCCCTCGGCCCTTCCTGGAATCCGCTAGAGCAATTCTAAGTGCTTATATTAAGGAATTAAAGCCTCTGGGGATCCGTGGGGCAAAATGCGGGGAACCAGGAGGGCGTGGCGGGTAGGCACCAATGTACGCACAACCACCTCATGGTGGTAAGAAGTTTGACACCCGGCCCAGGTCCCTCGGCCCTTCCTGGAATTCGCTATAGCAATTTTAGGTGCTTATATTAAGGAAATAAGGCCTCTGGGGACCGTGGGGCCAATTGCGGGGAACCAGGAGGGCGTGGCGGGTAGGCACCCATGTACGCACAACCACCTCATGGTGGTAAGAAGTTTGACACCCGGCCCAGGTCCCTCGGCCCTTCCTGGAATTCGCTATAGCAATTCTAGGTGCTTATATTAAGGAAATAAGGCCTCTGGGGACCGTGGGGCAAATTGCGGGGAACCAGGAGGGCGTGGCGGGTAGGCACCCATGTACGCACAACCACCTCATGGTGGTAAGAAGTCTGACACCCAGCCCAGGTCCCTCGGCCCTTCCTGGAAACCGCTAGAGCAATTCTAAGTGCTTATATTAAGGAATTAAAGCCTCTGGGGATCCGTGGGGCAAAATGCGGGGAACCAGGAGGGCGTGGCGGGTAGGCACCCATGTACGCACAACCACCTCATGGTGGTAAGAAGTTTGACACCCGGCCCAGGTCCCTCGGCATTTCCTGAAATCCGCTAGAGCAATTCTAGGTGCTTATATTAAGGAAATAAGGCCTCAGGGGACCGTGGGGCAAATTGCGGGGAACCAGGACGGCGTGGCGGGTAGGCACCCATGTACGCACAACCACCTCATGGTGGTAAGAAGTCTGACACCCAGCCCAGGTCCCTCGGCCCTTCCTGGAATCCACTAGAGCAATTCTAAGTGCTTATATTAAGGAATTAAAGCCTCTGGGGATCCGTGGGGCAAAATGCGGGGAACCAGGAGGGCGTGGCGGGTAGGCACCAATGTACGAACAACCACCTCATGGTGGTAAGTTTGACACCCGGCCCAGGTCCCTCGGCCCTTCCTGGAATTCGCTATAGCAATTTTAGGTGCTTATATTAAGGAAATAAGGCCTCTGGGGACCGTGGGGCAAATTGCGGGGAACCAGGAGGGCGTGACGGGTAGGCACCAATGTACGCACAACCACCTCATGGTGGTAAGAAGTTTGACACCCGGCCCAGGTCCCTCGGCCCTTCCTGGAATTCGCTATAGCAATTTTAGGTGCTTATATTAAGGAAATAAGGCCTCTGGGGACCGTGGGGCCAATTGCGGGGAACCAGGAGGGCGTGGCGGGTAGGCACCCATGTACGCACAACCACCTCATGGTGGTAAGAAGTTTGACACCCGGCCCAGGTCCCTCGGCCCTTCCTGGAATTCGCTATAGCAATTCTAGGTGCTTATATTAAGGAATTAAAGCCTCTGGGGATCCGTGGGGCAAAATGCGGGGAACCAGGAGGGCGTGGCGGGTAGGCACCAATGTACGCACAACCACCTCATGGTGGTAAGAAGTTTGACACCCGGCCCAGGTCCCTCGGCCCTTCCTGGAATTCGCTATAGCAATTTTAGGTGCTTATATTAAGGAAATAAGGCCTCTGGGGACCGTGGGGCCAATTGCGGGGAACCAGGAGGGCGTGGCGGGTAGGCACCCATGTACGCACAACCACCTCATGGTGGTAAGAAGTTTGACACCCGGCCCAGGTCCCTCGGCCCTTCCTGGAATTCGCTATAGCAATTCTAGGTGCTTATATTAAGGAAATAAGGCCTCTGGGGACCGTGGGGCAAATTGCGGGGAACCAGGAGGGCGTGGCGGGTAGGCACCCATGTACGCACAACCACCTCATGGTGGTAAGAAGTCTGACACCCAGCCCAGGTCCCTCGGCTCTTCCTGGAAACCGCTAGAGCAATTCTAAGTGCTTATATTAAGGAATTAAAGCCTCTGGGGATCCGTGGGGCAAAATGCTGGGAACCAGGAGGGCGTGGCGGGTAGGCACCCATGTACGCACAACCACCTCATGGTGGTAAGAAGTTTGACACCCGGCCCAGGTCCCTCGGCATTTCCTGAAATCCGCTAGAGCAATTCTAGGTGCTTATATTAAGGAAATAAGGCCTCAGGGGACCGTGGGGCAAATTGCGGGGAACCAGGACGGCGTGGCGGGTAGGCACCCATGTACGCACAACCACCTCATGGTGGTAAGAAGTCTGACACCCAGCCCAGGTCCCTCGGCCCTTCCTGGAATCCACTAGAGCAATTCTAAGTGCTTATATTAAGGAATTAAAGCCTCTGGGGATCCGTGGGGCAAAATGCGGGGAACCAGGAGGGCGTGGCGGGTAGGCACCAATGTACGAACAACCACCTCATGGTGGTAAGAAGTTTGACACCCGGCCCAGGTCCCTCGGCCCTTCCTGGAATTCGCTATAGCAATTTTAGGTGCTTATATTAAGGAAATAAGGCCTCTGGGGACCGTGGGGCAAATTGCGGGGAACCAGGAGGGCGTGACGGGTAGGCACCAATGTACGCACAACCACCTCATGGTGGTAAGAAGTTTGACACCCGGCCCAGGTCCCTCGGCCCTTCCTGGAATTCGCTATAGCAATTTTAGGTGCTTATATTAAGGAAATAAGGCCTCTGGGGATCCGTGGGGCAAAATGCGGGGAACCAGGAGGGCGTGGCGGGTAGGCACCAATGTACGAACAACCACCTCATGGTGGTAAGTTTGACACCCGGCCCAGGTCCCTCGGCCCTTCCTGGAATTCGCTATAGCAATTTTAGGTGCTTATATTAAGGAAATAAGGCCTCTGGGGACCGTGGGGCAAATTGCGGGGAACCAGGAGGGCGTGACGGGTAGGCACCAATGTACGCACAACCACCTCATGGTGGTAAGAAGTTTGACACCCGGCCCAGGTCCCTCGGCCCTTCCTGGAATTCGCTATAGCAATTTTAGGTGCTTATATTAAGGAAATAAGGCCTCTGGGGACCGTGGGGCCAATTGCGGGGAACCAGGAGGGCGTGGCGGGTAGGCACCCATGTACGCACAACCACCTCATGGTGGTAAGAAGTTTGACACCCGGCCCAGGTCCCTCGGCCCTTCCTGGAATTCGCTATAGCAATTCTAGGTGCTTATATTAAGGAATTAAAGCCTCTGGGGATCCGTGGGGCAAAATGCGGGGAACCAGGAGGGCGTGGCGGGTAGGCACCAATGTACGCACAACCACCTCATGGTGGTAAGAAGTTTGACACCCGGCCCAGGTCCCTCGGCCCTTCCTGGAATTCGCTATAGCAATTTTAGGTGCTTATATTAAGGAAATAAGGCCTCTGGGGACCGTGGGGCCAATTGCGGGGAACCAGGAGGGCGTGGCGGGTAGGCACCCATGTACGCACAACCACCTCATGGTGGTAAGAAGTTTGACACCCGGCCCAGGTCCCTCGGCCCTTCCTGGAATTCGCTATAGCAATTCTAGGTGCTTATATTAAGGAAATAAGGCCTCTGGGGACCGTGGGGCAAATTGCGGGGAACCAGGAGGGCGTGGCGGGTAGGCACCCATGTACGCACAACCACCTCATGGTGGTAAGAAGTCTGACACCCAGCCCAGGTCCCTCGGCCCTTCCTGGAAACCGCTAGAGCAATTCTAAGTGCTTATATTAAGGAATTAAAGCCTCTGGGGATCCGTGGGGCAAAATGCTGGGAACCAGGAGGGCGTGGCGGGTAGGCACCCATGTACGCACAACCACCTCATGGTGGTAAGAAGTTTGACACCCGGCCCAGGTCCCTCGGCATTTCCTGAAATCCGCTAGAGCAATTCTAGGTGCTTATATTAAGGAAATAAGGCCTCAGGGGACCGTGGGGCAAATTGCGGGGAACCAGGACGGCGTGGCGGGTAGGCACCCATGTACGCACAACCACCTCATGGTGGTAAGAAGTCTGACACCCAGCCCAGGTCCCTCGGCCCTTCCTGGAATCCACTAGAGCAATTCTAAGTGCTTATATTAAGGAATTAAAGCCTCTGGGGATCCGTGGGGCAAAATGCGGGGAACCAGGAGGGCGTGGCGGGTAGGCACCAATGTACGAACAACCACCTCATGGTGGTAAGAAGTTTGACACCCGGCCCAGGTCCCTCGGCCCTTCCTGGAATTCGCTATAGCAATTTTAGGTGCTTATATTAAGGAAATAAGGCCTCTGGGGACCGTGGGGCAAATTGCGGGGAACCAGGAGGGCGTGACGGGTAGGCACCAATGTACGCACAACCACCTCATGGTGGTAAGAAGTTTGACACCCGGCCCAGGTCCCTCGGCCCTTCCTGGAATTCGCTATAGCAATTTTAGGTGCTTATATTAAGGAAATAAGGCCTCTGGGGACCGTGGGGCCAATTGCGGGGAACCAGGAGGGCGTGGCGGGTAGGCACCCATGTACGCAACAACCACCTCATGGTGGTAAGAAGTTTGACACCCGGCCCAGGTCCCTCGGCCCTTCCTGGAATTCGCTATAGCAATTCTAGGTGCTTATATGAAGGAAATAAGGCCTCTGGGGACCGTGGGGCAAATTGCGGGGAACCAGGAGGGCGTGGCGGGTAGGCACCCATGTACGCACAACCACCTCATGGTGGTAAGAAGTCTGACACCCAGCCCAGGTCCCTCGGCCCTTCCTGGAAACCGCTAGAGCAATTCTAAGTGCTTATATTAAGGAATTAAAGCCTCTGGGGATCCGTGGGGCAAAATGCGGGGAACCAGGAGGGCGTGGCGGGTAGGCACCCATGTACGCACAACCACCTCATGGTGGTAAGAAGTTTGACACCCGGCCCAGGTCCCTCGGCATTTCCTGAAATCCGCTAGAGCAATTCTAGGTGCTTATATTAAGGAAATAAGGCCTCAGGGGACCGTGGGGCAAATTGCGGGGAACCAGGACGGCGTGGCGGGTAGGCACCCATGTACGCACAACCACCTCATGGTGGTAAGAAGTCTGACAACCAGCCCAGGTCCCTCGGCCCTTCCTGGAATCCACTAGAGCAATTCTAAGTGCTTATATTAAGGAATTAAAGCCTCTGGGGATCCGTGGGGCAAAATGCGGGGAACCAGGAGGGCGTGGCGGGTAGGCACCAATGTACGAACAACCACCTCATGGTGGTAAGAAGTTTGACACCCGGCCCAGGTCCCTCGGCCCTTCCTGGAATTCGCTATAGCAATTTTAGGTGCTTATATTAAGGAAATAAGGCCTCTGGGGACCGTGGGGCAAATTGCGGGGAACCAGGAGGGCGTGACGGGTAGGCACCCATGTACGCACAACCACCTCATGGTGCTAAGAAGTCTGACACCCAGCCCAGGTCCCTCGGCCCTTCCTGGAATCCGCTAGAGCAATTCTAAGTGCTTATATTAAGGAATTAAAGCCTCTGGGGATCCGTGGGGCAAAATGCGGGGAACCAGGAGGGCGTGGCGGGTAGGCACCCATGTACGCACAACCACCTCATGGTGGTAAGAAGTTTGACACCCGGCCCAGGTCCCTCGGCATTTCCTGAAATCCGCTAGAGCAATTCTAGGTGCTTATATTAAGGAAATAAGGCCTCAGGGGACCGTGGGGCAAATTGCGGGGAACCAGGACGGCGTGGCGGGTAGGCACCCATGTACGCACAACCACCTCATGGTGGTAAGAAGTCTGACACCCAGCCCAGGTCCCTCGGCCCTTCCTGGAATCCACTAGAGCAATTCTAAGTGCTTATATTAAGGAATTAAAGCCTCTGGGGATCCGTGGGGCAAAATGCGGGGAACCAGGAGGGCGTGGCGGGTAGGCACCAATGTACGAACAACCACCTCATGGTGGTAAGAAGTTTGACACCCGGCCCAGGTCCCTCGGCCCTTCCTGGAATTCGCTATAGCAATTTTAGGTGCTTATATTAAGGAAATAAGGCCTCTGGGGACCGTGGGGCAAATTGCGGGGAACCAGGAGGGCGTGACGGGTAGGCACCCATGTACGCACAACCACCTCATGGTGCTAAGAAGTCTGACACCCAGCCCAGGTCCCTCGGCCCTTCCTGGAATCCGCTAGAGCAATTCTAAGTGCTTATATTAAGGAATTAAAGCCTCTGGGGATCCGTGGGGCAAAATGCGGGGAACCAGGAGGGCGTGGCGGGTAGGCACCCATGTACGCACAACCACCTCATGGTGGTAAGAAGTCTGACACCCGGCCCAGGTCCCTCGGCCCTTCCTGGAATCCGCTAGAGCAATTCTAAGTGCTTATATTAAGGAATTAAAGACTCTGGGGATCCGTGGGGCAAAATGCGGGGAACCAGGAGGGCGTGGCGGGTAGGCACCCATGTACGCACAACCACCTCATGGTGGTAAGAAGTTTGACACCCGGCCCAGGTCCCTCGGCATTTCCTGGAATCCGCTAGAGCAATTCTAGGTGCTTATATTAAGGAAATAAGGCCTCTGGGGACCGTGGGGCAAATTGCGGGGAACCAGGAGGGCGTGGCGGGTAGGCACCCATGTACGCACAACCACCTCATGGTGGTAAGAAGTCTGACACCCAGCCCAGGTCCCTCGGCCCTTCCTGGAATCCGCTAGAGCAATTCTAAGTGCTTATATTAAGGAATTAAAGCCTCTGGGGATCCGTGGGGCAAAATGCGGGGAACCAGGAGGGCGTGGCGGGTAGGCACCAATGTACGCACAACCACCTCATGGTGGTAAGAAGTTTGACACCCGGCCCAGGTCCCTCGGCCCTTCCTGGAATTCGCTATAGCAATTTTAGGTGCCTATATTAAGGAAATAAGGCCTCTGGGGACCGTGGGGCCAATTGCGGGGAACCAGGAGGGCGTGGCGGGTAGGCACCCATGTACGCACAACCACCTCATGGTGGTAAGAAGTTTGACACCCGGCCCAGGTCCCTCGGCCCTTCCTGGAATTCGCTATAGCAATTCTAGGTGCTTATATTAAGGAAATAAGGCCTCTGGGGACCGTGGGGCAAATTGCGGGGAACCAGGAGGGCGTGGCGGGTAGGCACCCATGTACGCACAACCACCTCATGGTGGTAAGAAGTCTGACACCCAGCCCAGGTCCCTCGGCCCTTCCTGGAAACCGCTAGAGCAATTCTAAGTGCTTATATTAAGGAATTAAAGCCTCTGGGGATCCGTGGGGCAAAATGCGGGGAACCAGGAGGGCGTGGCAGGTAGGCACCCATGTACGCACAACCACCTCATGGTGGTAAGAAGTTTGACACCCGGCCCAGGTCCCTCGGCATTTCCTGAAATCCGCTAGAGCAATTCTAGGTGCTTATATTAAGGAAATAAGGCCTCAGGGGACCGTGGGGCAAATTGCGGGGAACCAGGACGGCGTGGCGGGTAGGCACCCATGTACGCACAACCACCTCATGGTGGTAAGAAGTCTGACACCCAGCCCAGGTCCCTCGGCCCTTCCTGGAATCCGCTAGAGCAATTCTAAGTGCTTATATTAAGGAATTAAAGCCTCTGGGGATCCGTGGGGCAAAATGCGGGGAACCAGGAGGGCGTGGCGGGTAGGCACCAATGTACGCACAACCACCTCATGGTGGTAAGAAGTTTGACACCCGGCCCAGGTCCCTCGGCCCTTCCTGGAATTCGCTATAGCAATTTTAGGTGCTTATATTAAGGAAATAAGGCCTCTGGGGACCGTGGGGCCAATTGCGGGGAACCAGGAGGGCGTGGCGGGTAGGCACCCATGTACGCACAACCACCTCATGGTGGTAAGAAGTTTGACACCCGGCCCAGGTCCCTCGGCCCTTCCTGGAATTCGCTATAGCAATTCTAGGTGCTTATATTAAGGAAATAAGGCCTCTGGGGACCGTGGGGCAAATTGCGGGGAACCAGGAGGGCGTGGCGGGTAAGCACCCATGTACGCACAACCACCTCATGGTGGTAAGAAGTCTGACACCCAGCCCAGGTCCCTCGGCCCTTCCTGGAAACCGCTAGAGCAATTCTAAGTGCTTATATTAAGGAATTAAAGCCTCTGGGGATCCGTGGGGCAAAATGCGGGGAACCAGGAGGGCGTGGCGGGTAGGCACCCATGTACGCACAACCACCTCATGGTGGTAAGAAGTTTGACACCCGGCCCAGGTCCCTCGGCATTTCCTGAAATCCGCTAGAGCAATTCTAGGTGCTTATATTAAGGAAATAAGGCCTCAGGGGACCGTGGGGCAAATTGCGGGGAACCAGGACGGCGTGGCGGGTAGGCACCCATGTACGCACAACCACCTCATGGTGGTAAGAAGTCTGACACCCAGCCCAGGTCCCTCGGCCCTTCCTGGAATCCGCTAGAGCAATTCTAAGTGCTTATATTAAGGAATTAAAGCCTCTGGGGATCCGTGGGGCAAAATGCGGGGAACCAGGAGGGCGTGGCGGATAGGCACCAATGTACGAACAACCACCTCATGGTGGTAAGAAGTTTGACACCCGGCCCAGGTCCCTCGGCCCTTCCTGGAATTCGCTATAGCAATTTTAGGTGCTTATATTAAGGAAATAAGGCCTCTGGGGACCGTGGGGCAAATTGCGGGGAACCAGGAGGGCGTGACGGGTAGGCACCCATGTACGCACAACCACCTCATGGTGCTAAGAAGTCTGACACCCAGCCCAGGTCCCTCGGCCCTTCCTGGAATCCGCTAGAGCAATTCTAAGTGCTTATATTAAGGAATTAAAGCCTCTGGGGATCCGTGGGGCAAAATGCGGGGAACCAGGAGGGCGTGGCGGGTAGGCACCCATGTACGCACAACCACCTCATGGTGGTAAGAAGTCTGACACCCGGCCCAGGTCCCTCGGCCCTTCCTGGAATCCGCTAGAGCAATTCTAAGTGCTTATATTAAGGAATTAAAGACTCTGGGGATCCGTGGGGCAAAATGCGGGGAACCAGGAGGGCGTGGCGGGTAGGCACCCATGTACGCACAACCACCTCATGGTGGTAAGAAGTTTGACACCCGGCCCAGGTCCCTCGGCATTTCCTGGAATCCGCTAGAGCAATTCTAGGTGCTTATATTAAGGAAATAAGGCCTCTGGGGACCGTGGGGCAAATTGCGGGGAACCAGGAGGGCGTGGCGGGTAGGCACCCATGTACGCACAACCACCTCATGGTGGTAAGAAGTCTGACACCCAGCCCAGGTCCCTCGGCCTTTCCTGGAATCCGCTAGAGCAATTCTAAGTGCTTATATTAAGGAATTAAAGCCTCTGGGGATCCGTGGGGCAAAATGCGGGGAACCAGGAGGGCGTGGCGGGTAGGCACCAATGTACGCACAACCACCTCATGGTGGTAAGAAGTTTGGCACCCGGCCCAGGTCCCTCGGCCCTTCCTGGAATTCGCTATAGCAATTTTAGGTGCTTATATTAAGGAAATAAGGCCTCTGGGGACCGTGGGGCCAATTGCGGGGAACCAGGAGGGCGTGGCGGGTAGGCACCCATGTACGCACAACCACCTCATGGTGGTAAGAAGTTTGACACCCGGCCCAGGTCCCTCGGCCCTTCCTGGAATTCGCTATAGCAATTCTAGGTGCTTATATTAAGGAAATAAGGCCTCTGGGGACCGTGGGGCAAATTGCGGGGAACCAGGAGGGCGTGGCGGGTAGGCACCCATGTACGCACAACCACCTCATGGTGGTAAGAAGTCTGACACCCAGCCCAGGTCCCTCGGCCCTTCCTGGAAACCGCTAGAGCAATTCTAAGTGCTTATATTAAGGAATTAAAGCCTCTGGGGATCCGTGGGGCAAAATGCGGGGAACCAGGAGGGCGTGGCGGGTAGGCACCCATGTACGCACAACCACCTCATGGTGGTAAGAAGTTTGACACCCGGCCCAGGTCCCTCGGCATTTCCTGAAATCCGCTAGAGCAATTCTAGGTGCTTATATTAAGGAAATAAGGCCTCAGGGGACCGTGGGGCAAATTGCGGGGAACCAGGACGGCGTGGCGGGTAGGCACCCATGTACGCACAACCACCTCATGGTGGTAAGAAGTCTGACACCCAGCCCAGGTCCCTCGGCCCTTCCTGGAATCCGCTAGAGCAATTCTAAGTGCTTATATTAAGGAATTAAAGCCTCTGGGGATCCGTGGGGCAAAATGCGGGGAACCAGGAGGGCGTGGCGGGTAGGCACCAATGTACGCACAACCACCTCATGGTGGTAAGAAGTTTGACACCCGGCCCAGGTCCCTCGGCCCTTCCTGGAATTCGCTATAGCAATTTTAGGTGCTTATATTAAGGAAATAAGGCCTCTGGGGACCGTGGGGCAAATTGCGGGGAACCAGGAGGGCGTGACGGGTAGGCACCCATGTACGCACAACCACCTCATGGTGCTAAGAAGTCTGACACCCAGCCCAGGTCCCTCGGCCCTTCCTGGAATCCGCTAGAGCAATTCTAAGTGCTTATATTAAGGAATTAAAGCCTCTGGGGATCCGTGGGGCAAAATGCGGGGAACCAGGAGGGCGTGGCGGGTAGGCACCCATGTACGCACAACCACCTCATGGTGGTAAGAAGTCTGACACCCGGCCCAGGTCCCTCGGCCCTTCCTGGAATCCGCTAGAGCAATTCTAAGTGCTTATATTAAGGAATTAAAGCCTCTGGGGATCCGTGGGGCAAAATGCGGGGAACCAGGAGGGCGTGGCGGGTAGGCACCCATGTACGCACAACCACCTCATGGTGGTAAGAAGTTTGACACCCGGCCCAGGTCCCTCGGCATTTCCTGGAATCCGCTATAGCAATTCTAGGTGCTTATATTAAGGAAATAAGGCCTCTGGGGACCGTGGGGCAAATTGCGGGGAACCAGGAGGGCGTGGCGGGTAGGCACCCATGTACGCACAACCACCTCATGGTGGTAAGAAGTCTGACATCCAGCCCAGGTCCCTCGGCCCTTCCTGGAATCCGCTAGAGCAATTCTAAGTGCTTATATTAAGGAATTAAAGCCTCTGGGGATCCGTGGGGCAAAATGCGGGGAACCAGGAGGGCGTGGCGGGTAGGCACCAATGTACGCACAACCACCTCATGGTGGTAAGAAGTTTGACACCCGGCCCAGGTCCCTCGGCCCTTCCTGGAATTCGCTATAGCAATTTTAGGTGCTTATATTAAGGAAATAAGGCCTCTGGGGACCGTGGGGCCAATTGCGGGGAACCAGGAGGGCGTGGCGGGTAGGCACCCATGTACGCACAACCACCTCATGGTGGTAAGAAGTTTGACACCCGGCCCAGGTCCCTCGGCCCTTCCTGGAATTCGCTATAGCAATTCTAGGTGCTTATAATAAGGAAATAAGGCCTCTGGGGACCGTGGGGCAAATTGCGGGGAACCAGGAGGGCGTGACGGGTAGGCACCCATGTACGCACAACCACCTCATGGTGCTAAGAAGTCTGACACCCAGCCCAGGTCCCTCGGCCCTTCCTGGAATCCGCTAGAGCAATTCTAAGTGCTTATATTAAGGAATTAAAGCCTCTGGGGATCCGTGGGGCAAAATGCGGGGAACCAGGAGGGCGTGGCGGGTAGGCACCAATGTACGCACAACCACCTCATGGTGGTAAGAAGTTTGACACCCGGCCCAGGTCCCTCGGCCCTTCCTGGAATTCGCTATAGCAATTTTAGGTGCTTATATTAAGGAAATAAGGCCTCTGGGGACCGTGGGGCCAATTGCGGGGAACCAGGAGGGCGTGGCGGGTAGGCACCCATGTACGCACAACCACCTCATGGTGGTAAGAAGTTTGACACCCGGCCCAGGTCCCTCGGCCCTTCCTGGAATTCGCTATAGCAATTCTAGGTGCTTATATTAAGGAAATAAGGCCTCTGGGGACCGTGGGGCAAATTGCGGGGAACCAGGAGGGCGTGGCGGGTAGGCACCCATGTACGCACAACCACCTCATGGTGGTAAGAAGTCTGACACCCAGCCCAGGTCCCTCGGCCCTTCCTGGAAACCGCTAGAGCAATTCTAAGTGCTTATATTAAGGAATTAAAGCCTCTGGGGATCCGTGGGGCAAAATGCGGGGAACCAGGAGGGCGTGGCGGGTAGGCACCCATGTACGCACAACCACCTCATGGTGGTAAGAAGTTTGACACCCGGCCCAGGTCCCTCGGCATTTCCTGAAATCCGCTAGAGCAATTCTAGGTGCTTATATTAAGGAAATAAGGCCTCAGGGGACCGTGGGGCAAATTGCGGGGAACCAGGACGGCGTGGCGGGTAGGCACCCATGTACGCACAACCACCTCATGGTGGTAAGAAGTCTGACACCCGGCCCAGGTCCCTCGGCCCTTCCTGGAATCCGCTAGAGCAATTCTAAGTGCTTATATTAAGGAATTAAAGCCTCTGGGGATCCGTGGGGCAAAATGCGGGAACCAGGTGGGCGTGGCGGGTAGGCACCCATGTACGCACAACCACCTCATGGTGGTAAGAAGTTTGACACCCGACCCAGGTCCCTCGGCACTTCCTGGAATTCGCTATAGCAATTCTATGTGCTTATAATAAGGAATTAAGGCCTCTGGGGGTCCGTGGGGCAAAATGCGGGGAACCAGGAGGGCGTGGCGGGTAGGCACCCATGTACGCACAACCACCTCATGGTGGTAAGAAGTTTGACACCCGGCCCAGGTCCCTCGGCCCTTCCTGGAATCCGCTATAGCAATTCTAGGTGCTTATATTAAGGAATTAAAGCCTCTGGGGACCGTGGGGCAAATTGCGGGGAACCAGGAGGGCGTGACGGGTAGGCACCCATGTACGCACAACCACCTCATGGTGCTAAGAAGTCTGACACCCAGCCCAGGTCCCTCGGCCCTTCCTGGAATCCGCTAGAGCAATTCTAAGTGCTTATATTAAGGAATTAAAGCCTCTGGGGATCCGTGGGGCAAAATGCGGGGAACCAGGAGGGCGTGGCGGGTAGGCACCCATGTACGCACAACCACCTCATGGTGGTAAGAAGTTTGACACCCGGCCCAGGTCCCTCGGCCCTTCCTGGAATTCGCTATAGCAATTCTAGGTGCTTGTAATAAGGAATTAAGGCCTCTGGGTGTCCGTGGGGCAAAATGCGGGGAACCAGGAGGGCGTGGCGGGTAGGCACCCATGTACGCACAACCACCTCATGGTGGTAAGAAGTTTGACACCCGGCCCAGGTCCCTCGGCCCTTCCTGGAATTCGCTATAGCAATTCTAGGTGCTTATAATAAGGAATTAAGGCCTCTGGGGGTCCTTGGGGCAAAATGCGGGGAACCAGGAGGGCGTGGCGGGTAGGCACCCATGTACGCACAACCACCTCATGGTGGTAAGAAGTCTGACACCCAGCCCAGGTCTCTCGGCCCTTCCTGGAATCCGCTAGAGCAATTCTAAGTGCTTATATTAAGGAATTAAAGCCTCTGGGGATCCGTGGGGCAAAATGCGGGGAACCAGGAGGGCGTGGCGGGTAGGCACCCATGTACGCACAACCACCTCATGGTGGTAAGAAGTTTGACACCCGGCCCAGGTCCCTCGGCCCTTCCTGGAATTCGCTATAGCAATTTTAGGTGCTTATATTAAGGAAATAAAGCCTCTGGGGACCGTGGGGCAAATTGCGGGGAACCAGGAGGGCGTGGCGGGTAGGCACCCATGTACGCACAACCACCTCATGGTGGTAAGAAGTCTGACACCCAGCCCAGGTCCCTCGGCCCTTCCTGGAATCCGCTAGAGCAATTCTAAGTGCTTATATTAAGAAATTAAAGCCTCTGGGGATCCGTGGGGCAAAATGCGGGGAACCAGGAGGGCGTGGCGGGTAGGCACCAATGTACGCACAACCACCTCATGGTGGTAAGAAGTTTGACACCCGGCCCAGGTCCCTCGGCCCTTCCTGGAATTCGCTATAGCAATTCTAGGTGCTTGTAATAAGGAATTAAGGCCTCTGGGTGTCCGTGGGGCAAAATGCTGGGAACCAGGAGGGCGTGGCTGGTAGGCACCCATGTACGCACAACCACCTCATGGTGGTAAGAAGTTTGACACCCGGCCCAGGTCCCTCGGCCCTTCCTGGAATTCGCTATAGCAATTCTAGGTGCTTATAATAAGGAATTAAGGCCTCTGGGGACCGTGGGGCAAATTGCGGGGAACCAGGAGGGCGTGGCGGGTAGGCACCCATGTACGCACAACCACCTCATGGTGGTAAGAAGTCTGACACCCAGCCCAGGTCCCTCGGCCCTTCCTGGAAACCGCTAGAGCAATTCTAAGTGCTTATATTAAGGAATTAAAGCCTCTGGGGATCCGTGGGGCAAAATGCGGGGAACCAGGAGGGCGTGGCGGGTAGGCACCCATGTACGCACAACCACCTCATGGTGGTAAGAAGTTTGACACCCGACCCAGGTCCCTCGGCCCTTCCTGGAATTCGCTATAGCAATTCTAGGTGCTTATATTAAGGAAATAAGGCCTCTGGGGACCGTGGGGCAAATTGCGGGTAACCAGGAGGGCGTGGCGGGTAGGCACCCATGTACGCACAACCACCTCATGGTGGTAAGAAGTCTGACACCCAGCCCAGGTCCCTCTGCCCTTCCTGGAATCCGCTAGAGCAATTCTAAGTGCTTATATTAAGGAATTAAAGCCTCTGGGGGTCCGTGGGGCAAAATGCGGGGAACCAGGAGGGCGCGGCGGGTAGACACCCATGTACGCACAACCACCTCATGGTGGTAAGAAGTTTGACACCCGGCTCAGGTCCCTCGGCCCTTCCTGGAATCCGCTAGAGCAATTCTAAGTGCTTATATTAAGGAATTAAAGCCTCTGGGGATCCGTGGGGCAAAATGCGGGGAACCAGGAGGGCGTGGCGGGTAGGCACCAATGTACGCACAACCACCTCATGGTGGTAAGAAGTTTGACACCCGGCCCAGGTCCCTCGGCCCTTCCTGGAATTCGCTATAGCAATTTTAGGTGCTTATATTAAGGAAATAAGGCCTCTGGGGACCGTGGGGCCAATTGCGGGGAACCAGGAGGGCGTGGCGGGTAGGCACCCATGTACGCACAACCACCTCATGGTGGTAAGAAGTTTGACACCCGGCCCAGGTCCCTCGGCCCTTCCTGGAATTCGCTATAGCAATTCTAGGTGCTTATATTAAGGAAATAAGGCCTCTGGGGACCGTGGGGCAAATTGCGGGGAACCAGGAGGGCGTGGCGGGTAGGCACCCATGTACGCACAACCACCTCATGGTGGTAAGAAGTCTGACACCCAGCCCAGGTCCCTCGGCCCTTCCTGGAAACCGCTAGAGCAATTCTAAGTGCTTATATTAAGGAATTAAAGCCTCTGGGGATCCGTGGGGCAAAATGCGGGGAACCAGGAGGGCGTGGCGGGTAGGCACCCATGTACGCACAACCACCTCATGGTGGTAAGAAGTTTGACACCCGGCCCAGGTCCCTCGGCATTTCCTGAAATCCGCTAGAGCAATTCTAGGTGCTTATATTAAGGAAATAAGGCCTCAGGGGACCGTGGGGCAAATTGCGGGGAACCAGGACGGCGTGGCGGGTAGGCACCCATGTACGCACAACCACCTCATGGTGGTAAGAAGTCTGACACCCGGCCCAGGTCCCTCGGCCCTTCCTGGAATCCGCTAGAGCAATTCTAAGTGCTTATATTAAGGAATTAAAGCCTCTGGGGATCCGTGGGGCAAAATGCGGGAACCAGGTGGGCGTGGCGGGTAGGCACCCATGTACGCACAACCACCTCATGGTGGTAAGAAGTTTGACACCCGACCCAGGTCCCTCGGCACTTCCTGGAATTCGCTATAGCAATTCTATGTGCTTATAATAAGGAATTAAGGCCTCTGGGGGTCCGTGGGGCAAAATGCGGGGAACCAGGAGGGCGTGGCGGGTAGGCACCCATGTACGCACAACCACCTCATGGTGGTAAGAAGTTTGACACCCGGCCCAGGTCCCTCGGCCCTTCCTGGAATCCGCTATAGCAATTCTAGGTGCTTATATTAAGGAATTAAAGCCTCTGGGGACCGTGGGGCAAATTGCGGGGAACCAGGAGGGCGTGACGGGTAGGCACCCATGTACGCACAACCACCTCATGGTGCTAAGAAGTCTGACACCCAGCCCAGGTCCCTCGGCCCTTCCTGGAATCCGCTAGAGCAATTCTAAGTGCTTATATTAAGGAATTAAAGCCTCTGGGGATCCGTGGGGCAAAATGCGGGGAACCAGGAGGGCGTGGCGGGTAGGCACCCATGTACGCACAACCACCTCATGGTGGTAAGAAGTTTGACACCCGGCCCAGGTCCCTCGGCCCTTCCTGGAATTCGCTATAGCAATTCTAGGTGCTTGTAATAAGGAATTAAGGCCTCTGGGTGTCCGTGGGGCAAAATGCGGGGAACCAGGAGGGCGTGGCGGGTAGGCACCCATGTACGCACAACCACCTCATGGTGGTAAGAAGTTTGACACCCGGCCCAGGTCCCTCGGCCCTTCCTGGAATTCGCTATAGCAATTCTAGGTGCTTATAATAAGGAATTAAGGCCTCTGGGGGTCCTTGGGGCAAAATGCGGGGAACCAGGAGGGCGTGGCGGGTAGGCACCCATGTACGCACAACCACCTCATGGTGGTAAGAAGTCTGACACCCAGCCCAGGTCTCTCGGCCCTTCCTGGAATCCGCTAGAGCAATTCTAAGTGCTTATATTAAGGAATTAAAGCCTCTGGGGATCCGTGGGGCAAAATGCGG
Organism: Candelabrum cocksii; assembly: GCA_963930725.1. Lineage (NCBI taxonomy): Eukaryota > Metazoa > Cnidaria > Hydrozoa > Anthoathecata > Candelabridae > Candelabrum > Candelabrum cocksii. The sequence goes on along the minus strand of OZ005671.1, from coordinate 8,746,148 downwards.
GGAACCAGGAGGGCGTGGCGGGTAGGCACCCATGTACGCACAACCACCTCATGGTGGTAAGAAGTTTGACACCCGGCCCAGGTCCCTCGGCCCTTCCTGGAATTCGCTATAGCAATTTTAGGTGCTTATATTAAGGAAATAAAGCCTCTGGGGACCGTGGGGCAAATTGCGGGGAACCAGGAGGGCGTGGCGGGTAGGCACCCATGTACGCACAACCACCTCATGGTGGTAAGAAGTCTGACACCCAGCCCAGGTCCCTCGGCCCTTCCTGGAATCCGCTAGAGCAATTCTAAGTGCTTATATTAAGAAATTAAAGCCTCTGGGGATCCGTGGGGCAAAATGCGGGGAACCAGGAGGGCGTGGCGGGTAGGCACCAATGTACGCACAACCACCTCATGGTGGTAAGAAGTTTGACACCCGGCCCAGGTCCCTCGGCCCTTCCTGGAATTCGCTATAGCAATTCTAGGTGCTTGTAATAAGGAATTAAGGCCTCTGGGTGTCCGTGGGGCAAAATGCTGGGAACCAGGAGGGCGTGGCTGGTAGGCACCCATGTACGCACAACCACCTCATGGTGGTAAGAAGTTTGACACCCGGCCCAGGTCCCTCGGCCCTTCCTGGAATTCGCTATAGCAATTCTAGGTGCTTATAATAAGGAATTAAGGCCTCTGGGGACCGTGGGGCAAATTGCGGGGAACCAGGAGGGCGTGGCGGGTAGGCACCCATGTACGCACAACCACCTCATGGTGGTAAGAAGTCTGACACCCAGCCCAGGTCCCTCGGCCCTTCCTGGAAACCGCTAGAGCAATTCTAAGTGCTTATATTAAGGAATTAAAGCCTCTGGGGATCCGTGGGGCAAAATGCGGGGAACCAGGAGGGCGTGGCGGGTAGGCACCCATGTACGCACAACCACCTCATGGTGGTAAGAAGTTTGACACCCGACCCAGGTCCCTCGGCCCTTCCTGGAATTCGCTATAGCAATTCTAGGTGCTTATATTAAGGAAATAAGGCCTCTGGGGACCGTGGGGCAAATTGCGGGTAACCAGGAGGGCGTGGCGGGTAGGCACCCATGTACGCACAACCACCTCATGGTGGTAAGAAGTCTGACACCCAGCCCAGGTCCCTCTGCCCTTCCTGGAATCCGCTAGAGCAATTCTAAGTGCTTATATTAAGGAATTAAAGCCTCTGGGGGTCCGTGGGGCAAAATGCGGGGAACCAGGAGGGCGCGGCGGGTAGACACCCATGTACGCACAACCACCTCATGGTGGTAAGAAGTTTGACACCCGGCTCAGGTCCCTCGGCCCTTCCTGGAATCCGCTAGAGCAATTCTAAGTGCTTATATTAAGGAATTAAAGCCTCTGGGGATCCGTGGGGCAAAATGCGGGGAACCAGGAGGGCGTGGCGGGTAGGCACCTATGTACGCACAACCACCTCATGGTGGTAAGAAGTCTGACACCCGGCCCAGGTCCCTCGGCATTTCCTGGAATCCGCTATAGCAATTCTAGGTGCTTATATTAAGGAAATAAGGCCTCTGGGGACCGTGGGGCAAATTGCGGGGAACCAGGAGGGCGTGGCGGGTAGGCACCCATGTACGCACAACCACCTCATGGTGGTAAGAAGTCTGACACCCAGCCCAGGTCCCTCGGCCCTTCCTGGAATCCGCTAGAGCAATTCTAAGTGCTTATATTAAGAAATTAAAGCCTCTGGGGATCCGTGGGGCAAAATGCGGGGAACCAGGAGGGCGTGGCGGGTAGGCACCAATGTACGCACAACCACCTCATGGTGGTAAGAAGTTTGACACCCGGCCCAGGTCCCTCGGCCCTTCCTGGAATTCGCTATAGCAATTTTAGGTGCTTATATTAAGGAAATAAGGCCTCTGGGGACCGTGGGGCCAATTGCGGGGAACCAGGAGGGCGTGGCGGGTAGGCACCCATGTACGCACAACCACCTCATGGTGGTAAGAAGTTTGACACCCGGCCCAGGTCCCTCGGCCCTTCCTGGAATTCGCTATAGCAATTTTAGGTGCTTATATTAAGGAAATAAGGCCTCTGGGGACCGTGGGGCAAATTGCGGGAAACCAGGAGGGCGTGACGGGTAGGCACCCATGTACGCACAACCACCTCATGGTGCTAAGAAGTCTGACACCCAGCCCAGGTCCCTCGGCCCTTCCTGGAATCCGCTAGAGCAATTCTAAGTGCTTATATTAAGGAATTAAAGCCTCTGGGGATCCGTGGGGCAAAATGCGGGGAACCAGGAGGGCGTGGCGGGTAGGCACCCATGTACGCACAACCACCTCATGGTGGTAAGAAGTCTGACACCCGGCCCAGGTCCCTCGGCATTTCCTGGAATCCGCTATAGCAATTCTAGGTGCTTATATTAAGGAAATAAGGCCTCTGGGGACCGTGGGGCAAATTGCGGGGAACCAGGAGGGCGTGGCGGGTAGGCACCCATGTACGCACAACCACCTCATGGTGGTAAGAAGTCTGACACCCAGCCCAGGTCCCTCGGCCCTTCCTGGAATCCGCTAGAGCAATTCTAAGTGCTTATATTAAGGAATTAAAGCCTCTGGGGATCCGTGGGGCAAAATGCGGGGAACCAGGAGGGCGTGGCGGGTAGGCACCAATGTACGCACAACCACCTCATGGTGGTAAGAAGTTTGACACCCGGCCCAGGTCCCTCGGCCCTTCCTGGAATTCGCTATAGCAATTTTAGGTGCTTATATTAAGGAAATAAGGCCTCTGGGGACCGTGGGGCCAATTGCGGGGAACCAGGAGGGCGTGGCGGGTAGGCACCCATGTACGCACAACCACCTCATGGTGGTAAGAAGTTTGACACCCGGCCCAGGTCCCTCGGCCCTTCCTGGAATTCGCTATAGCAATTCTAGGTGCTTATATTAAGGAAATAAGGCCTCTGGGGACCGTGGGGCAAATTGCGGGGAACCAGGAGGGCGTGGCGGGTAGGCACCCATGTACGCACAACCACCTCATGGTGGTAAGAAGTCTGACACCCAGCCCAGGTCCCTCGGCCCTTCCTGGAAACCGCTAGAGCAATTCTAAGTGCTTATATTAAGGAATTAAAGCCTCTGGGGATCCGTGGGGCAAAATGCGGGGAACCAGGAGGGCGTGGCGGGTAGGCACCCATGTACGCACAACCACCTCATGGTGGTAAGAAGTTTGACACCCGGCCCAGGTCCCTCGGCATTTCCTGAAATCCGCTAGAGCAATTCTAGGTGCTTATATTAAGGAAATAAAGCCTCAGGGGACCGTGGGGCAAATTGCGGGGAACCAGGACGGCGTGGCGGGTAGGCACCCATGTACGCACAACCACCTCATGGTGGTAAGAAGTCTGACACCCAGCCCAGGTCCCTCGGCCCTTCCTGGAATCCACTAGAGCAATTCTAAGTGCTTATATTAAGGAATTAAAGCCTCTGGGGATCCGTGGGGCAAAATGCGGGGAACCAGGAGGGCGTGGCGGGTAGGCACCAATGTACGAACAACCACCTCATGGTGGTAAGAAGTTTGACACCCGGCCCAGGTCCCTCGGCCCTTCCTGGAATTCGCTATAGCAATTCTAGGTGCTTGTAATAAGGAATTAAGGCCTCTGGGTGTCCGTGGGGCAAAATGGTGGGAACCAGGAGGGCGTGGCTGGTAGGCACCCATGTACGCACAACCACCTCATGGTGGTAAGAAGTTTGACACCCGGCCCAGGTCCCTCGGCCCTTCCTGGAATTCGCTATAGCAATTCTAGGTGCTTATAATAAGGAATTAAGGCCTCTGGGGACCGTGGGGCAAATTGCGGGGAACCAGGAGGGCGTGGCGGGTAGGCACCCATGTACGCACAACCACCTCATGGTGGTAAGAAGTCTGACACCCAGCCCAGGTCCCTCGGCCCTTCCTGGAAACCGCTAGAGCAATTCTAAGTGCTTATATTAAGGAATTAAAGCCTCTGGGGATCCGTGGGGCAAAATGCGGGGAACCAGGAGGGCGTGGCGGGTAGGCACCCATGTACGCACAACCACCTCATGGTGGTAAGAAGTTTGACACCCGACCCAGGTCCCTCGGCCCTTCCTGGAATTCGCTATAGCAATTCTAGGTGCTTATATTAAGGAAATAAGGCCTCTGGGGACCGTGGGGCAAATTGCGGGTAACCAGGAGGGCGTGGCGGGTAGGCACCCATGTACGCACAACCACCTCATGGTGGTAAGAAGTCTGACACCCAGCCCAGGTCCCTCTGCCCTTCCTGGAATCCGCTAGAGCAATTCTAAGTGCTTATATTAAGGAATTAAAGCCTCTGGGGGTCCGTGGGGCAAAATGCGGGGAACCAGGAGGGCGCGGCGGGTAGACACCCATGTACGCACAACCACCTCATGGTGGTAAGAAGTTTGACACCCGGCTCAGGTCCCTCGGCCCTTCCTGGAATCCGCTAGAGCAATTCTAAGTGCTTATATTAAGGAATTAAAGCCTCTGGGGATCCGTGGGGCAAAATGCGGGGAACCAGGAGGGCGTGGCGGGTAGGCACCTATGTACGCACAACCACCTCATGGTGGTAAGAAGTCTGACACCCGGCCCAGGTCCCTCGGCATTTCCTGGAATCCGCTATAGCAATTCTAGGTGCTTATATTAAGGAAATAAGGCCTCTGGGGACCGTGGGGCAAATTGCGGGGAACCAGGAGGGCGTGGCGGGTAGGCACCCATGTACGCACAACCACCTCATGGTGGTAAGAAGTCTGACACCCAGCCCAGGTCCCTCGGCCCTTCCTGGAATCCGCTAGAGCAATTCTAAGTGCTTATATTAAGAAATTAAAGCCTCTGGGGATCCGTGGGGCAAAATGCGGGGAACCAGGAGGGCGTGGCGGGTAGGCACCAATGTACGCACAACCACCTCATGGTGGTAAGAAGTTTGACACCCGGCCCAGGTCCCTCGGCCCTTCCTGGAATTCGCTATAGCAATTTTAGGTGCTTATATTAAGGAAATAAGGCCTCTGGGGACCGTGGGGCCAATTGCGGGGAACCAGGAGGGCGTGGCGGGTAGGCACCCATGTACGCACAACCACCTCATGGTGGTAAGAAGTTTGACACCCGGCCCAGGTCCCTCGGCCCTTCCTGGAATTCGCTATAGCAATTTTAGGTGCTTATATTAAGGAAATAAGGCCTCTGGGGACCGTGGGGCAAATTGCGGGAAACCAGGAGGGCGTGACGGGTAGGCACCCATGTACGCACAACCACCTCATGGTGCTAAGAAGTCTGACACCCAGCCCAGGTCCCTCGGCCCTTCCTGGAATCCGCTAGAGCAATTCTAAGTGCTTATATTAAGGAATTAAAGCCTCTGGGGATCCGTGGGGCAAAATGCGGGGAACCAGGAGGGCGTGGCGGGTAGGCACCCATGTACGCACAACCACCTCATGGTGGTAAGAAGTCTGACACCCGGCCCAGGTCCCTCGGCATTTCCTGGAATCCGCTATAGCAATTCTAGGTGCTTATATTAAGGAAATAAGGCCTCTGGGGACCGTGGGGCAAATTGCGGGGAACCAGGAGGGCGTGGCGGGTAGGCACCCATGTACGCACAACCACCTCATGGTGGTAAGAAGTCTGACACCCAGCCCAGGTCCCTCGGCCCTTCCTGGAATCCGCTAGAGCAATTCTAAGTGCTTATATTAAGGAATTAAAGCCTCTGGGGATCCGTGGGGCAAAATGCGGGGAACCAGGAGGGCGTGGCGGGTAGGCACCAATGTACGCACAACCACCTCATGGTGGTAAGAAGTTTGACACCCGGCCCAGGTCCCTCGGCCCTTCCTGGAATTCGCTATAGCAATTTTAGGTGCTTATATTAAGGAAATAAGGCCTCTGGGGACCGTGGGGCCAATTGCGGGGAACCAGGAGGGCGTGGCGGGTAGGCACCCATGTACGCACAACCACCTCATGGTGGTAAGAAGTTTGACACCCGGCCCAGGTCCCTCGGCCCTTCCTGGAATTCGCTATAGCAATTCTAGGTGCTTATATTAAGGAAATAAGGCCTCTGGGGACCGTGGGGCAAATTGCGGGGAACCAGGAGGGCGTGGCGGGTAGGCACCCATGTACGCACAACCACCTCATGGTGGTAAGAAGTCTGACACCCAGCCCAGGTCCCTCGGCCCTTCCTGGAAACCGCTAGAGCAATTCTAAGTGCTTATATTAAGGAATTAAAGCCTCTGGGGATCCGTGGGGCAAAATGCGGGGAACCAGGAGGGCGTGGCGGGTAGGCACCCATGTACGCACAACCACCTCATGGTGGTAAGAAGTTTGACACCCGGCCCAGGTCCCTCGGCATTTCCTGAAATCCGCTAGAGCAATTCTAGGTGCTTATATTAAGGAAATAAAGCCTCAGGGGACCGTGGGGCAAATTGCGGGGAACCAGGACGGCGTGGCGGGTAGGCACCCATGTACGCACAACCACCTCATGGTGGTAAGAAGTCTGACACCCAGCCCAGGTCCCTCGGCCCTTCCTGGAATCCACTAGAGCAATTCTAAGTGCTTATATTAAGGAATTAAAGCCTCTGGGGATCCGTGGGGCAAAATGCGGGGAACCAGGAGGGCGTGGCGGGTAGGCACCAATGTACGAACAACCACCTCATGGTGGTAAGAAGTTTGACACCCGGCCCAGGTCCCTCGGCCCTTCCTGGAATTCGCTATAGCAATTTTAGGTGCTTATATTAAGGAAATAAGGCCTCTGGGGACCGTGGGGCAAATTGCGGGGAACCAGGAGGGCGTGACGGGTAGGCACCAATGTACGCACAACCACCTCATGGTGGTAAGAAGTTTGACACCCGGCCCAGGTCCCTCGGCCCTTCCTGGAATTCGCTATAGCAATTTTAGGTGCTTATATTAAGGAAATAAGGCCTCAGGGGACCGTGGGGCCAATTGCGGGGAACCAGGAGGGCGTGGCGGGTAGGCACCCATGTACGCACAACCACCTCATGGTGGTAAGAAGTTTGACGCCCGGCCCAGGTCCCTCGGCCCTTCCTGGAATTCGCTATAGCAATTCTAGGTGCTTATATTAAGGAAATAAGGCCTCTGGGGACCGTGGGGCAAATTGCGGGGAACCAGGAGGGCGTGGCGGGTAGGCACCCATGTACGCACAACCACCTCATGGTGGTAAGAAGTTTGACACCCGACCCAGGTCCCTCGGCCCTTCCTGGAATTCGCTATAGCAATTCTAGGTGCTTATATTAAGGAAATAAGGCCTCTGGGGACCGTGGGGCAAATTGCGGGTAACCAGGAGGGCGTGGCGGGTAGGCACCCATGTACGCACAACCACCTCATGGTGGTAAGAAGTCTGACACCCAGCCCAGGTCCCTCTGCCCTTCCTGGAATCCGCTAGAGCAATTCTAAGTGCTTATATTAAGGAATTAAAGCCTCTGGGGGTCCGTGGGGCAAAATGCGGGGAACCAGGAGGGCGCGGCGGGTAGACACCCATGTACGCACAACCACCTCATGGTGGTAAGAAGTTTGACACCCGGCTCAGGTCCCTCGGCCCTTCCTGGAATCCGCTAGAGCAATTCTAAGTGCTTATATTAAGGAATTAAAGCCTCTGGGGATCCGTGGGGCAAAATGCGGGGAACCAGGAGGGCGTGGCGGGTAGGCACCCATGTACGCACAACCACCTCATGGTGGTAAGAAGTCTGACACCCGGCCCAGGTCCCTCGGCATTTCCTGGAATCCGCTATAGCAATTCTAGGTGCTTATATTAAGGAAATAAGGCCTCTGGGGACCGTGGGGCAAATTGCGGGGAACCAGGAGGGCGTGGCGGGTAGGCACCCATGTACGCACAACCACCTCATGGTGGTAAGAAGTCTGACACCCAGCCCAGGTCCCTCGGCCCTTCCTGGAATCCGCTAGAGCAATTCTAAGTGCTTATATTAAGAAATTAAAGCCTCTGGGGATCCGTGGGGCAAAATGCGGGGAACCAGGAGGGCGTGGCGGGTAGGCACCAATGTACGCACAACCACCTCATGGTGGTAAGAAGTTTGACACCCGGCCCAGGTCCCTCGGCCCTTCCTGGAATTCGCTATAGCAATTTTAGGTGCTTATATTAAGGAAATAAGGCCTCTGGGGACCGTGGGGCCAATTGCGGGGAACCAGGAGGGCGTGGCGGGTAGGCACCCATGTACGCACAACCACCTCATGGTGGTAAGAAGTTTGACACCCGGCCCAGGTCCCTCGGCCCTTCCTGGAATTCGCTATAGCAATTTTAGGTGCTTATATTAAGGAAATAAGGCCTCTGGGGACCGTGGGGCAAATTGCGGGAAACCAGGAGGGCGTGACGGGTAGGCACCCATGTACGCACAACCACCTCATGGTGCTAAGAAGTCTGACACCCAGCCCAGGTCCCTCGGCCCTTCCTGGAATCCGCTAGAGCAATTCTAAGTGCTTATATTAAGGAATTAAAGCCTCTGGGGATCCGTGGGGCAAAATGCGGGGAACCAGGAGGGCGTGGCGGGTAGGCACCCATGTACGCACAACCACCTCATGGTGGTAAGAAGTCTGACACCCGGCCCAGGTCCCTCGGCATTTCCTGGAATCCGCTATAGCAATTCTAGGTGCTTATATTAAGGAAATAAGGCCTCTGGGGACCGTGGGGCAAATTGCGGGGAACCAGGAGGGCGTGGCGGGTAGGCACCCATGTACGCACAACCACCTCATGGTGGTAAGAAGTCTGACACCCAGCCCAGGTCCCTCGGCCCTTCCTGGAATCCGCTAGAGCAATTCTAAGTGCTTATATTAAGGAATTAAAGCCTCTGGGGATCCGTGGGGCAAAATGCGGGGAACCAGGAGGGCGTGGCGGGTAGGCACCAATGTACGCACAACCACCTCATGGTGGTAAGAAGTTTGACACCCGGCCCAGGTCCCTCGGCCCTTCCTGGAATTCGCTATAGCAATTTTAGGTGCTTATATTAAGGAAATAAGGCCTCTGGGGACCGTGGGGCCAATTGCGGGGAACCAGGAGGGCGTGGCGGGTAGGCACCCATGTACGCACAACCACCTCATGGTGGTAAGAAGTTTGACACCCGGCCCAGGTCCCTCGGCCCTTCCTGGAATTCGCTATAGCAATTCTAGGTGCTTATATTAAGGAAATAAGGCCTCTGGGGACCGTGGGGCAAATTGCGGGGAACCAGGAGGGCGTGGCGGGTAGGCACCCATGTACGCACAACCACCTCATGGTGGTAAGAAGTCTGACACCCAGCCCAGGTCCCTCGGCCCTTCCTGGAAACCGCTAGAGCAATTCTAAGTGCTTATATTAAGGAATTAAAGCCTCTGGGGATCCGTGGGGCAAAATGCGGGGAACCAGGAGGGCGTGGCGGGTAGGCACCCATGTACGCACAACCACCTCATGGTGGTAAGAAGTTTGACACCCGGCCCAGGTCCCTCGGCATTTCCTGAAATCCGCTAGAGCAATTCTAGGTGCTTATATTAAGGAAATAAGGCCTCAGGGGACCGTGGGGCAAATTGCGGGGAACCAGGACGGCGTGGCGGGTAGGCACCCATGTACGCACAACCACCTCATGGTGGTAAGAAGTCTGACACCCAGCCCAGGTCCCTCGGCCCTTCCTGGAATCCACTAGAGCAATTCTAAGTGCTTATATTAAGGAATTAAAGCCTCTGGGGATCCGTGGGGCAAAATGCGGGGAACCAGGAGGGCGTGGCGGGTAGGCACCAATGTACGAACAACCACCTCATGGTGGTAAGAAGTTTGACACCCGGCCCAGGTCCCTCGGCCCTTCCTGGAATTCGCTATAGCAATTTTAGGTGCTTATATTAAGGAAATAAGGCCTCTGGGGACCGTGGGGCAAATTGCGGGGAACCAGGAGGGCGTGACGGGTAGGCACCAATGTACGCACAACCACCTCATGGTGGTAAGAAGTTTGACACCCGGCCCAGGTCCCTCGGCCCTTCCTGGAATTCGCTATAGCAATTTTAGGTGCTTATATTAAGGAAATAAGGCCTCTGGGGACCGTGGGGCCAATTGCGGGGAACCAGGAGGGCGTGGCGGGTAGGCACCCATGTACGCAAAACCACCTCATGGTGGTAAGAAGTTTGACGCCCGGCCCAGGTCCCTCGGCCCTTCCTGGAATTCGCTATAGCAATTCTAGGTGCTTATATTAAGGAAATAAGGCCTCTGGGGACCGTGGGGCAAATTGCGGGGAACCAGGAGGGCGTGGCGGGTAGGCACCCATGTACGCACAACCACCTCATGGTGGTAAGAAGTCTGACACCCAGCCCAGGTCCCTCGGCCCTTCCTGGAAACCGCTAGAGCAATTCTAAGTGCTTATATTAAGGAATTAAAGCCTCTGGGGATCCGTGGGGCAAAATGCGGGGAACCAGGAGGGCGTGGCGGGTAGGCACCCATGTACGCACAACCACCTCATGGTGGTAAGAAGTTTGACACCCGGCCCAGGTCCCTCGGCATTTCCTGAAATCCGCTAGAGCAATTCTAGGTGCTTATATTAAGGAAATAAGGCCTCAGGGGACCGTGGGGCAAATTGCGGGGTACCAGGACGGCGTGGCGGGTAGGCACCCATGTACGCACAACCACCTCATGGTGGTAAGAAGTCTGACACCCAGCCCAGGTCCCTCGGCCCTTCCTGGAATCCACTAGAGCAATTCTAAGTGCTTATATTAAGGAATTAAAGCCTCTGGGGATCCGTGGGGCAAAATGCGGGGAACCAGGAGGGCGTGGCGGGTAGGCACCAATGTACGAACAACCACCTCATGGTGGTAAGAAGTCTGACACCCGGCCCAGGTCCCTCGGCCCTTCCTGGAATCCGCTAGAGCAATTCTAAGTGCTTATATTAAGGAATTAAAGACTCTGGGGATCCGTGGGGCAAAATGCGGGGAACCAGGAGGGCGTGGCGGGTAGGCACCCATGTACGCACAACCACCTCATGGTGGTAAGAAGTTTGACACCCGGCCCAGGTCCCTCGGCCCTTCCTGGAATCCGCTAGAGCAATTCTAAGTGCTTATATTAAGGAATTAAAGACTCTGGGGATCCGTGGGGCAAAATGCGGGGAACCAGGAGGGCGTGGCGGGTAGGCACCCATGTACGCACAACCACCTCATGGTGGTAAGAAGTTTGACACCCGGCCCAGGTCCCTCGGCATTTCCTGGAATCCGCTAGAGCAATTCTAGGTGCTTATATTAAGGAAATAAGGCCTCTGGGGACCGTGGGGCAAATTGCGGGGAACCAGGAGGGCGTGGCGGGTAGGCACCCATGTACGCACAACCACCTCATGGTGGTAAGAAGTCTGACACCCAGCCCAGGTCCCTCGGCCCTTCCTGGAATCCGCTAGAGCAATTCTAAGTGCTTATATTAAGGAATTAAAGCCTCTGGGGATCCGTGGGGCAAAATGCGGGGAACCAGGAGGGCGTGGCGGGTAGGCACCAATGTACGCACAACCACCTCATGGTGGTAAGAAGTTTGACACCCGGCCCAGGTCCCTCGGCCCTTCCTGGAATTCGCTATAGCAATTTTAGGTGCCTATATTAAAGAAATAAGGCCTCTGGGGACCGTGGGGCCAATTGCGGGGAACCAGGAGGGCGTGGCGGGTAGGCACCCATGTACGCACAACCACCTCATGGTGGTAAGTAGTTTGACACCCGGCCCAGGTCCCTCGGCCCTTCCTGGAATTCGCTATAGCAATTCTAGGTGCTTATATTAAGGAAATAAGGCCTCTGGGGACCGTGGGGCAAATTGCGGGTAACCAGGAGGGCGTGGCGGGTAGGCACCCATGTACGCACAACCACCTCATGGTGGTAAGAAGTCTGACACCCAGCCCAGGTCCCTCGGCCCTTCCTGGAAACCGCTAGAGCAATTCTAAGTGCTTATATTAAGGAATTAAAGCCTCTGGGGATCCGTGGGGCAAAATGCGGGGAACCAGGAGGGCGTGGCGGGTAGGCACCCATGTACGCACAACCACCTCATGGTGGTAAGAAGTTTGACACCCGGCCCAGGTCCCTCGGCATTTCCTGAAATCCGCTAGAGCAATTCTAGGTGCTTATATAAAGGAAATAAGGCCTCAGGGGACCGTGGGGCAAATTGCGGGGAACCAGGACGGCGTGGCGGGTAGGCACCCATGTACGCACAACCACCTCATGGTGGTAAGAAGTCTGACACCCAGCCCAGGTCCCTCGGCCCTTCCTGGAATCCGCTAGAGCAATTCTAAGTGCTTATATTAAGGAATTAAAGCCTCTGGGGATCCGTGGGGCAAAATGCGGGGAACCAGGAGGGCGTGGCGGGTAGGCACCAATGTACGCACAACCACCTCATGGTGGTAAGAAGTTTGACACCCGGCCCAGGTCCCTCGGCCCTTCCTGGAATTCGCTATAGCAATTTTAGGTGCTTATATTAAGGAAATAAGGCCTCTGGGGACCGTGGGGCCAATTGCGGGGAACCAGGAGGGCGTGGCGGGTAGGCACCCATGTACGCACAACCACCTCATGGTGGTAAGAAGTTTGACACCCGGCCCAGGTCCCTCGGCATTTCCTGAAATCCGCTAGAGCAATTCTAGGTGCTTATATTAAGGAAATAAGGCCTCAGGGGACCGTGGGGCAAATTGCGGGGAACCAGGACGGCGTGGCGGGTAGGCACCCATGTACGCACAACCACCTCATGGTGGTAAGAAGTCTGACTCCCAGCCCAGGTCCCTCGGCCCTTCCTGGAATCCGCTAGAGCAATTCTAAGTGCTTATATTAAGGAATTAAAGCCTCTGGGGATCCGTGGGGCAAAATGCGGGGAACCAGGAGGGCGTGGCGGATAGGCACCAATGTACGAACAACCACCTCATGGTGGTAAGAAGTTTGACACCCGGCCCAGGTCCCTCGGCCCTTCCTGGAATTCGCTATAGCAATTTTAGGTGCTTATATTAAGGAAATAAGGCCTCTGGGGACCGTGGGGCAAATTGCGGGGAACCAGGAGGGCGTGACGGGTAGGCACCCATGTACGCACAACCACCTCATGGTGCTAAGAAGTCTGACACCCAGCCCAGGTCCCTCGGCCCTTCCTGGAATCCGCTAGAGCAATTCTAAGTGCTTATATTAAGGAATTAAAGCCTCTGGGGATCCGTGGGGCAAAATGCGGGGAACCAGGAGGGCGTGGCGGGTAGGCACCCATGTACGCACAACCACCTCATGGTGGTAAGAAGTCTGACACCCGGCCCAGGTCCCTCGGCCCTTCCTGGAATCCGCTAGAGCAATTCTAAGTGCTTATATTAAGGAATTAAGGCCTCTGGGGACCGTGGGGCAAATTGCGGGGAACCAGGAGGGCGTGGCGGGTAGGCACCAATGTACGCACAACCACCTCATGGTGGTAAGAAGTTTGGCACCCGGCCCAGGTCCCTCGGCCCTTCCTGGAATTCGCTATAGCAATTTTAGGTGCTTATATTAAGGAAATAAGGCCTCTGGGGACCGTGGGGCCAATTGCGGGGAACCAGGAGGGCGTGGCGGGTAGGCACCCATGTACGCACAACCACCTCATGGTGGTAAGAAGTTTGACACCCGGCCCAGGTCCCTCGGCCCTTCCTGGAATTCGCTATAGCAATTCTAGGTGCTTATATTAAGGAAATAAGGCCTCTGGGGACCGTGGGGCAAATTGCGGGGAACCAGGAGGGCGTGGCGGGTAGGCACCCATGTACGCACAACCACCTCATGGTGGTAAGAAGTCTGACACCCAGCCCAGGTCCCTCGGCCCTTCCTGGAAACCGCTAGAGCAATTCTAAGTGCTTATATTAAGGAATTAAAGCCTCTGGGGATCCGTGGGGCAAAATGCGGGGAACCAGGAGGGCGTGGCGGGTAGGCACCCATGTACGCACAACCACCTCATGGTGGTAAGAAGTTTGACACCCGGCCCAGGTCCCTCGGCATTTCCTGAAATCCGCTAGAGCAATTCTAGGTGCTTATATTAAGGAAATAAGGCCTCAGGGGACCGTGGGGCAAATTGCGGGGAACCAGGACGGCGTGGCGGGTAGGCACCCATGTACGCACAACCACCTCATGGTGGTAAGAAGTCTGACACCCAGCCCAGGTCCCTCGGCCCTTCCTGGAATCCGCTAGAGCAATTCTAAGTGCTTATATTAAGGAATTAAAGCCTCTGGGGATCCGTGGGGCAAAATGCGGGGAACCAGGAGGGCGTGGCGGGTAGGCACCAATGTACGCACAACCACCTCATGGTGGTAAGAAGTTTGACACCCGGCCCAGGTCCCTCGGCCCTTCCTGGAATTCGCTATAGCAATTTTAGGTGCTTATATTAAGGAAATAAGGCCTCTGGGGACCGTGGGGCAAATTGCGGGGAACCAGGAGGGCGTGACGGGTAGGCACCCATGTACGCACAACCACCTCATGGTGCTAAGAAGTCTGACACCCAGCCCAGGTCCCTCGGCCCTTCCTGGAATCCGCTAGAGCAATTCTAAGTGCTTATATTAAGGAATTAAAGCCTCTGGGGATCCGTGGGGCAAAATGCGGGGAACCAGGAGGGCGTGGCGGGTAGGCACCCATGTACGCACAACCACCTCATGGTGGTAAGAAGTCTGACACCCGGCCCAGGTCCCTCGGCCCTTCCTGGAATCCGCTAGAGCAATTCTAAGTGCTTATATTAAGGAATTAAAGCCTCTGGGGATCCGTGGGGCAAAATGCGGGGAACCAGGAGGGCGTGGCGGGTAGGCACCCATGTACGCACAACCACCTCATGGTGGTAAGAAGTTTGACACCCGGCCCAGGTCCCTCGGCATTTCCTGGAATCCGCTATAGCAATTCTAGGTGCTTATATTAAGGAAATAAGGCCTCTGGGGACCGGGGGGCAAATTGCGGGGAACCAGGAGGGCGTGGCGGGTAGGCACCCATGTACGCACAACCACGTCATGGTGGTAAGAAGTCTGACACCCAGCCCAGGTCCCTCGGCCCTTCCTGGAATCCGCTAGAGCAATTCTAAGTGCTTATATTAAGGAATTAAAGCCTCTGGGGATCCGTGGGGCAAAATGCGGGGAACCAGGAGGGCGTGGCGGGTAGGCACCAATGTACGCACAACCACCTCATGGTGGTAAGAAGTCTGACACCCAGCCCAGGTCCCTCGGCCCTTCCTGGAATCCGCTAGAGCAATTCTAAGTGCTTATATTAAGGAATTAAAGCCTCTGGGGATCCGTGGGGCAAAATGCGGGGAACCAGGAGGGCGTGGCGGGTAGGCACCAATGTACGCACAACCACCTCATGGTGGTAAGAAGTTTGGCACCCGGCCCAGGTCCCTCGGCCCTTCCTGGAATTCGCTATAGCAATTTTAGGTGCTTATATTAAGGAAATAAGGCCTCTGGGGACCGTGGGGCCAATTGCGGGGAACCAGGAGGGCGTGGCGGGTAGGCACCCATGTACGCACAACCACCTCATGGTGGTAAGAAGTTTGACACCCGGCCCAGGTCCCTCGGCCCTTCCTGGAATTCGCTATAGCAATTCTAGGTGCTTATATTAAGGAAATAAGGCCTCTGGGGACCGTGGGGCAAATTGCGGGGAACCAGGAGGGCGTGGCGGGTAGGCACCCATGTACGCACAACCACCTCATGGTGGTAAGAAGTCTGACACCCAGCCCAGGTCCCTCGGCCCTTCCTGGAAACCGCTAGAGCAATTCTAAGTGCTTATATTAAGGAATTAAAGCCTCTGGGGATCCGTGGGGCAAAATGCGGGGAACCAGGAGGGCGTGGCGGGTAGGCACCCATGTACGCACAACCACCTCATGGTGGTAAGAAGTTTGACACCCGGCCCAGGTCCCTCGGCATTTCCTGAAATCCGCTAGAGCAATTCTAGGTGCTTATATTAAGGAAATAAGGCCTCAGGGGACCGTGGGGCAAATTGCGGGGAACCAGGACGGCGTGGCGGGTAGGCACCCATGTACGCACAACCACCTCATGGTGGTAAGAAGTCTGACACCCAGCCCAGGTCCCTCGGCCCTTCCTGGAATCCGCTAGAGCAATTCTAAGTGCTTATATTAAGGAATTAAAGCCTCTGGGGATCCGTGGGGCAAAATGCGGGGAACCAGGAGGGCGTGGCGGGTAGGCACCAATGTACGCACAACCACCTCATGGTGGTAAGAAGTTTGACACCCGGCCCAGGTCCCTTGGCCCTTCCTGGAATTCGCTATAGCAATTTTAGGTGCTTATATTAAGGAAATAAGGCCTCTGGGGACCGTGGGGCAAATTGCGGGGAACCAGGAGGGCGTGGCGGGTAGGCACCCATGTACGCACAACCACCTCATGGTGGTAAGAAGTCTGACACCCAGCCCAGGTCCCTCGGCCCTTCCTGGAATCCGCTAGAGCAATTCTAAGTGCTTATATTAAGGAATTAAAGCCTCTGGGGATCCGTGGGGCAAAATGCGGGGAACCAGGAGGGCGTGGCGGGTAGGCACCAATGTACGCACAACCACCTCATGGTGGTAAGAAGTTTGACACCCGGCCCAGGTCCCTCGGCCCTTCCTGGAATTCGCTATAGCAATTTTAGGTGCTTATATTAAGGAAATAAGGCCTCTGGGGACCGTGGGGCCAATTGCGGGGAACCAGGAGGGCGTGGCGGGTAGGCACCCATGTACGCACAACCACCTCATGGTGGTAAGAAGTTTGACACCCGGCCCAGGTCCCTCGGCCCTTCCTGGAATTCGCTATAGCAATTCTAGGTGCTTATAATAAGGAAATAAGGCCTCTGGGGACCGTGGGGCAAATTGCGGGGAACCAGGAGGGCGTGACGGGTAGGCACCCATGTACGCACAACCACCTCATGGTGCTAAGAAGTCTGACACCCAGCCCAGGTCCCTCGGCCCTTCCTGGAATCCGCTAGAGCAATTCTAAGTGCTTATATTAAGGAATTAAAGCCTCTGGGGATCCGTGGGGCAAAATGCGGGGAACCAGGAGGGCGTGGCGGGTAGGCACCCATGTACGCACAACCACCTCATGGTGGTAAGAAGTCTGACACCCGGCCCAGGTCCCTCGGCCCTTCCTGGAATCCGCTAGAGCAATTCTAAGTGCTTATATTAAGGAATTAAAGCCTCTGGGGATCCGTGGGGAAAAATGCGGGAACCAGGTGGGCGTGGCGGGTAGGCACCCATGTACGCACAACCACCTCATGGTGGTAAGAAGTTTGACACCCGGCCCAGGTCCCTCGGCCCTTCCTGGAATCCGCTAGAGCAATTCTAAGTGCTTATATTAAGGAATTAAAGACTCTGGGGATCCGTGGGGCAAAATGCGGGGAACCAGGAGGGCGTGGCGGGTAGGCACCCATGTACGCACAACCACCTCATGGTGGTAAGAAGTTTGACACCCGGCCCAGGTCCCTCGGCATTTCCTGGAATCCGCTAGAGCAATTCTAGGTGCTTATATTAAGGAAATAAGGCCTCTGGGGACCGTGGGGCAAATTGCGGGGAACCAGGAGGGCGTGGCGGGTAGGCACCAATGTACGCACAACCACCTCATGGTGGTAAGAAGTTTGGCACCCGGCCCAGGTCCCTCGGCCCTTCCTGGAATTCGCTATAGCAATTTTAGGTGCTTATATTAAGGAAATAAGGCCTCTGGGGACCGTGGGGCCAATTGCGGGGAACCAGGAGGGCGTGGCGGGTAGGCACCCATGTACGCACAACCACCTCATGGTGGTAAGAAGTTTGACACCCGGCCCAGGTCCCTCGGCCCTTCCTGGAATTCGCTATAGCAATTCTAGGTGCTTATATTAAGGAAATAAGGCCTCTGGGGACCGTGGGGCAAATTGCGGGGAACCAGGAGGGCGTGGCGGGTAGGCACCCATGTACGCACAACCACCTCATGGTGGTAAGAAGTCTGACACCCAGCCCAGGTCCCTCGGCCCTTCCTGGAAACCGCTAGAGCAATTCTAAGTGCTTATATTAAGGAATTAAAGCCTCTGGGGATCCGTGGGGCAAAATGCGGGGAACCAGGAGGGCGTGGCGGGTAGGCACCCATGTACGCACAACCACCTCATGGTGGTAAGAAGTTTGACACCCGGCCCAGGTCCCTCGGCATTTCCTGAAATCCGCTAGAGCAATTCTAGGTGCTTATATTAAGGAAATAAGGCCTCAGGGGACCGTGGGGCAAATTGCGGGGAACCAGGACGGCGTGGCGGGTAGGCACCCATGTACGCACAACCACCTCATGGTGGTAAGAAGTCTGACACCCAGCCCAGGTCCCTCGGCCCTTCCTGGAATCCGCTAGAGCAATTCTAAGTGCTTATATTAAGGAATTAAAGCCTCTGGGGATCCGTGGGGCAAAATGCGGGGAACCAGGAGGGCGTGGCGGGTAGGCACCAATGTACGCACAACCACCTCATGGTGGTAAGAAGTTTGACACCCGGCCCAGGTCCCTCGGCCCTTCCTGGAATTCGCTATAGCAATTTTAGGTGCTTATATTAAGGAAATAAGGCCTCTGGGGACCGTGGGGCAAATTGCGGGGAACCAGGAGGGCGTGACGGGTAGGCACCCATGTACGCACAACCACCTCATGGTGCTAAGAAGTCTGACACCCAGCCCAGGTCCCTCGGCCCTTCCTGGAATCCGCTAGAGCAATTCTAAGTGCTTATATTAAGGAATTAAAGCCTCTGGGGATCCGTGGGGCAAAATGCGGGGAACCAGGAGGGCGTGGCGGGTAGGCACCCATGTACGCACAACCACCTCATGGTGGTAAGAAGTCTGACACCCGGCCCAGGTCCCTCGGCCCTTCCTGGAATCCGCTAGAGCAATTCTAAGTGCTTATATTAAGGAATTAAAGCCTCTGGGGATCCGTGGGGCAAAATGCGGGGAACCAGGAGGGCGTGGCGGGTAGGCACCCATGTACGCACAACCACCTCATGGTGGTAAGAAGTTTGACACCCGGCCCAGGTCCCTCGGCATTTCCTGGAATCCGCTATAGCAATTCTAGGTGCTTATATTAAGGAAATAAGGCCTCTGGGGACCGTGGGGCAAATTGCGGGGAACCAGGAGGGCGTGGCGGGTAGGCACCCATGTACGCACAACCACGTCATGGTGGTAAGAAGTCTGACACCCAGCCCAGGTCCCTCGGCCCTTCCTGGAATCCGCTAGAGCAATTCTAAGTGCTTATATTAAGGAATTAAAGCCTCTGGGGATCCGTGGGGCAAAATGCGGGGAACCAGGAGGGCGTGGCGGGTAGGCACCAATGTACGCACAACCACCTCATGGTGGTAAGAAGTCTGACACCCAGCCCAGGTCCCTCGGCCCTTCCTGGAATCCGCTAGAGCAATTCTAAGTGCTTATATTAAGGAATTAAAGCCTCTGGGGATCCGTGGGGCAAAATGCGGGGAACCAGGAGGGCGTGGCGGGTAGGCACCAATGTACGCACAACCACCTCATGGTGGTAAGAAGTTTGGCACCCGGCCCAGGTCCCTCGGCCCTTCCTGGAATTCGCTATAGCAATTTTAGGTGCTTATATTAAGGAAATAAGGCCTCTGGGGACCGTGGGGCCAATTGCGGGGAACCAGGAGGGCGTGGCGGGTAGGCACCCATGTACGCACAACCACCTCATGGTGGTAAGAAGTTTGACACCCGGCCCAGGTCCCTCGGCCCTTCCTGGAATTCGCTATAGCAATTCTAGGTGCTTATATTAAGGAAATAAGGCCTCTGGGGACCGTGGGGCAAATTGCGGGGAACCAGGAGGGCGTGGCGGGTAGGCACCCATGTACGCACAACCACCTCATGGTGGTAAGAAGTCTGACACCCAGCCCAGGTCCCTCGGCCCTTCCTGGAAACCGCTAGAGCAATTCTAAGTGCTTATATTAAGGAATTAAAGCCTCTGGGGATCCGTGGGGCAAAATGCGGGGAACCAGGAGGGCGTGGCGGGTAGGCACCCATGTACGCACAACCACCTCATGGTGGTAAGAAGTTTGACACCCGGCCCAGGTCCCTCGGCATTTCCTGAAATCCGCTAGAGCAATTCTAGGTGCTTATATTAAGGAAATAAGGCCTCAGGGGACCGTGGGGCAAATTGCGGGGAACCAGGACGGCGTGGCGGGTAGGCACCCATGTACGCACAACCACCTCATGGTGGTAAGAAGTCTGACACCCAGCCCAGGTCCCTCGGCCCTTCCTGGAATCCGCTAGAGCAATTCTAAGTGCTTATATTAAGGAATTAAAGCCTCTGGGGATCCGTGGGGCAAAATGCGGGGAACCAGGAGGGCGTGGCGGGTAGGCACCAATGTACGCACAACCACCTCATGGTGGTAAGAAGTTTGACACCCGGCCCAGGTCCCTTGGCCCTTCCTGGAATTCGCTATAGCAATTTTAGGTGCTTATATTAAGGAAATAAGGCCTCTGGGGACCGTGGGGCAAATTGCGGGGAACCAGGAGGGCGTGGCGGGTAGGCACCCATGTACGCACAACCACCTCATGGTGGTAAGAAGTCTGACACCCAGCCCAGGTCCCTCGGCCCTTCCTGGAATCCGCTAGAGCAATTCTAAGTGCTTATATTAAGGAATTAAAGCCTCTGGGGATCCGTGGGGCAAAATGCGGGGAACCAGGAGGGCGTGGCGGGTAGGCACCAATGTACGCACAACCACCTCATGGTGGTAAGAAGTTTGACACCCGGCCCAGGTCCCTCGGCCCTTCCTGGAATTCGCTATAGCAATTTTAGGTGCTTATATTAAGGAAATAAGGCCTCTGGGGACCGTGGGGCCAATTGCGGGGAACCAGGAGGGCGTGGCGGGTAGGCACCCATGTACGCACAACCACCTCATGGTGGTAAGAAGTTTGACACCCGGCCCAGGTCCCTCGGCCCTTCCTGGAATTCGCTATAGCAATTCTAGGTGCTTATAATAAGGAAATAAGGCCTCTGGGGACCGTGGGGCAAATTGCGGGGAACCAGGAGGGCGTGACGGGTAGGCACCCATGTACGCACAACCACCTCATGGTGCTAAGAAGTCTGACACCCAGCCCAGGTCCCTCGGCCCTTCCTGGAATCCGCTAGAGCAATTCTAAGTGCTTATATTAAGGAATTAAAGCCTCTGGGGATCCGTGGGGCAAAATGCGGGGAACCAGGAGGGCGTGGCGGGTAGGCACCCATGTACGCACAACCACCTCATGGTGGTAAGAAGTCTGACACCCGGCCCAGGTCCCTCGGCCCTTCCTGGAATCCGCTAGAGCAATTCTAAGTGCTTATATTAAGGAATTAAAGCCTCTGGGGATCCGTGGGGAAAAATGCGGGAACCAGGTGGGCGTGGCGGGTAGGCACCCATGTACGCACAACCACCTCATGGTGGTAAGAAGTTTGACACCCGGCCCAGGTCCCTCGGCCCTTCCTGGAATCCGCTAGAGCAATTCTAAGTGCTTATATTAAGGAATTAAAGACTCTGGGGATCCGTGGGGCAAAATGCGGGGAACCAGGAGGGCGTGGCGGGTAGGCACCCATGTACGCACAACCACCTCATGGTGGTAAGAAGTTTGACACCCGGCCCAGGTCCCTCGGCATTTCCTGGAATCCGCTAGAGCAATTCTAGGTGCTTATATTAAGGAAATAAGGCCTCTGGGGACCGTGGGGCAAATTGCGGGGAACCAGGAGGGCGTGGCGGGTAGGCACCCATGTACGCACAACCACCTCATGGTGGTAAGAAGTCTGACACCCAGCCCAGGTCCCTCGGCCCTTCCTGGAATCCGCTAGAGCAATTCTAAGTGCTTATATTAAGGAATTAAAGCCTCTGGGGATCCGTGGGGCAAAATGCGGGGAACCAGGAGGGCGTGGCGGGTAGGCACCAATGTACGCACAACCACCTCATGGTGGTAAGAAGTTTGACACCCGGCCCAGGTCCCTCGGCCCTTCCTGGAATTCGCTATAGCAATTTTAGGTGCCTATATTAAGGAAATAAGGCCTCTGGGGACCGTGGGGCCAATTGCGGGGAACCAGGAGGGCGTGGCGGGTAGGCACCCATGTACGCACAACCACCTCATGGTGGTAAGAAGTTTGACACCCGGCCCAGGTCCCTCGGCCCTTCCTGGAATTCGCTATAGCAATTCTAGGTGCTTATATTAAGGAAATAAGGCCTCTGGGGACCGTGGGGCAAATTGCGGGGAACCAGGAGGGCGTGGCGGGTAGGCACCCATGTACGCACAACCACCTCATGGTGGTAAGAAGTCTGACACCCAGCCCAGGTCCCTCGGCCCTTCCTGGAAACCGCTAGAGCAATTCTAAGTGCTTATATTAAGGAATTAAAGCCTCTGGGGATCCGTGGGGCAAAATGCGGGGAACCAGGAGGGCGTGGCGGGTAGGCACCCATGTACGCACAACCACCTCATGGTGGTAAGAAGTTTGACACCCGGCCCAGGTCCCTCGGCATTTCCTGAAATCCGCTAGAGCAATTCTAGGTGCTTATATTAAGGAAATAAGGCCTCAGGGGACCGTGGGGCAAATTGCGGGGAACCAGGACGGCGTGGCGGGTAGGCACCCATGTACGCACAACCACCTCATGGTGGTAAGAAGTCTGACACCCAGCCCAGGTCCCTCGGCCCTTCCTGGAATCCGCTAGAGCAATTCTAAGTGCTTATATTAAGGAATTAAAGCCTCTGGGGATCCGTGGGGCAAAATGCGGGGAACCAGGAGGGCGTGGCGGGTAGGCACCAATGTACGCACAACCACCTCATGGTGGTAAGAAGTTTGACACCCGGCCCAGGTCCCTTGGCCCTTCCTGGAATTCGCTATAGCAATTTTAGGTGCTTATATTAAGGAAATAAGGCCTCTGGGGACCGTGGGGCAAATTGCGGGGAACCAGGAGGGCGTGGCGGGTAGGCACCCATGTACGCACAACCACCTCATGGTGGTAAGAAGTCTGACACCCAGCCCAGGTCCCTCGGCCCTTCCTGGAATCCGCTAGAGCAATTCTAAGTGCTTATATTAAGGAATTAAAGCCTCTGGGGATCCGTGGGGCAAAATGCGGGGAACCAGGAGGGCGTGGCGGGTAGGCACCAATGTACGCACAACCACCTCATGGTGGTAAGAAGTTTGACACCCGGCCCAGGTCCCTCGGCCCTTCCTGGAATTCGCTATAGCAATTTTAGGTGCTTATATTAAGGAAATAAGGCCTCTGGGGACCGTGGGGCCAATTGCGGGGAACCAGGAGGGCGTGGCGGGTAGGCACCCATGTACGCACAACCACCTCATGGTGGTAAGAAGTTTGACACCCGGCCCAGGTCCCTCGGCCCTTCCTGGAATTCGCTATAGCAATTCTAGGTGCTTATAATAAGGAAATAAGGCCTCTGGGGACCGTGGGGCAAATTGCGGGGAACCAGGAGGGCGTGACGGGTAGGCACCCATGTACGCACAACCACCTCATGGTGCTAAGAAGTCTGACACCCAGCCCAGGTCCCTCGGCCCTTCCTGGAATCCGCTAGAGCAATTCTAAGTGCTTATATTAAGGAATTAAAGCCTCTGGGGATCCGTGGGGCAAAATGCGGGGAACCAGGAGGGCGTGGCGGGTAGGCACCCATGTACGCACAACCACCTCATGGTGGTAAGAAGTCTGACACCCGGCCCAGGTCCCTCGGCCCTTCCTGGAATCCGCTAGAGCAATTCTAAGTGCTTATATTAAGGAATTAAAGCCTCTGGGGATCCGTGGGGAAAAATGCGGGAACCAGGTGGGCGTGGCGGGTAGGCACCCATGTACGCACAACCACCTCATGGTGGTAAGAAGTTTGACACCCGGCCCAGGTCCCTCGGCCCTTCCTGGAATCCGCTAGAGCAATTCTAAGTGCTTATATTAAGGAATTAAAGACTCTGGGGATCCGTGGGGCAAAATGCGGGGAACCAGGAGGGCGTGGCGGGTAGGCACCCATGTACGCACAACCACCTCATGGTGGTAAGAAGTTTGACACCCGGCCCAGGTCCCTCGGCATTTCCTGGAATCCGCTAGAGCAATTCTAGGTGCTTATATTAAGGAAATAAGGCCTCTGGGGACCGTGGGGCAAATTGCGGGGAAACAGGAGGGCGTGGCGGGTAGGCACCCATGTACGCACAACCACCTCATGGTGGTAAGAAGTCTGACACCCAGCCCAGGTCCCTCGGCCCTTCCTGGAATCCGCTAGAGCAATTCTAAGTGCTTATATTAAGGAATTAAAGCCTCTGGGGATCCGTGGGGCAAAATGCGGGGAACCAGGAGGGCGTGGCGGGTAGGCACCAATGTACGCACAACCACCTCATGGTGGTAAGAAGTTTGACACCCGGCCCAGGTCCCTCGGCCCTTCCTGGAATTCGCTATAGCAATTTTAGGTGCCTATATTAAGGAAATAAGGCCTCTGGGGACCGTGGGGCCAATTGCGGGGAACCAGGAGGGCGTGGCGGGTAGGCACCCATGTACGCACAACCACCTCATGGTGGTAAGAAGTTTGACACCCGGCCCAGGTCCCTCGGCCCTTCCTGGAATTCGCTATAGCAATTCTAGGTGCTTATATTAAGGAAATAAGGCCTCTGGGGACCGTGGGGCAAATTGCGGGTAACCAGGAGGGCGTGGCGGGTAGGCACCCATGTACGCACAACCACCTCATGGTGGTAAGAAGTCTGACACCCAGCCCAGGTCCCTCGGCCCTTCCTGGAAACCGCTAGAGCAATTCTAAGTGCTTATATTAAGGAATTAAAGCCTCTGGGGATCCGTGGGGCAAAATGCGGGGAACCAGGAGGGCGTGGCGGGTAGGCACCCATGTACGCACAACCACCTCATGGTGGTAAGAAGTTTGACACCCGGCCCAGGTCCCTCGGCATTTCCTGAAATCCGCTAGAGCAATTCTAGGTGCTTATATAAAGGAAATAAGGCCTCAGGGGACCGTGGGGCAAATTGCGGGGAACCAGGACGGCGTGGCGGGTAGGCACCCATGTACGCACAACCACCTCATGGTGGTAAGAAGTCTGACACCCAGCCCAGGTCCCTCGGCCCTTCCTGGAATCCGCTAGAGCAATTCTAAGTGCTTATATTAAGGAATTAAAGCCTCTGGGGATCCGTGGGGCAAAATGCGGGGAACCAGGAGGGCGTGGCGGGTAGGCACCAATGTACGCACAACCACCTCATGGTGGTAAGAAGTTTGACACCCGGCCCAGGTCCCTCGGCCCTTCCTGGAATTCGCTATAGCAATTTTAGGTGCTTATATTAAGGAAATAAGGCCTCTGGGGACCGTGGGGCCAATTGCGGGGAACCAGGAGGGCGTGGCGGGTAGGCACCCATGTACGCACAACCACCTCATGGTGGTAAGAAGTTTGACACCCGGCCCAGGTCCCTAGGCATTTCCTGAAATCCGCTAGAGCAATTCTAGGTGCTTATATTAAGGAAATAAGGCCTCAGGGGACCGTGGGGCAAATTGCGGGGAACCAGGACGGCGTGGCGGGTAGGCACCCATGTACGCACAACCACCTCATGGTGGTAAGAAGTCTGACTCCCAGCCCAGGTCCCTCGGCCCTTCCTGGAATCCGCTAGAGCAATTCTAAGTGCTTATATTAAGGAATTAAAGCCTCTGGGGATCCGTGGGGCAAAATGCGGGGAACCAGGAGGGCGTGGCGGATAGGCACCAATGTACGAACAACCACCTCATGGTGGTAAGAAGTTTGACACCCGGCCCAGGTCCCTCGGCCCTTCCTGGAATTCGCTATAGCAATTTTAGGTGGTTATATTAAGGAAATAAGGCCTCTGGGGACCGTGGGGCAAATTGCGGGGAACCAGGAGGGCGTGACGGGTAGGCACCCATGTACGCACAACCACCTCATGGTGCTAAGAAGTCTGACACCCAGCCCAGGTCCCTCGGCCCTTCCTGGAATCCGCTAGAGCAATTCTAAGTGCTTATATTAAGGAATTAAAGCCTCTGGGGATCCGTGGGGCAAAATGCGGGGAACCAGGAGGGCGTGGCGGGTAGGCACCCATGTACGCACAACCACCTCATGGTGGTAAGAAGTCTGACACCCGGCCCAGGTCCCTCGGCCCTTCCTGGAATCCGCTAGAGCAATTCTAAGTGCTTATATTAAGGAATTAAAGCCTCTGGGGACCGTGGGGCAAATTGCGGGGAACCAGGAGGGCGTGGCGGGTAGGCACCAATGTACGCACAACCACCTCATGGTGGTAAGAAGTTTGGCACCCGGCCCAGGTCCCTCGGCCCTTCCTGGAATTCGCTATAGCAATTTTAGGTGCTTATATTAAGGAAATAAGGCCTCTGGGGACCGTGGGGCCAATTGCGGGGAACCAGGAGGGCGTGGCGGGTAGGCACCCATGTACGCACAACCACCTCATGGTGGTAAGAAGTTTGACACCCGGCCCAGGTCCCTCGGCCCTTCCTGGAATTCGCTATAGCAATTCTAGGTGCTTATATTAAGGAAATAAGGCCTCTGGGGACCGTGGGGCAAATTGCGGGGAACCAGGAGGGCGTGGCGGGTAGGCACCCATGTACGCACAACCACCTCATGGTGGTAAGAAGTCTGACACCCAGCCCAGGTCCCTCGGCCCTTCCTGGAAACCGCTAGAGCAATTCTAAGTGCTTATATTAAGGAATTAAAGCCTCTGGGGATCCGTGGGGCAAAATGCGGGGAACCAGGAGGGCGTGGCGGGTAGGCACCCATGTACGCACAACCACCTCATGGTGGTAAGAAGTTTGACACCCGGCCCAGGTCCCTCGGCATTTCCTGAAATCCGCTAGAGCAATTCTAGGTGCTTATATTAAGGAAATAAGGCCTCAGGGGACCGTGGGGCAAATTGCGGGGAACCAGGACGGCGTGGCGGGTAGGCACCCATGTACGCACAACCACCTCATGGTGGTAAGAAGTCTGACACCCAGCCCAGGTCCCTCGGCCCTTCCTGGAATCCGCTAGAGCAATTCTAAGTGCTTATATTAAGGAATTAAAGCCTCTGGGGATCCGTGGGGCAAAATGCGGGGAACCAGGAGGGCGTGGCGGGTAGGCACCAATGTACGCACAACCACCTCATGGTGGTAAGAAGTTTGACACCCGGCCCAGGTCCCTCGGCCCTTCCTGGAATTCGCTATAGCAATTTTAGGTGCTTATATTAAGGAAATAAGGCCTCTGGGGACCGTGGGGCAAATTGCGGGGAACCAGGAGGGCGTGACGGGTAGGCACCCATGTACGCACAACCACCTCATGGTGCTAAGAAGTCTGACACCCAGCCCAGGTCCCTCGGCCCTTCCTGGAATCCGCTAGAGCAATTCTAAGTGCTTATATTAAGGAATTAAAGCCTCTGGGGATCCGTGGGGCAAAATGCGGGGAACCAGGAGGGCGTGGCGGGTAGGCACCCATGTACGCACAACCACCTCATGGTGGTAAGAAGTCTGACACCCGGCCCAGGTCCCTCGGCCCTTCCTGGAATCCGCTAGAGCAATTCTAAGTGCTTATATTAAGGAATTAAAGCCTCTGGGGATCCGTGGGGCAAAATGCGGGGAACCAGGAGGGCGTGGCGGGTAGGCACCCATGTACGCACAACCACCTCATGGTGGTAAGAAGTTTGACACCCGGCCCAGGTCCCTCGGCATTTCCTGGAATCCGCTATAGCAATTCTAGGTGCTTATATTAAGGAAATAAGGCCTCTGGGGACCGTGGGGCAAATTGCGGGGAACCAGGAGGGCGTGGCGGGTAGGCACCCATGTACGCACAACCACGTCATGGTGGTAAGAAGTCTGACACCCAGCCCAGGTCCCTCGGCCCTTCCTGGAATCCGCTAGAGCAATTCTAAGTGCTTATATTAAGGAATTAAAGCCTCTGGGGATCCGTGGGGCAAAATGCGGGGAACCAGGAGGGCGTGGCGGGTAGGCACCAATGTACGCACAACCACCTCATGGTGGTAAGAAGTCTGACACCCAGCCCAGGTCCCTCGGCCCTTCCTGGAATCCGCTAGAGCAATTCTAAGTGCTTATATTAAGGAATTAAAGCCTCTGGGGATCCGTGGGGCAAAATGCGGGGAACCAGGAGGGCGTGGCGGGTAGGCACCAATGTACGCACAACCACCTCATGGTGGTAAGAAGTTTGGCACCCGGCCCAGGTCCCTCGGCCCTTCCTGGAATTCGCTATAGCAATTTTAGGTGCTTATATTAAGGAAATAAGGCCTCTGGGGACCGTGGGGCCAATTGCGGGGAACCAGGAGGGCGTGGCGGGTAGGCACCCATGTACGCACAACCACCTCATGGTGGTAAGAAGTTTGACACCCGGCCCAGGTCCCTCGGCCCTTCCTGGAATTCGCTATAGCAATTCTAGGTGCTTATATTAAGGAAATAAGGCCTCTGGGGACCGTGGGGCAAATTGCGGGGAACCAGGAGGGCGTGGCGGGTAGGCACCCATGTACGCACAACCACCTCATGGTGGTAAGAAGTCTGACACCCAGCCCAGGTCCCTCGGCCCTTCCTGGAAACCGCTAGAGCAATTCTAAGTGCTTATATTAAGGAATTAAAGCCTCTGGGGATCCGTGGGGCAAAATGCGGGGAACCAGGAGGGCGTGGCGGGTAGGCACCCATGTACGCACAACCACCTCATGGTGGTAAGAAGTTTGACACCCGGCCCAGGTCCCTCGGCATTTCCTGAAATCCGCTAGAGCAATTCTAGGTGCTTATATTAAGGAAATAAGGCCTCAGGGGACCGTGGGGCAAATTGCGGGGAACCAGGACGGCGTGGCGGGTAGGTACCCATGTACGCACAACCACCTCATGGTGGTAAGAAGTCTGACACCCAGCCCAGGTCCCTCGGCCCTTCCTGGAATCCGCTAGAGCAATTCTAAGTGCTTATATTAAGGAATTAAAGCCTCTGGGGATCCGTGGGGCAAAATGCGGGGAACCAGGAGGGCGTGGCGGGTAGGCACCAATGTACGCACAACCACCTCATGGTGGTAAGAAGTTTGACACCCGGCCCAGGTCCCTTGGCCCTTCCTGGAATTCGCTATAGCAATTTTAGGTGCTTATATTAAGGAAATAAGGCCTCTGGGGACCGTGGGGCAAATTGCGGGGAACCAGGAGGGCGTGACGGGTAGGCACCCATGTACGCACAACCACCTCATGGTGCTAAGAAGTCTGACACCCAGCCCAGGTCCCTCGGCCCTTCCTGGAATCCGCTAGAGCAATTCTAAGTGCTTATATTAAGGAATTAAAGCCTCTGGGGATCCGTGGGGCAAAATGCGGGGAACCAGGAGGGCGTGGCGGGTAGGCACCCATGTACGCACAACCACCTCATGGTGGTAAGAAGTCTGACACCCGGCCCAGGTCCCTCGGCCCTTCCTGGAATCCGCTAGAGCAATTCTAAGTGCTTATATTAAGGAATTAAAGCCTCTGGGGATCCGTGGGGCAAAATGCGGGGAACCAGGAGGGCGTGGCGGGTAGGCACCCATGTACGCACAACCACCTCATGGTGGTAAGAAGTTTGACACCCGGCCCAGGTCCCTCGGCATTTCCTGGAATCCGCTATAGCAATTCTAGGTGCTTATATTAAGGAAATAAGGCCTCTGGGGACCGTGGGGCAAATTGCGGGGAACCAGGAGGGCGTGGCGGGTAGGCACCCATGTACGCACAACCACCTCATGGTGGTAAGAAGTCTGACACCCAGCCCAGGTCCCTCGGCCCTTCCTGGAATCCGCTAGAGCAATTCTAAGTGCTTATATTAAGGAATTAAAGCCTCTGGGGATCCGTGGGGCAAAATGCGGGGAACCAGGAGGGCGTGGCGGGTAGGCACCAATGTACGCACAACCACCTCATGGTGGTAAGAAGTTTGACACCCGGCCCAGGTCCCTCGGCCCTTCCTGGAATTCGCTATAGCAATTTTAGGTGCTTATATTAAGGAAATAAGGCCTCTGGGGACCGTGGGGCCAATTGCGGGGAACCAGGAGGGCGTGGCGGGTAGGCACCCATGTACGCACAACCACCTCATGGTGGTAAGAAGTTTGACACCCGGCCCAGGTCCCTCGGCCCTTCCTGGAATTCGCTATAGCAATTCTAGGTGCTTATAATAAGGAAATAAGGCCTCTGGGGACCGTGGGGCAAATTGCGGGGAACCAGGAGGGCGTGACGGGTAGGCACCCATGTACGCACAACCACCTCATGGTGCTAAGAAGTCTGACACCCAGCCCAGGTCCCTCGGCCCTTCCTGGAATCCGCTAGAGCAATTCTAAGTGCTTATATTAAGGAATTAAAGCCTCTGGGGATCCGTGGGGCAAAATGCGGGGAACCAGGAGGGCGTGGCGGGTAGGCACCCATGTACGCACAACCACCTCATAGTGGTAAGAAGTCTGACACCCGGCCCAGGTCCCTCGGCCCTTCCTGGAATCCGCTAGAGCAATTCTAAGTGCTTATATTAAGGAATTAAAGCCTCTGGGGATCCGTGGGGCAAAATGCGGGAACCAGGTGGGCGTGGCGGGTAGGCACCCATGTACGCACAACCACCTCATGGTGGTAAGAAGTTTGACACCCGGCCCAGGTCCCTCGGCCCTTCCTGGAATCCGCTAGAGCAATTCTAAGTGCTTATATTAAGGAATTAAAGCCTCTGGGGATCCGTGGGGCAAAATGCGGGGAACCAGGAGGGCGTGGCGGGTAGGCACCCATGTACGCACAACCACCTCATGGTGGTAAGAAGTTTGACACCCGGCCCAGGTCCCTCGGCATTTCCTGGAATCCGCTATAGCAATTCTAGGTGCTTATATTAAGGAAATAAGGCCTCTGGGGACCGTGGGGCAAATTGCGGGGAACCAGGAGGGCGTGGCGGGTAGGCACCCATGTACGCACAACCACCTCATGGTGGTAAGAAGTCTGACACCCGGCCCAGGTCCCTCGGCCCTTCCTGGAATCCGCTAGAGCAATTCTAAGTGCTTATATTAAGGAATTAAAGCCTCTGGGGATCCGTGGGGCAAAATGCGGGGAACCAGGAGGGCGTGGCGGGTAGGCACCAATGTACGCACAACCACCTCATGGTGGTAAGAAGTCTGACACCCAGCCCAGGTCCCTCGGCCCTTCCTGGAATCCGCTAGAGCAATTCTAAGTGCTTATATTAAGGAATTAAAGCCTCTGGGGATCCGTGGGGCAAAATGCGGGGAACCAGGAGGGCGTGGCGGGTAGGCACCAATGTACGCACAACCACCTCATGGTGGTAAGAAGTTTGGCACCCGGCCCAGGTCCCTCGGCCCTTCCTGGAATTCGCTATAGCAATTTTAGGTGCTTATATTAAGGAAATAAGGCCTCTGGGGACCGTGGGGCCAATTGCGGGGAACCAGGAGGGCGTGGCGGGTAGGCACCCATGTACGCACAACCACCTCATGGTGGTAAGAAGTTTGACACCCGGCCCAGGTCCCTCGGCCCTTCCTGGAATTCGCTATAGCAATTCTAGGTGCTTATATTAAGGAAATAAGGCCTCTGGGGACCGTGGGGCAAATTGCGGGGAACCAGGAGGGCGTGGCGGGTAGGCACCCATGTACGCACAACCACCTCATGGTGGTAAGAAGTCTGACACCCAGCCCAGGTCCCTCGGCCCTTCCTGGAAACCGCTAGAGCAATTCTAAGTGCTTATATTAAGGAATTAAAGCCTCTGGGGATCCGTGGGGCAAAATGCGGGGAACCAGGAGGGCGTGGCGGGTAGGCACCCATGTACGCACAACCACCTCATGGTGGTAAGAAGTTTGACACCCGGCCCAGGTCCCTCGGCATTTCCTGAAATCCGCTAGAGCAATTCTAGGTGCTTATATTAAGGAAATAAGGCCTCAGGGGACCGTGGGGCAAATTGCGGGGAACCAGGAGGGCGTGACGGGTAGGCACCCATGTACGCACAACCACCTCATGGTGCTAAGAAGTCTGACACCCAGCCCAGGTCCCTCGGCCCTTCCTGGAATCCGCTAGAGCAATTCTAAGTGCTTATATTAAGGAATTAAAGCCTCTGGGGATCCGTGGGGCAAAATGCGGGGAACCAGGAGGGCGTGGCGGGTAGGCACCAATGTACGCACAACCACCTCATGGTGGTAAGAAGTTTGGCACCCGGCCCAGGTCCCTCGGCCCTTCCTGGAATTCGCTATAGCAATTTTAGGTGCTTATATTAAGGAAATAAGGCCTCTGGGGACCGTGGGGCCAATTGCGGGGAACCAGGAGGGCGTGGCGGGTAGGCACCCATGTACGCACAACCACCTCATGGTGGTAAGAAGTTTGACACCCGGCCCAGGTCCCTCGGCCCTTCCTGGAATTCGCTATAGCAATTCTAGGTGCTTATATTAAGGAAATAAGGCCTCTGGGGACCGTGGGGCAAATTGCGGGGAACCAGGAGGGCGTGGCGGGTAGGCACCCATGTACGCACAACCACCTCATGGTGGTAAGAAGTCTGACACCCAGCCCAGGTCCCTCGGCCCTTCCTGGAAACCGCTAGAGCAATTCTAAGTGCTTATATTAAGGAATTAAAGCCTCTGGGGATCCGTGGGGCAAAATGCGGGGAACCAGGAGGGCGTGGCGGGTAGGCACCCATGTACGCACAACCACCTCATGGTGGTAAGAAGTTTGACACCCGGCCCAGGTCCCTCGGCATTTCCTGAAATCCGCTAGAGCAATTCTAGGTGCTTATATTAAGGAAATAAGGCCTCAGGGGACCGTGGGGCAAATTGCGGGGAACCAGGAGGGCGTGACGGGTAGGCACCCATGTACGCACAACCACCTCATGGTGCTAAGAAGTCTGACACCCAGCCCAGGTCCCTCGGCCCTTCCTGGAATCCGCTAGAGCAATTCTAAGTGCTTATATTAAGGAATTAAAGCCTCTGGGGATCCGTGGGGCAAAATGCGGGGAACCAGGAGGGCGTGGCGGGTAGGCACCCATGTACGCACAACCACCTCATGGTGGTAAGAAGTCTGACACCCGGCCCAGGTCCCTCGGCCCTTCCTGGAATCCGCTAGAGCAATTCTAAGTGCTTATATTAAGGAATTAAAGCCTCTGGGGATCCGTGGGGCAAAATGCGGGAACCAGGTGGGCGTGGCGGGTAGGCACCCATGTACGCACAACCACCTCATGGTGGTAAGAAGTTTGACACCCGACCCAGGTCCCTCGGCACTTCCTGGAATTCGCTATAGCAATTCTATGTGCTTATAATAAGGAATTAAGGCCTCTGGGGGTCCGTGGGGCAAAATGCGGGGAACCAGGAGGGCGTGGCGGGTAGGCACCCATGTACGCACAACCACCTCATGGTGGTAAGAAGTTTGACACCCGGCCCAGGTCCCTCGGCCCTTCCTGGAATCCGCTATAGCAATTCTAGGTGCTTATATTAAGGAATTAAAGCCTCTGGGGATCCGTGGGGCAAAATGCGGGGAACCAGGAGGGCGTGGCGGGTAGGCACCCATGTACGCACAACCACCTCATGGTGGTAAGAAGTTTTACACCCGACCCAGGTCCCTCGGCACTTCCTGGAATTCGCTATAGCAATTTTAGGTGCTTATATTAAGGAAATAAGGCCTCTGGGGACCGTGGGGCAAATTGCGGGGAACCAGGAGGGCGTGACGGGTAGGCACCCATGTACGCACAACCACCTCATGGTGCTAAGAAGTCTGACACCCAGCCCAGGTCCCTCGGCCCTTCCTGGAATCCGCTAGAGCAATTCTAAGTGCTTATATTAAGGAATTAAAGCCTCTGGGGATCCGTGGGGCAAAATGCGGGGAACCAGGAGGGCGTGGCGGGTAGGCACCCATGTACGCACAACCACCTCATGGTGGTAAGAAGTTTGACACCCGGCCCAGGTCCCTCGGCCCTTCCTGGAATTCGCTATAGCAATTCTAGGTGCTTGTAATAAGGAATTAAGGCCTCTGGGTGTCCGTGGGGCAAAATGCGGGGAACCAGGAGGGCGTGGCGGGTAGGCACCCATGTACGCACAACCACCTCATGGTGGTAAGAAGTTTGACACCCGGCCCAGGTCCCTCGGCCCTTCCTGGAATTCGCTATAGCAATTCTAGGTGCTTATAATAAGGAATTAAGGCCTCTGGGGGTCCTTGGGGCAAAATGCGGGGAACCAGGAGGGCGTGGCGGGTAGGCACCCATGTACGCACAACCACCTCATGGTGGTAAGAAGTCTGACACCCAGCCCAGGTCTCTCGGCCCTTCCTGGAATCCGCTAGAGCAATTCTAAGTGCTTATATTAAGGAATTAAAGCCTCTGGGGATCCGTGGGGCAAAATGCGGGGAACCAGGAGGGCGTGGCGGGTAGGCACCCATGTACGCACAACCACCTCATGGTGGTAAGAAGTTTGACACCCGGCCCAGGTCCCTCGGCCCTTCCTGGAATGCGCTATAGCAATTTTAGGTGCTTATATTAAGGAAATAAAGCCTCTGGGGACCGTGGGGCAAATTGCGGGGAACCAGGAGGGCGTGGCGGGTAGGCACCCATGTACGCACAACCACCTCATGGTGGTAAGAAGTCTGACACCCAGCCCAGGTCCCTCGGCCCTTCCTGGAATCCGCTAGAGCAATTCTAAGTGCTTATATTAAGGAAATAAGGCCTCTGGGGACCGTGGGGCAAATTGCGGGGAACCAGGAGGGCGTGACGGGTAGGCACCCATGTACGCACAACCACCTCATGGTGCTAAGAAGTCTGACACCCAGCCCAGGTCCCTCGGCCCTTCCTGGAATCCGCTAGAGCAATTCTAAGTGCTTATATTAAGGAATTAAAGCCTCTGGGGATCCGTGGGGCAAAATGCGGGGAACCAGGAGGGCGTGGCGGGTAGGCACCCATGTACGCACAACCACCTCATGGTGGTAAGAAGTTTGACACCCGGCCCAGGTCCCTCGGCCCTTCCTGGAATTCGCTATAGCAATTCTAGGTGCTTGTAATAAGGAATTAAGGCCTCTGGGTGTCCGTGGGGCAAAATGCGGGGAACCAGGAGGGCGTGGCGGGTAGGCACCCATGTACGCACAACCACCTCATGGTGGTAAGAAGTTTGACACCCGGCCCAGGTCCCTCGGCCCTTCCTGGAATTCGCTATAGCAATTCTAGGTGCTTATAATAAGGAATTAAGGCCTCTGGGGGTCCTTGGGGCAAAATGCGGGGAACCAGGAGGGCGTGGCGGGTAGGCACCCATGTACGCACAACCACCTCATGGTGGTAAGAAGTCTGACACCCAGCCCAGGTCTCTCGGCCCTTCCTGGAATCCGCTAGAGCAATTCTAAGTGCTTATATTAAGGAATTAAAGCCTCTGGGGATCCGTGGGGCAAAATGCGGGGAACCAGGAGGGCGTGGCGGGTAGGCACCCATGTACGCACAACCACCTCATGGTGGTAAGAAGTTTGACACCCGGCCCAGGTCCCTCGGCCCTTCCTGGAATGCGCTATAGCAATTTTAGGTGCTTATATTAAGGAAATAAAGCCTCTGGGGACCGTGGGGCAAATTGCGGGGAACCAGGAGGGCGTGGCGGGTAGGCACCCATGTACGCACAACCACCTCATGGTGGTAAGAAGTCTGACACCCAGCCCAGGTCCCTCGGCCCTTCCTGGAATCCGCTAGAGCAATTCTAAGTGCTTATATTAAGGAATTAAAGCCTCTGGGGATCCGTGGGGCAAAATGCGGGGAACCAGGAGGGCGTGGCGGGTAGGCACCCATGTACGCACAAACACCTCATGGTGGTAAGAAGTTTGACACCCGGCCCAGGTCCCTCGGCCCTTCCTGGAATTCGCTATAGCAATTCTAGGTGCTTGTAATAAGGAATTAAGGCCTCTGGGTGTCCGTGGGGCAAAATGCGGGGAACCAGGAGGGCGTGGCTGGTAGGCACCCATGTACGCACAACCACCTCATGGTGGTAAGAAGTTTGACACCCGGCCCAGGTCCCTCGGCCCTTCCTGGAATTCGCTATAGCAATTCTAGGTGCTTATAATAAGGAATTAAGGCCTCTGGGGGTCCGTGGGGCAAAATGCGGGGAACCAGGAGGGCGTGGCGGGTAGGCACCCATGTACGCACAACCACCTCATGGTGGTAAGAAGTCTGACACCCAGCCCAGGTCTCTCGGCCCTTCCTGGAATCCGCTAGAGCAATTCTAAGTGCTTATATTAAGGAATTAAAGCCTCTGGGGATCCGTGGGGCAAAATGCGGGAAACCAGGAGGGCGTGGCGGGTAGGCACCCATGTACGCACAACCACCTCATGGTGGTAAGAAGTTTGATACCCGACCCAGGTCCCTCGGCACTTCCTGGAATTCGCTATAGCAATTCTATGTGCTTATAATAAGGAATTAAGGCCTCTGGGGGTCCGTGGGGCAAAATGCGGGGAACCAGGAGGGCGTGGCGGGTAGGCACCCATGTACGCACAACCACCTCATGGTGGTAAGAAGTTTGACACCCGGCCCAGGTCCCTCGGCCCTTCCTGGAATCCGCTATAGCAATTCTAGGTGCTTATAATAAGGAATTAAGGCCTCTGGGGATCCGGGGGGCAAAATGTGGGGAACGAGAAGGGCGTGGCGGGTAGGCACCCATGTACGCACAACCACCTCATGGTGGTAAGAAGTTTGACACCCGGCCCAGGTCCCTCGGCCCTTCCTGGAATCCGCTATAGCAATTCTAGGTGCTTATAATAAGGAATTAAGGCCTCTGGGGATCCGGGGGGCAAAATGTGGGGAACGAGAAGGGCGTGGCGGGTAGGCACCCATGTACGCACAACCACCTCATGGTGGTAAGAAGTTTGACACCCGGCCCAGGTCCCTCGGCTCTTCCTGGAATCCGTTATAGCAATTCTAGGTGCTTATAATAAGGAATTAAGGCCTCTGGGGGTCCGTGGGGCAAAATGCGGGGAACCAGGAGGGCGTGGCGGGTAGGCACCCATGTACGCACAACCACCTCATGGTGGTAAGAAGTTTGACACCCGGCCCAGGTCCCTCGGCCCTTCCTGGAATCCGCTATAGCAATTCTAGGTGCTTATAATAAGGAATTAAGGCCTCTGGGGATCCGGGGGGCAAAATGTGGGGAACGAGAAGGGCGTGGCGGGTAGGCACCCATGTACGCACAACCACCTCATGGTGGTAAGAAGTTTGACACCCGGCCCAGGTCCCTCGGCCCTTCCTGGAATCCGCTATAGCAATTCTAGGTGCTTATATTAAGGAATTAAAGCCTCTGGGGATCCGTGGGGCAAAATGCGGGGAACCAGGAGGGCGTGGCGGGTAGGCACCCATGTACGCACAACCACCTCATGGTGGTAAGAAGTCTGACACCCGGCCCAGGTCCCTCGGCCCTTCCTGGAATCCGCTAGAGCAATTCTAAGTGCTTATATTAAGGAATTAAAGCCTCTGGGGATCCGTGGGGCAAAATGCGGGGAACCAGGAGGGCGTGGCGGGTAGGCACCCATGTACGCACAACCACCTCATGGTGGTAAGAAGTTTGACACCCGGCCCAGGTCCCTCGGCATTTCCTGGAATCCGCTATAGCAATTCTAGGTGCTTATATTAAGGAAATAAGGCCTCTGGGGACCGTGGGGCAAATTGCGGGGAACCAGGAGGGCGTGGCGGGTAGGCACCCATGTACGCACAACCACCTCATGGTGGTAAGAAGTCTGACACCCAGCCCAGGTCCCTCGGCCCTTCCTGGAATCCGCTAGAGCAATTCTAAGTGCTTATATTAAGGAATTAAAGCCTCTGGGGATCCGTGGGGCAAAATGCGGGGAACCAGGAGGGCGTGGCGGGTAGGCACCAATGTACGCACAACCACCTCATGGTGGTAAGAAGTTTGACACCCGGCCCAGGTCCCTCGGCCCTTCCTGGAATTCGCTATAGCAATTTTAGGTGCTTATATTAAGGAAATAAGGCCTCTGGGGACCGTGGGGCCAATTGCGGGGAACCAGGAGGGCGTGGCGGGTAGGCACCCATGTACGCACAACCACCTCATGGTGGTAAGAAGTTTGACACCCGGCCCAGGTCCCTCGGCCCTTCCTGGAATTCGCTATAGCAATTCTAGGTGCTTATAATAAGGAAATAAGGCCTCTGGGGACCGTGGGGCAAATTGCGGGGAACCAGGAGGGCGTGACGGGTAGGCACCCATGTACGCACAACCACCTCATGGTGCTAAGAAGTCTGACACCCAGCCCAGGTCCCTCGGCCCTTCCTGGAATCCGCTAGAGCAATTCTAAGTGCTTATATTAAGGAATTAAAGCCTCTGGGGATCCGTGGGGCAAAATGCGGGGAACCAGGAGGGCGTGGCGGGTAGGCACCCATGTACGCACAACCACCTCATGGTGGTAAGAAGTCTGACACCCGGCCCAGGTCCCTCGGCCCTTCCTGGAATCCGCTAGAGCAATTCTAAGTGCTTATATTAAGGAATTAAAGCCTCTGGGGATCCGTGGGGCAAAATGCGGGAACCAGGTGGGCGTGGCGGGTAGGCACCCATGTACGCACAACCACCTCATGGTGGTAAGAAGTTTGACACCCGGCCCAGGTCCCTCGGCCCTTCCTGGAATCCGCTAGAGCAATTCTAAGTGCTTATATTAAGGAATTAAAGCCTCTGGGGATCCGTGGGGCAAAATGCGGGGAACCAGGAGGGCGTGGCGGGTAGGCACCCATGTACGCACAACCACCTCATGGTGGTAAGAAGTTTGACACCCGGCCCAGGTCCCTCGGCATTTCCTGGAATCCGCTATAGCAATTCTAGGTGCTTATATTAAGGAAATAAGGCCTCTGGGGACCGTGGGGCAAATTGCGGGGAACCAGGAGGGCGTGGCGGGTAGGCACCCATGTACGCACAACCACCTCATGGTGGTAAGAAGTCTGACACCCGGCCCAGGTCCCTCGGCCCTTCCTGGAATCCGCTAGAGCAATTCTAAGTGCTTATATTAAGGAATTAAAGCCTCTGGGGATCCGTGGGGCAAAATGCGGGGAACCAGGAGGGCGTGGCGGGTAGGCACCAATGTACGCACAACCACCTCATGGTGGTAAGAAGTCTGACACCCAGCCCAGGTCCCTCGGCCCTTCCTGGAATCCGCTAGAGCAATTCTAAGTGCTTATATTAAGGAATTAAAGCCTCTGGGGATCCGTGGGGCAAAATGCGGGGAACCAGGAGGGCGTGGCGGGTAGGCACCAATGTACGCACAACCACCTCATGGTGGTAAGAAGTTTGGCACCCGGCCCAGGTCCCTCGGCCCTTCCTGGAATTCGCTATAGCAATTTTAGGTGCTTATATTAAGGAAATAAGGCCTCTGGGGACCGTGGGGCCAATTGCGGGGAACCAGGAGGGCGTGGCGGGTAGGCACCCATGTACGCACAACCACCTCATGGTGGTAAGAAGTTTGACACCCGGCCCAGGTCCCTCGGCCCTTCCTGGAATTCGCTATAGCAATTCTAGGTGCTTATATTAAGGAAATAAGGCCTCTGGGGACCGTGGGGCAAATTGCGGGGAACCAGGAGGGCGTGGCGGGTAGGCACCCATGTACGCACAACCACCTCATGGTGGTAAGAAGTCTGACACCCAGCCCAGGTCCCTCGGCCCTTCCTGGAAACCGCTAGAGCAATTCTAAGTGCTTATATTAAGGAATTAAAGCCTCTGGGGATCCGTGGGGCAAAATGCGGGGAACCAGGAGGGCGTGGCGGGTAGGCACCCATGTACGCACAACCACCTCATGGTGGTAAGAAGTTTGACACCCGGCCCAGGTCCCTCGGCATTTCCTGAAATCCGCTAGAGCAATTCTAGGTGCTTATATTAAGGAAATAAGGCCTCAGGGGACCGTGGGGCAAATTGCGGGGAACCAGGAGGGCGTGACGGGTAGGCACCCATGTACGCACAACCACCTCATGGTGCTAAGAAGTCTGACACCCAGCCCAGGTCCCTCGGCCCTTCCTGGAATCCGCTAGAGCAATTCTAAGTGCTTATATTAAGGAATTAAAGCCTCTGGGGATCCGTGGGGCAAAATGCGGGGAACCAGGAGGGCGTGGCGGGTAGGCACCCATGTACGCACAACCACCTCATGGTGGTAAGAAGTCTGACACCCGGCCCAGGTCCCTCGGCCCTTCCTGGAATCCGCTAGAGCAATTCTAAGTGCTTATATTAAGGAATTAAAGCCTCTGGGGATCCGTGGGGCAAAATGCGGGAACCAGGTGGGCGTGGCGGGTAGGCACCCATGTACGCACAACCACCTCATGGTGGTAAGAAGTTTGACACCCGGCCCAGGTCCCTCGGCCCTTCCTGGAATCCGCTATAGCAATTCTAGGTGCTTATATTAAGGAATTAAAGCCTCTGGGGATCCGTGGGGCAAAATGCGGGGAACCAGGAGGGCGTGGCGGGTAGGCACCCATGTACGCACAACCACCTCATGGTGGTAAGAAGTTTTACACCCGACCCAGGTCCCTCGGCACTTCCTGGAATTCGCTATAGCAATTTTAGGTGCTTATATTAAGGAAATAAGGCCTCTGGGGACCGTGGGGCAAATTGCGGGGAACCAGGAGGGCGTGACGGGTAGGCACCCATGTACGCACAACCACCTCATGGTGCTAAGAAGTCTGACACCCAGCCCAGGTCCCTCGGCCCTTCCTGGAATCCGCTAGAGCAATTCTAAGTGCTTATATTAAGGAATTAAAGCCTCTGGGGATCCGTGGGGCAAAATGCGGGGAACCAGGAGGGCGTGGCGGGTAGGCACCCATGTACGCACAACCACCTCATGGTGGTAAGAAGTTTGACACCCGGCCCAGGTCCCTCGGCCCTTCCTGGAATTCGCTATAGCAATTCTAGGTGCTTGTAATAAGGAATTAAGGCCTCTGGGTGTCCGTGGGGCAAAATGCGGGGAACCAGGAGGGCGTGGCGGGTAGGCACCCATGTACGCACAACCACCTCATGGTGGTAAGAAGTTTGACACCCGGCCCAGGTCCCTCGGCCCTTCCTGGAATTCGCTATAGCAATTCTAGGTGCTTATAATAAGGAATTAAGGCCTCTGGGGGTCCTTGAGGCAAAATGCGGGGAACCAGGAGGGCGTGGCGGGTAGGCAC
Organism: Candelabrum cocksii; assembly: GCA_963930725.1. Lineage (NCBI taxonomy): Eukaryota > Metazoa > Cnidaria > Hydrozoa > Anthoathecata > Candelabridae > Candelabrum > Candelabrum cocksii. The sequence goes on along the minus strand of OZ005671.1, from coordinate 8,705,236 downwards.
CCATATACGCACAACCACCTCATGGTGGTAAGAAGTCTGACACCCAGCCCAGGTCTCTCGGCCCTTCCTGGAATCCGCTAGAGCAATTCTAAGTGCTTATATTAAGGAATTAAAGCCTCTGGGGATCCGTGGGGCAAAATGCGGGGAACCAGGAGGGCGTGGCGGGTAGGCACCCATGTACGCACAACCACCTCATGGTGGTAAGAAGTTTGACACCCGGCCCAGGTCCCTCGGCCCTTCCTGGAATGCGCTATAGCAATTTTAGGTGCTTATATTAAGGAAATAAAGCCTCTGGGGACCGTGGGGCAAATTGCGGGGAACCAGGAGGGCGTGGCGGGTAGGCACCCATGTACGCACAACCACCTCATAGTGGTAAGAAGTCTGACACCCAGCCCAGGTCCCTCGGCCCTTCCTGGAATCCGCTAGAGCAATTCTAAGTGCTTATATTAAGGAAATAAGGCCTCTGGGGACCGTGGGGCAAATTGCGGGGAACCAGGAGGGCGTGACGGGTAGGCACCCATGTACGCACAACCACCTCATGGTGCTAAGAAGTCTGACACCCAGCCCAGGTCCCTCGGCCCTTCCTGGAATCCGCTAGAGCAATTCTAAGTGCTTATATTAAGGAATTAAAGCCTCTGGGGATCCGTGGGGCAAAATGCGGGGAACCAGGAGGGCGTGGCGGGTAGGCACCCATGTACGCACAACCACCTCATGGTGGTAAGAAGTTTGACACCCGGCCCAGGTCCCTCGGCCCTTCCTGGAATTCGCTATAGCAATTCTAGGTGCTTGTAATAAGGAATTAAGGCCTCTGGGTGTCCGTGGGGCAAAATGCGGGGAACCAGGAGGGCGTGGCGGGTAGGCACCCATGTACGCACAACCACCTCATGGTGGTAAGAAGTTTGACACCCGGCCCAGGTCCCTCGGCCCTTCCTGGAATTCGCTATAGCAATTCTAGGTGCTTATAATAAGGAATTAAGGCCTCTGGGGGTCCTTGGGGCAAAATGCGGGGAACCAGGAGGGCGTGGCGGGTAGGCACCCATGTACGCACAACCACCTCATGGTGGTAAGAAGTCTGACACCCAGCCCAGGTCTCTCGGCCCTTCCTGGAATCCGCTAGAGCAATTCTAAGTGCTTATATTAAGGAATTAAAGCCTCTGGGGATCCGTGGGGCAAAATGCGGGGAACCAGGAGGGCGTGGCGGGTAGGCACCCATGTACGCACAACCACCTCATGGTGGTAAGAAGTTTGACACCCGGCCCAGGTCCCTCGGCCCTTCCTGGAATGCGCTATAGCAATTTTAGGTGCTTATATTAAGGAAATAAAGCCTCTGGGGACCGTGGGGCAAATTGCGGGGAACCAGGAGGGCGTGGCGGGTAGGCACCCATGTACGCACAACCACCTCATGGTGGTAAGAAGTCTGACACCCAGCCCAGGTCCCTCGGCCCTTCCTGGAATCCGCTAGAGCAATTCTAAGTGCTTATATTAAGGAATTAAAGCCTCTGGGGATCCGTGGGGCAAAATGCGGGGAACCAGGAGGGCGTGGCGGGTAGGCACCCATGTACGCACAAACACCTCATGGTGGTAAGAAGTTTGACACCCGGCCCAGGTCCCTCGGCCCTTCCTGGAATTCGCTATAGCAATTCTAGGTGCTTGTAATAAGGAATTAAGGCCTCTGGGTGTCCGTGGGGCAAAATGCGGGGAACCAGGAGGGCGTGGCTGGTAGGCACCCATGTACGCACAACCACCTCATGGTGGTAAGAAGTTTGACACCCGGCCCAGGTCCCTCGGCCCTTCCTGGAATTCGCTATAGCAATTCTAGGTGCTTATAATAAGGAATTAAGGCCTCTGGGGGTCCGTGGGGCAAAATGCGGGGAACCAGGAGGGCGTGGCGGGTAGGCACCCATGTACGCACAACCACCTCATGGTGGTAAGAAGTCTGACACCCAGCCCAGGTCTCTCGGCCCTTCCTGGAATCCGCTAGAGCAATTCTAAGTGCTTATATTAAGGAATTAAAGCCTCTGGGGATCCGTGGGGCAAAATGCGGGAAACCAGGAGGGCGTGGCGGGTAGGCACCCATGTACGCACAACCACCTCATGGTGGTAAGAAGTTTGATACCCGACCCAGGTCCCTCGGCACTTCCTGGAATTCGCTATAGCAATTCTATGTGCTTATAATAAGGAATTAAGGCCTCTGGGGGTCCGTGGGGCAAAATGCGGGGAACCAGGAGGGCGTGGCGGGTAGGCACCCATGTACGCACAACCACCTCATGGTGGTAAGAAGTTTGACACCCGGCCCAGGTCCCTCGGCCCTTCCTGGAATCCGCTATAGCAATTCTAGGTGCTTATAATAAGGAATTAAGGCCTCTGGGGATCCGGGGGGCAAAATGTGGGGAACGAGAAGGGCGTGGCGGGTAGGCACCCATGTACGCACAACCACCTCATGGTGGTAAGAAGTTTGACACCCGGCCCAGGTCCCTCGGCCCTTCCTGGAATCCGCTATAGCAATTCTAGGTGCTTATAATAAGGAATTAAGGCCTCTGGGGATCCGGGGGGCAAAATGTGGGGAACGAGAAGGGCGTGGCGGGTAGGCACCCATGTACGCACAACCACCTCATGGTGGTAAGAAGTTTGACACCCGGCCCAGGTCCCTCGGCTCTTCCTGGAATCCGTTATAGCAATTCTAGGTGCTTATAATAAGGAATTAAGGCCTCTGGGGGTCCGTGGGGCAAAATGCGGGGAACCAGGAGGGCGTGGCGGGTAGGCACCCATGTACGCACAACCACCTCATGGTGGTAAGAAGTTTGACACCCGGCCCAGGTCCCTCGGCATTTCCTGGAATCCGCTAGAGCAATTCTAGGTGCTTATATTAAGGAAATAAGGCCTCTGGGGATCCATGGGGCAAATTGCGGGGAACCAGGAGGGCGTGGCGGGTAGGCACCTATGTACGCACAACCAACTCATGGTGGTAAGAAGTTTGACACCCAGCCCAGGTCCCTCGGCCCTTCCTGGAATCGGTTATAGCAATTCTAGGTGCTTATATTAAGGAAACAAGGCTTCTGGGGATCCGTGGGGCAAAATGCGGGGAACCAGGAGGGCGTGGCGGGTAGGCACCCATGTACGCACAACCACCTCATGGTGGTAAGAAGTCTGACACCCAGCCCAGGTCTCTCGGCCCTTCCTGGAATCCGCTAGAGCAATTCTAAGTGCTTATATTAAGGAATTAAAGCCTCTGGGGATCCGTGGGGCAAAATGCGGGGAACCAGGAGGGCGCGGCGGGTAGACACCCATGTACGCACAACCACCTCATGGTGGTAAGAAGTTTGACACCCGGCTCAGGTCCCTCGGCATTTCCTGGAATCCGCTAGAGCATTTCTAGGTGCTTATATTAAGGAAACAAGGCTTCTGGGGATCCATGGGGCAAATTGCGGGGAACCAGGAGGGCGTGGCGGGTAGGCACCTATGTACGCACAACCAACTCATGGTGGTAAGAAGTTTGACACCCAGCCCAGGTCCCTCGGCCCTTCCTGGAATCGGTTATAGCAATTCTAGGTGCTTATATTAAGGAAACAAGGCTTCTGGGGATCCGTGGGGCAAAATGCGGGGAACCAGGAGGGCGTGGCGGGTAGGCAACCATGTACGCACAACCACCTCATGGTGGTAAGAAGTTTGACACCCGGCCCAGGTCCCTCGGCCCTTCCTGGAATTCGCTATAGCAATTCTAGGTGCTTATATTAAGGAAATAAGGCCTCTGGGGACCGTGGGGCAAATTGCGGGTAACCAGGAGGGCGTGGCGGGTAGGCACCCATGTACGCACAACCACCTCATGGTGGTAAGAAGTCTGACACCCAGCCCAGGTCCCTCTGCCCTTCCTGGAATCCGCTAGAGCAATTCTAAGTGCTTATATTAAGGAATTAAAGCCTCTGGGGGTCCGTGGGGCAAAATGCGGGGAACCAGGAGGGCGCGGCGGGTAGACACCCATGTACGCACAACCACCTCATGGTGGTAAGAAGTTTGACACCCGGCTCAGGTCCCTCGGCATTTCCTGGAATCCGCTAGAGCATTTCTAGGTGCTTATATTAAGGAAACAAGGCTTCTGGGGATCCGTGGGGCAAAATGCGGGGAACCAGGAGGGCGTGGCGGGTAGGCACCCATGTACGCACAACCAACTCATGGTGGTAAGAAGTCTGACACCCAGCCCAGGTCCCTCGGCCCTTCCTGGAATCCGCTAGAGCAATTCTAAGTGCTTATATTAAGGAATTAAAGCCTCTGGGGATCCGTGGGGCAAAATGCGGGGAATCAGGAGGGCGTGGCGGGTAGGCACCCATGTACGCACAACCACCTCATGGTGGTAAGAAGTTTGACACCCGACCCAGGTCCCTCGGCACTTCCTGGAATTCGCTATAGCAATTCTATGTGCTTATAATAAGGAATTAAGGCCTCTGGGGGTCCGTGGGGCAAAATGCGGGGAACCAGGAGGGCGTGGCGGGTAGGCACCCATGTACGCACAACCACCTCATGGTGGTAAGAAGTTTGACACCCGGCCCAGGTCCCTCGGCCCTTCCTGGAATCCGCTATAGCAATTCTAGGTGCTTATAATAGGGAATTAAGGCCTCTGGGGGTCCGTGGGGCAAAATGCGGGGAACCAGGAGGGCGTGGCGGGTAGGCACCAATGTACGCACAACCACCTCATGGTGGTAAGAAGTTTGACACCCGGCCCAGGTCCCTCGGTCCTTCCTGGAATTCGCTATAGCAATTTTAGGTGCTTATATTAAGGAAATAAGGCCTCTGGGGACCGTGGGGCAAATTGCGGGGAACCAGGAGGGCGTGACGGGTAGGCACCCATGTACGCACAACCACCTCATGGTGCTAAGAAGTCTGACACCCAGCCCAGGTCCCTCGGCCCTTCCTGGAATCCGCTAGAGCAATTCTAAGTGCTTATATTAAGGAATTAAAGCCTCTGGGGATCCGTGGGGCAAAATGCGGGGAACCAGGAGGGCGTGGCGGGTAGGCACCCATGTACGCACAACCACCTCATGGTGGTAAGAAGTCTGACACCCGGCCCAGGTCCCTCGGCCCTTCCTGGAATCCGCTAGAGCAATTCTAATTGCTTATATTAAGGAATTAAAGCCTCTGGGGATCCGTGGGGCAAAATGCGGGGAACCAGGAGGGCGTGGCGGGTAGGCACCCATGTACGCACAACCACCTCATGGTGGTAAGAAGTATGACACCCGGCCCAGGTCCCTCGGCCCTTCCTGGAATCGGTTATAGCAATTCTAGGTGCTTATATTAAGGAAACAAGGCTTCTGGGGATCCGTGGGGCAAAATGCGGGGAACCAGGAGGGCGTGGCGGGTAGGCACCCATGTACGCACAACCACCTCATGGTGGTAAGAAGTTTGACACCCGGCCCAGGTCCCTCGGCCCTTCCTGGAATTCGCTATAGCAATTTTAGGTGCTTATATTAAGGAAATAAGGCCTCTGGGGACCGTGGGGCAAATTGCGGGGAACCAGGAGGGCGTGACGGGTAGGCACCCATGTACGCACAACCACCTCATGGTGCTAAGAAGTCTGACACCCAGCCCAGGTCCCTCGGCCCTTCCTGGAATCCGCTAGAGCAATTCTAAGTGCTTATATTAAGGAATTAAAGCCTCTGGGGATCCGTGGGGCAAAATGCGGGGAACCAGGAGGGCGTGGCGGGTAGGCACCCATGTACGCACAACCACCTCATGGTGGTAAGAAGTTTGACACCCGGCCCAGGTCCCTCGGCCCTTCCTGGAATTCGCTATAGCAATTCTAGGTGCTTGTAATAAGGAATTAAGGCCTCTGGGTGTCCGTGGGGCAAAATGCGGGGAACCAGGAGGGCGTGGCGGGTAGGCACCCATGTACGCACAACCACCTCATGGTGGTAAGAAGTTTGATACCCGGCCCAGGTCCCTCGGCCCTTCCTGGAATTCGCTATAGCAATTCTATGTGCTTATAATAAGGAATTAAGGCCTCTGGGGGTCCGTGGGGCAAAATGCGGGGAACCAGGAGGGCGTGGCGGGTAGGCACCCATGTACGCACAACCACCTCATGGTGGTAAGAAGTTTGACACCCGGCCCAGGTCCCTCGGCCCTTCCTGGAATCCGCTATAGCAATTCTAGGTGCTTATAATAAGGAATTAAGGCCTCTGGGGATCCGGGGGGCAAAATGTGGGGAACGAGAAGGGCGTGGCGGGTAGGCACCCATGTACGCACAACCACCTCATGGTGGTAAGAAGTTTGACACCCGGCCCAGGTCCCTCGGCTCTTCCTGGAATCCGTTATAGCAATTCTAGGTGCTTATAATAAGGAATTAAGGCCTCTGGGGGTCCGTGGGGCAAAATGCGGGGAACCAGGAGGGCGTGGCGGGTAGGCACCCATGTACGCACAACCACCTCATGGTGGTAAGAAGTTTGACACCCGGCCCAGGTCCCTCGGCATTTCCTGGAATCCGCTAGAGCAATTCTAGGTGCTTATATTAAGGAAATAAGGCCTCTGGGGATCCATGGGGCAAATTGCGGAGAACCAGGAGGGCGTGGCGGGTAGGCACCTATGTACGCACAACCAACTCATGGTGGTAAGAAGTTTGACACCCAGCCCAGGTCCCTCGGCCCTTCCTGGAATCGGTTATAGCAATTCTAGGTGCTTATATTAAGGAAACAAGGCTTCTGGGGATCCGTGGGGCAAAATGCGGGGAACCAGGAGGGCGTGGCGGGTAGGCACCCATGTACGCACAACCACCTCATGGTGGTAAGAAGTCTGACACCCAGCCCAGGTCTCTCGGCCCTTCCTGGAATCCGCTAGAGCAATTCTAAGTGCTTATATTAAGGAATTAAAGCCTCTGGGGATCCGTGGGGCAAAATGCGGGGAACCAGGAGGGCGCGGCGGGTAGACACCCATGTACGCACAACCACCTCATGGTGGTAAGAAGTTTGACACCCGGCTCAGGTCCCTCGGCATTTCCTGGAATCCGCTAGAGCATTTCTAGGTGCTTATATTAAGGAAACAAGGCTTCTGGGGATCCATGGGGCAAATTGCGGGGAACCAGGAGGGCGTGGCGGGTAGGCACCTATGTACGCACAACCAACTCATGGTGGTAAGAAGTTTGACACCCAGCCCAGGTCCCTCGGCCCTTCCTGGAATCGGTTATAGCAATTCTAGGTGCTTATATTAAGGAAACAAGGCTTCTGGGGATCCGTGGGGCAAAATGCGGGGAACCAGGAGGGCGTGGCGGGTAGGCAACCATGTACGCACAACCACCTCATGGTGGTAAGAAGTTTGACACCCGGCCCAGGTCCCTCAGCCCTTCCTGGAATTCGCTATAGCAATTCTAGGTGCTTATATTAAGGAAATAAGGCCTCTGGGGACCGTGGGGCAAATTGCGGGTAACCAGGAGGGCGTGGCGGGTAGGCACCCATGTACGCTAAACCACCTCATGGTGGTAAGAAGTCTGACACCCAGCCCAGGTCCCTCTGCCCTTCCTGGAATCCGCTAGAGCAATTCTAAGTGCTTATATTAAGGAATTAAAGCCTCTGGGGGTCCGTGGGGCAAAATGCGGGGAACCAGGAGGGCGCGGCGGGTAGACACCCATGTACGCACAACCACCTCATGGTGGTAAGAAGTTTGACACCCGGCTCAGGTCCCTCGGCATTTCCTGGAATCCGCTAGAGCATTTCTAGGTGCTTATATTAAGGAAACAAGGCTTCTGGGGATCCGTGGGGCAAAATGCGGGGAACCAGGAGGGCGTGGCGGGTAGGCACCCATGTACGCACAACCAACTCATGGTGGTAAGAAGTCTGACACCCAGCCCAGGTCCCTCGGCCCTTCCTGGAATCCGCTAGAGCAATTCTAAGTGCTTATATTAAGGAATTAAAGCCTCTGGGGATCCGTGGGGCAAAATGCGGGGAACCAGGAGGGCGTGGCGGGTAGGCACCCATGTACGCACAACCACCTCATGGTGGTAAGAAGTTTGACACCCGACCCAGGTCCCTCGGCACTTCCTGGAATTCGCTATAGCAATTCTATGTGCTTATAATAAGGAATTAAGGCCTCTGGGGGTCCGTGGGGCAAAATGCGGGGAACCAGGAGGGCGTGGCGGGTAGGCACCCATGTACGCACAACCACCTCATGGTGGTAAGAAGTTTGACACCCGGCCCAGGTCCCTCGGCCCTTCCTGGAATCCGCTATAGCAATTCTAGGTGCTTATAATAGGGAATTAAGGCCTCTGGGGGTCCGTGGGGCAAAATGCGGGGAACCAGGAGGGCGTGGCGGGTAGGCACCAATGTACGCACAACCACCTCATGGTGGTAAGAAGTTTGACACCCGGCCCAGGTCCCTCGGTCCTTCCTGGAATTCGCTATAGCAATTTTAGGTGCTTATATTAAGGAAATAAGGCCTCTGGGGACCGTGGGGCAAATTGCGGGGAACCAGGAGGGCGTGACGGGTAGGCACCCATGTACGCACAACCACCTCATGGTGCTAAGAAGTCTGACACCCAGCCCAGGTCCCTCGGCCCTTCCTGGAATCCGCTAGAGCAATTCTAAGTGCTTATATTAAGGAATTAAAGCCTCTGGGGATCCGTGGGGCAAAATGCGGGGAACCAGGAGGGCGTGGCGGGTAGGCACCCATGTACGCACAACCACCTCATGGTGGTAAGAAGTCTGACACCCGGCCCAGGTCCCTCGGCCCTTCCTGGAATCCGCTAGAGCAATTCTAATTGCTTATATTAAGGAATTAAAGCCTCTGGGGATCCGTGGGGCAAAATGCGAGGAACCAGGAGGGCGTGGCGGGTAGGCACCCATGTACGCACAACCACCTCATGGTGGTAAGAAGTATGACACCCGGCCCAGGTCCCTCGGCCCTTCCTGGAATCGGTTATAGCAATTCTAGGTGCTTATATTAAGGAAACAAGGCTTCTGGGGATCCGTGGGGCAAAATGCGGGGAACCAGGAGGGCGTGGCGGGTAGGCACCCATGTACGCACAACCACCTCATGGTGGTAAGAAGTTTGACACCCGGCACAGGTCCCTCGGCCCTTCCTGGAATTCGCTATAGCAATTCTAGGTGCTTATATTAAGGAAATAAGGCCTCTGGGGACCGTGGGGCAAATTGCGGGTAACCAGGAGGGCTTGGCGGGTAGGCACCCATGTACGCACAACCACCTCATGGTGGTAAGAAGTCTGACACCCAGCCCAGGTCCCTCTGCCCTTCCTGGAATCCGCTAGAGCAATTCTAAGTGCTTATATTAAGGAATTAAAGCCTCTGGGGGTCCGTGGGGCAAAATGCGGGGAACCAGGAGGGCGCGGCGGGTAGACACCCATGTACGCACAACCACCTCATGGTGGTAAGAAGTTTGACACCCTGCTCAGGTCCCTCGGCATTTCCTGGAATCCGCTAGAGCATTTCTAGGTGCTTATATTAAGGAAACAATGCTTCTGGGGATCCGTGGGGCAAAATGCGGGGAACCAGGAGGGCGTGGCGGGTAGGCACCCATGTACGCACAACCACCTCATGGTGGTAAGAAGTTTGACACCCGGCCCAGGTCCCTCGGCCCTTCCTGGAATTCGCTATAGCAATTCTAGGTGCTTATAATAAGGAATTAAGGCCTCTGGGGGTCCTTGGGGCAAAATGCGGGGAACCAGGAGGGCGTGGCGGGTAGGCACCCATGTACGCACAACCACCTCATGGTGGTAAGAAGTCTGACACCCAGCCCAGGTCTCTCGGCCCTTCCTGGAATCCGCTAGAGCAATTCTAAGTGCTTATATTAAGGAATTAAAGCCTCTGGGGACCGTGGGGCAAATTGCGGGGAACCAGGAGGGCGTGGCGGGTAGGCACCAATGTACGCACAACCACGTCATGGTGGTAAGAAGTTTGACACCCGGCCCAGGTCCCTCGGCCCTTCCTGGAATTCGCTATAGCAATTTTAGGTGCTTATATTAAGGAAATAAGGCCTCTGGGGACCGTGGGGCAAATTGCGGGGAACCAGGAGGGCGTGACGGGTAGGCACCCATTTACGCACAACCACCTCATGGTGCTAAGAAGTCTGACACCCAGCCCAGGTCCCTCGGCCCTTCCTGGAATCCGCTAGAGCAATTCTAAGTGCTTATATTAAGGAATTAAAGCCTCTGGGGATCCGTGGGGCAAAATGCGGGGAACCAGGAGGGCGTGGCGGGTAGGCACCCATGTACGCACAACCACCTCATGGTGGTAAGAAGTTTGACACCCGGCCCAGGTCCCTCGGCCCTTCCTGGAATTCGCTATAGCAATTCTATGTGCTTGTAATAAGGAATTAAGGCCTCTGGGTGTCCGTGGGGCAAAATGCGGGGAACCAGGAGGGCGTGGCGGGTAGGCACCCATGTACGCACAACCACCTCATGGTGGTAAGAAGTTTGACACCCGGCCCAGGTCCCTCGGCCCTTCCTGGAATTCGCTATAGCAATTCTAGGTGCTTATAATAAGGAATTAAGGCCTCTGGGGGTCCTTGGGGCAAAATGCGGGGAACCAGGAGGGCGTGGCGGGTAGGCACCCATGTACGCACAACCACCTCATGGTGGTAAGAAGTCTGACACCCAGCCCAGGTCTCTCGGCCCTTCCTGGAATCCGCTAGAGCAATTCTAAGTGCTTATATTAAGGAATTAAAGCCTCTGGGGACCGTGGGGCAAATTGCGGGGAACCAGGAGGGCGTGGCGGGTAGGCACCCATGTACGCACAACCACCTCATGGTGGTAAGAAGTCTGACACCCAGCCCAGGTCCCTCGGCCCTTCCTGGAATCCGCTAGAGCAATTCTAAGTGCTTATATTAAGGAATTAAAGCCTCTGGGGATCCGTGGGGCAAAATGCGGGGAACCAGGAGGGCGTGGCGGGTAGGCACCAATGTACGCACAACCACCTCATGGTGGTAAGAAGTTTGACACCCGGCCCAGGTCCCTCGGCCCTTCCTGGAATTCGCTATAGCAATTTTAGGTGCTTATATTAAGGAAATAAGGCCTCTGGGGACCGTGGGGCAAATTGCGGGAAACCAGGAGGGCGTGACGGGTAGGCACCCACGTACGCACAACCACCTCATGGTGCTAAGAAGTCTGACACCCAGCCCAGGTCCCTCGGCCCTTCCTGGAATCCGCTAGAGCAATTCTAAGTGCTTATATTAAGGAATTAAAGCCTCTGGGGATCCGTGGGGCAAAATTCCGGGAACCAGGAGGGCGTGGCGGGTAGGCACCCATGTACGCACAACCACCTCATGGTGGTAAGAAGTCTGACACCCGGCCCAGGTCCCTCGGCATTTCCTTGTATCCGCTATAGCAATTCTAGGTGCTTATATTAAGGAAATAAGGCCTATGGGGACCGTGGGGCAAATTGCGGGGAACCAGGAGGGCGTGGCGGGTAGGCACCCATGTACGCACAACCACCTCATGGTGGTAAGAAGTCTGACACCCAGCCCAGGTCCCTCGGCCCTTCCTGGAATCCGCTAGAGCAATTCTAAGTGCTTATATTAAGGAATTAAAGCCTCTGGGGATCCGTGGGGCAAAATGCGGGGAACCAAGAGGGCGTGGCGGGTAGGCACCAATGTACGCACAACCACCTCATGGTGGTAAGAAGTTTGACACCCGGCCCAGGTCCCTCGGCCCTTCCTGGAATTCGCTATAGCAATTCTAGGTGCTTATATTAAGGAAATAAGGCCTCTGGGGAGCGTGGGGCAAATTGCGGGGAACCAGGAGGGCGTGGCGGGTAGGCACCCATGTACGCACAACCATCTCATGGTGGTAAGAAGTCTGACACCCAGCCCAGGTCCCTCGGCCCTTCCTGGAAACCGCTAGAGCAATTCTAAGTGCTTATATTAAGGAATTAAAGCCTCTGGGGATCCGTGGGGCAAAATGCGGGGAACCAGGAGGGCGTGGCGGGTAGGCACCCATGTACGCACAACCACCTCATGGTGGTAAGAAGTTTGACACCCGGCCCAGGTCCCTCGGCCCTTCCTGGAATTCGCTATAGCAATTCTAGGTGCTTATATTAAGGAAATAAGGCCTCTGGGGAGCGTGGGGCAAATTGCGGGGAACCAGGAGGGCGTGGCGGGTAGGCACCCATGTACGCACAACCACCTCATGGTGGTAAGAAGTCTGACACCCAGCCCAGGTCCCTCGGCCCTTCCTGGAAACCGCTAGAGCAATTCTAAGTGCTTATATTAAGGAATTAAAGCCTCTGGGGATCCGTGGGGCAAAATGCGGGGAACCAGGAGGGCGTGGCGGGTAGGCACCCATGTACGCACAACCACCTCATGGTGGTAAGAAGTTTGACACCCGGCCCAGGTCCCTCGGCATTTCCTGAAATCCGCTAGAGCAATTCTAGGTTCTTATATTAAGGAAATAAGGCCTCAGGGGACCGTGGGGCAAATTGCGGGGAACCAGGACGGCGTGGCGGGTAGGCACCCATGTACGCACAACCACCTCATGGTGGTAAGAAGTCTGACACCCAGCCCAGGTCCCTCGGCTCTTCCTGGAATCCGCTAGAGCAATTCTAAGTGCTTATATTAAGGAATTAAAGCCTCTGGGGATCCGTGGGGCAAAATGCGGGGAACCAGGAGGGCGTGGCGGGTAGGCACCAATGTACGCACAACCACCTCATGGTGGTAAGAAGTTTGACACCCGGCCCAGGTCCCTCGGCCCTTCCTGGAATTCGCTATAGCAATTTTAGGTGCTTATATTAAGGAAATAAGGCCTCTGGGGACCGTGGGGCAAATTGCGGGGAACCAGAAGGGCGTGACGGGTAGGCACCCATGTACGCACAACCACCTCATGGTGCTAAGAAGTCTGACACCCAGCCCAGGTCCCTCGGCCCTTCCTGGAATCCGCTAGAGCAATTCTAAGTGCTTATATTAAGGAATTAAAGCCTCTGGGGATCCGTGGGGCAAAATTCCGGGAACCAGGAGGGCGTGGCGGGTAGGCACCCATGTACGCACAACCACCTCATGGTGGTAAGAAGTCTGACACCCGGCCCAGGTCCCTCGGCATTTCCTGGAATCCGCTATAGCAATTCTAGGTGCTTATATTAAGGAAATAAGGCCTCTGGGGACCGTGGGGCAAATTGCGGGGAACCAGGAGGGCGTGGCGGGTAGGCACCCATGTACGCACAACCACCTCATGGTGGTAAGAAGTCTGACACCCAGCCCAGGTCCCTCGGCCCTTCCTGGAATCCGCTAGAGCAATTCTAAGTGCTTATATTAAGGAATTAAAGCCTCTGGGGATCCGTGGGGCAAAATGCGGGGAACCAGGAGGGCGTGGCGGGTAGGCACCAATGTACGCACAACCACCTCATGGTGGTAAGAAGTTTGACACCCGGCCCAGGTCCCTCGGCCCTTCCTGGAATTCGCTATAGCAATTTTAGGTGCTTATATTAAGGAAATAAGGCCTCTGGGGACCGTGGGGCCAATTGCGGGGAACCAGGAGGGCGTGGCGGGTAGGCACCCATGTACGCACAACCACCTCATGGTGGTAAGAAGTTTGACACCCGGCCCAGGTCCCTCGGCCCTTCCTGGAATTCGCTATAGCAATTCTAGGTGCTTATATTAAGGAAATAAGGCCTCTGGGGAGCGTGGGGCAAATTGCGGGGAACCAGGAGGGCGTGGCGGGTAGGCACCCATGTACGCACAACCACCTCATGGTGGTAAGAAGTCTGACACCCAGCCCAGGTCCCTCGGCCCTTCCTGGAAACCGCTAGAGCAATTCTAAGTGCTTATATTAAGGAATTAAAGCCTCTGGGGATCCGTGGGGCAAAATGCGGGGAACCAGGAGGGCGTGGCGGGTAGGCACCCATGTACGCACAACCACCTCATGGTGGTAAGAAGTTTGACACCCGGCCCAGGTCCCTCGGCATTTCCTGAAATCCGCTAGAGCAATTCTAGGTGCTTATATTAAGGAAATAAGGCCTCAGGGGACCGTGGGGCAAATTGCGGGGAACCAGGAGGGCGTGGCGGGTAGGCACCCATGTACGCACAACCACCTCATGGTGGTAAGAAGTCTGACACCCAGCCCAGGTCCCTCGGCCCTTCCTGGAATCCGCTAGAGCAATTCTAAGTGCTTATATTAAGGAATTAAAGCCTCTGGGGATCCGTGGGGCAAAATGCGGGGAACCAGGAGGGCGTGGCGGGTAGGCACCAATGTACGCACAACCACCTCATGGTGGTAAGAAGTTTGACACCCGGCCCATGTCCCTCGGCCCTTCCTGGAATTCGCTATAGCAATTTTAGGTGCTTATATTAAGGAAATAAGGCCTCTGGGGACCGTGGGGCAAATTGCGGGAAACCTGAAGGGCGTGACGGGTAGGCACCCATGTACGCACAACCACCTCATGGTGCTAAGAAGTCTGACACCCAGCCCAGGTCCCTCGGCCCTTCCTGGAATCCGCTAGAGCAATTCTAAGTGCTTATATTAAGGAATTAAAGCCTCTGGGGATCCGTGGGGCAAAATGCGGGGAACCAGGAGGGCGTGGCGGGTAGGCACCCATGTACGCACAACCACCTCATGGTGGTAAGAAGTCTGACACCCGGCCCAGGTCCCTCGGCCCTTCCTGGAATCCGCTAGAGCAATTCTAAGTGCTTATATTAAGGAATTAAAGCCTCTGGGGATCCGTGGGGTAAAATGCGGGGAACCAGGAGGGCGTGGCGGGTAGGCACCCATGTACGCACAACCACCTCATGGTGGTAAGAAGTTTGACACCCGGCCCAGGTCCCTCGGCATTTCCTGGAATCCGCTAGAGCAATTCTAGGTGCTTATATTAAGGAAATAAGGCCTCTGGGGACCGTGGGGCAAATTGCGGGGAACCAGGAGGGCGTGGCGGGTAGGCACCCATGTACGCACAACCACCTCATGGTGGTAAGAAGTCTGACACCCAGCCCAGGTCCCTCGGCCCTTCCTGGAATCCGCTAGAGCAATTCTAAGTGCTTATATTAAGGAATTAAAGCCTCTGGGGTTCCGTGGGGCAAAATGCGGGGAACCAGGAGGGCGTGGCGGGTAGGCACCAATGTACGCACAACCACCTCATGGTGGTAAGAAGTTTGACACCCGGCCCAGGTCCCTCGGCCCTTCCTGGAATTCGCTATAGCAATTTTAGGTGCTTATATTAAGGAAATAAGGCCTCTGGGGACCGTGGGGCAAATTGCGGGGAACCAGGAGGGCGTGGCGGGTAGGCACCCATGTACGCACAACCACCTCATGGTGGTAAGAAGTCTGACACCCAGCCCAGGTCCCTCGGCCCTTCCTGGAAACCGCTAGAGCAATTCTAAGTGCTTATATTAAGGAATTAAAGCCTCTGGGGATCCGTGGGGCAAAATGCGGGGAACCAGGAGGGCGTGGCGGGTAGGCACCCATGTACGCACAACCACCTCATGGTGGTAAGAAGTTTGACACCCGGCCCAGGTCCCTCGGCATTTCCTGAAATCCGCTAGAGCAATTCTAGGTGCTTATATTAAGGAAATAAGGCCTCAGGGGACCGTGGGGCAAATTGCGGGGAACCAGGACGGCGTGGCGGGTAGGCACCCATGTACGCACAACCACCTCATGGTGGTAAGAAGTCTGACACCCAGCCCAGGTCCCTCGGCCCTTCCTGGAATCCGCTAGAGCAATTCTAAGTGCTTATATTAAGGAATTAAAGCCTCTGGGGATCCGTGGGGCAAAATGCGGGGAACCAGGAGGGCGTGGCGGGTAGGCACCAATGTACGCACAACCACCTCATGGTGGTAAGAAGTTTGACACCCGGCCCAGGTCCCTCGGCCCTTCCTGGAATTCGCTATAGCAATTTTAGGTGCTTATATTAAGGAAATAAGGCCTCTGGGGACCGTGGGGCAAATTGCGGGGAACCAGGAGGGCGTGACGGGTAGGCACCCATGTACGCACAACCACCTCATGGTGCTAAGAAGTCTGACACCCAGCCCAGGTCCCTCGGCCCTTCCTGGAATCCGCTAGAGCAATTCCAAGTGCTTATATTAAGGAATTAAAGCCTCTGGGGATCCGTGGGGCAAAATGCGGGGAACCAGGAGGGCGTGGCGGGTAGGCACCCATGTACGCACAACCACCTCATGGTGGTAAGAAGTCTGACACCCGGCCCAGGTCCCTCGGCCCTTCCTGGAATCCGCTAGAGCAATTCTAAGTGCTTATATTAAGGAATTAAAGCCTCTGGGGATCCGTGGGGCAAAATGCGGGGAACCAGGAGGGCGTGGCGGGTAGGCACCCATGTACGCACAACCACCTCATGGTGGTAAGAAGTTTGACACCCGGCCCAGGTCCCTCGGCATTTCCTGGAATCCGCTAGAGCAATTCTAGGTGCTTATATTAAGGAAATAAGGCCTCTGGGGACCGTGGGGCAAATTGCGGGGAACCAGGAGGGCGTGGCGGGTAGGCACCCATGTACGCACAACCACCTCATGGTGGTAAGAAGTCTGACACCCAGCCCAGGTCCCTCGGCCCTTCCTGGAATCCGCTAGAGCAATTCTAAGTGCTTATATTAAGGAATTAAAGCCTCTGGGGATCCGTGGGGCAAAATGCGGGGAACCAGGAGGGCGTGGCGGGTAGGCACCAATGTACGCACAACCACCTCATGGTGGTAAGAAGTTTGACACCCGGCCCAGGTCCCTCGGCCCTTCCTGGAATTCGCTATAGCAATTTTAGGTGCTTATATTAAGGAAATAAGGCCTCTGGGGACCGTGGGGCCAATTGCGGGGAACCAGGAGGGCGTGGCGGGTAGGCACCCATGTACGCACAACCACCTCATGGTGGTAAGAAGTCTGACACCCAGCCCAGGTCCCTCGGCCCTTCCTGGAATCCGCTAGAGCAATTCTAAGTGCTTATATTAAGGAATTAAAGCCTCTGGGGTTCCGTGGGGCAAAATGCGGGGAACCAGGAGGGCGTGGCGGGTAGGCACCCATGTACGCACAACCACCTCATGGTGGTAAGAAGTTTGACACCCGGCCCAGGTCCCTCGGCCCTTCCTGGAATTCGCTATAGCAATTCTAGGTGCTTGTAATAAGGAATTAAGGCCTCTGGGTGTCCGTGGGGCAAAATGCGGGGAACCAGGAGGGCGTGGCTGGTAGGCACCCATGTACGCACAACCACCTCATGGTGGTAAGAAGTTTGACACCCGGCCCAGGTCCCTCGGCCCTTCCTGGAATTCGCTATAGCAATTCTAGGTGCTTATAATAAGGAAATAAGGCCTCTGGGGACCGTTGGGCAAATTGCGGGGAACCAGGAGGGCGTGACGGGTAGGCACCCATGTACGCACAACCACCTCATGGTGCTAAGAAGTCTGACACCCAGCCCAGGTCCCTCGGCCCTTCCTGGAATCCGCTAGAGCAATTCTAAGTGCTTATATTAAGGAATTAAAGCCTCTGGGGATCCGTGGGGCAAAATGCGGGGAACCAGGAGGGCGTGGCGGGTAGGCACCCATGTACGCACAACCACCTCATGGTGGTAAGAAGTCTGACACCCAGCCCAGGTCCCTCGGCCCTTCCTGGAATCCGCTAGAGCAATTCTAAGTGCTTATATTAAGGAATTAAAGCCTCTGGGGATCCGTGGGGCAAAATGCGGGGAACCAGGAGGGCGTGGCGGGTAGGCACCCATGTACGCACAACCACCTCATGGTGGTAAGAAGTTTGACACCCGACCCAGGTCCCTCGGCACTTCCTGGAATTCGCTATAGCAATTCTATGTGCTTATAATAAGGAATTAAGGCCTCTGGGGGTCCGTGGGGCAAAATGCGGGGAACCAGGAGGGCGTGGCGGGTAGGCACCCATGTACGCACAACCACCTCATGGTGGTAAGAAGTTTGACACCCGGCCCAGGTCCCTCGGCATTTCCTGGAATCCGCTAGAGCATTTCTAGGTGCTTATATTAAGGAAACAAGGCTTCTGGGGATCCGTGGGGCAAAATGCGGGGAACCAGGAGGGCGTGGCGGGTAGGCACCCATGTACGCACAACCAACTCATGGTGGTAAGAAGTCTGACACCCAGCCCAGGTCCCTCGGCCCTTCCTGGAATCCGCTAGAGCAATTCTAAGTGCTTATATTAAGGAATTAAAGCTTCTGGGGATCCGTGGGGCAAAATGCGGGGAACCAGGAGGGCGTGGCGGGTAGGCACCCATGTACGCACAACCACCTCATGGTGGTAAGAAGTTTGACACCCGGCCCAGGTCCCTCGGCATTTCCTGGAATCCGCTAGAGCATTTCTAGGTGCTTATATTAAGGAAACAAGGCTTCTGGGGATCCGTGGGGCAAAATGCGGGGAACCAGGAGGGCGTGGCGGGTAGGCACCCATGTACGCACAACCAACTCATGGTGGTAAGAAGTCTGACACCCAGCCCAGGTCCCTCGGCCCTTCCTGGAATCCGCTAGAGCAATTCTAAGTGCTTATATTAAGGAATTAAAGCCTCTGGGGATCCGTGGGGCAAAATGCGGGGAACCAGGAGGGCATGGCGGGTAGGCACCCATGTACGCACAACCACCTCATGGTGGTAAGAAGTTTGACACCCGACCCAGGTCCCTCGGCACTTCCTGGAATTCGCTATAGCAATTCTATGTGCTTATAATAAGGAATTAAGGCCTCTGGGGGTCCGTGCGGCAAAATGCGGGGAACCAGGAGGGCGTGGCGGGTAGGCACCCATGTACGCACAACCACCTCATGGTGGTAAGAAGTTTGACACCCGGCCCAGGTCCCTCGGCCCTTCCTGGAATCCGCTATAGCAATTCTAGGTGCTTATAATAGGGAATTAAGGCCTCTGGGGGTCCGTGGGGCAAAATGCGGGGAACCAGGAGGGCGTGGCGGGTAGGCACCAATGTACGCACAACCACCTCATGGTGGTAAGAAGTTTGACACCCGGCCCAGGTCCCTCGGCCCTTCCTGGAATTCGCTATAGCAATTTTAGGTGCTTATATTAAGGAAATAAGGCCTCTGGGGACCGTGGGGCAAATTGCGGGGAACCAGGAGGGCGTGACGGGTAGGCACCCATGTACGCACAACCACCTCATGGTGCTAAGAAGTCTGACACCCAGCCCAGGTCCCTCGGCCCTTCCTGGAATCCGCTAGAGCAATTCTAAGTGCTTATATTAAGGAATTAAAGCCTCTGGGGATCCGTGGGGCAAAATGCGGGGAACCAGGAGGGCGTGGCGGGTAGGCACCCATGTACGCACAACCACCTCATGGTGGTAAGAAGTTTGACACCCGGCCCAGGTCCCTCGGCCCTTCCTGGAATTCGCTATAGCAATTCTAGGTGCTTATATTAAGGAAATAAGGCCTCTGGGGACCGTGGGGCAAATTGCGGGTAACCAGGAGGGCGTGGCGGGTAGGCACCCATGTACGCACAACCACCTCATGGTGGTAAGAAGTCTGACACCCAGCCCAGGTCCCTCTGCCCTTCCTGGAATCCGCTAGAGCAATTCTAAGTGCTTATATTAAGGAATTAAAGCCTCTGGGGTCCGTGGGGAAAAATGCGGGGAACCAGGAGGGCGCGGCGGGTAGACACCCATGTACGCACAACCACCTCATGGTGGTAAGAAGTTTGACACCCGGCTCAGGTCCCTCGGCATTTCCTGGAATCCGCTAGAGCATTTCTAGGTGCTTATATTAAGGAAACAATGCTTCTGGGGATCCGTGGGGCAAAATGCGGGGAACCAGGAGGGCGTGGCGGGTAGGCGCCAATGTACGCACAACCACCTCATGGTGGTAAGAAGTTTGACACCCGGCCCAGGTCCCTCGGCCCATCCTGGAATTCGCTATAGCAATTTTAGGTGCTTATATTAAGGAAATAAGGCCTCTGGGGACCGTGGGGCAAATTGCGGGGAACCAGGAGGGCGTGACGGGTAGGCACCCATGTACGCACAACCACCTCATGGTGCTAAGAAGTCTGACACCCAGCCCAGGTCCCTCGGCCCTTCCTGGAATCCGCTAGAGCAATTCTAAGTGCTTATATTAAGGAATTAAAGCCTCTGGGGATCCGTGGGGCAAAATGCGGGGAACCAGGAGGGCGTGGCGGGTAGGCACCCATGTACGCACAACCACCTCATGGTGGTAAGAAGTTTGACACCCGGCCCAGGTCCCTCGGCCCTTCCTGGAATTCGCTATAGCAATTCTAGGTGCTTGTAATAAGGAATTAAGGCCTCTGGGTGTCCGTGGGGCAAAATGCGGGGAACCAGGAGGGCGTGGCGGGTAGGCACCCATGTACGCACAACCACCTCATGGTGGTAAGAAGTTTGACACCCGGCCCAGGTCCCTCGGCCCTTCCTGGAATTCGCTATAGCAATTCTAGGTGCTTATAATAAGGAATTAAGGCCTCTGGGGGTCCTTGGGGCAAAATGCGGGGAACCAGGAGGGCGTGGCGGGTAGGCACCCATGTACGCACAACCACCTCATGGTGGTAAGAAGTCTGACACCCAGCCCAGGTCTCTCGGCCCTTCCTGGAATCCGCTAGAGCAATTCTAAGTGCTTATATTAAGGAATTAAAGCCTCTGGGGATCCGTGGGGCAAAATGCGGGGAACCAGGAGGGCGTGGCGGGTAGGCACCCATGTACGCACAACCACCTCATGGTGGTAAGAAGTTTGACACCCGGCCCAGGTCCCTCGGCCCTTCCTGGAATTCGCTATAGCAATTTTAGGTGCTTATATTAAGGAAATAAAGCCTCTGGGGACCGTGGGGCAAATTGCGGGGAACCAGGAGGGCGTGGCGGGTAGGCACCCATGTACGCCCAACCACCTCATGGTGGTAAGAAGTCTGACACCCAACCCAGGTCCCTCGGCCCTTCCTGGAATCCGCTAGAGCAATTCTAAGTGCTTATATTAAGGAATTAAAGCCTCTGGGGATCCGTGGGGCAAAATGCGGGGAACCAGGAGGGCGTGGCGGGTAGGCACCCATGTACGCACAAACACCTCATGGTGGTAAGAAGTTTGACACCCGGCCCAGGTCCCTCGGCCCTTCCTGGAATTCGCTATAGCAATTCTAGGTGCTTGTAATAAGGAATTAAGGCCTCTGAGTGTCCGTGGGGCAAAATGCGGGGAACCAGGAGGGCGTGGCTGGTAGGCACCCATGTACGCACAACCACCTCATGGTGGTAAGAAGTTTGACACCCGGCCCAGGTCCCTCGGCCCTTCCTGGAATTCGCTATAGCAATTCTAGGTGCTTATAATAAGGAATTAAGGCCTCTGGGGGTCCGTGGGCAAAATGCGGGGAACCAGGAGGGCGTGGCGGGTAGGCACCCATGTACGCACAACCACCTCATGGTGGTAAGAAGTCTGACACCCAGCCCAGGTCTATCGGCCCTTCCTGGAATCCGCTAGAGCAATTCTAAGTGCTTATATTAAGGAATTAAAGCCTCTAGGGATCCGTGGGGCAAAATGCGGGAAACCAGGAGGGCGTGGCGGGTAGGCACCCATGTACGCACAACCACCTCATGGTGGTAAGAAGTTTGATACCCGACCCAGGTCCCTCGGCACTTCCTGGAATTCGCTATAGCAATTCTATGTGCTTATAATAAGGAATTAAGGCCTCTGGGGGTCCGTGGGGCAAAATGCGGGGAACCAGGAGGGCGTGGCGGGTAGGCACCCATGTACGCACAACCACCTCATGGTGGTAAGAAGTTTGACACCCGGCCCAGGTCCCTCGGCCCTTCCTGGAATCCGCTATAGCAATTCTAGGTGCTTATAATAAGGAATTAAGGCCTCTGGGGATCCGGGGGGCAAAATGTGGGGAACGAGAAGGGCGTGGCGGGTAGGCACCCATGTACGCACAACCATCTCATGGTGGTAAGAAGTTTGACACCCGGCCCAGGTCCCTCGGCTCTTCCTGGAATCCGTTATAGCAATTCTAGGTGCTTATAATAAGGAATTAAGGCCTCTGGGGGTCCGTGGGGCAAAATGCGGGGAACCAGGAGGGCGTGGCGGGTAGGCACCCATGTACGCACAACCACCTCTTGGTGGTAAGAAGTTTGACACCCGGCCCAGGTCCCTCGGCATTTCCTGGAATCCGCTAGAGCAATTCTAGGTGCTTATATTAAGGAAATAAGGCCTCTGGGGATCCATGGGGCAAATTGCGGGGAACCAGGAGGGCGTGGCGGGTAGGCACCTATGTACGCACAACCAACTCATGGTGGTAAGAAGTTTGACACCCAGCCCAGGTCCCTCGGCCCTTCCTGGAATCGGTTATAGCAATTCTAGGTGCTTATATTAAGGAAACAAGGCTTCTGGGGATCCGTGGGGCAAAATGCGGGGAACCAGGAGGGCGTGGCGGGTAGGCACCCATGTACGCACAACCACCTCATGGTGGTAAGAAGTCTGACACCCAGCCCAGGTCTCTCGGCCCTTCCTGGAATCCGCTAGAGCAATTCTAAGTGCTTATATTAAGGAATTAAAGCCTCTGGGGATCCGTGGGGCAAAATGCGGGGAACCAGGAGGGCGCGGCGGGTAGACACCCATGTACGCACAACCACCTCATGGTGGTAAGAAGTTTGACACCCGGCTCAGGTCCCTCGGCATTTCCTGGAATCCGCTAGAGCATTTCTAGGTGCTTATATTAAGGAAACAAGGCTTCTGGGGATCCATGGGGCAAATTGCGGGGAACCAGGAGGGCGTGGCGGGTAGGCACCTATGTACGCACAACCAACTCATGGTGGTAAGAAGTTTGACACCCAGCCCAGGTCCCTCGGCCCTTCCTGGAATCGGTTATAGCAATTCTAGGTGCTTATATTAAGGAAACAAGGCTTCTGGGGATCCGTGGGGCAAAATGCGGGGAACCAGGAGGGCGTGGCGGGTAGGCAACCATGTACGCACAACCACCTCATGGTGGTAAGAAGTTTGACACCCGGCCCAGGTCCCTCGGCCCTTCCTGGAATTCGCTATAGCAATTCTAGGTGCTTATATTAAGGAAATAAGGCCTCTGGGGGTCCGTGGGGCAAAATGCGGGGAACCAGGAGGGCGTGGCGGGTAGGCACCCATGTACGCACAACCACCTCATGGTGGTAAGAAGTCTGACACCCAGCCCAGGTCCCTCTGCCCTTCCTGGAATCCGCTAGAGCAATTCTAAGTGCTTATATTAAGGAATTAAAGCCTCTGGGGGTCCGTGGGGCAAAATGCGGGGAACCAGGAGGGCGCGGCGGGTAGACACCCATGTACGCACAACCACCTCATGGTGGTAAGAAGTTTGACACCCGGCTCAGGTCCCTCGGCATTTCCTGGAATCCGCTAGAGCATTTCTAGGTGCTTATATTAAGGAAACAATGCTTCTGGGGATCCGTGGGGCAAAATGCGGGGAACCAGGAGGGCGTGGCGGGTAGGCACCCATGTACGCACAACCAACTCATGGTGGTAAGAAGTCTGACACCCAGCCCAGGTCCCTCGGCCCTTCCTGGAATCCGCTAGAGCAATTCTAAGTGCTTATATTAAGGAATTAAAGCCTCTGGGGATCCGTGGGGCAAAATGCAGGGAACCAGGAGGGCGTGGCGGGTAGGCACCCATGTACGCACAACCACCTCATGGTGGTAAGAAGTTTGACACCCGACCCAGGTCCCTCGGCACTTCCTGGAATTCGCTATAGCAATTCTATGTGCTTATAATAAGGAATTAAGGCCTCTGGGGGTCCGTGGGGCAAAATGCGGGGAACCAGGAGGGCGTGGCGGGTAGGCACCCATGTACGCACAACCACCTCATGGTGGTAAGAAGTTTGACACCCGGCCCAGGTCCCTCGGCCCTTCCTGGAATCCGCTATAGCAATTCTAGGTGCTTATAATAGGGAATTAAGGCCTCTGGGGGTCCGTGGGGCAAAATGCGGGGAACCAGGAGGGCGTGGCGGGTAGGCACCAATGTACGCACAACCACCTCATGGTGGTAAGAAGTTTGACACCCGGCCCAGGTCCCTCGGCCCTTCCTGGAATTCGCTATAGCAATTTTAGGTGCTTATATTAAGGAAATAAGGCCTCTGGGGACCGTGGGGCAAATTGCGGGGAACCAGGAGGGCGTGACGGGTAGGCACCCATGTACGCACAACCACCTCATGGTGCTAAGAAGTCTGACACCCAGCCCGGGTCCCTCGGCCCTTCCTGGAATCCGCTAGAGCAATTCTAAGTGCTTATATTAAGGAATTAAAGCCTCTGGGGATCCGTGGGGCAAAATGCGGGGAACCAGGAGGGCGTGGCGGGTAGGCACCCATGTACGCACAACCACCTCATGGTGGTAAGAAGTCTGACACCCGGCCCAGGTCCCTCGGCCCTTCCTGGAATCCGCTAGAGCAATTCTAAGTGCTTATATTAAGGAATTAAAGCCTCTGGGGATCCGTGGGGCAAAATGCGGGGAACCAGGAGGGCGTGGCGGGTAGGCACCCATGTACGCACAACCACCTCATGGTGGTAAGAAGTATGACACCCGGCCCAGGTCCCTCGGCCCTTCCTGGAATCGGTTATAGCAATTCTAGGTGCTTATATTAAGGAAACAAGGCTTCTGGGGATCCGTGGGGCAAAATGCGGGGAACCAGGAGGGCGTGGCGGGTAGGCACCCATGTACGCACAACCACCTCATGGTGGTAAGAAGTTTGACACCCGGCACAGGTCCCTCGGCCCTTCCTGGAATTCGCTATAGCAATTCTAGGTGCTTATATTAAGGAAATAAGGCCTCTGGGGACCGTGGGGCAAATTGCGGGTAACCAGGAGGGCGTGGCGGGTAGGCACCCATGTACGCACAACCACCTCATGGTGGTAAGAAGTCTGACACCCAGCCCAGGTCCCTCTGCCCTTCCTGGAATCCGCTAGAGCAATTCTAAGTGCTTATATTAAGGAATTAAAGCCTCTGGGGGTCCGTGGGGCAAAATGCGGGGAACCAGGAGGGCGCGGCGGGTAGACACCCATGTACGCACAACCACCTCATGGTGGTAAGAAGTTTGACACCCGGCTCAGATCCCTCGGCATTTCCTGGAATCCGCTAGAGCATTTCTAGGTGCTTATATTAAGGAAACAATACTTCTGGGGATCCGTGGGGCAAAATGCGGGGAACCGGGAGGGCGTGGCGGGTAGGCACCAATGTACGCACAACCACCTCATGGTGGTAAGAAGTTTGACACCCGGCCCAGGTCCCTCGGCCCTTCCTGGAATTCGCTATAGCAATTTTAGGTGCTTATATTAAGGAAATAAGGCCTCTGGGGACCGTGGGGCAAATTGCAGGGAACCAGGAGGGCGTGACGGGTAGGCACCCATGTACGCACAACCACCTCATGGTGCTAAGAAGTCTGACACCCAGCCCAGGTCCCTCGGCCCTTCCTGGAGTCCGCTAGAGCAATTCTAAGTGCTTATATTAAGGAATTAAAGCCTCTGGGGATCCGTGGGGCAAAATGCGGGGAACCAGGAGGGCGTGGCGGGTAGGCACCCATGTACGCACAACCACCTCATGGTGGTAAGAAGTTTGACACCCGGCCCAGGTCCCTCGGCCCTTCCTGGAATTCGCTATAGCAATTCTAGGTGCTTGTAATAAGGAATTAAGGCCTCTGGGTGTCCGTGGGGCAAAATGCGGGTAACCAGGAGGGCGTGGCGGGTAGGCACCCATGTACGCACAACCACCTCATGGTGGTAAGAAGTTTGACACCCGGCCCAGGTCCCTCGGCCCTTCCTGGAATCCGCTATAGCAATTCTAGGTGCTTATAATAAGGAATTAAGGCCTCTGGGGATCCGGGGGGCAAAATGTGGGGTACGAGAAGGGCGTGGCGGGTAGGCACCCATGTACGCACAACCACCTCATGGTGGTAAGAAGTTTGACACCCGGCCCAGGTCCCTCGGCTCTTCCTGGAATCCGTTATAGCAATTCTAGGTGCTTATAATAAGGAATTAAGGCCTCTGGGGGTCCGTGGGGCAAAATGCGGGGAACCAGGAGGGCGTGGCGGGTAGGCACCCATGTACGCACAACCACCTCATGGTGGTAAGAAGTTTGACACCCGGCCCAGGTCCCTCGGCATTTCCTGGAATCCGCTAGAGCAATTCTAGGTGCTTATATTAAGGAAATAAGGCCTCTGGGGATCCATGGGGCAAATTGCGGGGAACCAGGAGGGCGTGGCGGGTAGGCACCTATGTACGCACAACCAACTCATGGTGGTAAGAAGTTTGACACCCGGCCCAGGTCCCTCGGCCCTTCCTGGAATCGGTTATAGCAATTCTAGGTGCTTATATTAAGGAAACAAGGCTTCTGGGGATCCGTGGGGCAAAATGCGGGGAACCAGGAGGGCGTGGCGGGTAGGCACCCATGTACGCACAACCACCTCATGGTGGTAAGAAGTCTGACACCCAGCCCAGGTCTCTCGGCCCTTCCTGGAATCCGCTAGAGCAATTCTAAGTGCTTATATTAAGGAATTAAAGCCTCTGGGGATCCGTGGGGCAAAATGCGGGGAACCAGGAGGGCGTGGCGGGTAGGCACCCATGTATGCACAACCACCTCATGGTGGTAAGAAGTTTGACACCCGGCTCAGGTCCCTCGGCATTTCCTAGAATCCGCTAGAGCATTTCTAGGTGCTTATATTAAGGAAATAAGGCCTCTGGGGACCGTGGGGCAAATTGCGGGGAACCAGGAGGGCGTGGCGGGTAGGCACCCATGTACGCACAACCACCTCATGGTGCTAAGAAGTCTGACACCCAGCCCAGGTCCCTCGGCCCTTCCTGGAATCCGCTAGAGCAATTCTAAGTGCTTATATTAAGGAATTAAAGCCTCTGGGGATCCGTGGGGCAAAATGCGGGGAACCAGGAGGGCGTGGCGGGTAGGCACCCATGTACGCACAACCACCTCATGGTGGTAAGAAGTTTGACACCCGGCCCAGGTCCCTCGGCCCTTCCTGGAATTCGCTATAGCAATTCTAGGTGCTTATAATAAGGAATTAAGGCCTCTGGGGGTCCTTGGGGCAAAATGCGGGGAACCAGGAGGGCGTGGCGGGTAGGCACCCATGTACGCACAACCACCTCATGGTGGTAAGAAGTCTGACACCCAGCCCAGGTCTCTCGGCATTTCCTGGAATCCGCTAGAGCATTTCTAGGTGCTTATATTAAGGAAACAATGCTTCTGGGGATCCGTGGGGCAAAATGCGGGGAACCAGGAGGGCGTGGCGGGTAGGCACCAATGTACGCACAACCACCTTATGGTGGTAAGAAGTTTGACACCCGGCCCAGGTCCTTCGGCCCTTCCTGGAATTCGCTATAGCAATTTTAGGTGCTTATATTAAGGAAATAAGGCCTCTGGGGACCGTGGGGCAAATTGCGGGGAACCAGGAGGGCGTGACGGGTAGGCACCCATGTACGCACAACCACCTCATGGTGCTAAGAAGTCTGACACCCAGCCCAGGTCCCTCGGCCCTTCCTGGAATCCGCTAGAGCAATTCTAAGTGCTTATATTAAGGAATTAAAGCCTCTGGGGATCCGTGGGGCAAAATGCGGGGAACCAGGAGGGCGTGGCGGGTAGGCACCCATGTACGCACAACCACCTCATGGTGGTAAGAAGTTTGACACCCGGCCCAGGTCCCTCGGCCCTTCCTGGAATTCGCTATAGCAATTCTAGGTGCTTGTAATAAGGAATTAAGGCCTCTGGGTGTCCGTGGGGCAAAATGCTCGGAACCAGGAGGGCGTGGCGGGTAGGCACCCATGTACGCACAACCACCTCATGGTGGTAAGAAGTTTGACACCCGGCCCAGGTCCCTCGGCCCTTCTTGGAATTCGCTATAGCAATTCTAGGTGCTTATAATAAGGAATTAAGGCCTCTGGGGGTCCTTGGGGCAAAATGCGGGGAACCAGGAGGGCGTGGCGGGTAGGCACCCATGTACGCACAACCACCTCATGGTGGTAAGAAGTCTGACACCCAGCCCAGGTCTCTCGGCCCTTCCTGGAATCCGCTAGAGCAATTCTAAGTGCTTATATTAAGGAATTAAAGCCTCTGGGGATCCGTGGGGCAAAATGCGGGGAACCAGGAGGGCGTGGCGGGTAGGCACCCATGTACGCACAACCACCTCATGGTGGTAAGAAGTTTGACACCCGGCCCAGGTCCCTCGGCCCTTCCTGGAATTCGCTATAGCAATTTTAGGTGCTTATATTAAGGAAATAAAGCCTCTGGGGGACCGTGGGGCAAATTGCGGGGAACCAGGAGGGCGTGGCGGGTAGGCACCCATGTACGCACAACCACCTCATGGTGGTAAGAAGTCTGACACCCAGCCCAGGTCCCTCGGCCCTTCCTGGAATCCGCTAGAGCAATTCTAAGTGCTTATATTAAGGAATTAAAGCCTCTGGGGATATGTGGGGCAAAATGCGGGGAACCAGGAGGGCGTGGCGGGTAGGCACCCATGTACGCACAAACACCTCATGGTGGTAAGAAGTTTGACACCCGGCCCAGGTCCCTCGGCCCTTCCTGGAATTCGCTATAGCAATTCTAGGTGCTTGTAATAAGGAATTAAGGCCTCTGGGTGTCCGTGGGGCAAAATGCGGGGAACCAGGAGGGCGTGGCTGGTAGGCACCCATGTACGCACAACCACCTCATGGTGGTAAGAAGTTTGACACCCGGCCCAGGTCCCTCGGCCCTTCCTGGAATTCGCTATAGCAATTCTAGGTGCTTATAATAAGGAATTAAGGCCTCTGGGGGTCCGTGGGGCAAAATGCGGGGAACCAGGAGGGCGTGGCGGGTAGGCACCCATGTACGCACAACCACCTCATGGTGGTAAGAAGTTTGATACCCGACCCAGGTCCCTCGGCACTTCCTGGAATTCGCTATAGCAATTCTATGTGCTTATAATAAGGAATTAAGGCCTCTGGGGGTCCGTGGGGCAAAATGCGGGGAACCAGGAGGGCGTGGCGGGTAGGCACCCATGTACGCACAACCACCTCATGGTGGTAAGAAGTTTGACACCCGGCCCAGGTCCCTCGGCCCTTCCTGGAATCGGTTATAGCAATTCTAGGTGCTTATAATAAGGAAATAAGGCCTCTGGGGACCGTGGGGCAAATTGCGGGGAACCAGGAGGGCGTGGCGGGTAGGCACCCATGTACGCACAACCACCTCATGGTGCTAAGAAGTCTGACACCCAGCCCAGGTCCCTCGGCCCTTCCTGGAATCCGCTAGAGCAATTCTAAGTGCTTATATTAAGGAATTAAAGCCTCTGGGGATCCGTGGGGCAAAATGCGGGGAACCAGGAGGGCGTGGCGGGTAGGCACCCATGTACGCACAACCACCTCATGGTGGTAAGAAGTTTGACACCCGGCCCAGGTCCCTCGGCCCTTCCTGGAATTCGCTATAGCAATTTTAGGTGCTTATATTAAGGAAATAAAGCCTCTGGGGACCGTGGGGCAAATTGCGGGGAACCAGGAGGGCGTGGCGGGTAGGCACCCATGTACGCACAACCACCTCATGGTGGTAAGAAGTCTGACACCCAGCCCAGGTCCCTCGGCCCTTCCTGGAATCCGCTAGAGCAATTCTAAGTGCTTATATTAAGGAATTAAAGCCTCTGGGGATCCGTGGGGCAAAATGCGGGGAACCAGGAGGGCGTGGCGGGTAGGCACCCATGTACGCACAAACACCTCATGGTGGTAAGAAGTTTGACACCCGGCCCAGGTCCCTCGGCCCTTCCTGGAATTCGCTATAGCAATTCTAGGTGCTTGTAATAAGGAATTAAGGCCTCTGGGTGTCCGTGGGGCAAAATGCGGGGAACCAGGAGGGCGTGGCTGGTAGGCACCCATGTACGCACAACCACCTCATGGTGGTAAGAAGTTTGACACCCGGCCCAGGTCCCTCGGCCCTTCCTGGAATTCGCTATAGCAATTCTAGGTGCTTATAATAAGGAATTAAGGCCTCTGGGGGTCCGTGGGGCAAAATGCGGGGAACCAGGAGGGCGTGGCGGGTAGGCACCCATGTACGCACAACCACCTCATGGTGGTAAGAAGTTTGATACCCGACCCAGGTCCCTCGGCACTTCCTGGAATTCGCTATAGCAATTCTATGTGCTTATAATAAGGAATTAAGGCCTCTGGGGGTCCGTGGGGCAAAATGCGGGGAACCAGGAGGGCGTGGCGGGTAGGCACCCATGTACGCACAACCACCTCATGGTGGTAAGAAGTTTGACACCCGGCCCAGGTCCCTCGGCCCTTCCTGGAATCCGCTATAGCAATTCTAGGTGCTTATAATAAGGAATTAAGGCCTCTGGGGATCCGGGGGACAAAATGTGGGGAACGAGAAGGGCGTGGCGGGTAGGCACCCATGTACGCACAACCACCTCATGGTGGTAAGAAGTTTGACACCCGGCCCAGGTCCCTCGGCTCTTCCTGGAATCCGTTATAGCAATTCTAGGTGCTTATAATAAGGAATTAAGGCCTCTGGGGGTCCGTGGGGCAAAATGCGGGGAACCAGGAGGGCGTGGCGGGTAGGCACCCATGTACGCACAACCACCTCATGGTGGTAAGAAGTTTGACACCCGGCCCAGGTCCCTCGGCATTTCCTGGAATCCGCTAGAGCAATTCTAGGTGCTTATATTAAGGAAATAAGGCCTCTGGGGATCCATGGGGCAAATTGCGGGGAACCAGGAGGGCGTGGCGGGTAGGCACCTATGTACGCACAACCAACTCATGGTGGTAAGAAGTTTGACACCCGGCCCAGGTCCCTCGGCCCTTCCTGGAATCGGTTATAGCAATTCTAGGTGCTTATATTAAGGAAACAAGGCTTCTGGGGATCCGTGGGGCAAAATGCGGGGAACCAGGAGGGCGTGGCGGGTAGGCACCCATGTACGCACAACCACCTCATGGTGGTAAGAAGTCTGACACCCAGCCCAGGTCTCTCGGCCCTTCCTGGAATCCGCTAGA
The DNA here is from genome assembly GCA_963930725.1 of Candelabrum cocksii. Classification (NCBI taxonomy): domain Eukaryota; kingdom Metazoa; phylum Cnidaria; class Hydrozoa; order Anthoathecata; family Candelabridae; genus Candelabrum; species Candelabrum cocksii. Next base: position 8,674,403 of record OZ005671.1, on the reverse strand, counting down.
GCAATTCTAAGTGCTTATATTAAGGAATTAAAGCCTCTGGGGATCCGTGGGGCAAAATGCGGGGAACCAGGAGGGCGTGGCGGGTAGGCACCCATGTACGCACAACCACCTCATGGTGGTAAGAAGTTTGACACCCGGCTCAGGTCCCTCGGCATTTCCTGGAATCCGCTAGAGCATTTCTAGGTGCTTATATTAAGGAAATAAGGCCTCTGGGGACCGTGGGGCAAATTGCGGGGAACCAGGAGGGCGTGGCGGGTAGGCACCCATGTACGCACAACCACCTCATGGTGCTAAGAAGTCTGACACCCAGCCCAGGTCCCTCGGCCCTTCCTGGAATCCGCTAGAGCAATTCTAAGTGCTTATATTAAGGAATTAAAGCCTCTGGGGATCCGTGGGGCAAAATGCGGGGAACCAGGAGGGCGTGGCGGGTAGGCACCCATGTACGCACAACCACCTCATGGTGGTAAGAAGTTTGACACCCGGCCCAGGTCCCTCGGCCCTTCCTGGAATTCGCTATAGCAATTCTAGGTGCTTATAATAAGGAATTAAGGCCTCTGGGGGTCCTTGGGGCAAAATGCGGGGAACCAGGAGGGCGTGGCGGGTAGGCACCCATGTACGCACAACCACCTCATGGTGGTAAGAAGTCTGACACCCAGCCCAGGTCTCTCGCCCCTTCCTGGAATCCGCTAGAGCAATTCTAAGTGCTTATATTAAGGAATTAAAGCCTCTGGGGATCCGTGGGGCAAAATGCGGGGAACCAGGAGGGCGTGGCGGGTAGGCACCCATGTACGCACAACCACCTCATGGTGGTAAGAAGTTTGACACCCGGCCCAGGTCCCTCGGCCCTTCCTGGAATTCGCTATAGCAATTTTAGGTGCTTATATTAAGGAAATAAAGCCTCTGGGGACCGTGGGGCAAATTGCGGGGAACCAGGAGGGCGTGGCGGGTAGGCACCCATGTACGCACAACCACCTCATGGTGGTAAGAAGTCTGACACCCAGCCCAGGTCCCTCGGCCCTTCCTGGAATCCGCTAGAGCAATTCTAAGTGCTTATATTAAGGAATTAAAGCCTCTGGGGATCCGTGGGGCAAAATGCGGGGAACCAGGAGGGCGTGGCGGGTAGGCACCCATGTACGCACAAACACCTCATGGTGGTAAGAAGTTTGACACCCGGCCCAGGTCCCTCGGCCCTTCCTGGAATTCGCTATAGCAATTCTAGGTGCTTGTAATAAGGAATTAAGGCCTCTGGGTGTCCGTGGGGCAAAATGCGGGGAACCAGGAGGGCGTGGCTGGTAGGCACCCATGTACGCACAACCACCTCATGGTGGTAAGAAGTTTGACACCCGGCCCAGGTCCCTCGGCCCTTCCTGGAATTCGCTATAGCAATTCTAGGTGCTTATAATAAGGAATTAAGGCCTCTGGGGGTCCGTGGGGCAAAATGCGGGGAACCAGGAGGGCGTGGCGGGTAGGCACCCATGTACGCACAACCACCTCATGGTGGTAAGAAGTCTGACACCCAGCCCAGGTCTCTCGGCCCTTCCTGGAATCCGCTAGAGCAATTCTAAGTGCTTATATTAAGGAATTAAAGCCTCTGGGGATCCGTGGGGCAAAATGCAGGAAACCAGGAGGGCGTGGCGGGTAGGCACCCATGTACGCACAACCACCTCATGGTGGTAAGAAGTTTGATACCCGACCCAGGTCCCTCGGCACTTCCTGGAATTCGCTATAGCAATTCTATGTGCTTATAATAAGGAATTAAGGCCTCTGGGGGTCCGTGGGGCAAAATGCGGGGAACCAGGAGGGCGTGGCGGGTAGGCACCCATGTACGCACAACCACCTCATGGTGGTAAGAAGTTTGACACCCGGCCCAGGTCCCTCGGCCCTTCCTGGAATCCGCTATAGCAATTCTAGGTGCTTATAATAAGGAATTAAGGCCTCTGGGGATCCGGGGGGCAAAATGTGGGGAACGAGAAGGGCGTGGCGGGTAGGCACCCATGTACGCACAACCACCTCATGGTGGTAAGAAGTTTGACACCCGGCCCAGGTCCCTCGGCTCTTCCTGGAATCCGTTATAGCAATTCTAGGTGCTTATAATAAGGAATTAAGGCCTCTGGGGGTCCGTGGGGCAAAATGCGGGGAACCAGGAGGGCGTGGCGGGTAGGCACCCATGTACGCACAACCACCTCATGGTGGTAAGAAGTTTGACACCCGGCCCAGGTCCCTCGGCATTTCCTGGAATCCGCTAGAGCAATTCTAGGTGCTTATATTAAGGAAATAAGGCCTCTGGGGATCCATGGGGCAAATTGCGGGGAACCAGGAGGCGTGGCGGGTAGGCACCTATGTACGCACAACCAACTCATGGTGGTAAGAAGTTTGACACCCAGCCCAGGTCCCTCGGCCCTTCCTGGAATCGGTTATAGCAATTCTAGGTGCTTATATTAAGGAAACAAGGCTTCTGGGGATCCGTGGGGCAAAATGCGGGGAACCAGGAGGGCGTGGCGGGTAGGCACCCATGTACGCACAACCACCTCATGGTGGTAAGAAGTCTGACACCCAGCCCAGGTCTCTCGGCATTTCCTGGAATCCGCTAGAGCATTTCTAGGTGCTTATATTAAGGAAATAAGGCCTCTGGGGACCGTGGGGCAAATTGCGGGGAACCAGGAGGGCGTGGCGGGTAGGCACCCATGTACGCACAACCACCTCATGGTGGTAAGAAGTCTGACACCCAGCCCAGGTCCCTCGGCCCTTCCTGGAATCCGCTAGAGCAATTCTAAGTGCTTATATTAAGGAATTAAAGCCTCTGGGGATCCGTGGGGCAAAATGCGGGGAACCAGGAGGGCGTGGCGGGTAGGCACCCATGTACGCACAAACACCTCATGGTGGTAAGAAGTTTGACACCCGGCCCAGGTCCCACGGCCCTTCCTGGAATTCGCTATAGCAATTCTAGGTGCTTGTAATAAGGAATTAAGGCCTCTGGGTGTCCGTGGGGCAAAATGCGGGGAACCAGGAGGGCGTGGCTGGTAGGCACCCATGTACGCACAACCACCTCATGGTGGTAAGAAGTTTGACACCCGGCCCAGGTCCCTCGGCCCTTCCTGGAATTCGCTATAGCAATTCTAGGTGCTTATAATAAGGAATTAAGGCCTCTGGGGGTCCGTGGGGCAAAATGCGGGGAACCAGGAGGGCGTGGCGGGTAGGCACCCATGTACGCACAACCACCTCATGGTGGTAAGAAGTCTGACACCCAGTCCAGGTCTCTCGGCCCTTCCTGGAATCCGCTAGAGCAATACTAAGTGCTTATATTAAGGAATTAAAGCCTCTGGGGATCCGGGGGGCAAAATGTGGGGAACGAGAAGGGCGTGGCGGGTAGGCACCCATGTACGCACAACCACCTCATGGTGGTAAGAAGTTTGACACCCGGCCCAGGTCCCTCGGCTCTTCCTGGAATCCGTTATAGCAATTCTAGGTGCTTATAATAAGGAATTAAGGCCTCTGGGGGTCCGTGGGGCAAAATGCGGGGAACCAGGAGGGCGTGGCGGGTAGGCACCCATGTACGCACAACCACCTCATGGTGGTAAGAAGTTTGACACCCGGCCCAGGTCCCTCGGCATTTCCTGGAATCCGCTAGAGCAATTCTAGGTGCTTATATTAAGGAAATAAGGCCTCTGGGGATCCATGGGGCAAATTGCGGGGAACCAGGAGGGCGTGGCGGGTAGGCACCTATGTACGCACAAACACCTCATGGTGGTAAGAAGTTTGACACCCGGCCCAGGTCCCTCGGCCCTTCCTGGAATTCGCTATAGCAATTCTAGGTGCTTATATTAAGGAAACAAGGCTTCTGGGGATCCGTGGGGCAAAATGCGGGGAACCAGGAGGGCGTGGCGGGTAGGCACCCATGTACGCACAACCAACTCATGGTGGTAAGAAGTCTGACACCCAGCCCAGGTCCCTCGGCATTTCCTGGAATCCGCCAGAGCAATTCTAGGTGCTTATATTAAGGAAATAAGGCCTCTGCGGACCGTGGGGCAAATTGCGGGGAACCAGGAGGGCGTGGCGGGTAGGCACCCATGTACGCACAACCACCTCATGGTGGTAAGAAGTCTGACACCCAGCCCAGGTCCCTCGGCCCTTCCTGGAATCCGCTAGAGCAATTCTAAGTGCTTATATTAAGGAATTAAAGCCTCTGGGGATCCGTGGGGCAAAATGCGGGGAACCAGGAGGCCGTGGCGGGTAGGCACCCATGTACGCACAACCACCTCATGGTGGTAAGAAGTTTGACACCCGGCCCAGGTCCCTCGGCCCTTCCTGGAATTCGCTATAGCAATTCTAGGTGCTTATATTAAGGAAATAAGGCCTCTGGGGACCGTGGGGCAAATTGCGGGGAACCAGGAGGGCGTGGCGGGTAGGCACCCATGTACGCACAACCACCTCATGGTGGTAAGAAGTCTGACACCCAGCCCAGGTCCCTCGGCCCTTCCTGGAATCCGCTAGAGCAATTCTAAGTGCTTATATTAAGGAATTAAAGCCTCTGGGGATCCGTGGGGCAAAATGCGGGGAACCAGGAGGCCGTGGCGGGTAGGCACCCATGTACGCACAACCACCTCATGGTGGTAAGAAGTTTGACACCCGGCCCAGGTCCCTCGGCCCTTCCTGGAATTCGCTATAGCAATTCTAGGTGCTTATATTAAGGAAATAAGGCCTCTGGGGACCGTGGGGCAAATTGCGGGGAACCAGGAGGGCGTGGCGGGTAGGCACCCATGTACGCACAACCACCTCATGGTGGTAAGAAGTCTGACACCCAGCCCAGGTCCCTCGGCCCTTCCTGGAAACCGCTAGAGCAATTCTAAGTGCTTATATTAAGGAATTAAAGCCTCTGGGGATCCGTGGGGCAAAATGCGGGGAACCAGGAGGGCGTGGCGGGTAGGCACCAATGTACGCACAACCACCTCATGGTGGTAAGAAGTTTGACACCCGGCCCAGGTCCCTCGGCCCTTCCTGGAATTCGCTATAGCAATTTTAGGTGCTTATATTAAGGAAATAAGGCCTCTGGGGACCGTGGGGCAAATTGCGGGGAACCAGGAGGGCGTTGCGGGTAGGCACCCATGTACGCACAACCACCTCATGGTGGTAAGAAGTTTGACACCCGGCCCAGGTCCCCGGCCCTTCCTGGAATTCGCTATAGCAATTCTAGGTGCTTATAATAAGGAATTAAGGCCTCTGGGGGTCCGTGGGGGTCCGTGGGGCAAAATGCGGGGAACCAGGAGGGCGTGGCGGGTAGGCACCCATGTACGCACAACCACCTCATGGTGGTAAGAAGTCTGACACCCAGCCCAGGTCTCTCGGCCCTTCCTGGAATCCGCTAGAGCAATTCTAAGTGCTTATATTAAGGAATTAAAGCCTCTGGGGATCCGTGGGGCAAAATGCGGGGAACCAGGAGGGCGTGGCGGGTAGGCACCCATGTACGCACAACCACCTCATGGTGGTAAGAAGTTTGACACCCGACCCAGGTCCCTCGGCACTTCCTGGAATTCGCTATAGCAATTCTATGTGCTTGTAATAAGGAATTAAGGCCTCTGGGGGCCGTGGGGCAAAATGCGGGGAACCAGGAGGGCGTGGCGGGTAGGCACCCATGTACGCACAACCACCTCATGGTGGTAAGAAGTTTGACACCCGGCCCAGGTCCCTCGGCCCTTCCTGGAATCCGCTATAGCAATTCTAGGTACTTATAATAAGGAATTAAGGCCTCTGGGGGTCCGTGGGGGTCCGTGGGGCAAAATGCGGGGAACCAGGAGGGCGTGGCGGGTAGGCACCCATGTACGCACAACCACCTCATGGTGGTAAGAAGTTTGACACCCGGCCCAGGTCCCTCGGCATTTCCTGGAATCCGCTAGAGCAATTCTAGGTGCTTATATTAAGGAAATAAGGCCTCTGGGGATCCATGGGGCAAATTGCGGGGAACCAGGAGGGCGTGGCGGGTAGGCACCTATGTACGCACAACCAACTCATGGTGGTAAGAAGTTTGACACCCAGCCCAGGTCCCTCGGCCCTTCCTGGAATCGGTTATAGCAATTCTAGGTGCTTATATTAAGGAAACAAGGCTTCTGGGGATCCGTGGGGCAAAATGCGGGGAACCAGGAGGGCGTGGCGGGTAGGCACCCATGTACGCACAACCACCTCATGGTGGTAAGAAGTCTGACACCCAGCCCAGGTCCCTCTGCCCTTCCTGGAATCCGCTAGAGCAATTCTAAGTGCTTATATTAAGGAATTAAAGCCTCTGGGGGTCCGTGGGGCAAAATGCGGGGAACCAGGAGGGCGCGGCGGGTAGACACCCATGTACGCACAACCACCTCATGGTGGTAAGAAGTTTGACACCCGGCTCAGGTCGCTCGGCATTTCCTGGAATCCGCTAGAGCATTTCTAGGTGCTTATATTAAGGAAACAAGGCTTCTGGGGATCCGTGGGGCAAAATGCGGGGAACCAGGAGGGCGTGGCGGGTAGGCACCCATGTACGCACAACCAACTCATGGTGGTAAGAAGTCTGACACCCAGCCCAGGTCCCTCGGCATTTCCTGGAATCCGCCAGACCAATTCTAGGTGCTTATATTAAGGAAATAAGGCCTCTGCGGACCGTGGGGCAAATTGCGGGGAACCAGGAGGGCGTGGCGGGTAGGCACCCATGTACGCACAACCACCTCATGGTGGTAAGAAGTTTGACACCCGGCCCAGGTCCCCGGCCCTTCCTGGAATTCGCTATAGCAATTCTAGGTGCTTATAATAAGGAATTAAGGCCTCTGGGGGTCCGTGGGGGTCCGTGGGGCAAAATGCGGGGAACCAGGAGGGCGTGGCGGGTAGGCACCCATGTACGCACAACCACCTCATGGTGGTAAGAAGTCTGACACCCAGCCCAGGTCTCTCGGCCCTTCCTGGAATCCGCTAGAGCAATTCTAAGTGCTTATATTAAGGAATTAAAGCCTCTGGGGATCCGTGGGGCAAAATGCGGGGAACCAGGAGGGCGTGGCGGGTAGGCACCCATGTACGCACAACCACCTCATGGTGGTAAGAAGTTTGACACCCGACCCAGGTCCCTCGGCACTTCCTGGAATTCGCTATAGCAATTCTATGTGCTTATAATAAGGAATTAAGGCCTCTGGGGGTCCGTGGGGCAAAATGCGGGGAACCAGGAGGGCGTGGCGGGTAGGCACCCATGTACGCACAACCACCTCATGGTGGTAAGAAGTTTGACACCCGGCCCAGGTCCCTCGGCCCTTCCTGGAATCCGCTATAGCAATTCTAGGTACTTATAATAAGGAATTAAGGCCTCTGGGGATCCGGGGGGCAAAATGTGGGGTACGAGAAGGGCGTGGCGGGTAGGCACCCATGTACGCACAACCACCTCATGGTGGTAAGAAGTTTGACACCCGGCCCAGGTCCCTCGGCCCTTCCTGGAATTCGCTATAGCAATTCTAGGTGCTTATAATAAGGAATTAAGGCCTCTGGGGGTCCTTGGGGCAAAATGCGGGGAACCAGGAGGGCGTGGCGGGTAGGCACCCATGTACGCACAACCACCTCATGGTGGTAAGAAGTCTGACACCCAGCCCAGGTCTCTCGGCCTTTCCTGGAATCCGCTAGAGCAATTCTAAGTGCTTATATTAAGGAATTAAAGCCTCTGGGGATCCGTGGGGCAAAATGCGGGGAACCAGGAGGGCGTGGCGGGTAGGCACCCATGTACGCACAAACACCTCATGGTGGTAAGAAGTTTGACACCCGGCCCAGGTCCCTCGGCCCTTCCTGGAATTCGCTATAGCAATTCTAGGTGCTTGTAATAAGGAATTAAGGCCTCTGGGTGTCCGTGGGGCAAATTGCGGGGAACCAGGAGGGCGTGGCGGGTAGGCACCTATGTACGCACAACCAACTCATGGTGGTAAGAAGTTTGACACCCAGCCCAGGTCCCTCGGCCCTTCCTGGAATCGGTTATAGCAATTCTAGGTGCTTATATTAAGGAAACAAGGCTTCTGGGGATCCGTGTGGCAAAATGCGGGGAACCAGGAGGGCGTGGCGGGTAGGCACCAATGTACGCACAACCACCTCATGGTGGTAAGAAGTTTGACACCCGGCCCAGGTCCCTCGGCCCTTCCTGGAATTCGCTATAGCAATTTTAGGTGCTTATATTAAGGAAATAAGGCCTCTGGGGACCGTGGGGCAAATTGCTGGGAACCAGGAGGGCGTGGCGGGTAGGCACCCATGTACGCACAACCACCTCATGGTGGTAAGAAGTTTGACACCCGGCCCAGGTCCCCGGCCCTTCCTGGAATTCGCTATAGCAATTCTAGGTGCTTATAATAAGGAATTAAGGCCTCTGGGGGTCCGTGGGGGTCCGTGGGGCAAAATGCGGGGAACCAGGAGGGCGTGGCGGGTAGGCACCCATGTACGCACAACCACCTCATGGTGGTAAGAAGTCTGACACCCAGCCCAGGTCTCTCGGCCCTTCCTGGAATCCGCTAGAGCAATTCTAAGTGCTTATATTAAGGAATTAAAGCCTCTGGGGATCCGTGGGGCAAAATGCGGGGAACCAGGAGGGCGTGGCGGGTAGGCACCCATGTACGCACAACCACCTCATGGTGGTAAGAAGTTTGACACCCGACCCAGGTCCCTCGGCACTTTCTGGAATTCGCTATAGCAATTCTATGTGCTTGTAATAAGGAATTAAGGCCTCTGGGGGCCGTGGGGCAAAATGCGGGGAACCAGGAGGGCGTGGCGGGTAGGCACCCATGTACGCACAACCACCTCATGGTGGTAAGAAGTTTGACACCCGGCCCAGGTCCCTCGGCCCTTCCTGGAATCCGCTATAGCAATTCTAGGTACTTATAATAAGGAATTAAGGCCTCTGGGGATCCGGGGGGCAAAATGTGGGGAACGAGAAGGGCGTGGCGGGTAGGCACCCATGTACGCACAACCACCTCATGGTGGTAAGAAGTTTGACACCCGGCCCAGGTCCCTCGGCATTTCCTGGAATCCGCTAGAGCAATTCTAGGTGCTTATATTAAGGAAATAAGGCCTCTGGGGATCCATGGGGCAAATTGCGGGGAACCAGGAGGGCGTGGCGGGTAGGCACCTATGTACGCACAACCAACTCATGGTGGTAAGAAGTTTGACACCCAGCCCAGGTCCCTCGGCCCTTCCTGGAATCGGTTATAGCAATTCTAGGTGCTTATATTAAGGAAACAAGGCTTCTGGGGATCCGTGGGGCAAAATGCGGGGAACCAGGAGGGCGTGGCGGGTAGGCACCCATGTACGCACAACCACCTCATGGTGGTAAGAAGTCTGACACCCAGCCCAGGTCTCTCGGCCCTTCCTGGAATCCGCTAGAGCAATTCTAAGTGCTTATATTAAGGAATTAAAGCCTCTGGGGATCCGTGGGGCAAAATGCGGGAAACCAGGAGAGCGTGGCGGGTAGGCACCCATGTACGCACAACCACCTCATGGTGGTAAGAAGTTTGACACCCGACCCAGGTCCCTCGGCACTTCCTGGAATTCGCTATAGCAATTCTATGTGCTTATAATAAGGAATTAAGGCCTCTGGGGGTCCGTGGGGCAAAATGCGGGGAACCAGGAGGGCGTGGCGGGTAGGCACCCATGTACGCACAACCACCTCATGGTGGTAAGAAGTTTGACACCCGGCCCAGGTCCCTCGGCCCTTCCTGGAATCCGCTATAGCAATTCTAGGTGCTTATAATAAGGAATTAAGGCCTCTGGGGATCCGGGGGGCAAAATGTGGGGAACGAGAAGGGCGTGGCGGGTAGGCACCCATGTACGCACAACCACCTCATGGTGGTAAGAAGTTTGACACCCGGCCCAGGTCCCTCGGCTCTTCCTGGAATCCGTTATAGCAATTCTAGGTGCTTATAATAAGGAATTAAGGCCTCTGGGGGTCCGTGGGGCAAAATACGGGGAACCAGGAGGGCGTGGCGGGTAGGCACCCATGTACGCACAACCACCTCATGGTGGTAAGAAGTTTGACACCCGGCCCAGGTCCCTCGGCATTTCCTGGAATCCGCTAGAGCAATTCTAGGTGCTTATATTAAGGAAATAAGGCCTCTGGGGATCCATGGGGCAAATTGCGGGGAACCAGGAGGGCGTGGCGGGTAGGCACCTATGTACGCACAACCAACTCATGGTGGTAAGAAGTTTGACACCCAGCCCAGGTCCCTCGGCCCTTCCTGGAATCGGTTATAGCAATTCTAGGTGCTTATATTAAGGAAACAAGGCTTCTGGGGATCCGTGGGGCAAAATGCGGGGAACCAGGAGGGCGTGGCGGGTAGGCACCCATGTACGCACAACCACCTCATGGTGGTAAGAAGTCTGACACCCAGCCCAGGTCCCTCTGCCCTTCCTGGAATCCGCTAGAGCAATTCTAAGTGCTTATATTAAGGAATTAAAGCCTCTGGGGGTCCGTGGGGCAAAATGCGGGGAACCAGGAGGGCGCGGCGGGTAGACACCCATGTACGCACAACCACCTCATGGTGGTAAGAAGTTTGACACCCGGCTCAGGTCGCTCGGCATTTCCTGGAATCCGCTAGAGCATTTCTAGGTGCTTATATTAAGGAAACAAGGCTTCTGGGGATCCGTGGGGCAAAATGCGGGGAACCAGGAGGGCGTGGCGGGTAGGCACCCATGTACGCACAACCAACTCATGGTGGTAAGAAGTCTGACACCCAGCCCAGGTCCCTCGGCATTTCCTGGAATCCGCCAGACCAATTCTAGGTGCTTATATTAAGGAAATAAGGCCTCTGCGGACCGTGGGGCAAATTGCGGGGAACCAGGAGGGCGTGGCGGGTAGGCACCCATGTACGCACAACCACCTCATGGTGGTAAGAAGTTTGACACCCGGCCCAGGTCCCCGGCCCTTCCTGGAATTCGCTATAGCAATTCTAGGTGCTTATAATAAGGAATTAAGGCCTCTGGGGGTCCGTGGGGGTCCGTGGGGCAAAATGCGGGGAACCAGGAGGGCGTGGCGGGTAGGCACCCATGTACGCACAACCACCTCATGGTGGTAAGAAGTCTGACACCCAGCCCAGGTCTCTCGGCCCTTCCTGGAATCCGCTAGAGCAATTCTAAGTGCTTATATTAAGGAATTAAAGCCTCTGGGGATCCGTGGGGCAAAATGCGGGGAACCAGGAGGGCGTGGCGGGTAGGCACCCATGTACGCACAACCACCTCATGGTGGTAAGAAGTTTGACACCCGACCCAGGTCCCTCGGCACTTCCTGGAATTCGCTATAGCAATTCTATGTGCTTATAATAAGGAATTAAGGCCTCTGGGGGTCCGTGGGGCAAAATGCGGGGAACCAGGAGGGCGTGGCGGGTAGGCACCCATGTACGCACAACCACCTCATGGTGGTAAGAAGTTTGACACCCGGCCCAGGTCCCTCGGCCCTTCCTGGAATCCGCTATAGCAATTCTAGGTACTTATAATAAGGAATTAAGGCCTCTGGGGATCCGGGGGGCAAAATGTGGGGTACGAGAAGGGCGTGGCGGGTAGGCACCCATGTACGCACAACCACCTCATGGTGGTAAGAAGTTTGACACCCGGCCCAGGTCCCTCGGCCCTTCCTGGAATTCGCTATAGCAATTCTAGGTGCTTATAATAAGGAATTAAGGCCTCTGGGGGTCCTTGGGGCAAAATGCGGGGAACCAGGAGGGCGTGGCGGGTAGGCACCCATGTACGCACAACCACCTCATGGTGGTAAGAAGTCTGACACCCAGCCCAGGTCTCTCGGCCTTTCCTGGAATCCGCTAGAGCAATTCTAAGTGCTTATATTAAGGAATTAAAGCCTCTGGGGATCCGTGGGGCAAAATGCGGGGAACCAGGAGGGCGTGGCGGGTAGGCACCCATGTACGCACAAACACCTCATGGTGGTAAGAAGTTTGACACCCGGCCCAGGTCCCTCGGCCCTTCCTGGAATTCGCTATAGCAATTCTAGGTGCTTGTAATAAGGAATTAAGGCCTCTGGGTGTCCGTGGGGCAAATTGCGGGGAACCAGGAGGGCGTGGCGGGTAGGCACCTATGTACGCACAACCAACTCATGGTGGTAAGAAGTTTGACACCCAGCCCAGGTCCCTCGGCCCTTCCTGGAATCGGTTATAGCAATTCTAGGTGCTTATATTAAGGAAACAAGGCTTCTGGGGATCCGTGTGGCAAAATGCGGGGAACCAGGAGGGCGTGGCGGGTAGGCACCCATGTACGCACAACCACCTCATGGTGGTAAGAAGTCTGACACCCAGCCCAGGTCCCTCTGCCCTTCCTGGAATCCGCTAGAGCAATTCTAAGTGCTTATATTAAGGAATTAAAGCCTCTGGGGGTCCGTGGGGCAAAATGCGGGGAACCAGGAGGGCGCGGCGGGTAGACACCCATGTACGCACAACCACCTCATGGTGGTAAGAAGTTTGACACCCGGCTCAGGTCCCTCGGCATTTCCTGGAATCCGCTAGAGCATTTCTAGGTGCTTATATTAAGGAAACAAGGCCTCTGGGGATCCGTGGGGCAAAATGCGGGGAACCAGGAGGGCGTGGCGGGTAGGCACCCATGTACGCACAACCAACTCATGGTGGTAAGAAGTCTGACACCCAGCCCAGGTCCCTCGGCATTTCCTGGAATCCGCCAGAGCAATTCTAGGTGCTTATATTAAGGAAATAAGGCCTCTGCGGACCGTGGGGCAAATTGCGGGGAACCAGGAGGGCGTGGCGGGTAGGCACCCATGTACGCACAATCACCTCATGGTGGTAAGAAGTCTGACACCCAGCCCAGGTCCCTCGGCCCTTCCTGGAATCCGCTAGAGCAATTCTAAGTGCTTATATTAAGGAATTAAAGCCTCTGGGGTCCGTGGGGAAAAATGCGGGGAACCAGGAGGGCGCGGCGGGTAGACACCCATGTACGCACAACCACCTCATGGTGGTAAGAAGTTTGACACCCGGCTCAGGTCCCTCGGCATTTCCTGGAATCCGCTAGAGCATTTCTAGGTGCTTATATTAAGGAAACAATGCTTCTGGGGATCCGTGGGGCAAAATGCGGGGAACCAGGAGGGCGTGGCGGGTAGGCACCAATGTACGCACAACCACCTCATGGTGGTAAGAAGTTTGACACCCGACCCAGGTCCCTCGGCACTTCCTGGAATTCGCTATAGCAATTCTATGTGCTTATAATAAGGAATTAAGGCCTCTGGGGGTCCGTGGGGCAAAATGCGGGGAACCAGGAGGGCGTGGCGGGTAGGCACCCATGTACGCACAACCACCTCATGGTGGTAAGAAGTTTGACACCCGGCCCAGGTCCCTCGGCCCTTCCTGGAATCCGCTATAGCAATTCTAGGTACTTATAATAAGGAATTAAGGCCTCTGGGGATCCGGGGGGCAAAATGTGGGGAACGAGAAGGGCGTGGCGGGTAGGCACCCATGTACGCACAACCACCTCATGGTGGTAAGAAGTTTGACACCCAGCCCAGGTCCCTCTGCCCTTCCTGGAATCCGCTAGAGCAATTCTAAGTGCTTATATTAAGGAATTAAAGCCTCTGGGGGTCCGTGGGGCAAAATGCGGGGAACCAGGAGGGCGCGGCGGGTAGACACCCATGTACGCACAACCACCTCATGGTGGTAAGAAGTTTGACACCCGGCTCAGGTCCCTCGGCATTTCCTGGAATCCGCTAGAGCATTTCTAGGTGCTTATATTAAGGAAACAAGGCTTCTGGGGATCCGTGGGGCAAAATGCGGGGAACCAGGAGGGCGTGGCGGGTAGGCACCCATGTACGCACAACCAACTCATGGTGGTAAGAAGTCTGACACCCAGCCCAGGTCCCTCGGCATTTCCTGGAATCCGCCAGAGCAATTCTAGGTGCTTATATTAAGGAAATAAGGCCTCTGCGGACCGTGGGGCAAATTGCGGGGAACCAGGAGGGCGTGGCGGGTAGGCACCCATGTACGCACAATCACCTCATGGTGGTAAGAAGTCTGACACCCAGCCCAGGTCCCTCGGCCCTTCCTGGAATCCGCTAGAGCAATTCTAAGTGCTTATATTAAGGAATTAAAGCCTCTGGGGATCCGTGGGGCAAAATGCGGGGAACCAGGAGGCCGTGGCGGGTAGGCACCCATGTACGCACAACCACCTCATGGTGGTAAGAAGTTTGACACCCGGCCCAGGTCCCTCGGCCCTTCCTGGAATTCGCTATAGCAATTCTAGGTGCTTATATTAAGGAAATAAGGCTTCTGGGGACCGTGGGGCAAATTGCGGGGAACCAGGAGGGCGTGGCGGGTAGGCACCCATGTACGCACAACCACCTCATGGTGGTAAGAAGTCTGACACCCAGCCCAGGTCCCTCGGCCCTTCCTGGAAACCGCTAGAGCAATTCTAAGTGCTTATATTAAGGAATTAAAGCCTCTGGGGATCCGTGGGGCAAAATGCGGGGAACCAGGAGGGCGTGGCGGGTAGGCACCCATGTACGCACAACCACCTCATGGTGGTAAGAAGTTTGACACCCGGCCCAGGTCCCTCGGCCCTTCCTGGAATTCGCTATAGCAATTTTAGGTGCTTATATTAAGGAAATAAGGCCTCTGGGGACCGTGGGGCAAATTGCGGGGAACCAGGAGGGCGTGGCGGGTAGGCACCCATGTACGCACAACCACCTCATGGTGGTAAGAAGTCTGACACCCAGCCCAGGTCCCTCGGCCCTTCCTGGAATCCGCTAGAGCAATTCTAAGTGCTTATATTAAGGAATTAAAGCCTCTGGGGATCCGTGGGGCAAAATGCGGGGAACCAGGAGGGCGTGGCGGGTAGGCACCCATGTACGCACAACCACCTCATGGTGGTAAGAAGTTTGACACCCGGCCCAGGTCCCTCGGCCCTTCCTGGAATTCGCTATAGCAATTCTAGGTGCTTATATTAAGGAAATAAGGCCTCTGGGGACCGTGGGGCAAATTGCGGGGAACCAGGAGGGCGTGGCGGGTAGGCACACATGTACGCACAACCACCTCATGGTGGTAAGAAGTTTGACACCCGGCCCAGGTCCCTCGGCCCTTCCTGGAATTCGCTATAGCAATTTTAGGTGCTTATATTAAGGAAATAAGGCCTCTGGGGACCGTGGGGCAAATTGCGGGGAACCAGGTGGGCGTGGCGGGTAGGCACCCATGTACGCACAACCACCTCATGGTGGCAAGAAGTCTGACACCCAGCCCAGGTCCCTCGGCCCTTCCTGGAATCCGCTATAGCAATTCTAGGTGCTTATAATAAGGAATTAAGGCCTCTGGGGATCCGGGGGGGCAAAATGTGGGGAACGAGAAGGGCGTGGCGGGTAGGCACCCATGTACGCACAACCACCTCATGGTGGTAAGAAGTTTGACACACGGCCCAGGTCCCTCGGCTCTTCCTGGAATCCGTTATAGCAATTCTAGGTGCTTATAATAAGGAATTAAGGCCTCTGGGGGTCCGTGGGGCAAAATGTGGGGAACGAGAAGGGCGTCGCGGGTAGGCACCCATGTACGCACAACCACCTCATGGTGGTAAGAAGTTTGACACCCGGCCCAGGTCCCTCGGCTCTTCCTGGAATCCGTTATAGCAATTCTAGGTGCTTATAATAAGGAATTAAGGCCTCTGGGGGTCCGTGGGGCAAAATGCGGGGAACCAGGAGGGCGTGGCGGGTAGGCACCCATGTACGCACAACCACCTCATGGTGGTAAGAAGTTTGACACCCGGCCCAGGTCCCTCGGCATTTCCTGGAATCCGCTAGAGCAATTCTAGGTGCTTATATTAAGGAAATAAGGCCTCTGGGGATCCATGGGGCAAATTGAGGGGAACCAGGAGGGCGTGGCGGGTAGGCACCTATGTACGCACAACCAACTCATGGTGGTAAGAAGTTTGACACCCAGCCCAAGTCCCTCGGCCCTTCCTGGAATCGGTTATAGCAATTCTAGGTGCTTATATTAAGGAAACAAGGCTTCTGGGGATCCGTGGGGCAAAATGCGGGGAACCAGGAGGGCGTGGCGGGTAGGCACCCATGTACGCACAACCACCTCATGGTGGTAAGAAGTTTGACACCCGGCCCAGGTCCCTCGGCCCTTCCTGGAATTCGCTATAGCAATTCTAGGTGCTTATATTAAGGAAATAAGGCCTCTGGGGACCGTGGGGCAAATTGCGGGGAACCAGGAGGGCGTGGCGGGTAGGCACCCATGTACGCACAACCACCTCATGGTGGTAAGAAGTCTGACACCCAGCCCAGGTCCCTCGGCCCTTCCTGGAATCCGCTAGAGCAATTCTAAGTGCTTATATTAAGGAATTAAAGCCTCTGGGGATCCGTGGGGCAAAATGCGGGGAACCAGGAGGGCGTGGCGGGTAGGCACCCATGTACGCACAACCACCTCATGGTGGTAAGAAGTTTGACACCCGGCCCAGGTCCCTCGGCCCTTCCTGGAATTCGCTATAGCAATTCTAGGTGCTTATATTAAGGAAATAAGGCTTCTGGGGACCGTGGGGCAAATTGCGGGGAACCAGGAGGGCGTGGCGGGTAGGCACCCATGTACGCACAACCACCTCATGGTGGTAAGAAGTCTGACACCCAGCCCAGGTCCCTCGGCCCTTCCTGGAAACCGCTAGAGCAATTCTAAGTGCTTATATTAAGGAATTAAAGCCTCTGGGGATCCGTGGGGCAAAATGCGGGGAACCAGGAGGGCGTGGCGGGTAGGCACCCATGTACGCACAACCACCTCATGGTGGTAAGAAGTTTGACACCCGGCCCAGGTCCCTCGGCATTTCCTGGAATCCGCTAGAGCAATTCTAGGTGCTTATATTAAGGAAATAAGGCCTCTGGGGACCGTGGGGCAAATTGCGGGGAACCAGGAGGGCGTGGCGGGTAGGCACCAATGTACGCACAACCACCTCATGGTGGTAAGAAGTTTGACACCCGGCCCAGGTCCCTCGGCCCTTCCTGGAATTCGCTATAGCAATTTTAGGTGCTTATATTAAGGAAATAAGGCCTCTGGGGACCGTGGGGCAAATTGCGGGGAACCAGGAGGGCGTGGCGGGTAGGCACCCATGTACGCACAACCACCTCATGGTGGTAAGAAGTTTGACACCCGGCCCAGGTCCCTCGGCCCTTCCTGGAATTCGCTATAGCAATTCTAGGTGCTTGTAATAAGGAATTAAGGCCTCTGGGTGTCCGTGGGGCAAAATGCGGGGAACCAGGAGGGCGTGGCTGGTAGGCACCCATGTACGCACAACCACCTCATGGTGGTAAGAAGTTTGACACCCGGCCCAGGTCCCCGGCCCTTCCTGGAATTCGCTATAGCATTTCTAGGTGCTTATAATAAGGAATTAAGGCCTCTGGGGGTCCGTGGGGGACCGTGGGGCAAAATGCGGGGAACCAGGAGGGCGTGGCGGGTAGGCACCCATGTACGCACAACCACCTCATGGTGGTAAGAAGTGTGACACCCAGCCCAGGTCTCTCGGCCCTTCCTGGAATCCGCTAGAGCAATTCTAAGTGCTTATATTAAGGAATTAAAGCCTCTGGGGATCCGTGGGGCAAAATGCGGGGAACCAGGAGGGCGTGGCGGGTAGGCACCCATGTACGCACAACCACCTCATGGTGGTAAGAAGTTTGACACACGACCCAGGTCCCTCGGCACTTCCTGGAATTCGCTATAGCAATTCTATGTGCTTATAATAAGGAATTAAGGCCTCTGGGGGTCCGTGGGGCAAAATGCGGGGAACCAGGAGGGCGTGGCGGGTAGGCACCCATGTACGCACAACCACCTCATGGTGGTAAGAAGTTTGACACCCGGCCCAGGTCCCTCGGCCTTTCCTGGAATCCGCTATAGCAATTCTAGGTACTTATAATAAGGAATTAAGGCCTCTGGGGATCCGGGGGGCAAAATGTGGGGAACGAGAAGGGCGTGGCGGGTAGGCACCCATGTACGCACAACCACCTCATGGTGGTAAGAAGTTTGACACCCGGCCCAGGTCCCTCGGCCCTTCCTGGAATTCGCTATAGCAATTCTAGGTGCTTATAATAAGGAATTAAGGCCTCTGGGGGTCCTTGGGGCAAAATGCGGGGAACCAGGAGGGCGTGGCGGGTAGGCACCCATGTACGCACAACCACCTCATGGTGGTAAGAAGTCTGACACCCAGCCCAGGTCTCTCGGCCCTTCCTGGAATCCGCTAGAGCAATTCTAAGTGCTTATATTAAGGAATTAAAGCCTCTGGGGATCCGTGGGGCAAAATGCGGGGAACCAGGAGGGCGTGGCGGGTAGGCACCCATGTACGCACAAACACCTCATGGTGGTAAGAAGTTTGACACCCGGCCCAGGTCCCTCGGCCCTTCCTGGAATTCGCTATAGCAATTCTAGGTGCTTGTAATAAGGAATTAAGGCCTCTGGGTGTCCGTGGGGCAAATTGCGGGGAACCAGGAGGGCGTGGCGGGTAGGCACATATGTACGCACAACCAACTCATGGTGGTAAGAAGTTTGACACCCAGCCCAGGTCCCTCGGCCCTTCCTGGAATCGGTTATAGCAATTCTAGGTGCTTATATTAAGGAAACAAGGCTTCTGGGGATCCGTGGGGCAAAATGCGGGGAACCAGGAGGGCGTGGCGGGTAGGCACCCATGTACGCACAACCACCTCATGGTGGTAAGAAGTCTGACACCCAGCCCAGGTCCCTCTGCCCTTCCTGGAATCCGCTAGAGCAATTCTAAGTGCTTATATTAAGGAATTAAAGCCTCTGGGGGTCCGTGGGGCAAAATGCGGGGAACCAGGAGGGCGCGGCGAGTAGACACCCATGTACGCACAACCACCTCATGGTGGTAAGAAGTTTGACACCCGGCTCAGGTCCCTCGGCATTTCCTGGAATCCGCTAGAGCATTTCTAGGTGCTTATATTAAGGAAACAAGGCTTCTGGGGATCCGTGGGGCAAAATGCGGGGAACCAGGAGGGCGTGGCGGGTAGGCACCCATGTACGCACAACCAACTCATGGTGGTAAGAAGTCTGACACCCAGCCCAGGTCCCTCGGCATTTCCTGGAATCCGCCAGAGCAATTCTAGGTGCTTATATTAAGGAAATAAGGCCTCTGCGGACCGTGGGGCAAATTGCGGGGAACCAGGAGGGCGTGGCGGGTAGGCACCCATGTACGCACAACCACCTCATGGTGGTAAGAAGTCTGACACCCAGCCCAGGTCCCTCGGCCCTTCCTGGAATCCGCTAGAGCAATTCTAAGTGCTTATATTAAGGAATTAAAGCCTCTGGGGATCCGTGGGGCAAAATGCGGGGAACCAGGAGGGCGTGGCGGGTAGGCACCCATGTACGCACAACCACCTCATGGTGGTAAGAAGTTTGACACCCGGCCCAGGTCCCTCGGCATTTCCTGGAATCCGCTAGAGCAATTCTAGGTGCTTATATTAAGGAAATAAGGCCTCTGGGGACCGTGGGGCAAATTGCGGGGAACCAGGAGGGCGTGGCGGGTAGGCACCAATGTACGCACAACCACCTCATGGTGGTAAGAAGTTTGACACCCGGCCCAGGTCCCTCGGCCCTTCCTGGAATTCGCTATAGCAATTCTAGGTGCTTATATTAAGGAAATAAGGCCTCTGGGGACCGTGGGGCAAATTGCGGGGAACCAGGAGGGCGTGGCGGGTAGGCTCACATGTACGCACAACCACCTCATGGTGGTAAGAAGTTTGACACCCGGCCCAGGTCCCTCGGCCCTTCCTGGAATTCGCTAGAGCAATTTTAGGTGCTTATATTAAGGAATTAAAGCCTCTGGGGACCGTGGGGCAAATTGCGGGGAACCAGGTGGGCGTGGCGGGTAGGCACCCATGTACGCACAACCACCTCATGGTGGCAAGAAGTCTGACACCCAGCCCAGGTCCCTCGGCCCTTCCTGGAATCCGCTATAGCAATTCTAGGTGCTTATAATAAGGAATTAAGGCCTCTGGGGATCCGGGGGGGCAAAATGTGGGGAACGAGAAGGGCGTGGCGGGTAGGCACCCATGTACGCACAACCACCTCATGGTGGTAAGAAGTTTGACACCCGGCCCAGGTCCCTCGGCTCTTCCTGGAATCCGTTATAGCAATTCTAGGTGCTTATAATAAGGAATTAAGGCCTCTGGGGGTCCGTGGGGCAAAATGTGGGGAACGAGAAGGGCGTGGCGGGTAGGCACCCATGTACGCACAACCACCTCATGGTGGCAAGAAGTCTGACACCCAGCCCAGGTCCCTCGGCCCTTCCTGGAATCCGCTATAGCAATTCTAGGTGCTTATAATAAGGAATTAAGGCCTCTGGGGATCCGGGGGGGCAAAATGTGGGGAACGAGAAGGGCGTGGCGGGTAGGCACCCATGTACGCACAACCACCTCATGGTGGTAAGAAGTTTGACACCCGGCCCAGGTCCCTCGGCTCTTCCTGGAATCCGTTATAGCAATTCTAGGTGCTTATAATAAGGAATTAAGGCCTCTGGGGGTCCGTGGGGCAAAATGTGGGGAACGAGAAGGGCGTGGCGGGTAGGCACCCATGTACGCACAACCACCTCATGGTGGTAAGAAGTTTGACACCCGGCCCAGGTCCCTCGGCTCTTCCTGGAATCCGTTATAGCAATTCTAGGTGCTTATAATAAGGAATTAAGGCCTCTGGGGGTCCGTGGGGCAAAATGCGGGGAACCAGGAGGGCGTGGCGGGTAGGCACCCATGTACGCACAACCACCTCATGGTGGTAAGAAGTTTGACACCCGGCCCAGGTCCCTCGGCATTTCCTGGAATCCGCTAGAGCAATTCTAGGTGCTTATATTAAGGAAATAAGGCCTCTGGGGATCCATGGGGCAAATTGCGGGGAACCAGGAGGGCGTGGCGGGTAGGCACCTATGTACGCACAACCAACTCATGGTGGTAAGAAGTTTGACACCCAGCCCAAGTCCCTCGGCCCTTCCTGGAATCGGTTATAGCAATTCTAGGTGCTTATATTAAGGAAACAAGGCTTCTGGGGATCCGTGGGGCAAAATGCGGGGAACCAGGAGGGCGTGGCGGGTAGGCACCCATGTACGCACAACCACCTCATGGTGGTAAGAAGTTTGACACCCGGCCCAGGTCCCTCGGCCCTTCCTGGAATTCGCTATAGCAATTCTAGGTGCTTATATTAAGGAAATAAGGCCTCTGGGGACCGTGGGGCAAATTGCGGGGAACCAGGAGGGCGTGGCGGGTAGGCACCCATGTACGCACAACCACCTCATGGTGGTAAGAAGTCTGACACCCAGCCCAGGTCCCTCGGCCCTTCCTGGAATCCGCTAGAGCAATTCTAAGTGCTTATATTAAGGAATTAAAGCCTCTGGGGATCCGTGGGGCAAAATGCGGGGAACCAGGAGGGCGTGGCGGGTAGGCACCCATGTACGCACAACCACCTCATGGTGGTAAGAAGTTTGACACCCGGCCCAGGTCCCTCGGCCCTTCCTGGAATTCGCTATAGCAATTCTAGGTGCTTATATTAAGGAAATAAGGCTTCTGGGGACCGTGGGGCAAATTGCGGGGAACCAGGAGGGCGTGGCGGGTAGGCACCCATGTACGCACAACCACCTCATGGTGGTAAGAAGTCTGACACCCAGCCCAGGTCCCTCGGCCCTTCCTGGAAACCGCTAGAGCAATTCTAAGTGCTTATATTAAGGAATTAAAGCCTCTGGGGATCCGTGGGGCAAAATGCGGGAACCAGGAGGGCGTGGCGGGTAGGCACCAATGTACGCACAACCACCTCATGGTGGTAAGAAGTTTGACACCCGGCCCAGGTCCCTCGGCCCTTCCTGGAATTCGCTATAGCAATTTTAGGTGCTTATATTAAGGAAATAAGGCCTCTGGGGACCGTGGGGCAAATTGCGGGGAACCAGGAGGGCGTGGCGGGTAGGCACCCATGTACGCACAACCACCTCATGGTGGTAAGAAGTGTGACACCCAGCCCAGGTCTCTCGGCCCTTCCTGGAATCCGCTAGAGCAATTCTAAGTGCTTATCTTTAAGGAATTAAAGCCTCTGGGGATCCGTGGGGCAAAATGCGGGGAACCAGGAGGGCGTGGCGGGTAGGCACCCATGTACGCACAACCACCTCATGGTGGTAAGAAGTTTGACACCCGACCCAGGTCCCTCGGCACTTCCTGGAATTCGCTATAGCAATTCTATGTGCTTATAATAAGGAATTAAGGCCTCTGGGGGTCCGTGGGGCAAAATGCGGGGAACCAGGAGGGCGTGGCGGGTAGGCACCCATGTACGCACAACCACCTCATGGTGGTAAGAAGTTTGACACCCGGCCCAGGTCCCTCGGCCCTTCCTGGAATCCGCTATAGCAATTCTAGGTACTTATAATAAGGAATTAAGGCCTCTGGGGATCCGGGGGGCAAAATGTGGGGAACGAGAAGGGCGTGGCGGGTAGGCACCCATGTACGCACAACCACCTCATGGTGGTAAGAAGTTTGACACCCGGCCCAGGTCCCTCGGCCCTTCCTGGAATTCGCTATAGCAATTCTAGGTGCTTATATTAAGGAAATAAGGCCTCTGGTGACCGTGGGGCAAATTGCGGGGAACCAGGAGGGCGTGGCGGGTAGGCACCCATGTACGCACAACCACCTCATGGTGGTAAGAAGTCTGACACCCTGCCCAGGTCCCTCGGCTCTTCCTGGAATCCGCTAGAGCAATTCTAAGTGCTTATATTAAGGAATTAAAGCCTCTGGGGATCCGTGGGGCAAAATGCGGGGAACCAGGAGGGCGTGGCGGGTAGGCACCCATGTACGCACAACCACCTCATGGTGGTAAGAAGTTTGACACCCGGCCCAGGTCCCTCGGCATTTCCTGGAATCCGCTAGAGCAATTCTAGGTGCTTATATTAAGGAAATAAGGCCTCTGGGGACCGTGGGACAAAATGCGGGGAACCAGGAGGGCGTGGCGGGTAGGCACCAATGTACGCACAACCACCTCATGGTGGTAAGAAGTTTGACACCCGGCCCAGGTCCCTCGGCCCTTCCTGGAATTCGCTATAGCAATTTTAGGTGCTTATATTAAGGAAATAAGGCCTCTGGGGACCGTGGGGCAAATTGCGGGGAACCAGGTGGGCGTGGCGGGTAGGCACCCATGTACGCACAACCACCTCATGGTGGCAAGAAGTCTGACACCCAGCCCAGGTCCCTCGGCCCTTCCTGGAATCCGCTATAGCAATTCTAGGTGCTTATAATAAGGAATTAAGGCCTCTGGGGATCCGGGGGGGCAAAATGTGGGGAACGAGAAGGGCGTGGCGGGTAGGCACCCATGTACGCACAACCACCTCATGGTGGTAAGAAGTTTGACACCCGGCCCAGGTCCCTCGGCTCTTCCTGGAATCCGTTATAGCAATTCTAGGTACTTATAATAAGGAATTAAGGCCTCTGGGGGTCCGTGGGGCAAAATGTGGGGAACGAGAAGGGCGTGGCGGGTAGGCACCCATGTACGCACAACCAACTCATGGTGGTAAGAAGTTTGACACCCGGCCCAGGTCCCTCGGCTCTTCCTGGAATCCGTTATAGCAATTCTAGGTGCTTATAATAAGGAATTAAGGCCTCTGGGGGTCCGTGGGGCAAAATGCGGGGAACCAGGAGGGCGTGGCGGGTAGGCACCCATGTACGCACAACCACCTCATGGTGGTAAGAAGTTTGACACCCTGCCCAGGTCCCTCGGCTCTTCCTGGAATCCGCTAGAGCAATTCTAAGTGCTTATATTAAGGAATTAAAGCCTCTGGGGATCCGTGGGGCAAAATGCGGGGAACCAGGAGGGCGTGGCGGGTAGGCACCCATGTACGCACAACCACCTCATGGTGGTAAGAAGTTTGACACCCGGCCCAGGTCCCTCGGCATTTCCTGGAATCCGCTAGAGCAATTCTAGGTGCTTATATTAAGGAAATAAGGCCTCTGGGGACCGTGGGACAAAATGCGGGGAACCAGGAGGGCGTGGCGGGTAGGCACCAATGTACGCACAACCACCTCATGGTGGTAAGAAGTTTGACACCCGGCCCAGGTCCCTCGGCCCTTCCTGGAATTCGCTATAGCAATTTTAGGTGCTTATATTAAGGAAATAAGGCCTCTGGGGACCGTGGGGCAAATTGCGGGGAACCAGGTGGGCGTGGCGGGTAGGCACCCATGTACGCACAACCACCTCATGGTGGCAAGAAGTCTGACACCCAGCCCAGGTCCCTCGGCCCTTCCTGGAATCCGCTATAGCAATTCTAGGTGCTTATAATAAGGAATTAAGGCCTCTGGGGATCCGGGGGGGCAAAATGTGGGGAACGAGAAGGGCGTGGCGGGTAGGCACCCATGTACGCACAACCACCTCATGGTGGTAAGAAGTTTGACACCCGGCCCAGGTCCCTCGGCTCTTCCTGGAATCCGTTATAGCAATTCTAGGTACTTATAATAAGGAATTAAGGCCTCTGGGGGTCCGTGGGGCAAAATGTGGGGAACGAGAAGGGCGTGGCGGGTAGGCACCCATGTACGCACAACCAACTCATGGTGGTAAGAAGTTTGACACCCGGCCCAGGTCCCTCGGCTCTTCCTGGAATCCGTTATAGCAATTCTAGGTGCTTATAATAAGGAATTAAGGCCTCTGGGGGTCCGTGGGGCAAAATGCGGGGAACCAGGAGGGCGTGGCGGGTAGGCACCCATGTACGCACAACCACCTCATGGTGGTAAGAAGTTTGACACCCGGCCCAGGTCCCTCGGCATTTCCTGGAATCCGCTAGAGCAATTCTAGGTGCTTATATTAAGGAAATAAGGCCTCTGGGGATCCATGGGGCAAATTGCGGGGAACCAGGAGGGCGTGGCGGGTAGGCACCTATGTACGCACAACCAACTCATGGTGGTAAGAAGTTTGACACCCAGCCCAGGTCCCTCGGCCCTTCCTGGAATCGGTTATAGCAATTCTAGGTGCTTATATTAAGGAAACAAGGCTTCTGGGGATCCGTGGGGCAAAATGCGGGGAACCAGGAGGGCGTGGCGGGTAGGCACCCATGTACGCACAACCACCTCATGGTGGTAAGAAGTTTGACACCCGGCCCAGGTCCCTCGGCCCTTCCTGGAATTCGCTATAGCAATTCTAGGTGCTTATATTAAGGAAATAAGGCCTCTGGGGACCGTGGGGCAAATTGCGGGGAACCAGGAGGGCGTGGCGGGTAGGCACCCATGTACGCACAACCACCTCATGGTGGTAAGAAGTCTGACACCCAGCCCAGGTCCCTCGGCCCTTCCTGGAATCCGCTAGAGCAATTCTAAGTGCTTATATTAAGGAATTAAAGCCTCTGGGGATCCGTGGGGCAAAATGCGGGGAACCAGGAGGGCGTGGCGGGTAGGCACCCATGTACGCACAACCACCTCATGGTGGTAAGAAGTTTGACACCCGGCCCAGGTCCCTCGGCTCTTCCTGGAATCCGTTATAGCAATTCTAGGTGCTTATAATAAGGAATTAAGGCCTCTGGGGGTCCGTGGGGCAAAATGCGGGGAACCAGGAGGGCGTGGCGGGTAGGCACCCATGTACGCACAACCACCTCATGGTGGTAAGAAGTTTGACACCCGGCCCAGGTCCCTCGGCATTTCCTGGAATCCGCTAGAGCAATTCTAGGTGCTTATATTAAGGAAATAAGGCCTCTGGGGATCCATGGGGCAAATTGCGGGGAACCAGGAGGGCGTGGCGGGTAGGCACCTATGTACGCACAACCAACTCATGGTGGTAAGAAGTTTGACACCCAGCCCAGGTCCCTCGGCCCTTCCTGGAATCGGTTATAGCAATTCTAGGTGCTTATATTAAGGAAACAAGGCTTCTGGGGATCCGTGGGGCAAAATGCGGGGAACCAGGAGGGCGTGGCGGGTAGGCACCCATGTACGCACAACCACCTCATGGTGGTAAGAAGTTTGACACCCGGCCCAGGTCCCTCGGCCCTTCCTGGAATTCGCTATAGCAATTCTAGGTGCTTATATTAAGGAAATAAGGCCTCTGGGGACCGTGGGGCAAATTGCGGGGAACCAGGAGGGCGTGGCGGGTAGGCACCCATGTACGCACAACCACCTCATGGTGGTAAGAAGTCTGACACCCAGCCCAGGTCCCTCGGCCCTTCCTGGAATCCGCTAGAGCAATTCTAAGTGCTTATATTAAGGAATTAAAGCCTCTGGGGATCCGTGGGGCAAAATGCGGGGAACCAGGAGGGCGTGGCGGGTAGGCACCCATGTACGCACAACCACCTCATGGTGGTAAGAAGTTTGACACCCGGCCCAGGTCCCTCGGCATTTCCTGGAATCCGCTAGAGCAATTCTAGGTGCTTATATTAAGGAAATAAGGCCTCTGGGGACCGTGGGGCAAATTGCGGGGAACCAGGAGGGCGTGGCGGGTAGGCACCAATGTACGCACAACCACCTCATGGTGGTAAGAAGTTTGACACCCGGCCCAGGTCCCTCGGCCCTTCCTGGAATTCGCTATTGCAATTTTAGGTGCTTATATTAAGGAAATAAGGCCTCTGGGGACCGTGGGGCAAATTGCGGGGAACCAGGAGGGCGTGGCGGGTAGGCACCCATGTACGCACAACCACCTCATGGTGGTAAGAAGTCTGACACCCAGCCCAGGTCTCTCGGCCCTTCCTGGAATCCGCTAGAGCAATTCTAAGTGCTTATATTAAGGAATTAAAGCCTCTGGGGATCCGTGGGGCAAAATGCGGGGAACCAGGAGGGCGTGGCGGGTAGGCACCCATGTACGCACAACCACCTCATGGTGGTAAGAAGTTTGACACCCGACCCAGGTCCCTCGGCACTTCCTGGAATTCGCTATAGCAATTCTATGTGCTTATAATAAGGAATTAAGGCCTCTGGGGGTCCGTGGGGCAAAATGCGGGGAACCAGGAGGGCGTGGCGGGTAGGCACCCATGTACGCACAACCACCTCATGGTGGTAAGAAGTTTGACACCCGGCCCAGGTCCCTCGGCCCTTCCTGGAATCCGCTATAGCAATTCTAGGTACTTATAATAAGGAATTAAGGCCTCTGGGGATCCGGGGGGCAAAATGTGGGGAACGAGAAGGGCGTGGCGGGTAGGCACCCATGTACGCACAACCACCTCATGGTGGTAAGAAGTTTGACACCCGGCCCAGGTCCCTCGGCCCTTCCTGGAATTCGCTATAGCAATTCTAGGTGCTTATATTAAGGAAATAAGGCCTCTGGTGACCGTGGGGCAAATTGCGGGGAACCAGGAGGGCGTGGCGGGTAGGCACCCATGTACGCACAACCACCTCATGGTGGTAAGAAGTCTGACACCCTGCCCAGGTCCCTCGGCTCTTCCTGGAATCCGCTAGAGCAATTCTAAGTGCTTATATTAAGGAATTAAAGCCTCTGGGGATCCGTGGGACAAAATGCGGGGAACCAGGAGGGCGTGGCGGGTAGGCACCAATGTACGCACAACCACCTCATGGTGGTAAGAAGTTTGACACCCGGCCCAGGTCCCTCGGCCCTTCCTGGAATTCGCTATAGCAATTTTAGGTGCTTATATTAAGGAAATAAGGCCTCTGGGGACCGTGGGGCAAATTGCGGGGAACCAGGTGGGCGTGGCGGGTAGGCACCCATGTACGCACAACCACCTCATGGTGGCAAGAAGTCTGACACCCAGCCCAGGTCCCTCGGCCTTTCCTGGAATCCGCTATAGCAATTCTAGGTGCTTATAATAAGGAATTAAGGCCTCTGGGGATCCGGGGGGGCAAAATGTGGGGAACGAGAAGGGCGTGGCGGGTAGGCACCCATGTACGCACAACCACCTCATGGTGGTAAGAAGTTTGACACCCGGCCCAGGTCCCTCGGCTCTTCCTGGAATCCGTTATAGCAATTCTAGGTACTTATAATAAGGAATTAAGGCCTCTGGGGGTCCGTGGGGCAAAATGTGGGGAACGAGAAGGGCGTGGCGGGTAGGCACCCATGTACGCACAACCAACTCATGGTGGTAAGAAGTTTGACACCCGGCCCAGGTCCCTCGGCTCTTCCTGGAATCCGTTATAGCAATTCTAGGTGCTTATAATAAGGAATTAAGGCCTCTGGGGGTCCGTGGGGCAAAATGCGGGGAACCAGGGGGGCGTGGCGGGTAGGCACCCATGTACGCACAACCACCTCATGGTGGTAAGAAGTTTGACACCCGGCCCAGGTCCCTCGGCATTTCCTGGAATCCGCTAGAGCAATTCTAGGTGCTTATATTAAGGAAATAAGGCCTCTGGGGATCCATGGGGCAAATTGCGGGGAACCAGGAGGGCGTGGCGGGTAGGCACCTATGTACGCACAACCAACTCATGGTGGTAAGAAGTTTGACACCCAGCCCAGGTCCCTCGGCCCTTCCTGGAATCGGTTATAGCAATTCTAGGTGCTTATATTAAGGAAACAAGGCTTCTGGGGATCCGTGGGGCAAAATGCGGGGAACCAGGAGGGCGTGGCGGGTAGGCACCCATGTACGCACAACCACCTCATGGTGGTAAGAAGTTTGACACCCGGCCCAGGTCCCTCGGCCCTTCCTGGAATTCGCTATAGCAATTCTAGGTGCTTATATTAAGGAAATAAGGCCTCTGGGGACCGTGGGGCAAATTGCGGGGAACCAGGAGGGCGTGGCGGGTAGGCACCCATGTACGCACAACCACCTCATGGTGGTAAGAAGTCTGACACCCAGCCCAGGTCCCTCGGCCCTTCCTGGAATCCGCTAGAGCAATTCTAAGTGCTTATATTAAGGAATTAAAGCCTCTGGGGATCCGTGGGGCAAAATGCGGGGAACCAGGAGGGCGTGGCGGGTAGGCACCCATGTACGCACAACCACCTCATGGTGGTAAGAAGTTTGACACCCGGCCCAGGTCCCTCGGCATTTCCTGGAATCCGCTAGAGCAATTCTAGGTGCTTATATTAAGGAAATAAGGCCTCTGGGGACCGTGGGGCAAATTGCGGGGAACCAGGAGGGCGTGGCGGGTAGGCACCAATGTACGCACAACCACCTCATGGTGGTAAGAAGTTTGACACCCGGCCCAGGTCTCTCGGCCCTTCCTGGAATCCGCTATAGCAATTCTAGGTGCTTATAATAAGGAATTAAGGCCTCTGGGGATCCGGGGGGCAAAATGTGGGGAACGAGAAGGGCGTGGCGGGTAGGCACCCATGTACGCACAACCACCTCATGGTGGTAAGAAGTTTGACACCCGGCCCAGGTCCCTCGGCTCTTCCTGGAATCCGTTATAGCAATTCTAGGTGCTTATAATAAGGAATTAAGGCCTCTGGGGGTCCGTGGGGCAAAATGCGGGGAACCAGGAGGGCGTGGCGGGTAGGCACCCATGTACGCACAACCACCTCATGGTGGTAAGAAGTTTGACACCCGGCCCAGGTCCCTCGGCATTTCCTGGAATCCGCTAGAGCAATTATAGGTGCTTATATTAAGGAAATAAGGCCTCTGGGGATCCATGGGGCAAATTGCGGGGAACCAGGAGGGCGTGGCGGGTAGGCACCTATGTACGCACAACCAACTCATGGTGGTAAGAAGTTTGACACCCAGCCCAGGTCCCTCGGCCCTTCCTGGAATCGGTTATAGCAATTCTAGGTGCTTATATTAAGGAAACAAGTCTTCTGGGGATCCGTGGGGCAAAATGCGGGGAACCAGGAGGGCGTGGCGGGTAGGCACCCATGTACGCACAACCACCTCATGGTGGTAAGAAGTTTGACACCCGGCCCAGGTCCCTCGGCCCTTCCTGGAATTCGCTATAGCAATTCTAGGTGCTTATATTAAGGAAATAAGGCCTCTGGGGACCGTGGGGCAAATTGCGGGTAACCAGGAGGGCGTGGCGGGTAGGCACCCATGTACGCACAACCACCTCATGGTGGTAAGAAGTCTGACACCCAGCCCAGGTCCCTCTGCCCTTCCTGGAATCCGCTAGAGCAATTCTAAGTGCTTATATTAAGGAATTAAAGCCTCTGGGGGTCCGTGGGGCAAAATGCGGGGAACCAGGAGGGCGCGGCGGGTAGACACCCATGTACGCACAACCACCTCATGGTGGTAAGAAGTTTGACACCCGGCTCAGGTCCCTCGGCATTTCCTGGAATCCGCTAGAGCATTTCTAGGCGCTTATATTAAGGAAACAAGGCTTCTGGGGATCCGTGGGGCAAAATGCGGGGAACCAGGAGGGCGTGGCGGGTAGGCACCCATGTACGCACAACCACCTCATGGTGGTAAGAAGTTTGACACCCGGCCCAGGTCCCTCGGCCTTTCCTGGAATTCGCTATAGCAATTCTAGGTGCTTATATTAAGGAATTAAAGCCTCTGGGGATCCGTGGGGCAAAATGCGGGGAACCAGGAGGGCGTGGCGGGCAGGCACCCATGTACGCACAACCACCTCATGGTGGTAAGAAGTTTGACACCCGACCCAGGTCCCTCGGCACTTCCTGGAATTCGCTATAGCAATTCTATGTGCTTATAATAAGGAATTAAGGCCTCTGGGGGTCCGTGGGGCAAAATGCGGGGAACCAGGAGGGCGTGGCGGGTAGGCACCCATGTACGCACAACCACCTCATGGTGGTAAGAAGTTTGACACCCGGCCCAGGTCCCTCGGCCCTTCCTGGAATCCGCTATAGCAATTCTAGGTACTTATAATAAGGAATTAAGGCCTCTGGGGATCCGGGGGGCAAAATGTGGGGAACGAGAAGGGCGTGGCGGGTAGGCACCCATGTACGCACAACCACCTCATGGTGGTAAGAAGTTTGACACCCGGCCCAGGTCCCTCGGCCCTTCCTGGAATTCGCTATAGCAATTCTAGGTGCTTATAATAAGGAATTAAGGCCTCTGGGGGTCCTTGGGGCAAAATGCGGGGAACCAGGAGGGCGTGGCGGGTAGGCACCCATGTACGCACAACCACCTCATGGTGGTAAGAAGTCTGACACCCAGCCCAGGTCTCTCGGCCCTTCCTGGAATCCGCTAGAGCAATTCTAAGTGCTTATATTAAGGAATTAAAGCCTCTGGGGATCCGTGGGGCAAAATGCGGGGAACCAGGAGGGCGTGGCGGGTAGGCACCCATGTACGCACAAACACCTCATGGTGGTAAGAAGTTTGACACCCGGCCCAGGTCCCTCGGCCCTTCCTGGAATTCGCTATAGCAATTCTAGGTGCTTGTAATAAGGAATTAAGGCCTCTGGGTGTCCGTGGGGCAAATTGCGGGGAACCAGGAGGGCGTGGCGGGTAGGCACCTATGTACGCACAACCAACTCATGGTGGTAAGAAGTTTAACACCCAGCCCAGGTCCCTCGGCCCTTCCTGGAATCGGTTATAGCAATTCTAGGTGCTTATATTAAGGAAACAAGGCTTCTGGGGATCCGTGGGGCAAAATGCGGGGAACCAGGAGGGCGTGGCGGGTAGGCACCCATGTACGCACAACCACCTCATGGTGGTAAGAAGTCTGACACCCAGCCCAGGTCCCTCTGCCCTTCCTGGAATCCGCTAGAGCAATTCTAAGTGCTTATATTAAGGAATTAAAGCCTCTGGGGGTCCGTGGGGCAAAATGCGGGGAACCAGGAGGGCGCGGCGAGTAGACACCCATGTACGCACAACCACCTCATGGTGGTAAGAAGTTTGACACCCGGCTCAGGTCCCTCGGCATTTCCTGGAATCCGCTAGAGCATTTCTAGGTGCTTATATTAAGGAAACAAGGCTTCTGGGGATCCGTGGGGCAAAATGCGGGGAACCAGGAGGGCGTGGCGGGTAGGCACCCATGTACGCACAACCAACTCATGGTGGTAAGAAGTCTGACACCCAGCCCAGGTCCCTCGGCATTTCCTGGAATCCGCCAGAGCAATTCTAGGTGCTTATATTAAGGAAATAAGGCCTCTGCGGACCGTGGGGCAAATTGCGGGGAACCAGGAGGGCGTGGCGGGTAGGCACCCATGTACGCACAACCACCTCATGGTGGTAAGAAGTCTGACACCCAGCCCAGGTCCCTCGGCCTTTCCTGGAATCCGCTAGAGCAATTCTAAGTGCTTATATTAAGGAATTAAAGCCTCTGGGGATCCGTGGGGCAAAATGCGGGGAACCAGGAGGCCGTGGCGGGTAGGCACCCATGTACGCACAACCACCTCATGGTGGTAAGAAGTTTGACACCCGGCCCAGGTCCCTCGGCCCTTCCTGGAATTCGCTATAGCAATTCTAGGTGCTTATATTAAGGAAATAAGGCTTCTGGGGACCGTGGGGCAAATTGCGGGGAACCAGGAGGGCGTGGCGGGTAGGCACCCATGTACGCACAACCACCTCATGGTGGTAAGAAGTCTGACACCCAGCCCAGGTCCCTCGGCCCTTCCTGGAAACCGCTAGAGCAATTCTAAGTGCTTATATTAAGGAATTAAAGCCTCTGGGGATCCGTGGGGCAAAATGCGGGGAACCAGGAGGGCGTGGCGGGTAGGCACCCATGTACGCACAACCACCTCATGGTGGTAAGAAGTTTGACACCCGGCCCAGGTCCCTCGGCATTTCCTGGAATCCGCTAGAGCAATTCTAGGTGCTTATATTAAGGAAATAAGGCCTCTGGGGACCGTGGGGCAAATTGCGGGGAACCAGGAGGGCGTGGCGGGTAGGCACCAATGTACGCACAACCACCTCATGGTGGTAAGAAGTTTGACACCCGGCCCAGGTCCCTCGGCCCTTCCTGGAATTCGCTATAGCAATTCTAGGTGCTTATATTAAGGAAATAAGTCCTCTGGGGACCGTGGGGCAAATTGCGGGGAACCAGGAGGGCGTGGCGGGTAGGCACACATGTACGCACAACCACCTCATGGTGGTAAGAAGTTTGACACCCGGCCCAGGTCCCTCGGCCCTTCCTGGAATTTGCTAGAGCAATTGTAGGTGCTTATATTAAGGAATTAAAGCCTCTGGGGACCGTGGGGCAAATTGCGGGGAACCAGGTGGGCGTGGCGGGTAGGCACCCATGTACGCACAACCACCTCATGGTGGCAAGAAGTCTGACACCCAGCCCAGGTCCCTCGGCCCTTCCTGGAATCCGCTATAGCAATTCTAGGTGCTTATAATAAGGAATTAAGGCCTCTGGGGATCCGGGGGGGCAAAATGTGGGGAACGAGAAGGGCGTGGCGGGTAGGCACCCATGTACGCACAAACACCTCATGGTGGTAAGAAGTTTGACACCCGGCCCAGGTCCCTCGGCCCTTCCTGGAATTCGCTATAGCAATTCTAGGTGCTTGTAATAAGGAATTAAGGCCTCTGGGTGTCCGTGGGGCAAATTGCGGGGAACCAGGAGGGCGTGGCGGGTAGGCACCTATGTACGCACAACCAACTCATGGTGGTAAGAAGTTTGACACCCAGCCCAGGTCCCTCGGCCCTTCCTGGAATCGGTTATAGCAATTCTAGGTGCTTATATTAAGGAAACAAGGCTTCTGGGGATCCGTGGGGCAAAATGCGGGGAACCAGGAGGGCGTGGCGGGTAGGCACCCATGTACGCACAACCACCTCATGGTGGTAAGAAGTCTGACACCCAGCCCAGGTCCCTCTGCCCTTCCTGGAATCCGCTAGAGCAATTCTAAGTGCTTATATTAAGGAATTAAAGCCTCTGGGGGTCCGTGGGGCAAAATGCGGGGAACCAGGAGGGCGCGGCGAGTAGACACCCATGTACGCACAACCACCTCATGGTGGTAAGAAGTTTGACACCCGGCTCAGGTCCCTCGGCATTTCCTGGAATCCGCTAGAGCATTTCTAGGTGCTTATATTAAGGAAACAAGGCTTCTGGGGATCCGTGGGGCAAAATGCGGGGAACCAGGAGGGCGTGGCGGGTAGGCACCCATGTACGCACAACCAACTCATGGTGGTAAGAAGTCTGACACCCAGCCCAGGTCCCTCGGCATTTCCTGGAATCCGCCAGAGCAATTCTAGGTGCTTATATTAAGGAAATAAGGCCTCTGCGGACCGTGGGGCAAATTGCGGGGAACCAGGAGGGCGTGGCGGGTAGGCACCCATGTACGCACAACCACCTCATGGTGGTAAGAAGTCTGACACCCAGCCCAGGTCCCTCGGCCCTTCCTGGAATCCGCTAGAGCAATTCTAAGTGCTTATATTAAGGAATTAAAGCCTCTGGGGATCCGTGGGGCAAAATGCGGGGAACCAGGAGGCCGTGGCGGGTAGGCACCCATGTACGCACAACCACCTCATGGTGGTAAGAAGTTTGACACCCGGCCCAGGTCCCTCGGCCCTTCCTGGAATTCGCTATAGCAATTCTAGGTGCTTATATTAAGGAAATAAGGCTTCTGGGGACCGTGGGGCAAATTGCGGGGAACCAGGAGGGCGTGGCGGGTAGGCACCCATGTACGCACAACCACCTCATGGTGGTAAGAAGTCTGACACCCAGCCCAGGTCCCTCGGCCCTTCCTGGAAACCGCTAGAGCAATTCTAAGTGCTTATATTAAGGAATTAAAGCCTCTGGGGATCCGTGGGGCAAAATGCGGGGAACCAGGAGGGCGTGGCGGGTAGGCACCCATGTACGCACAACCACCTCATGGTGGTAAGAAGTTTGACACCCGGCCCAGGTCCCTCGGCATTTCCTGGAATCCGCTAGAGCAATTCTAGGTGCTTATATTAAGGAAATAAGGCCTCTGGGGACCGTGGGGCAAATTGCGGGGAACCAGGAGGGCGTGGCGGGTAGGCACCAATGTACGCACAACCACCTCATGGTGGTAAGAAGTTTGACACCCGGCCCAGGTCCCTCGGCCCTTCCTGGAATTCGCTATAGCAATTCTAGGTGCTTATATTAAGGAAATAAGGCCTCTGGGGACCGTGGGGCAAATTGCGGGGAACCAGGAGGGCGTGGCGGGTAGGCACACATGTACGCACAACCACCTCATGGTGGTAAGAAGTTTGACACCCGGCCCAGGTCCCTCGGCCCTTCCTGGAATTCGCTAGAGCAATTTTAGGTGCTTATATTAAGGAATTAAAGCCTCTGGGGACCGTGGGGCAAATTGCGGGGAACCAGGTGGGCGTGGCGGGTAGGCACCCATGTACGCACAACCACCTCATGGTGGCAAGAAGTCTGACACCCAGCCCAGGTCCCTCGGCCCTTCCTGGAATCCGCTATAGCAATTCTAGGTGCTTATAATAAGGAATTAAGGCCTCTGGGGATCCGGGGGGGCAAAATGTGGGGAACGAGAAGGGCGTGGCGGGTAGGCACCCATGTACGCACAACCACCTCATGGTGGTAAGAAGTTTGACACCCGGCCCTGGTCCCTCGGCTCTTCCTGGAATCCGTTATAGCAATTCTAGGTGCTTATAATAAGGAATTAAGGCCTCTGGGGGTCCGTGGGGCAAAATGTGGGGAACGAGAAGGGCGTGGCGGGTAGGCACCCATGTACGCACAACCACCTCATGGTGGCAAGAAGTCTGACACCCAGCCCAGGTCCCTCGGCCCTTCCTGGAATCCGCTATAGCAATTCTAGGTGCTTATAATAAGGAATTAAGGCCTCTGGGGATCCGGGGGGGCAAAATGTGGGGAACGAGAAGGGCGTGGCGGGTAGGCACCCATGTACGCACAACCACCTCATGGTGGTAAGAAGTTTGACACCCGGCCCAGGTCCCTCGGCTCTTCCTGGAATCCGTTATAGCAATTCTAGGTGCTTATAATAAGGAATTAAGGCCTCTGGGGGTCCGTGGGGCAAAATGTGGGGAACGAGAAGGGCGTGGCGGGTAGGCACCCATGTACGCACAACCACCTCATGGTGGTAAGAAGTTTGACACCCGGCCCAGGTCCTTCGGCTTTTCCTGGAATCCGTTATAGCAATTCTAGGTGCTTATAATAAGGAATTAAGGCCTCTGGGGGTCCGTGGGGCAAAATGCGGGGAACCAGGAGGGCGTGGCGGGTAGGCACCCTTGTACGCACAACCACCTCATGGTGGTAAGAAGTTTGACACCCGGCCCAGGTCCCTCGGCATTTCCTGGAATCCGCTAGAGCAATTCTAGGTGCTTATATTAAGGAAATAAGGCCTCTGGGGATCCATGGGGCAAATTGCGGGGAACCAGGAGGGCGTGGCGGGTAGGCACCTATGTACGCACAACCAACTCATGGTGGTAAGAAGTTTGACACCCAGCCCAAGTCCCTCGGCCCTTCCTGGAATCGGTTATAGCAATTCTAGGTGCTTATATTAAGGAAACAAGGCTTCTGGGGATCCGTGGGGCAAAATGCGGGGAACCAGGAGGGCGTGGCGGGTAGGCACCCATGTACGCACAACCACCTCATGGTGGTAAGAAGTTTGACACCCGGCCCAGGTCCCTCGGCCCTTCCTGGAATTCGCTATAGCAATTCTAGGTGCTTATATTAAGGAAATAAGGCCTCTGGGGACCGTGGGGCAAATTGCGGGGAACCAGGAGGGCGTGGCGGGTAGGCACCCATGTACGCACAACCACCTCATGGTGGTAAGAAGTCTGACACCCAGCCCAGGTCCCTCGGCCCTTCCTGGAATCCGCTAGAGCAATTCTAAGTGCTTATATTAAGGAATTAAAGCCTCTGGGGATCCGTGGGGCAAAATGCGGGGAACCAGGAGGGCGTGGCGGGTAGGCACCCATGTACGCACAACCACCTCATGGTGGTAAGAAGTTTGACACCCGGCCCAGGTCCCTCGGCCCTTCCTGGAATTCGCTATAGCAATTCTAGGTGCTTATATTAAGGAAATAAGGCTTCTGGGGACCGTGGGGCAAATTGCGGGGAACCAGGAGGGCGTGGCGGGTAGGCACCCATGTACGCACAACCACCTCATGGTGGTAAGAAGTCTGACACCCAGCCCAGGTCCCTCGGCCCTTCCTGGAAACCGCTAGAGCAATTCTAAGTGCTTATATTAAGGAATTAAAGCCTCTGGGGATCCGTGGGGCAAAATGCGGGGAACCAGGAGGGCGTGGCGGGTAGGCACCAATGTACGCACAACCACCTCATGGTGGTAAGAAGTTTGACACCCGGCCCAGGTCCCTCGGCCCTTCCTGGAATTCGCTATAGCAATTTTAGGTGCTTATATTAAGGAAATAAGGCCTCTGGGGACCGTGGGGCAAATTGCGGGGAACCAGGAGGGCGTGGCGGGTAGGCACCCATGTACGCACAACCACCTCATGGTGGTAAGAAGTGTGACACCCAGCCCAGGTCTCTCGGCCCTTCCTGGAATCCGCTAGAGCAATTCTAAGTGCTTATATTAAGGAATTAAAGCCTCTGGGGATCCGTGGGGCAAAATGCGGGGAACCAGGAGGGCGTGGCGGGTAGGCACCCATGTACGCACAACCACCTCATGGTGGTAAGAAGTTTGACACCCGACCCAGGTCCCTCGGCACTTCCTGGAATTCGCTATAGCAATTCTAGGTGCTTATATTAAGGAAACAAGGCTTCTGGGGATCCGTGGGGCAAAATGCGGGGAACCAGGAGGGCGTGGCGGGTAGGCACCCATGTACGCACAACCACCTCATGGTGGTAAGAAGTTTGACACCCGGCCCAGGTCCCTCGGCCCTTCCTGGAATTCGCTATAGCAATTCTAGGTGCTTATATTAAGGAAATAAGGCCTCTGGGGACCGTGGGGCAAATTGCGGGGAACCAGGAGGGCGTGGAGGGTAGGCACCCATGTACGCACAACCACCTCATGGTGGTAAGAAGTCTGACACCCAGCCCAGGTCCCTCGGCCCTTCCTGGAATCCGCTAGAGCAATTCTAAGTGCTTATATTAAGGAATTAAAGCCTCTGGGGATCCGTGGGGCAAAATGCGGGGAACCAGGAGGGCGTGGCGGGTAGGCACCCATGTACGCACAACCACCTCATGGTGGTAAGAAGTTTGACACCCGGCCCAGGTCCCTCGGCCCTTCCTGGAATTCGCTATAGCAATTCTAGGTGCTTATATTAAGGAAATAAGGCTTCTGGGGACCGTGGGGCAAATTGCGGGGAACCAGGAGGGCGTGGCGGGTAGGCACCCATGTACGCACAACCACCTCATGGTGGTAAGAAGTCTGACACCCAGCCCAGGTCCCTCGGCCCTTCCTGGAAACCGCTAGAGCAATTCTAAGTGCTTATATTAAGGAATTAAAGCCTCTGGGGATCCGTGGGGCAAAATGCGGGGAACCAGGAGGGCGTGGCGGGTAGGCACCAATGTACGCACAACCACCTCATGGTGGTAAGAAGTTTGACACCCGGCCCAGGTCCCTCGGCCCTTCCTGGAATTCGCTATAGCAATTTTAGGTGCTTATATTAAGGAAATAAGGCCTCTGGGGACCGTGGGGCAAATTGCGGGGAACCAGGAGGGCGTGGCGGGTAGGCACCCATGTACGCACAACCACCTCATGGTGGTAAGAAGTGTGACACCCAGCCCAGGTCTCTCGGCCCTTCCTGGAATCCGCTAGAGCAATTCTAAGTGCTTATATTAAGGAATTAAAGCCTCTGGGGATCCGTGGGGCAAAATGCGGGGAACCAGGAGGGCGTGGCGGGTAGGCACCCATGTACGCACAACCACCTCATGGTGGTAAGAAGTGTGACACCCAGCCCAGGTCTCTCGGCCCTTCCTGGAATCCGCTAGAGCAATTCTAAGTGCTTATATTAAGGAATTAAAGCCTCTGGGGATCCGTGGGGCAAAATGCGGGGAACCAGGAGGGCGTGGCGGGTAGGCACCCATGTACGCACAACCACCTCATGGTGGTAAGAAGTTTGACACCCGACCCAGGTCCCTCGGCACTTCCTGGAATTCGCTATAGCAATTCTAGGTGCTTATATTAAGGAAACAAGGCTTCTGGGGATCCGTGGGGCAAAATGCGGGGAACCAGGAGGGCGTGGCGGGTAGGCACCCATGTACGCACAACCACCTCATGGTGGTAAGAAGTTTGACACCCGGCCCAGGTCCCTCGGCCCTTCCTGGAATTCGCTATAGCAATTCTAGGTGCTTATATTAAGGAAATAAGGCCTCTGGGGACCGTGGGGCAAATTGCGGGGAACCAGGAGGGCGTGGCGGGTAGGCACCCATGTACGCACAACCACCTCATGGTGGTAAGAAGTCTGACACCCAGCCCAGGTCCCTCGGCCCTTCCTGGAATCCGCTAGAGCAATTCTAAGTGCTTATATTAAGGAATTAAAGCCTCTGGGGATCCGTGGGGCAAAATGCGGGGAACCAGGAGGGCGTGGCGGGTAGGCACCCATGTACGCACAACCACCTCATGGTGGTAAGAAGTTTGACACCCGGCCCAGGTCCCTCGGCCCTTCCTGGAATTCGCTATAGCAATTCTAGGTGCTTATATTAAGGAAATAAGGCTTCTGGGGACCGTGGGGCAAATTGCGGGGAACCAGGAGGGCGTGGCGGGTAGGCACCCATGTACGCACAACCACCTCATGGTGGTAAGAAGTCTGACACCCAGCCCAGGTCCCTCGGCCCTTCCTGGAAACCGCTAGAGCAATTCTAAGTGCTTATATTAAGGAATTAAAGCCTCTGGGGATCCGTGGGGCAAAATGCGGGGAACCAGGAGGGCGTGGCGGGTAGGCACCAATGTACGCACAACCACCTCATGGTGGTAAGAAGTTTGACACCCGGCCCAGGTCCCTCGGCCCTTCCTGGAATTCGCTATAGCAATTTTAGGTGCTTATATTAAGGAAATAAGGCCTCTGGGGACCGTGGGGCAAATTGCGGGGAACCAGGAGGGCGTGGCGGGTAGGCACCCATGTACGCACAACCACCTCATGGTGGTAAGAAGTGTGACACCCAGCCCAGGTCTCTCGGCCCTTCCTGGAATCCGCTAGAGCAATTCTAAGTGCTTATATTAAGGAATTAAAGCCTCTGGGGATCCGTGGGGCAAAATGCGGGGAACCAGGAGGGCGTGGCGGGTAGGCACCAATGTACGCACAACCACCTCATGGTGGTAAGAAGTTTGACACCCGGCCCAGGTCCCTCGGCCCTTCCTGGAATTCGCTATAGCAATTTTAGGTGCTTATATTAAGGAAATAAGGCCTCTGGGGACCGTGGGGCAAATTGCGGGGAACCAGGAGGGCGTGGCGGGTAGGCACCCATGTACGCACAACCACCTCATGGTGGTAAGAAGTGTGACACCCAGCCCAGGTCTCTCGGCCCTTCCTGGAATCCGCTAGAGCAATTCTAAGTGCTTATATTAAGGAATTAAAGCCTCTGGGGATCCGTGGGGCAAAATGCGGGGAACCAGGAGGGCGTGGCGGGTAGGCACCCATGTACGCACAACCACCTCATGGTGGTAAGAAGTTTGACACCCGACCCAGGTCCCTCGGCACTTCCTGGAATTCGCTATAGCAATTCTATGTGCTTATAATAAGGAATTAAGGCCTCTGGGGGTCCGTGGGGCAAAATGCGGGGAACCAGGAGGGCGTGGTGGGTAGGCACCCATGTACGCACAACCACCTCATGGTGGTAAGAAGTTTGACACCCGGCCCAGGTCCCTCGGCCCTTCCTGGAATCCGCTATAGCAATTCTAGGTACTTATAATAAGGAATTAAGGCCTCTGGGGATCCGGGGGGCAAAATGTGGGGAACGAGAAGGGCGTGGCGGGTAGGCACCCATGTACGCACAACCACCTCATGGTGGTAAGAAGTTTGACACCCGGCCCAGGTCCCTCGGCCCTTCCTGGAATTCGCTATAGCAATTCTAGGTGCTTATATTAAGGAAATAAGGCCTCTGGGGACCGTGGGGCAAATTGCGGGGAACCAGGAGGGCGTGGCGGGTAGGCACCCATGTACGCACAACCACCTCATGGTGGTAAGAAGTCTGACACCCTGCCCAGGTCCCTCGGCTCTTCCTGGAATCCGCTAGAGCAATTCTAAGTGCTTATATTAAGGAATTAAAGCCTCTGGGGATCCGTGGGGCAAAATGCGGGGAACCAGGAGGGCGTGGCGGGTAGGCACCCATGTACGCACAACCACCTCATGGTGGTAAGAAGTTTGACACCCGGCCCAGGTCCCTCGGCCCTTCCTGGAATTCGCTATAGCAATTTTAGGTGCTTATATTAAGGAAATAAGGCCTCTGGGGACCGTGGGGCAAATTGCGGGGAACCAGGTGGGCGTGGCGGGTAGGCACCCATGTACGCACAACCACCTCATGGTGGCAAGAAGTCTGACACCCAGCCCAGGTCCCTCGGCCCTTCCTGGAATCCGCTATAGCAATTCTAGGTGCTTATAATAAGGAATTAAGGCCTCTGGGGATCCGGGGAGGCAAAATGTGGGGAACGAGAAGGGCGTGGCGGGTAGGCACCCATGTACGCACAACCACCTCATGGTGGTAAGAAGTTTGACACCCGGCCCAGGTCCCTCGGCTCTTCCTGGAATCCGTTATAGCAATTCTAGGTACTTATAATAAGGAATTAAGGCCTCTGGGGGTCCGTGGGGCAAAATGTGGGGAACGAGAAGGGCGTGGCGGGTAGGCACCCATGTACGCACAACCAACTCATGGTGGTAAGAAGTTTGACACCCGGCCCAGGTCCCTCGGCTCTTCCTGGAATCCGTTATAGCAATTCTAGGTGCTTATAATAAGGAATTAAGGCCTCTGGGGGTCCGTGGGGCAAAATGCGGGGAACCAGGAGGGCGTGGCGGGTAGGCACCCATGTACGCACAACCACCTCATGGTGGTAAGAAGTTTGACACCCGGCCCAGGTCCCTCGGCATTTCCTGGAATCCGCTAGAGCAATTCTAGGTGCTTATATTAAGGAAATAAGGCCTCTGGGGATCCATGGGGCAAATTGCGGGGAACCAGGAGGGCGTGGCGGGTAGGCACCTATGTACGCACAACCAACTCATGGTGGTAAGAAGTTTGACACCCAGCCCAGGTCCCTCGGCCTTTCCTGGAATCGGTTATAGCAATTCTAGGTGCTTATATTAAGGAAACAAGGCTTCTGGGGATCCGTGGGGCAAAATGCGGGGAACCAGGAGGGCGTGGCGGGTAGGCACCCATGTACGCACAACCACCTCATGGTGGTAAGAAGTTTGACACCCGGCCCAGGTCCCTCGGCCCTTCCTGGAATTCGCTATAGCAATTCTAGGTGCTTATATTAAGGAAATAAGGCCTCTGGGGACCGTGGGGCAAATTGCGGGGAACCAGGAGGGCGTGGCGGGTAGGCACCCATGTACGCACAACCACCTCATGGTGGTAAGAAGTCTGACACCCAGCCCAGGTCCCTCGGCCCTTCCTGGAATCCGCTAGAGCAATTCTAAGTGCTTATATTAAGGAATTAAAGCCTCTGGGGATCCGTGGGGCAAAATGCGGGGAACCAGGAGGGCGTGGCGGGTAGGCACCCATGTACGCACAACCACCTCATGGTGGTAAGAAGTTTGACACCCGGCCCAGGTCCCTCGGCATTTCCTGGAATCCGCTAGAGCAATTCTAGGTGCTTATATTAAGGAAATAAAGCCTCTGGGGACCGTGGGGCAAATTGCGGGGAACCAGGAGGGCGTGGCGGGTAGGCACCAATGTACGCACAACCACCTCATGGTGGTAAGAAGTTTGACACCCGGCCCAGGTCCCTCGGCCCTTCCTGGAATTCGCTATTGCAATTTTAGGTGCTTATATTAAGGAAATAAGGCCTCTGGGGACCGTGGGGCAAATTGCGGGGAACCAGGAGGGCGTGGCGGGTAGGCACCCATGTACGCACAACCACCTCATGGTGGTAAGAAGTCTGACACCCAGCCCAGGTCTCTCGGCCCTTCCTGGAATCCGCTATAGCAATTCTAGGTGCTTATAATAAGGAATTAAGGCCTCTGGGGATCCGGGGGGCAAAATGTGGGGAACGAGAAGGGCGTGGCGGGTAGGCACCCATGTACGCACAACCACCTCATGGTGGTAAGAAGTTTGACACCCGGCCCAGGTCCCTCGGCTCTTCCTGGAATCCGTTATAGCAATTCTAGGTGCTTATAATAAGGAATTAAGGCCTCTGGGGGTCCGTGGGGCAAAATGCGGGGAACCAGGAGGGCGTGGCGGGTAGGCACCCATGTACGCACAACCACCTCATGGTGGTAAAAAGTTTGACACCCGGCCCAGGTCCCTCGGCATTTCCTGGAATCCGCTAGAGCAATTATAGGTGCTTATATTAAGGAAATAAGGCCTCTGGGGATCCATGGGGCAAATTGCGGGGAACCAGGAGGGCGTGGCGGGTAGGCACCTATGTACGCACAACCAACTCATGGTGGTAAGAAGTTTGACACCCAGCCCAGGTCCCTCGGCCCTTCCTGGAATCGGTTATAGCAATTCTAGGTGCTTATATTAAGGAAACAAGTCTTCTGGGGATCCGTGGGGCAAAATGCGGGGAACCAGGAGGGCGTGGCGGGTAGGCACCCATGTACGCACAACCACCTCATGGTGGTAAGAAGTTTGACACCCGGCCCAGGTCCCTCGGCCCTTCCTGGAATTCGCTATAGCAATTCTAGGTGCTTATATTAAGGAAATAAGGCCTCTGGGGACCGTGGGGCAAATTGCGGGTAACCAGGAGGGCGTGGCGGGTAGGCACCCATGTACGCACAACCACCTCATGGTGGTAAGAAGTCTGACACCCAGCCCAGGTCCCTCTGCCCTTCCTGGAATCCGCTAGAGCAATTCTAAGTGCTTATATTAAGGAATTAAAGCCTCTGGGGGTCCGTGGGGCAAAATGCGGGGAACCAGGAGGGCGCGGCGGGTAGACACCCATGTACGCACAACCACCTCATGGTGGTAAGAAGTTTGACACCCGGCTCAGGTCCCTCGGCATTTCCTGGAATCCGCTAGAGCATTTCTAGGCGCTTATATTAAGGAAACAAGGCTTCTGGGGATCCGTGGGGCAAAATGCGGGGAACCAGGAGGGCGTGGCGGGTAGGCACCCATGTACGCACAACCACCTCATGGTGGTAAGAAGTTTGACACCCGGCCCAGGTCCCTCGGCCCTTCCTGGAATTCGCTATAGCAATTCTAGGTGCTTATATTAAGGAAATAAGGCCTCTGGGGACCGTGGGGCAAATTGCGGGTAACCAGGAGGGCGTGGCGGGTAGGCACCCATGTACGCACAACCACCTCATGGTGGTAAGAAGTCTGACACCCAGCCCAGGTCCCTCTGCCCTTCCTGGAATCCGCTAGAGCAATTCTAAGTGCTTATATTAAGGAATTAAAGCCTCTGGGGGTCCGTGGGGCAAAATGCGGGGAACCAGGAGGGCGCGGCGGGTAGACACCCATGTACGCACAACCACCTCATGGTGGTAAGAAGTTTGACACCCGGCTCAGGTCCCTCGGCATTTCCTGGAATCCGCTAGAGCATTTCCAGGTGCTTATATTAAGGAAACAAGGCTTCTGGGGATCCGTGGGGCAAAATGCGGGGAACCAGGAGGGCGTGGCGGGTAGGCACCCATGTACGCACAACCAACTCATGGTGGGAAGAAGTTTGACACCCAGCCCAG
This sequence comes from Candelabrum cocksii, assembly GCA_963930725.1. Taxonomy (NCBI): domain Eukaryota; kingdom Metazoa; phylum Cnidaria; class Hydrozoa; order Anthoathecata; family Candelabridae; genus Candelabrum; species Candelabrum cocksii. The sequence goes on along the minus strand of OZ005671.1, from coordinate 8,629,979 downwards.
GTCCCTCGGCATTTCCTGGAATCCGCTAGAGCAATTCTAGGTGCTTCTATTAACGAAATAAGGCCTCTGGGGACCGTGGGGCAAATTGCGGGGAACCAGGAGGGCGTGGCGGGTAGGCACCCATGTACGCACAACCACCTCATGGTGGTAAGAAGTTTGACACCCAGCCCAGGTCCCTGGGCCCTTCCTGGAATCGGTTATAGCAATTCTAGGTGCTTATATTAAGGAAACAAGGCTTCTGGGGATCCGTGGGGCAAAATGCGGGGAACCAGGAGGGCGTGGCGGGTAGGCACCCATGTACGCACAACCACCTCATGGTGGTAAGAAGTTTGACACCCGGCCCAGGTCCCTCGGCCCTTCCTGGAATTCGCTATAGCAATTCTAGGTGCTTATATTAAGGAAATAAGGCCTCTGGGGACCGTGGGGCAAATTGCGGGTAACCAGGAGGGCGTGGCGGGTAGGCACCCATGTACGCACAACCACCTCATGGTGGTAAGAAGTCTGACACCCAGCCCAGGTCCCTCTGCCCTTCCTGGAATCCGCTAGAGCAATTCTAAGTGCTTATATTAAGGAATTAAAGCCTCTGGGGGTCCGTGGGGCAAAATGCGGGGAACCAGGAGGGCGCGGCGGGTAGACACCCATGTACGCACAACCACCTCATGGTGGTAAGAAGTTTGACACCCGGCTCAGGTCCCTCGGCATTTCCTGGAATCCGCTAGAGCATTTCTAGGCGCTTATATTAAGGAAACAAGGCTTCTGGGGATCCGTGGGGCAAAATGCGGGGAACCAGGAGGGCGTGGCGGGTAGGCACCCATGTACGCACAACCACCTCATGGTGGTAAGAAGTTTGACACCCGGCCCAGGTCCCTCGGCCCTTCCTGGAATTCGCTATAGCAATTCTAGGTGCTTATATTAAGGAAATAAGGCCTCTGGGGACCGTGGGGCAAATTGCGGGTAACCAGGAGGGCGTGGCGGGTAGGCACCCATGTACGCACAACCACCTCATGGTGGTAAGAAGTCTGACACCCAGCCCAGGTCCCTCTGCCCTTCCTGGAATCCGCTAGAGCAATTCTAAGTGCTTATATTAAGGAATTAAAGCCTCTGGGGGTCCGTGGGGCAAAATGCGGGGAACCAGGAGGGCGCGGCGGGTAGACACCCATGTACGCACAACCACCTCATGGTGGTAAGAAGTTTGACACCCGGCTCAGGTCCCTCGGCATTTCCTGGAATCCGCTAGAGCATTTCCAGGTGCTTATATTAAGGAAACAAGGCTTCTGGGGATCCGTGGGGCAAAATGCGGGGAACCAGGAGGGCGTGGCGGGTAGGCACCCATGTACGCACAACCAACTCATGGTGGGAAGAAGTTTGACACCCAGCCCAGGTCCCTCGGCATTTCCTGGAATCCGCTAGAGCAATTCTAGGTGCTTCTATTAAGGAAATAAGGCCTCTGGGGACCGTGGGGCAAATTGCGGGGAACCAGGAGGGCGTGGCGGGTAGGCACCCATGTACGCACAACCACCTCATGGTGGTAAGAAGTCTGACACCCAGCCCAGGTCCCTCGGCCCTTCCTGGAATCCGCTAGAGCAATTCTAAGTGCTTATATTAAGGAATTAAAGCCTCTGGGATCCGTGGGGCAAAATGCGGGGAACCAGGAGGGCGTGGCGGGTAGGCACCCATGTACGCACAACCACCTCATGGTGGTAAGAAGTTTGACACCCGGCCCAGGTCCCTCGGCCCTTCCTGGAATTCGCTATAGCAATTCTAGGTGCTTATATTAAGGAAATAAGGCCTCTGGGGACCGTGGGGCAAATTGCGGCGAACCAGGAGGGCGTGGCGGGTAGGCACCCATGTACGCACAACCACCTTATGGTGGTAAGAAGTCTGACACCCAGCCCAGGTCCCTCGGCCCTTCCTGGAATCCGCTAGAGCAATTCTAAGTGCTTATATTAAGGAATTAAAGCCTCTGGGGATCCGTGGGGCAAAATGCGGGGAACCAGGAGGGCGTGGCGGGTAGGCACCCATGTACGCACAACCACGTCATGGTGGTAAGAAGTTTGACACCCGGCCCAGGTCCCTCGGCATTTCCTGGAATCCGCTAGAGCAATTCTAGGTGCTTATATTAAGGAAATAAGGCCTCTGGGGACCGTGGGGCAAATTGCGGGGAACCAGGAGGGCGTGGCGGGTAGGCACCCATGTACGCACAACCACCTCATGGTGGTAAGAAGTTTGACACCCGGCCCAGGTCCCTCGGCCCTTCCTGGAATTCGCTATAGCAATTCTAGGTGCTTATATTAAGGAAATAAGGCCTCTGGGGACCGTGGGGCAAATTGCGGGTAACCAGGAGGGCGTGGCGGGTAAGCACCCATGTACGCACAACCACCTCATGGTGGTAAGAAGTCTGACACCCAGCCCAGGTCCCTCTGCCCTTCCTGGAATCCGCTAGAGCAATTCTAAGTGCTTATATTAAGGAATTAAAGCCTCTGGGGGTCCGTGGGGCAAAATGCGGGGAACCAGGAGGGCGCGGCGGGTAGACACCCATGTACGCACAACCACCTCATGGTGGTAAGAAGTTTGACACCCGGCTCAGGTCCCTCGGCATTTCCTGGAATCCGCTAGAGCATTTCCAGGTGCTTATATTAAGGAAACAAGGCTTCTGGGGATCCGTGGGGCAAAATGCGGGGAACCAGGAGGGCGTGGCGGGTAGGCACCCATGTACGCACAACCAACTCATGGTGGGAAGAAGTTTGACACCCAGCCCAGGTCCCTCGGCATTTCCTGGAATCCGCTAGAGCAATTCTAGGTGCTTCTATTAAGGAAATAAGGCCTCTGGGGACCGTGGGGCAAATTGCGGGGAACCAGGAGGGCGTGGCGGGTAGGCACCCATGGACGCACAACCACCTCATGGTGGTAAGAAGTCTGACACCCAGCCCAGGTCCCTCGGCCCTTCCTGGAATCCGCTAGAGCAATTCTAAGTGCTTATATTAAGGAATTAAAGCCTCTGGGATCCGTGGGACAAAATGCGGGGAACCAGGAGGGCGTGGCGGGTAGGCACCCATGTACGCACAACCACCTCATGGTGGTAAGAAGTTTGACACCCGGCCCAGGTCCCTCGGCCCTTCCTGGAATTCGCTATAGCAATTCTAGGTGCTTATATTAAGGAAATAAGGCCTCTGGGGACCGTGGGGCAAATTGCGGCGAACCAGGAGGGCGTGGCGGGTAGGCACCCATGTACGCACAACCACCTCATGGTGGTAAGAAGTCTGACACCCAGCCCAGGTCCCTCGGCCCTTCCTGGAATCCGCTAGAGCAATTCTAAGTGCTTATATTAAGGAATTAAAGCCTCTGGGGATCCGTGGGGCAAAATGCGGGGAACCAGGAGGGCGTGGCGGGTAGGCACCCATGTACGCACAACCACGTCATGGTGGTAAGAAGTTTGACACCCGGCCCAGGTCCCTCGGCATTTCCTGGAATCCGCTAGAGCAATTCTAGGTGCTTATATTAAGGAAATAAGGCCTCTGGGGACCGTGGGGCAAATTGCGGGGAACCAGGAGGGCGTGGCGGGTAGGCACCCATGTACGCACAACCACCTCATGATGGTAAGAAGTTTGACACCCGGCCCAGGTCCCTCGGCCCTTCCTGGAATTCGCTATAGCAATTCTCGGTGCTTATATTAAGGAAATAAGGCCTCTGGGGACCGTGGGGCAAATTGCGGGTAACCAGGAGGGCGTGGCGGGTAGGCACCCATGTACGCACAACCACCTCATGGTGGTAAGAAGTCTGACACCCAGCCCAGGTCCCTCTGCCCTTCCTGGAATCCGCTAGAGCAATTCTAAGTGCTTATATTAAGGAATTAAAGCCTCTGGGGGTCCGTGGGGCAAAATGCGGGGAACCAGGAGGGCGCGGCGGGTAGACACCCATGTACGCACAACCACCTCATGGTGGTAAGAAGTTTGACACACGGCTCAGGTCCCTCGGCATTTCCTGGAATCCGCTAGAGCATTTCCAGGTGCTTATATTAAGGAAACAAGGCTTCTGGGGATCCGTGGGGCAAAATGCGGGGAACCAGGAGGGCGTGGCGGGTAGGCACCCATGTACGCACAACCAACTCATGGTGGGAAGAAGTTTGACACCCAGCCCAGGTCCCTCGGCATTTCCTGGAATCCGCTAGAGCAATTCTAGGTGCTTCTATTAAGGAAATAAGGCCTCTGGGGACCGTGGGGCAAATTGCGGGGAACCAGGAGGGCGTGGCGGGTAGGCACCCATGTACGCACAACCACCTCATGGTGGTAAGAAGTCTGACACCCAGCCCAGGTCCCTCGGCCCTTCCTGGAATCCGCTAGAGCAATTCTAAGTGCTTATATTAAGGAATTAAAGCCTCTGGGATCCGTGGGGCAAAATGCGGGGAACCAGGAGGGCGTGGCGGGTAGGCACCCATGTACGCACAACCACCTCATGGTGGTAAGAAGTTTGACACCCGGCCCAGGTCCCTCGGCCCTTCCTGGAATTCGCTATAGCAATTCTAGGTGCTTATATTAAGGAAATAAGGCCTCTGGGGACCGTGGGGCAAATTGCGGCGAACCAGGAGGGCGTGGCGGGAAGGCACCCATGTACGCACAACCACCTCATGGTGGTAAGAAGTCTGACACCCAGCCCAGGTCCCTCGGCCCTTCCTGGAATCCGCTAGAGCAATTCTAAGTGCTTATATTAAGGAATTAAAGCCTCTGGGGATCCGTGGGGCAAAATGCGGGGAACCAGGAGGGCGTGGCGGGTAGGCACCCATGTACGCACAACCACGTCATGGTGGTAAGAAGTTTGACACCCGGCCCAGGTCCCTCGGCATTTCCTGGAATCCGCTAGAGCAATTCTAGGTGCTTATATTAAGGAAATAAGGCCTCTGGGGACCGTGGGGCAAATTGCGGGGAACCAGGAGGGCGTGGCGGGTAGGCACCCATGTACGCACAACCACCTCATGGTGGTAAGAAGTTTGACACCCGGCCCAGGTCCCTCGGCCCTTCCTGGAATTCGCTATAGCAATTCTCGGTGCTTATATTAAGGAAATAAGGCCTCTGGGGACCGTGGGGCAAATTGCGGGTAACCAGGAGGGCGTGGCGGGTAGGCACCCATGTACGCACAACCACCTCATGGTGGTAAGAAGTCTGACACCCAGCCCAGGTCCCTCTGCCTTTCCTGGAATCCGCTAGAGCAATTCTAAGTGCTTATATTAAGGAATTAAAGCCTCTGGGGGTCCGTGGGGCAAAATGCGGGGAACCAGGAGGGCGCGGCGGGTAGACACCCATGTACGCACAACCACCTCATGGTGGTAAGAAGTTTGACACCCGGCTCAGGTCCCTCGGCATTTCCTGGAATCCGCTAGAGCATTTCTAGGTGCTTATATTAAGGAAACAATGCTTCTGGGGATCCGTGGGGCAAAATGCGGGGAACCAGGAGGGCGTGGCGGGTAGGCACCAATGTACGCACAACCACCTCATGGTGGTAAGAAGTTTTACACCCGGCCCAGGTCCCTCGGCCCTTCCTGGAATTCGCTATAGCAATTTTAGGTGCTTATATTAAGGAAATAAGGCCTCTGGGGACCGTGTGGCAAATTGCGGGGAACCAGGAGGGCGTGACGGGTAGGCACCCATGTACGCACAACCACCTCATGGTGCTAAGAAGTCTGACACCCAGCCCAGGTCCCTCGGCCCTTCCTGGAATCCGCTAGAGCAATTCTAAGTGCTTATATTAAGGAATTAAAGCCTCTGGGGATCCGTGGGGCAAAATGCGGGGAACCAGGAGGGCGTGGCGGGTAGGCACCCATGTACGCACAACCAACTCATGGTGTTAAGAAGTTTGACACCCAGCCCAGGTCCCTCGGCATTTCCTGGAATCCGCTAGAGCAATTCTAAGTGCTTATATTAAGGAATTAAAGCCTCTGGGGATCCGTGGGGCAAAATGCGGGGAACCAGGAGGGCGTGGCGGGTAGGCACCCATGTACGCACAACCACCTCATGGTGGTAAGAAGTTTGACACCCGACCCAGGTCCCTCGGCACTTCCTGGAATTCGCTATAGCAATTCTATGTGCTTATAATAAGGAATTAAGGCCTCTGGGGGTCCGTGGGGCAAAATGCGGGGAACCAGAAGGGCGTGGCGGGTAGGTACCCATGTACGCACAACCACCTCATGGTGGTAAGAAGTCTGACACCCAGCCCAGGTCCCCCGGCCCTTCCTGGAATCCGCTAGAGCAATTCTAAGTGCTTATAATAAGGAATTAAGGCCTCTGGGGGTCCGTGGGGCAAAATGCGGGGAACCAGGAGGGCGTGGCGGGTAGGCACCCATGTACGCACAACCACCTCATGGTGGTAAGAAGTCTGACACCCAGCCCAGGTCCCTCGGCCCTTCCTGGAATCCGCTAAAGCAATTCTAAGTGCTTATAT